>OZ034822.1:448357-1648357 GCA_964030455.1 Linum trigynum | reverse complement strand
CGAGCACGAAGAAAGGCAGTTGGTTTTCAAGCAGCGCTAGGTCACGTCGAAGTCCTGAAGAGGTCAGAATCTTCTTGTACTCATTTGCCGACATGAAATCCTCGTCACCACTTCTGATACCGCTGTTCATGATGCCAATGTTTGTAAAGAAGACTTCAAGTAGAAAGCAGGCGTCGACAAGGATGACGTTGGAGAGGAGCTCGCTGGATATATCCAGCTCTGTGTAGTAGCTGTTACGTACCACCTCAATGACTCCATCAACGGCATCCTTACACTCGTGGAAGGTATGGTCGACGTACTTTGTCCTCTCTAGTAGGCGGAGCATGAACACTCTCGCTTGAGGCCCTCCATGGCTTGCAGGTCCGCGTTTCTATGGTTAGAAGGCGCGGCGACGTTGCCTCTGTGGCAGTGGAAAGGCCCGATGGAGACAGAACTGAGGAGTGTATGCCAGTGGGTTGACTTGGTACATCAACTGGGGAACACGAAACATCGTCCACCTGGTTCCTCTCTTTGCCAGCACAGCAGCCCACTTCCGCAGGGAGTCTATGTCGATTATGTCGCGCTCTTGCTCGTGCTCGTACCGTCTCTCCTGGACTTGATAAAATTCCTGATCACTTCCTGACCAGCTTGCTGCCTTGATGGTGTTGGTATTCTTCTAGCTATTCTATCTGCCTCGGCAAATAACATAAACGTATCATGGTCAGTTGAAAGACTACACATAAAAGAAAGTAGAGAAACTTGCAAGAAAATGACAAACCACCAACTATCATGAAGGTCAACCAGGCTGGTGTATTACGTAAGAGCTAATTGTGTAGAAGCCTACGGTTGCTGGAATGATTAAAAAGGGAAGAGCCCAATTTTGGATCTCTCGTAACAAGTCGAATTACTAGGATGAATCGACTTATAGAATTAGTGTGTTTTGACGAGGTTTTGAATATTTTCTTTCTTTTGGGTTAAGCATGATATATGGTGTTTTTAATTTTATTGTTAGGGGTTAATTAAGAAATGAATTTGGAATATTAAGGTTGAAATCCAGTGGTAGTATTAATGGCCAAATCTTTGATAATATGGTTAAACGAGAGTGTAAGTCCATGATTTAAGATCTAATTTTCAACAAACTCAAGTTATTTTTACTATGACCTCATATACCTCTTTCCAAAAGATCCAGCTAGGAAGATAATATTGCAAGCTCAACTACTTCCACTGTAGTCCTATATAAACCAATCTTCATGTGTCCTGTAACTTACTCATTGCCAAGGTTTGAGAAGGTGTTGGCCGCTAGGCAGGCATTGGGTCACTATCTAGCGTCTAGTAAATTTAGGCGGAACCTAGATGATGTCTAGGCGTTTTAGCAAAGGTATTGGTTTTTAGTAGAAACAACAATTTGTAGAGTTCAATTTCAAATGTTAATAACTTAACTAACCCTGAAAAATAATAATAACTAGCAATGGGCCCGGCCCGTTGGCCGGTGTAGTATAAAATTGGAATGTGTACTATGTTGTATTATATTGGCTAATGTAGTATAAAATCCTGAAACAATACATACGACTCAAGCAATTTGAATTTGTAACTTCGACAATTTCGTCAGTAAGTATTGGTACAACATTGGAAAGTACGGGTTTGGCAAACAGGTGAAAAGTTATTTGCTGATGGTGCATTTAACTAATGTTTTTATCGTGATGCTCTTCTATATAAACCTCATTTTAGTTATGTCTATTGCAATTAATTTTTGTTTAGAAGGAGAGGACTTAAAACTTTTCATGCAAATGGAAAAAAGAGATGGTAACACAAATAAATTATTATTGTTAACTTGAAATTCCAATTGTCTATGAAAATGATAAATAAAATTATGGATAATCTAAGAATCTAAATTTTATGAACACTAAGCAATTCACGAACATCTCATAGGTGAAAAACACACTCTAAAACTATAAGGTTCATAACGTGGATCTTAACTACATAATGATCCCAACAATAGTACTTTTCTTCCTTGGTGTTAGAGTCGACCCAATGTTCCCTTTTAAATCTCCTTAAGCACTCTCTCCAAGATCTTCATGGCTTGCAACAATGTTGCTAGTTTCCTCCAAGTTTGCAGCAACCAAATATGTTTCATCTCTTTGGTTGTTGTCATGAGAAGTCTAGGAAGTTATCTTCGAGATAGGTATTGCACTTGTGAGGGATTGGCTTGATGTCTGACTCATTGGCTGCAGTGAAATTAGAGTAATCAAAGAAATGAAAATGATGAAACTAAGGCGGTAACTGATAGGTAATAAAATTGCTTTAGCGCTCAAATGTTAATCACTTACCCCAAGTGAATCGTGCTCCACGCTAACTACATAATACTCAGTTTGAGGGTTCAACACTGAGTAAGTTTAACATGCAATTTCAGTTTCATGTTAACAACTTGCTGGACTTGTGAAGGATTTGATTTTTTCTTCCTCTAATTTGCTTGTAATTAAACTCCAGCCATTAGTAGCACCTTGTAACAGGTCTCTATAAAAAAGAAAACTCCAGTCATTACACCAAAGAAATGGGGACCTTCACTCTCCAAAATTGCAAATAAGCTTCAGCAGAATTATCTTGCATATGGAGTTTTACTCTCACCTATGACTAATGGAATTAAAGTCAACAATGACATGAGTCTGTATGCCAATATCTCCATGTGAATCAATTTCATAACACATATCAGACAATAAAAACTAAATTTGAAAGATGCAGTTTGTCGAAAAACTGAATTAGTTGATCGGCTTACTTGACTTTTGCAATTTAAGAAGTTTTCTTATAGTGTCTGCGAAAGTACTCCAATCCTCTTCAACTTTGTGAGGGCATTCAAGACACTCCATGTCGCACCAATTAGATTGTACTTGAATCACTTGGCCTTCTACAGCAAACACTTTCTCCTGAAAATTCGTAGCAAGTAACTTAATAACAGATAAATCAGAAGTGTTCAAATGATTCCAAATTCTATAGAAAAAAGATTACAATACGCTCGTCCATATTTTTGAATTCATTGAGCTGAGCTATGTAAATGTTTAGAACCTTAAGAGCTAGTTTATCAATAATCAAAACAGGTGCATTGAGCTTTTTATCCCCAGAATACAATCATACATGGTCTTGACCTCTTATCATAATTCAAATTAATATTATGATTTCATGCAACAAAGTAACAAAAGAATGGCAACCCCAATATCAAATTGATGAACTTCTAGAATATCCATCTTTGCCTTCGAAAGTGTAGCGCCCTATTGATGACATGCAAATCTCCCCTTAAATAAAAGTAATGACATAATTAGTTTCGACTCTCAGATTTTCAAAGAAAGATGGCAAAAAGAATTTTGATTTACTAAAGCCTTTAAATTCATAAACAACACAAAAGCAACAGGCATAAGAATTGTTGCCCTTCACTGTGAGATATAATTTCATCCAATTGGTTTCCAACAGTTCCCCACAAAGTGATCTTTACCATCTCCCCTCTGTTAGCAATTAACTAACCACAGTAAAGCAAAGTAAGCAATTAAATCAATTGGTGATGGTTCACTACGAAATCAATGAAAAAGGGAAGAAGTGAGTTAAAGTTACAAAATTAGTTTGATTGCGGTATCTTTCCATTGTTTGATGTTTTTGAGGTGACTGGAAAATACTAAACCGATTGCCCAGTCACATCTGGGGTACAGGGGAACATTAGAACCTTAAAATAAGTACGATTTATCGATGAACGTCACAGGAAATACCACCTTACTTGATGGATTCTTCTCATCATACAACTTCTTCATTATTTCAGAGTGTTTGAAAAGGTTGAAATTGATGGAGGGTATGCTTCAGACAATTTGAATTGTACCAAGGTGGCTAAATCAAACTCTAACATCAAAAGATTGAAAACGTGCCTGAATTGGTTCTATTTTAGAGAAACTTTGAAATGTCTAATCTCATAGAATTCTTGCTCTCTCATTCTTGATTCAAATTTACGAATCAAGAGATGAGAAATTATAGCTTAACTATCTTTCCCCTAGAACACAAAGAACCCACAAGAACCTAGAGCCTAAGTAAGATGTCAGATTTTGTTTTGAATTGATTCTAAAGAACGCTTACCTCTGAATTGATCAACACCAAGTCCATTGGTTGAAATTCGTGACACCCAGATCCTTCATCACCAAATCCAAAGCTGCTGATTTCAAAAGGAAGCTTATTTTACCACATAAATCATTCCTGGAGCATTTTTTTGGCTCACTAAGAAGCTATGTTATTGAGTAAAATTGCATGAAGGAAGAAATTAGCAGCGGAAAAGGAAGGCCAAGGGGCGGCGAGGACTCACCGATGCTTGAATGCAAAATGATTCCCGATAGCGGGGTTGAGGGAGGAACTGTTGCTATTTAGTAGAATTAGAGGAAGGAACTTCGGATTGCATATAAATATCAGAATTCGGGATTGACGGTGCGGCGATGGGAATGGATTGAAGGTAGGGAGGACGAAGCGGCGACGTGATTGAAGAGGAACACATAAGCGACGACGCCAAAGGGAAAAGGGCAACGCAGAACGCATGATGGTAGGGATTTCTTGAGGGAGGAAGGTGAGAGAGACGAAGGGTCTGAACTCTGCACTGATGGCTGGGGCGGTTCGGTGAGAGGATGGCGAGAAAGAGAAAATTATGGATTTACCCAAAAGGCCCTCCCGCATTGTGCGGGTTGTTCAGGAGTAGCTGACGTGGCAAAACGATTTTATTGACATTGCCTTATAGTGTTTTGTAGACAAGTCATAACCTAAAATTGTAATTCAAATCGAGGAATGAATAGGGGATGTGTTGAATATAGGGCAGCTAGAGATGATGTTGTTTTAACAAGATTAGAAACAATTCTTTGCATCCTTGGTGCACTAGTTCAATTAAGTGCGACTCATTTCGATTAATCACGTTTCTCATTGGTTAATCGTGTTCATTTTTATCTAAACTTCACTTAGACATTATAAACGCCTAATTGTCTGCCTAAAACCTAAGCAGGTCCCTTAAGTTCGCCGATTTCAAGCAGTTGGATTTGCACTCCCTGTGGATATCATAAAAACACAAATGGCCACGTTATTTTTTCCCCTCCTCAAATGCGATCCTTTTACCGCAGGCTTACAACATGAAGTAAATGAAACACGTATGGACGTGGATAGCTAATCGATTTGCAAAGAGACTTTTTGTCACAAGTGTAAAAAGCAAGGACTGCGAAATAGTACATGAGATTGCACCGAGTAGAAATCAACGATCTCGAAATCATACCGAAACTTGTATCAGAGGAAGTTGTACTGGCGATAGTGTATTTTGTGTTAGAATTGTGGTATAATCATATTATTATACGACCAAAAACTCTCCTATAAATTTACTCTCGAGTAGAGGTCAAACCGCCCATAAGGTATGCTTTCACAAACGAAAGAAAACCCAAAGCAACAGCTTTCCCAGGCAAGCTAACTGATAAAGGGCCTGTAATCTTCTACAAGCTAACTCTTGGCATATTTCTTTTTTACGGTCGCTTCAGACTGCTCATATCCAAGAAAAAAAGAATTACAATTTTGCCTTCTTGTTAATTTGGTCTCAATAAGATGACCAGTCAGCCACGAATGCAATGCAATCTTGCGAAGGCACACTGCAAATGTTAAAGGTGAAGAAGAAGAAGAAGAAGAAAGTAAAGAGATCACATTCACTCGCGGGGAGGCCCCAAACCAAATTCCTAATTTGGTGTATCTTTAAAACTCTAGTGGGTTCCGCTTAAGTAAAGACAAATGCCATTTTACAGACTCACAGCTTCAGTGAGCAGGTGACCAGAACAAAAATGGTGAGATGCCCTGTTGTCCAATCTTTTCTGCCTTCTCCTGAGTATTCCGCTTATTATAGCAAGCAGAACCACCGAAACCAAAAATGGGGAAAAAAGGGACACCCACTTAACAATTCTTCTCATTTTGTCGACGAGCCTGGCGATTTTGCCTTACCTCCCTTGAAACAGCAAAGATTTCAAAATCGAAAGGGAAGAAACAATCTATTCAACCATTAATCTTCCCTTGTTTCAATTCTTCCAGTGATCCCCTGTTTTAGCTTCCTCTGTTTTTCGGCATTTCCCAGCTCCTTTGGAAAAGAAAAAAAATGCGGCTTTCCACTTCTTCTCGGATGGGTTTTTTTATCACAGCGGTAGTGATTCTTTACGAAGCCGCCGCCGAAGCCGCCTCTGCTGTTCTCCACTTACAGAGGATGGTTCCTCTGAATTCATCCGTGGTTTCCGTGGACCATCACCGAGCTAGGGACCGAGCCAGGCACGCTCGCCTCTTCAATGGGGTCGTCAATTTCTCCGTCTACGGATCCGCTGATTCTTTCTACTACGGGTATGTTTCTGCGGCTTTGTTTGCATCTTCGAAAATGCTCTGTTTTTTTTTAAGCAAAGCTTGAATGCTATAAATAGGGGTAGCCTCTGGAACTTGCCTGGTTTTTTTAATTTTGGCGGCAAAAATGGCAAAGATGAATGGTGCCAAGGTTGTGTGTGCAACGACGCCGTTTAATACTAATTCTAGAAACAGAACTCGTGGCAAAGGCCCGATCACTTGCAACACAGTCAAGGAAAAAGGCCCATATCCGTTAAAAGGGCCCATCTTGTGGGTTTAGTTACCGACGGACTACGGGCCGGACATGCTTTAAGCCCACTTTATTTTTTGTGGAGATGCCAACGTCACCGAAACGTTTTCGCCACGTCAGCTGCGGATAAATTTCAAGCCTTTCTCTCTTTCGATCCCGCTCTGGCAAATCTCCTTCGCAGCTGCCATTCCCGCCATCTCTTCAATCTGTTCTTCCAGATATAATCCCTTCCGCTTGCCGCCGTCGCCGACAAACCTCCGGCGTCGCAATCGGATGGAGAAAGACTTCAGCTGTGGTCGCTCTCTCTCTCTCTCTCTCTCTCTCTCCCCGCCGCTATCCCCTCCTATGTCTTTTCTATTCCCTCTTACTTCCACCTCAACTGTTGAGTCCAGGCGCCGAAAGGGTAGATTAAGAAATCGATGGAGTTAGCTCGTTTGGATGATGATCATCAAAGAAGCTCGTTAGTCAAACATATATGGTAATTTTTAGTTAAGAGAGCCTTCTCTTTGGTCCATATTCATCCCCTTCACCGTCATTGCCCTACGCTATTATGTTTGGCTTGATCATCCTCATCTTCATATCATTAGAGAATTGAGAGTTGAGACTACTGTTGTTGCTGCTTGCTGATTTTACTTCGTTCTGTCAACCGTAGTTGTTATCCCAAGCTGATTATGCAATCCTTCCTGATAGAATTTTGCAATAGTTGGTTATTGAAATAGCCATGGCTGAATTAGTTTTCCCAATTGGATTGTGGAATTGATGAAGCACATTAGGGATCGACGCTGTGGCTGCAAATTTATGTAACTTCTGTGGTGGTGGTGTGTGTGTGTGTGGGGGGGGGGGGGGGGGGGGGGGGGGGGGGGGGGTTGTGTTTGATAATGCATATTCAAAGGCTCTTTCCTACTTCATTTACTTAAAAACATTCAAAGGCTCTTTCCTTCTTCTGTTTGTTAGAACATTTCTGGGCAATTCCTTTCGTTTGCTTCAAATTGGGATTTGATGTATACTGTCTTAAATTATGGCCTTTTGTTTCTTCCCATTAGACCCATGAGCAATTTGCTGGGGCTTGGGCTGCTGCAATATCTTTAGCAGAAAAGATAGTATGACAGCACCAGCTTACTTTCATACACTTTAGTGGTGTTTAGTTCCATACAGCAGCAGAAATTTTCACACAGAAGCTGCTTAGTATAACAGCAACATCTTTGTTTTGTTAAGTGTTTGGTTCTACACCAACTTAGTTTAGTCCCATACAGCAGTAGCAGCCAATTTCCCTGGCCGGTTTAGTTTAGTTAATTGGTGTTCATGTTTGTATTGCCTACCACTTTTGTTGTTAGTTTGTCAGCCCCCCAACCCTTCAAATTTATCCTTGTCTGTCTTTCTCAAAATTGTTGGCTCTTTTTCTGTTGACAGGATTTATTTCACGAAAGTGAAATTGGGGACTCCTCCAAAGGAGTTCAATCTCCAAATTGATACGGGGAGCGAGCTGACATGGGTCAGCTCCAAGTCATGCCCCTCTTGTCCGCGCTCGAGCCGATTCGGGGTGAGTTCCGCTTTCTATGTTTCTTTACTTGATTTTTATTTGAGTTTATGTTTTCTAAAGCTGTTGTTCACTCACCTCATTCTTTATTGATTGTTATTGTGCAGATTGAGCTCAGCCACTATGACGTTGCAGCATCTTCCACATCAAAGGTTATTCCGTGTTCAGACAAGAGTTGTACTGCAATCACTCTTGGGGATGCAACTAGATGTTCAATCGACGGCCAATATTGTGGCTACGTTATGAAATACATGGATGAGTCGACAACATCGGGATTTTATGTGGCTGATACCTTTCATTTTGAATCAGTTTCGTCCAGCTCAAACACCTTAAATGCCTCAGCTGGAATCCTTTTTGGGTAAACTCTTAATGTCCCTTCTTTTTAGCAACTGATAACAATTTGAGAATGGATATTGGATTAAATAAAACATTAATGTTGGTTGTGATGTACAAAACTGGTTACTAGGATAGCTAATGGATTAAGAGTAGACAAAGAATGTTCACCTAGCTAGATTACATTTCCTGCTGTTTTTGAGTTGTAATTGGTGATGAAAATTTAGAACATGCATGCTGATCAAGTCTAGCAGGGGGGGGGGGGGGGGGGTTGTGTTTGATAATGCATATTCAAAGGCTCTTTCCTACTTCATTTACTTAAAAACATTCAAAGGCTCTTTCCTTCTTCTGTTTGTTAGAACATTTCTGGGCAATTCCTTTCGTTTGCTTCAAATTGGGATTTGATGTATACTGTCTTAAATTATGGCCTTTTGTTTCTTCCCATTAGACCCATGAGCAATTTGCTGGGGCTTGGGCTGCTGCAATATCTTTAGCAGAAAAGATAGTATGACAGCACCAGCTTACTTTCATACACTTTAGTGGTGTTTAGTTCCATACAGCAGCAGAAATTTTCACACAGAAGCTGCTTAGTATAACAGCAACATCTTTGTTTTGTTAAGTGTTTGGTTCTACACCAACTTAGTTTAGTCCCATACAGCAGTAGCAGCCAATTTCCCTGGCCGGTTTAGTTTAGTTAATTGGTGTTCATGTTTGTATTGCCTACCACTTTTGTTGTTAGTTTGTCAGCCCCCCAACCCTTCAAATTTATCCTTGTCTGTCTTTCTCAAAATTGTTGGCTCTTTTTCTGTTGACAGGATTTATTTCACGAAAGTGAAATTGGGGACTCCTCCAAAGGAGTTCAATCTCCAAATTGATACGGGGAGCGAGCTGACATGGGTCAGCTCCAAGTCATGCCCCTCTTGTCCGCGCTCGAGCCGATTCGGGGTGAATTCCGCTTTCTATGTTTCTTTACTTGATTTTTATTTGAGTTTATGTTTTCTAAAGCTGTTGTTCACTCACCTCATTCTTTATTGATTGTTATTGTGCAGATTGAGCTCAGCCACTATGACGTTGCAGCATCTTCCACATCAAAGGTTATTCCGTGTTCAGACAAGAGTTGTACTGCAATCACTCTTGGGGATGCAACTAGATGTTCAATCGACGGCCAATATTGTGGCTACGTTATGAAATACATGGATGAGTCGACAACATCGGGATTTTATGTGGCTGATACCTTTCATTTTGAATCAGTTTCGTCCAGCTCAAACACCTTAAATGCCTCAGCTGGAATCCTTTTTGGGTAAACTCTTAATGTCCCTTCTTTTTAGCAACTGATAACAATTTGAGAATGGATATTGGATTAAATAAAACATTAATGTTGGTTGTGATGTACAAAACTGGTTACTAGGATAGCTAATGGATTAAGAGTAGACAAAGAATGTTCACCTAGCTAGATTACATTTCCTGCTGTTTTTGAGTTGTAATTGGTGATGAAAATTTAGAACATGCATGCTGATCAAGTCTAGCAGGAACACCAATTCAATGCCAAGAACCCTTATCCGTTCAGGAGTCTGAGCCTGTGTAGCTTATCTTGTTGTAAATTAGGATTGGAGAATCTTTGTTGAAGTTTATTTTGATTCAGTGTTAACAATGTAGGAACCAATTGGTGTGCAAGCTGACAAACTTTATTGAATATGCAAAAACGTTTAAATACATCTGACCTCCTATCAACTACTTGCTGGAAAACCAGTAACTTCTCTCTACTTGCCCAATACCCTGAAGATCCACCACTCTCTAACTAAACCCTTAACAGAACTTGACTCAGCAAGCTTACACGTTTGCCAGCTATAGCTTATCTATGCTAACCCTTAAACGACGACGAACTTAACTAAACTCCTTGAGCACACAAACAGCATTTGTTTCTTGTTCTAACATAGCCTCCCCTGTACTGAAAACAACGTTTCAGTTTAACCATTAACAACGCTGCATAGCTCTTCAAAAAGCCTGACCATGATATAAGGTACCTGACACTTCACAATTATCCTGTGGTACGACTCCTTCACAATAAATGGTTGAACCTGTTATGTAGAACTTGATTTCTTGACAATCTGATAGTTGAGTAGTCATCACCCTTTTTTGTTCCACTAGTAACACATTAACCAACCCATTAGCTTCAATATCATTCTCACCCAGATGTACTTTTCTTCAAAATACGGCTGCTGCTAACTCAGACCCAATGATGAACAAAATAATAAGTGAATGCTCATTGGAAATCCTGGGTACTGCTGCTGCTAATCGAAATACATGACCATTTACATGTCTCCTTTTATCCATATTAGCAGCATAGTGGCAGTTGGTACAACCCTCCAAGCATGTTTCTTGAGTCCCCCGTTGGTAACCAATATCACAGCCAAGAATATCCTTGAAGTACAACTAGTTTTCAAACAATTTCTTGCAATAGGTATCCACCTGTACATCATCCCCAGCTGCTGTAACTTTTGCTCCAAGAATCATGGGATTCTTAACAGGGTTTCCGTGATGCAAATTAGTTGTAAAAGCTGCTGCAAAATGTACCAAGCCAGCTTCAACTAAACACTTATTAGCTCTTGGTGCCTGCAACAACTCATATCCAGGCTTATAGAACTTGTAACCCTTATCCACAAGCCTTGTGATTGTTCTACCAAAGCCATTAAACCCAGAATCTCAGGCTTAACTTGCCACTGCTCAAATTGAGTTGGATTCACTTCCACCATAACTCCATTTCCTTGTAAAGTGTACTTAGCACCTGGTATGATGGGATGTTTAACCAGCTTACTTTCCAGAAGCTCTAACATATCAAGCAACTCTTTGGTATACTTTTGCCAACAAGTGAATACCACTTTGTTACTTTGAAATATTTTCCTTCTCAAGAATATCTCAAACGACCTCTGACTATCAATTTCTGTACCATCCACACATAAAGTAACTATCAACCAATCTGGCCTTTGCCTTTTGGCAAACAGACTACGAAATTCAGAAGCTAGAGAATACCTCATGATCTTGTTGTTCCGTGCTTTTGAAACCAGCTTCAAGCTATTCAAAACTTTCCTCAGTCTGTGCATCGTAACTTCCTCCCCCGCAACCACAAAGTCTTGTGGTTGCTCTACATAGAAAGCATCATGCTTTTTAAGTTTAGTCCTCGATGCCCATTCAATCTCAAACTTGTTAGCTCCTGGTGGTAAGTGTGCCAATTTCCAGTTATCACTCTTATCAACATACTGCCACTTCAATCTTACCACTTCACTCCCATTAGCCTCCTTAACTCTTTTCTCAAAGTACTGAAAGTCTTCAACAGACACATTCCTTATACACCAGCAAGACAACCAATTTTTTCTTTTGTCCGATTGCCACCTTCTAAATCTTGGTCTCAAATCATCTGTAAGAAGTCCTGAAACATCGGTTGAACCATGATCTTCATATTTTGAATACGAATTCCTTGAAGAATGACTTTGGTACTCATCAATCATAGTTGTTGTTGCTGATACAGCAGCAATGGTGATTGAATGTCTAGTTGATGATGTTCCTGAGTATGCAAGCTCTCCAGTGGATATATCTTCTGCTTCAAACTTTGATAATTCACCATCATTACATTCAACTGCATAAGTCTCCTCCAGATTTGATAATCTTTGTAGTATATCTTTATTCTGTGAATTGACCATCAAGGCTGCCATGGAGCAACCAGATGCTATGATTTTTTTAGGCCTTCTAATGCTTCAAGCTGAGTTTCTTAAAATAAATACCACACCTCATCTGTGCAACATTTCCATAACGATTCTTTTGAGACTTCTGAATCTGATGACCATTCATATTTCTCATGCCCCCCTACTGCTGCTACCACTGTCGTTATTGTAACTTCTGCTTGTGAATTTGTTTCTGGTGCTTCCTGAATGGGATCGTTTCCATTCATTTCAGAACCATCCATCTCAGCTTCATAAGTTTGAATGCACAAGCACTGCACATCGATGGGTGTTTGTGATACAACCAACTCAGGATGAAACACAAACATTTTGTTGAGTTTCATCCTTGTCTGCAACAGGAAACCTTTCTTATGATGAAAAATCTTGCAAACCCCACCCTTGATAAGAAAAATCAGACCTTTTTTTTTTTGCATTTCACCTATGCTCAACAAGTTAGTTTTTAAACCTGGTACATAGTATACATTCTGAAACACTAGTGACAACTTCTTTACCCTCAGCTTGATGCATCCTCTCCTTGCAACTTCCATCTTGGTTACATTCCCAAACTTAACAGTACAAGAGATGTTATTATCAAAGTTGGTGAACCATTCCTTGTTACCACTCATGTGGTTACTACGCGTCGAGTCCAAAACCCACCAACCCTCACTCTCCTTCTTATTCGCCAATTCGACTTGAGACTCTCCTCTCTCTTCATTTTTAGTACAAGCCATTAACAAAACATTCTCCTTCATGGCTTCATAGGTGTCATTTGCCATAATCTGCAGGTGCATTAGAGAAATGTCTCTGCTGATTGGTCCAATATGGACACTCGTTTCTATAGTGTCCCATCCGATGACATCGATAGCATTCAACAGACTCTAGATTCCAAGTTCTTGTACTTCTCCCTTGAAATCCACCTTGATCATGACTTCTTCCACCACCTTCACTAGCTGGTTTTAGTGCCTGCTCATCCTTCGTTGCCCTTTTTCTGAGTTTTTGCTCATGGACCAGCAAGGAACTTTGAAGCTCATCAACTGTTAGCATGTCTATGTCCTTAGATTCTTCTATAGAACACATTATGTAGTTGAATTTTCCAGTTAGAGTTCTCAATATCTTCTCCACATTTCTCACATAAGATATCTGCTCTCCACAACTCCTCATGGCATTGGCCACCACTATTACTCGACTAAAGTAATCATTAATATTTTCCTCTTCCTTAATCGTTAGAATTTCAAAATTCCTACGAAGAGATTGTAAACGAGCTTGTCGAACTCTAGCATTACCTTGATACTTGACCTGCATTGAACACCACAATTGCTTGGCCGTGTCCTTTTGTGTGATTGTCTTTAAGATGGTTTTATTTATGCTGTCGAACAAGTAACTTTTGGCCTTGAAATCCTTTAGCTTGAACTCCTCCATGGCCTTCAATTGAGCAACAGAAAGCTCCTCTCCAGAATTTTGTTCTTTGACACCAGCACACACCACATCCCAATAACCTTTGGAACGCAACAGATTCTCCATTAGAAGACTCCAGTAGTCGTAATCTCCATCAAACTTGGGAACACAAACTGGAGCAAAATCATCGTTCTCACTCATGGTCTCACCACACAGCTCACACCCCTCACAACAATGATTTATCTCACTAAGCCTCTCGTGTTTCACTCACACCCAAAATCTGCAATTGACCAGCAGAATTATCACTCAAAAACACTCACACTCAGCGCGAAATCTTGGTTACAGCTTGCTTGATTAGGCTCTGATACCACATGTAGGAACCAATCGGTGTGCAAGTTGACAAACTTTATTGAATGTGCAAAAACGTTTAAATACATCTGACCCAACTACTTGCTGGAAAACCAGCAACTTCTCTCTACTTGCCCACTACCATGAAGATCTGCCACTCTCTAACTAAACCCTTAACAGAACTTGACTCAGCAAGCTTACACGTTTGCCTGCTATAACTTATCTATGCTAACCTTTAAACGACGACGAACTTAACTAAACTCCTTGAGCACACAAACAACATTTGTTTCTTGTTCTAACAAACAACTGTTAACAATTAAGGATAGCTGAAGGATTAAATAAGCATTAATAATGTTAACTGTTATACAAATGGCAACTAGGACAGTTGAATGATTAATATTGACAAAAAATGTTCACCTGATTATAGTGATAGCACGTACCGCTCTGGCATGTTGGCCGAGACAGAGACAGCTGTAGATGGGATCTTCGGATTCGGCAAACAGAAGTTGTCCGTTCTCTCCCAACTGTACTACAAAGGAATCACCCCTCGAGTGTTCTCTCACTGTTTGAAAGGAGGGGGAACTGGAGGCGGTGTCTTCGTACTTGGAGAGGTTTCGGCACCAGGGATGGTCTACACTCCTCTCGTCCCATGGCAGTAAGTATTATCTATTCTGTAACTCTGAGTTATTGTTGTTTGATTAGCCTGTGAAGTACGGAATCTTGACTTGTTGATCCCTCTACAAACTTGCAGGCCCCATTACAGTGTACACCTTGAGAGCATTGCAGTTAATGGAAGGCCGCTACCCGTGGATCCTCAAACCTTCATACCGTCAACTGATTATGCAACAGTTCTAGACACCAGAACAACATTTTCATACTTTGTGCCAGAAGCCTACAATCTGTTTATTAGTGCTGTAAGAAAATATCCCTTCCTTATCCTTAGAACTGTATATGCGAGAATGCTTTTTTTAAACTTTCGGAGCGCTTTCTCCAATGTGTTTAAACCTGACGGCTTATTGAAATTCTAGGTTAATAATGCAGTATCAAAATTTGGGACTCCTAGAATATATTATGGGTTCCAGTGTTACGCGATTAGTTCCAGGTTTGACATCTATCATGAAACCACTGGTTTTCACACTAAAGTTTGTTATTTCTCAAACGTGTATTTCTCAGACATGTATTGGACCCTCATATGCAGGCTATTTCCTCCGGTGAGCTTGAATTTTGCTGGTGGGGTTTCTTTGGGGCTAAAACCGGAAGAATATCTTTTTCTTTCCAATGTAAGTAAATATAATTGAAACCTTGGCTACTTGATTATGTTTTATATTTATGGATTTCCCACTGGAAAAGTCTCTTAAGGCCACTGGCTATACATACTGCCGTGCAACAGGATGGTAGTATGTGGTGCGTAGGTTTTCAGAAGGTTCCAGGACAAACCATTTTAGGAGGTTAGCGACCCTCCAATCGTTGATTCTATGTATCTTTCCTTTGGGAATGCTAAGTCGATAATGAAACATGAAGTCAAAGATGTCCTGTTTAGTGGTTCTGATTCTGATTGCCATTCGTTATTATGTGCAGATCTTGTTCTCAAAGACAAGATATTTGTTTATGATTTGGTCCAGCAAAGGATCGGGTGGGTCAAGTATGACTGTAAGTAGATCCACTTATTAATTTTCAATAGAAGAATCTTCCTTCTCCCAAATCATTTTCCTTTCAAACTGCTATATATCTGACTGGTCTCCTTGTCCATCCTCTTTCAGGCTCGTCGTCAGTGAATATATCAGTTCCTAGCGACGACTTCTTTTACCAAAAGCAGTCAAGCTCGGGCAGCTCATCTAGAGGCTTGCTCGTCCATTTGCTTCCTGTAGCCATTGTCACCGTGTTCTTTTCAGTTTAGTTGTTACCTAGATTAGCCTATGTGATTCATGTACATATGCACTCTTGAGAGGATCAATGAATCACTTAATGATTACTTCAAGAATGCTTCTGTTGCCTTTCCATTTCGTTAAGTAAAAGCTATTTATCTCCCTTGCCTTGCTCTCTCTTCTGAAAGTTTATTCATCATGGGAAGGAGATGGTGCTGCTGAATGCTGAGTGCCGAGTACTTTGCTCTTTGAGTATTATTGGAGTTTCATACTTATTAGATTCTTGTCCTTTGCTTCCACTGACTTCCCTGTTAATTTTTTTATTACACTATTTTAACTCTTTTTTCCTTTGCTCTTATGTTGTCCTGTTGATGAATTTGGGACAAGTTCAACCTTAGTCTTGATCTATAATGATCAAGTTTAGTCCACTTGGAGAGCAGATGATGGCAATGGAGATCTTCCTTCCTGTTTTGGATCAGCATAACGGCCTCTCGGTTTAATGATTTTCACTTGTGTCTTCATGCAGTCTCTGGAGGGATATTGATGAGTACTACTGTCAATAAAGTCGGATCTATATCTACTATCCAGCACCTTTACTGTCATGTGGACAAAAGGCACTCAGCCAAACATGACTCCAACTGGTGAGATTTTTGCGTACACTTGCCTGGCTTCTTGTGGGGGTTTTCCTCTAAGGAACTCAAACTTTTATACCCTTATGCAATCCAGTAAGGGAAACCTCACCTCAGCCTCCTTGATCTTTGAATGCATCCCCACAATATGCAACAGCTCAGTTTGAAGATCTATCTGTAGCAACTCTCTTAACTGTCATCTCATTATATTTTTTTGGTTCTGAAAGTGAGTCCTCGCCATGTTCTTTACTATCGTTTGGTTGCTGCAGTATTGAAGGCTGGCGATGGGGAAAGAAGTTGCTGATGAATCTATGAAATCATATCAGGGAGGGAGAAAATACTGTGGATGAGGTCTCCAAATTCCGGGAATAGGTTTAAGGTCGTTCAATTTTTCATTGGTTTTCACCAGTCCAAGTATTTATTTGTGTTATTTCCTGAATGGTAGAAAAGGAATCCTTTTTCAGCTGCCGAGACACCTCTTGGAACATTTTTATATCAGAAAACGGATTGTTCCCTTCGCTCTCCATTCCTTATGCTATAATGCAGCGCCTTTTGTGAATATCTCATTGTTGTATTAATATGCTAAAGCCATCCTGCTTAATGCCTAACCAGCAGCAGCAAGATAATGCATATTATTTTTATTGGTTACTATTGTTTTTGTTTATTTTAGGCCAAGGGATCGACATCATCATTAGATGGCATGCGACATATGCTGAACCCGAGACACAAAAATGGTGGTTATGCTTTTCGAATTGGAATTTTCTCTTTCTCCTATGCAGGGTGAGAACGATGGTGATGGTTCGCTTTTTCTGTGTGTTTAATTTGGAGTGCGGGCCTTAAGTTGTCTCTTCTGATTGTAATGTCTAATCATTCTTGAACGACTTGTAGCCCAAGTAGATATGAAGTGTGCTTCTAGTTGCTGCCACCTGTTATGGTATGTGATAGTTTAACCTTTTCAATTTGAATGATTTTCTGGGTTTCTGTTTTGTTTTTCATGCTGAATTCTTGAAATTTTTATGTGCCAGCATCTTCAAGATGCTCTACGCATGGGGCTCTTATGCCCTCAGAATCCACAGCTTCATTTTTAGCTACTGTACGCTCTGTAACAACGAGGAGGTCAGTTCCTTTTCTTCTCATATTTCTGCACTTCGTATCCCAGCCTGCTTCTTTTTGTGGCTAATGCCATTTTGTACCTTGTCTCGCAAGAAATCTACACTTTGGTAATGATGTTTGATCTCATTTACCTCTCCCCGTCTTTGATGTAATTCGTGTTCAAAATTCTTATGGGGTAATCTGGAGTAAGAAAAGAAAGCAAAGGTTAGCTTGGAAGCATGTGGCTCTGGGCCACTCTTGCTGATCAGAAGATCCTATGGATTGCTTGGTTGAAGGAATACAGACTGGGGATCTAAGCATCTGGGAAACTCAAATAAAAGGGTCCTGGGTGTGGAATAAGATCCTTAATCTCAGATCTCTTGTTAGCTCCAAACTGGTGAGGACAGATCATGGGGTAGAATGAGCATGGACCCTAATGATTAAGTACAAATCAGCAGGGTCTGGGACAGCATGAGACCTAGGAAGGAGGTGGTACCATGGTCTAAACTAGTGTGGAAAGGACCTCAGATTCCTAAGAATTTCCTGCTCACCTGGCTAATCTTCATTGATAGGATCACCACTCTTGACAAAATCAAAAGATGGAGACCTGAGATTGATGATGTATGTCCTTTATGTCAATCAGCTCCTGAATCCAGAGATCATCTGTTCTTCTCATGCCACTATGTAAAGGAAGTGTGGCGAATCATGTTTCCCCATCCCTGGAGGTTCCCATTAATCACTAACCTTCCAACTGCAACACAAGTTGCAGTAAGGGAACTTGGTAAGAATGTGGTAGGGAGAGTTCTTTGGTGCCTCCTATTAAGTGAGGTTTGGCAAGAATGCTGTAGGAGGATGTATGGAAAGAAGTCCCTGGAGATTGAAGGTTTGGTTCAAAGAATGGAAGCGGTTATGCTGGCAAAGATAGCAGGTGACCCGAAATTTGCAGGCAGCGTTACAAAATCCTCTGTGGTTTCAGCTTTGCGGAAGTTCTACCTGAATTTGTATAGATATTGGCTTGTATAGTTTGGATGAACTGTTATGCTGTAGCTGTCCTTAGTTCCAGTCAGTAGACTCCTGGTTAGCCAGGTAGTTAGTTCGAGGTGATTTCTGTTGTAACACATTTGTAGATTTGATCGTATTTGATGAATAAAGCCAACCATTCATCGAAAAAGAAATTAGGTGAAACTTAGAGAATTGGCTTCTCCTGAGGGGCATGTGCTTTTTAAGCAGCTGAGGGATGCATCAGAATCTCTTTAGACAGTGCGAACAGAAAGAGGATGCAGAGCAAGCTATCTGTATGGTTAGCACTTCTCTTCCTCGATTTCCTTTTCCTTGGTTCAGTTGTGGTAGCTAGATATATCTTCATGCTTTGCAATTCGATTTTGATGCATCATTGTATCTACATCCGCTATTTGCTGTTGATACTACCAACTGCAGGTGGAAGCATTGGCAGTGAAAATGAAGGTGACCTAATTCAGGAGAAGTTTCAAGTGAGAAAGCTCCCAGGTGACTAATGTATTTTCTTGGGGTCAATTTGCACAGTATTGTTATGTTAGATGATCTCTTCTTGTCCACCAATTTGTCATCAATTTATATTTATGTCTCTCCTGGTGTCCACACTCCACAGGCTTCAGAAGATGCCTAAAAGTTGGTCACTTAAGAAAGATCACTGCTTGTGCTGAAATCGAAAGCGCCAGGGCCATTGTTTGGAGCTCGAGGGAGGCCATACAGGAAGAAGAAACGAATCCTCAAACTTCTAAAACTGTGTCTCCGGCTAACTCCGTCATCGAGTTGTTTGTCCATTCGATTTGAGAGACTTCATACATTGTCTGCAAAAGGTGTTTTAGCTTGTGGCTTCAAATTGCAGAATGTGGAAGTACCACAAGATGAAGTGCACTTTCCTGAAGTCTATTTTGTCAAGAACAAGTTGCTTCCAATAACTCGCGTTGTTGGGAGAGGTTCAATCGTGGATCATATACCACAACACTAACACGCCCCCTTAAACGAAAGCCACTCACAAGGGCTTGAAATTTGCACAGGTCCGAAGACAAGAATACCATGTGCTTAACAAATGGGGGTCACTGAAAATCGAACACAAGACCTCTCAGTCACAGAAGGCTCCGATACCACGTCAAGAACTAGTTGGTCCCAATAACTCGAGTTGTTGGAAGATGTTCAATCGTGGATCATATACCACAACACTAACATATTCTACCTACCATTTCGATGAACTTTGACAATGTCGGTTATCACCTTGTTTTTAGATGGAACTAGCTCTAATCTAGCCAGTGGCGGAGCCTGAAATTTGAAGGGGCCCTAAAAACTATACACGGGAGTGGTTTGAATCATGGTCATTGGCGAGAGGGGGCTAGTGGCTTACCGACTAGTCAATTTTTAGAATTCTGTTACACATTTTTCATGTAAATTTACCTATTTTCGAAAGTTGGTGGGGGGGGGGGGGGGGGGGGCTATAGCCCACCTGGCTTCGCCACTGAATCAAGCTATAGTGTGTATATTTAGGATAGCGTACACTTGACAAAAAATGCTCTCATATCGATGGTTGGTTTCTAGTCAATCGTCATTCTTTTCTCTTAAATTGTATTCGGCCTCCGATGAATCTAATTGATCAGCTTGTGACGGATAACAGATTCCTATTTCGATAATTTAGAATTAATTTTTAGTTGAAAATTACCGAAAGGTCCTAATATTTGTCAGAAGTCAGAACGGTTGGGATTTTGTAATGAAGTGTGTTTAAATGAAAGATCTCCATATATTAATGGAGGATCCTCTAGCTTTTCTTATTTTGGAAAATTCATTAATATTATATTGAGGAAAATCAATTTTGGGCAAACGCAATCATAAAATCATATTATCTCCTTTCCTAAAGATCCAACTAGGGACGTAATAATATTGCAAGCTCACCTACCTCCATCATCGTTCTATATAAACCAA
Organism: Linum trigynum; assembly: GCA_964030455.1. Taxonomy (NCBI): domain Eukaryota; kingdom Viridiplantae; phylum Streptophyta; class Magnoliopsida; order Malpighiales; family Linaceae; genus Linum; species Linum trigynum. Next base: position 1,627,892 of record OZ034822.1, on the reverse strand, counting down.
ACTTCATGTGCTCTGTATCTCATTCGCTGCAGACTGATATTCGAAAGAGAAGACCACAAAATATCCAAGCACGATGGAAAGGATTCACTTCAAGCTGTTGTTCTGTGTTGTGCTTTTGGTTCTCGCTGTTTCTGGTACGTATAATATCGTTCGTTTCATATGATTGCACATTGAACCATAGACTTTGATTAATTACGTTGTTAGAAATTATAACCGAAAAAACAATCTTGGGTATTATTATAGGTGGAAAGAAGAGCAACATTGGAGTGGAAGCCGGAAGAACAACTTCGGGGTGGCACGAAGATCAACATTGTGTGAGCGTTCGTTGCAAAAGTGATGCGGATTGCAGTCCACCACATTACATTTGTAATAGGGCAATAGGTTTCTGTGTCTGCGCAGCAAAAGCACAGGATGCAGATTTCCTCGCTTCACTGCACAAGAGATTCGGAAAAGGGAATTAAAAATATTGAGTCAGTATGAATAAAATATAAGAGAGAACAAAGAATTGTCCAATTTTCTTTGCAAATATGCTACCTATTCGGTTACCAAATTTCACCCAATATTTGAAGTTTTTCGCTGAGTAGTTTAAAATTTCCAATAGTGTTTACGATATGATACCAAATTAATATATAAATAACGGTGTCCTATTTTCAAATTTTGATAATACGATCAAGTTGGCGTGCAAATAAATTATATAAGATTCGGTGTTGAGCATGTTCCAGTCACTCGAAATATTCACACTTGACGTCATAAAAAAATGCTATTTTCTCGATGAACCCGCCTCAAATTAATTATCGTTATTTTCTCTTATTTGTATTAGAAGTTATAACTGTTGTTGGCTGAATAGACTTCTAGTTTGTATCTTACATGTTTCCTTTTGGGAATATTAGTTGCAAAAACGCTTCATAAGAATGATTAGTCCCTTTTTAAGTTGTCTTTCTTTACCCTTTGCACATAAAGAGATTCTGATCATTTAACTTTTTTTTATTTATATAAATACCAAATTATCCTTCTAAAATTTTTTTAGGACGTTGGAGATTTAGAGTGTTTAAATGAAGAATCTTCACACATTAATGGTGGATACTATTGCTTTTATAATTTTGGAAAACTCATTAATCTTTGTACTGAGGAAAATCAATTTTTTTAGAAAAACACAATCATAAATCATAGACATCTTTCCAAAAAGATCCAACTATGAGCATTAATATTGCAAGCTCACTTACCCCTCTAGTCTCGTTGTATATAAAAACCAAACTTCATTCGATTTTGTATCTCAATTTCTCTGCAAATTTGATATCTTAAAAAAAGAGAGGAACACATAGCTCATTGATCAGGTGACAAAACATATCCAAGCACGATGGAAAAAAATCACTTGATCAAGGTGTTGTTTTGTGTTATGCTTCTGGTTCTCGCAGTTTCTGGTATGCATTATTATCGTTCGTTTTACATGATTTTCGCAAGTGATAGTAGACTACGATGTTTAATTAAACCGTTTAAACTTATCACTGAAAGTAAATATGGTGGCTGTTACAGGTGGAAAGAAGAACAATATCGGAGTGGAAGCTGGTGGAAGAACAACACCAGAGGGAGAGGTAGAAACGCACTGCGTGAGCGTACGTTGCAAAAAGTGATGCGGATTGCGATCCGCCACACCGTTACATCTGTAATAGGGCAATAGGTTTTTGTGTCTGCTCACCGGAAGCACTGTATGCGGATTTCCTCGCCCAAACGTCCAAGAGACTTGGAAAAGGGAACTAGAAAAAAAAATATATGAAGTCTTCTATGAATAAAATATCATTATGAGGTTGTTTAATTCACTAAGACAGAGATTCTTCAAAACGAAATTCTTGCTCATGTTTTGGAAGATCTTATAGGGCTCCCTCCCGACCAACCTTTTTATTAGCACGGACGCTGCTGCTACTCGCAAACTCGTCAAATACCCATGTTGTTAAATAATTTTTAACAACTCAAATTATTAGCACGGACGCTGCTGCTACTCGCAAACTAGTCAAATACCCATGTTGTAGGAATGACTCGAAACCAAAATTTCTCAAGAGGAATTGCATGGTTACTTGCTTGGAAATCGAACTTTTTTTAATTTCTGTATCTAAATTGGCAGTCAGTACTACAATTATCCTACTGAAAAGAGTACGAAAGAGAGAAGAACCAAATACATGAATTGTAAAAATTACCGATCAACCTATCACTTGAAGAATAATCTATGTCTATAATTTTAAGAGGATTATAATTTATACCCCAAAGGAATTAATTAACCACCCAAAATCAAAGCCACCGGCTGATGGAAAATCTCCATATATTAATGGGGGATCCTATTGCTTTTCTAATTTTGAAAAAAATCATTAATATTATTATGAGGAAAATCAATTTTGGTTAAACACAATCATAAATCATATGTTTCTTTCCTAAAGATTCAATTAGGGACGTAATACTGCAAGCTCACCTACCTCCATTGTCATCCTATATAAATCAAACTTCATGTGCTCTGTATCTCATCCATCGCAAACTGATATTTAAAAGAGAAGACCACAAAACTCATTGATCAAGTGACAAGACATTTCCAAGTAGGATGGAAAAGACTCACTTCAAGCTGTTGTGTTGTGCTTTTGGTTCTCGCACTTTCCGGTATATATTATTGTTCATTTTATATGATTCCATATTGGATAATAGACTTAGATGTGTTTAAGAAAAAAGCAAAATTTTCTTGATTAATTAAGTTGTTAAACCATCACTTAAAACAATTTTGAAGTGATGTTAAACCCGGGCCGGACCGGGAAAACTGGACCCGGCCAATAATCCGGTCACGGAAGACTCAAAACAGAGAGAAAGTTGTCCGGCCGGGTCGTGAACGGTTGTAGCGATTAACCTTCCAACCCGCTCGACCCAAACCGGCGGTTTTGTGCGATGATAGAACCAAAACGAAAAAATGAAAAAGAAAATCCATATTGAAAGCTCCGATCCACACTATTTCTCCGGCCAGTGTTTTCTTCCGGTATTATAAATCCATCCCATCTACAAACCTATCTTCCATCCTCTCTTCCCTTTTGGACCTTTTGAATATTGAGTGAAGCTCTAGATTATCCAGATTGTTTCAGTAGAAAAAATAGCGATCTCGATTGTGGGAATAGAAAAGAAGGAGGATAGATCTAGGACTCTTGGTTCTTCTATGCATAGAAATTGCAGTCGAGGAGTCTGAGAAGAAATAGGAGAAGAAAAGTCGGAGTTTGAGAGAGAAAAGAGGAAGACAGAGAGTGAGAAAATATAAATGAATCGTGTGTTTATGAGAAAGTGGGGATAGGATTTATTATTATTTCGGTGGAAACTAAAAAGAAAGAGGGAAAGGTGAGTGATAATAGAATTTATGTATTCATCATTGTTATATATTTAAAAATATAGTTTTAGGTATTATTTATTTTATTAGAAATATTATATTAAAATTTAAAGATTATGTTATTGTTACCGCAAATCTCTAAACGGTTTTATGTTTATTATATTATAATACTTATTTTACTTTTTTTATAGGTCACCGGTTTTCTTAACGGGGTTTTCCTGTTAATCTCGGTTAGTCGATAAACCGTAAACCTCTTTCTAATCCGGATAGACTACCGGTCCGGTTCTGACAACACTGCAATTTTGGGTCATATATAGGTGGAAAGAAGATAGGCTTGGCAATGGGTCTGCGGACTTTGGATATCCGTCGGGGCTCGCCCGCAAGTATTGGGCTTAAACCCGCGAGGCCGGTGAGATTCGCGGTGGCCGGTATACTCGCGACCCGTCGTGCGCGGTGATGGGTTGGGCATGGATTCTGGGATCCCCGGCCCGTATTCGCCCCGATAGCAAACGACGTCGTTTGCTGCGCATATAAAACGCTTCATTTTTGGGGTTAAGGTTTGTGGACAGTCCATTTTCATCAGACGCCGCCCTTGTTCCCCCGATTTCCTCTCAACCCATCCGAGGCGAATCGCCGATTTCCTCCCCAAATCCCATCGATTCTGCCGATTTCTCCTTCTTTCTCGACTATTCTCCCTCGCAAATCGACGATCCCATCATCAATAACACTACATCTTACAAATCAACCCTCCAAACTCCGAAAATGTCTTAATCGACAGAAATCTTCTCTGAATCGTGCATGTAATGGATTTCTTTCCCAGATCGAGATAAGTATTTAGTTCTTAATTACCTAAATCCAATTTTGCATATAGCCGTATAAATAGGTGACTAACTTCGTCATTTTGTTCATATGCAGTTCATCGAACCCACAATCCAGAAATCCTAGCCTTCCAGATTCCGGAACCCCACTTTGCTGCGTTCTCAGTAAGTTTGTTAGACATTAGTTAGTTTCATTAATTGATGTTGGTGCATGCTTAGTTCGACAAAATCAATAAATCCCTAATCATCCAAATTTCATCTTTTGTTTTTGTAGCTTGCTATTCGGGAGTCGCATTTCGCAACTCGTTCTTCAACTGCTTTCTGCTGAGGTAAATCGCCAATCCTTGTTTGATGGTTCTTGGTTGTTGATGTTTGTTCTTGGTGTGTAATATTATTACCCTAGTTTAGTAATTGTAGACTAATCACCTTTGAAGTAACCATCGTATACTACTGATCAATTTGATTATGTTCCATTAAAACTAAGAACTGAATGTGTCTGCTAAATGTTAATGGTTAGTGTGATTTTGTTCTTGGAAAATGCCACAGATGTAAGTAGTTTATGTAATGGTTAAAGGTAATGGTCAATGTGATTCTATTGTAGCTAAGTTCAACATGCCTTAATGTTAATGTTCACTTTGTTTCCGCTAATTCATAAAACTGTATAAACTATAGATTATCTAATGAACCCAAATCTAAACTCTAGATCATCTAATGAACCCAAATCACAACTAATGATCACTTTGTTGTAAGTTAGTAAGTAGTCTATGTAATGGTTTAACCATTATCTTGTGTAATGCTTATCGAATCCAGTTTGTGAGAGGATTCAATCATCATTACATAATAGACTTGGTTAATCCTAAAACTATATAAACTATAAATTATCTAATGCACCCAAATCCCAACTAACACTTGGTTATTCTTCTTGAATCGAATTGTTTAACCATGATCTTCTGAAATGCTGATTGAATCCAGATTGTGAGAGGATCCAATCAACATTACAGAATAGACTTTGGTTAATCATTCCCCTTTCTATCTAATCTCTAATGGTCTAATCATTGAATTCTGATTCATTAGAACAACATTGGAATTCTTTTTGAAACGTTTCTGTTATTTCTGTTTCTTACCCAGATGGAATCTGAACAAGTTGAGAATGCACCAATTCAGAATAACAATGGAACCCAACCTGGTAATTCTGAAAACCTTCCTGAAGATGTTCCCCAAAATCCCTTAGGTGCTAGTAGGGGCTTAAAGTCTAATGTGTGGCCTCACTTCACCCGACTGTTAATTAATGGGGTTTTGAAAGCAAAATGCAACTATTGTAAGAAGATTTTGGCTGGAAAATTGAGTAATGGTACTTCACATCTTAGGACTCATAGGAACCGTTGTGTTCATAAAAAAAAATCATGATGATAGTCAAAAGGTCTTTGGGGCTGACTATAGTGCCAAGGGAACAGCTGATATGAGTACGAATCAGTTTAGTAGTGAGGTGTCTAGAAAGGAGCTCTGCACCATGATCTTGGTGCATGCGTATCCCCTTTCTATTATTGACCACCTTTATTTCAAAAGGTTTTGTTGCACCTTGAACCCTCTCTTCAAATTTCCAACCCGAAATACCATAAAGAAGGATATAGTTACTATTTATGCTTTAGATAGGTCTAAGATTCAAAAGGTCATTGATGAAAACCGAGGTCGTATAGCTGTCACAACTGACATGTGGACTGCCACAAACCAAAAAAGGTCTTACATGGCTGTCACTGCCCATTATATAGACAACTTTTGGAAGTTGTGAAACCATCTGCTTATGTTTGGATATTTCCCTGCCCCCACACTAGTGAGAGGTTGGCTGCAAAGCTAGCTCAATGCCTCCGATCTTGGAACATTGATAGTACATTGTCAACTATTATTCTTGACAATTGTACTACCAATGATTCCATGATAAATCTAATTAAACAAAGGCTAGTGTTATCGAATCTAATTAGGGATGACACACTTCTTCATATGAGGTGCTCTGCTCACATCCTTAATCTGATTGTGAGGGATGAACTTGATGTATTGAAAGATGGTACTGAGAAAATAAGGGAGAGTGTGGTCTTTTGGACATGCACACCCAGGAGAGTGGAGTTTTTCCATGCAATTGCCCAACAACTCAAATTATTTGTTTCTAAGAAGTTGGTATTGGATTGTCCCACTCGTTGGAACTCCACCTGCGAGATGCTTTCTGGTGCTATCCCGTATAAGGAAGTGTTCTCTATACTGAAAATAAGAGAGCCTCAATATAATTCTATACCTACCAACGAGCAGTGAGACTTTGTTGTTGTTTTGGTTGACAAGCTTGATGTTTTCAAGGACATCACTTTAGTTTTTTCTGGTTCAAACTACCCAACAACGAATCAGTTTTTTGCTAAAGTATGTGATTTGAGGTTAAAGTTGGTGGAATGGTTAGGTGATCCTAATCCGATGATTGTTTCTATGGCTGAGAATATGTGGAATAAGTTTGTGAAGTATTGGGATGACATTCATTTACTGTTGGCTGTTGTATTGGATCCGCGGTATAAATTGGAACTACTTTATTACTATGCTGGAAAATTCGGTATCACTAATACTGATCTAGTGAGTGAAAGGGTCAGATAAGTTATGGTCGAATTGGTTGTTTAGTATCAAAGAAAAGCCACAAAAAACACTGCTGCCTCTTCTTCTGTTCATTCTTCTTCTTATGCTACAGATCTGGATTTTGATATGTATGTTAGCGAAAGAAAGAAAACCAAAATTTCTGCAGTAACCACCGAGTTAGATCATTATCTAGCTGTGGATGTTCATCCTAGAACACCAGATTTTGATGTGTTGGGTTGGTGGAAATTCAACGGTGCCAAGTATCCCATTTTGCAAGACATTGCAAGGGACTTACTTGTTGTACCTGTTACTAGTGTGGCATCTGAATCTGCCTTCAGTTCTGGTGGGAGGCTTCTTGATCCCCATCGGAGCAGACTTGATCCTGCAACAGTAGAAGCTATGATGATATTAAGGATTTGGATTTCAGGATGATAGCAAAGGTGACTTTTTTTATTTCAATTATGAATTATGTTTACTTTGCTATTGTTTCATTTCCTTGCTAATTAAACTGTTTACTTGAATCTTGCTATTTCTCCTAGTGTCCGCTGTTGAACTGAAAGCATTGGAGAGAGTTTTCTCTGCTATGGCAATGGATGATGCCACGGTGGAAGAGAGCACATGTAACTGACTTCTCTTGTTGTAATTTGTTTATTCAGTTCGCCTTGGAATTTTACGAAACAGACTGTTATGTATTAGATAGAGCTGGAATGTAAAAGGAGCTGGAAGGAGATGAAGACGAGGTTGCTGCAGTCAACCTGCTCGACTAGCTATTGGTGTGTGTTCTGTTTCTTTTTTTACTGCTAAAGCCTTGCTACTGCTGGAATTTTACTAAAGCCTTGCAGAACCTAGTAATCTGAATTTGTAAATGTTGCCTTGCTACTGCTGGAATTTTACTAAAGCCTTACAGAACATAGTAATCTGAAGTTGTAAATGTTGTTGGATTTCAGAAAATCTTAATCTCATTGAAAGAAGATGCAAGGATGAGAAAGAGAGACTTAGGAGTGAAGATTCAACACTGATTGCTGCTGTTTAGAATGGCTTCTATTTTAGTTTTCTGTGTTACATTGTTGCAGACTTGCAGTGATATTTCCGAAGTTTGTTAGCTGGGATTTTGCTACACTATGTTGGTTTCAGTGCTGGGTTTCAGTTCTAGATTTTGCTACACTATGTGTGGGTTTCAGTTATGGATTTTGCTACACTATTTTGCAGACTTGCAGTGACTTCGTTTTCAGTAATTTAAATCATTATTAATCATGCTTGAGGAACTTGGTTGACATGTTGAGTGATTTTTTGTAGGCATGTCACGGGTAACCAATGGCCCGCGGGTTCACCGAAACCCGCTTGATAATGGGCTTGGTCCATTTTTTTGCCCATGAAGCCTAACGGGCCGGATGTGGGTTTTACCCGCGGACATAAAGGCCGGGCGATGGATATGGGGTACCCGCCCCGTATCCGACCCATTGCCATGCCTAAAAGAAGAGCAACATTGGAGTGGAAGCTGGAAGAACAACATCGAGGTGGAACGAAGATCAACACTGTGTGAGCGTTCGTTGCAAAACTAATGTCGATTACAGTCCACCACGTTACATTTGTAACAGAGCAATAGGCTTCTGTGTCTGCACAGCAAAAGCACTGGATGCACACTTCCTCGCTTCATTGCACACGAGGCTCGAAAATGGGAATTGAAAATATGAAATCTTTATGAATAAAATTTTTTTGGGGTCAATTTGCACAGTATTGTTATGTTAGATGATCTCTTCTTGTCCACCAATTTGTCATCAATTTATATTAATGTCTTTCCTTGACCAAAAAATGCTCTCATATCGATGGTTGGTTTCTAGTCAATCGTCATTCTTTTCTCTTAAATTGTATTAGGAAGTAGGTATTTTAAAAGATTTCTGGTTTGTCGAAGTATACAGAAGCTTTTGACTTAAGTAGGCGATGGAAAACTCTTATCATGCTAGTAGAAAGGCGAATGCAGCAGAGCACATTATGGCGCACATGATGAGACGAGGTGAGTTGTAGCGGATGTATGGTTTGATAGGCCTTCCCCGAATATGATTGATCAGCTTGTGACCGATAACAGATTCCAATTTTGATGATTAAGCATTAATTTTTAGTTGAAATTTACCAAAAGGTCCTTCTAATATTTCTAAGAAGTCAGAACGTTGGGATTTTGTAATGAAGTGTGTTTAAATGAAAGATCTCCATATATTAGTGGAGGATCCTATTGCTTTTCTTATTTTGGGAAACTCATTATTATTATTGTGAGGAAAATCAATTTTGGACAAACACAATCATAAAATCATGTATCTCCTTTCCTAAAGATCCAACTAGGGACGTGAATCACGTAATAATATTGCAAGCTCACCTACCTCCATTGTCGTTCTATATAAACCAAAACTTCTTGTGTTGTTCTGCATCTCATTCTATGCAAACTGATATTTAAAAGAGAAGACAGCAAAACTCATTGATCAAGTGACAAAGACATATCCAAGCATGACGGAAAGGATTCACTTCAAGCTGTTGTTCTGTGTTGTGCTTTTGTTTCTCGCTGTTTCTAGTACGTATATTATCGTTATTTTTATATTGATTGCACATTTGGACCATAGACTTTGATTAATTAATTTGTTATAAATTATCATCGAAAAAAACAATCTTGGGTATTATTATAGGTGGAAAGAAGAGCAATATTGGAGTGGAAGCTGGAAGAACAACTTCGGGGTGGCACGAAGATCAACATTGTGTGAGCGTTCGTTGCAAAAGTGATGCGGATTGCAGTCCACCACATTACATTTGTAATAGGGCAATAGGTTTCTGCGTCTGCGCAGCAAAAGCACAGGATGCAGATTTCCTCGCTTTATTGCACAAGAGATTTGGAAAAGATGATTAAAAATATGAGTCACTATGAAGAAAATATGACTGAGCTAAGTATTGCCCAAATCTCTCCTTTTCGGTTACCAAATTTGATCCAATATTTGAAGTTTTCGCTGAGTAGTTTAAAATGTCCAATAGAATTTACAGTATGCTACCTAATTAATATATAAATAACTGTGTCCTATTTTCAAATTTTGATAATACGATCAAGTTGGGGTGAAAATAAATTATATAAGATTCGGTGTTGAGCATGTTCCAGTCACTCGAAATATTGACACCAGTCGACATTCGCTAACTGCTTGATGTCATAAAAAAAATGCTCTTTTCTCGATGGTCCCGCCTCAAATAAACTATCGTTATTTTCTCTTATTTGTATTATATAATTGTTGGCTGAATAGACTTCAAATTTGTATCTTACATGTTTTCTTTTGGGAATATTTGTTGCAAAAAACGCTTCATAAGAATGATAAGTCCCTTTTAAGTTGTTGTTCTTTCCCCTTTGCACATAAAGAGATTCTGATCATTTAAATTTAATTTTTTTTAATAAATATCAAATTATCCTTCTGAAATTTTGCTGGACGTTGGAGATTTAGAATGTTTAAATGAGAATCGTCACACATTAATGGGGGATACTATTGCTTTTCCAATTTTTGGAAAAATTATTAATGGAAAATCAATTTGGGAACACACAATCACAAATCATATATATCTTTCCAAAAAATTCAACTATGAACATATAATATTGCAAGCTCACCTACCTATTCTCTCTGTATATAGATCAAACTTCATGTCTTTTGTATCTCATTCATTGCAAATTGATATAAAAAGAGAAGACCACATATATCATTAATCAAGTGACAAAATATATACAAGCAGGATGGAAAAAATTTACTTCAAAGTTGTTGTTTTGCATTATGCTTTTGGTTCTCGCAATTTCTGGTACGTATATTATCGTTCATTTTACATGTTGCACATGAGATACTAGACTTTTGGTGTATTTAAATGGAAGTATAAATAAATTTATGCAAAATCTAATTTTATACGACTCAAATTATTAGCACAAATTGCTACTCGACCTATCATATACCCATACTATAGGAGTGAGCCAAAAATTGCTCGATACTTGTTTGGAAAGTGTTTTTAAATTATTATTTCTGCATCCAAATTCTCTTACAATTACATGCGAATGAAATGTCACTTATTCTTCAATTACAGTTAGCCTATGAACCTCTTATCACTACTACTACTACTCTACTGAAAAGAGTAAAAAGAGAAAAGAACCAAATACATAAATTGAACACTTTGGGGAGGGGGGGAAAAAATCTCAACTACCCTTTTGTTGTAACTTCACAGTAACCCGATCGATCTACCAATGTCTCTCTTCTTGCCTCAGTTGGTCACCATTCGATGAAATCAATGTCTCTAATTCAAAGAGGTTTATACCTCAAATGAACTAATCACACCCAAATCAAACCCCACCAGTTATTTGGTTTATTGGGTTAGTCAAGTCCTGATCCTCCTCAATGCTAGGTAAGCCAAAACTCTGTAACCCACAAACATCAACACCATTGCTCCAACACAAACCCAAGGGCTGATCTGTCCTTCCAAATCTTCCCTGATAAACTTGCAATCCGGTCCCCCATCACCGTAATTGTTACCGTTTTGCCCAGAGCAACCAAACGCCTTTGCAATCCGCTCCCCGTTACCATACTGAACATTGATGAACAACCTATAAGTGTAGAAGGTGCTCGAGATGTACTTGATCCACGCCATACATGCGGGGACCTTGTGAACGTAGAACCCTCCAGTCAGCACGAATGCCAGCATCGTCACGTTGGCCATCGTGGATGCCTGTTTGGCATCCATGATGGCCGCTCCCAAGGCCAGACCTAGGCCTTGAGACACGAGCACGTAGCCCAGCAGGATGAAAAGGGTGAGGAGGAACGCGCCCAGGTCGGGCCTCAGCCCAGTCATCCAGTAGGCCATGGTGATGAAGAGGGTTGGAAGGGCTAGCTCCATGGGAATTTCTCCCACGATTCGAGCCATGAAGTAGGAGGAGAGGGTATACATCCCGGATGCCCTCTCCTTCATGAAGATGGCCCTCTCTTGCGGGAAGGCAAAAACCGCGTTGAATGCAGGCAACACACCCCAGAAGATGGATATGAAGAACAACAGTCCCAGTCGATCCTGAATGTCCCGGTAATCGGAGTGCCACCACATCGTGCCAGCCAACAGGGCACCGACCAGGACCTGGAAGACGCGGAGGGTGTTGAAGGACTCGTACCTCCGTTCCTTCATGCTTCTCTGGAGGAGGACGGTGAACTGGTTGAACCACATGGTCATGCCAACTCTCTGGTCCTCTCTACATCTCCCCAAGTGTCTTCTTGTTGACGAATTGGTGCCATTGCTGAGGGTGGATTCCTTTGGCGTGGCTTCCAAGCAAGCGGCTTTCAACTTTGGTGCTAGTATTGCGTTGTATGAGGCCATGAGGTGCTGCTTCACGTTGGGTTTATCCCTTTCACTGGCTCCATCAAGATGGCAAACCCCTGCAGCAAGCAAAGATGAGAATGTTAACTATGTTCATCAAATTACTTAATCCATTACAATCATCATCATCTAGACTCAAAACACTATCTCATTGTTCTTCTTAATTGACTTTTTGGGGAGTTCTTAATTATCACAGATTAGAATGGTTCTCCTTGTCTGCTGGTGGGATAAAGAACAGTGCTTTCCACACTAATCAAATCATGTAATCATTTCTAAGCCAAGGAACAAAAACCTAACAACTTAAAGATGCAACTAGAGAAAAAGGTAGAGGCCACTAAGAAAACAAAGGATCTTGGAACCAAATTTGTGCTCTATGTTAATGTATTAGGATACATTGAATTAGACACACAAAGGTATGAAAGGAGCATAGAATTGGGAATGGTAGATATGCTTTGCTTGAAAGCCAAATGGGAATAGACCTTCTTCTTGATCATATGATTGAAAGAGAATGATTATTTAACAAATGAAAAGGGGAAGATACCCTTTCAACGGACATTGATATCATTCCTCCCATTTCATGAGCATATGCTAAATACATGGGGCTAATGGAACCTATAGTCATGTATGATGTCACATGAACAAACTCCATACACTATATTATGTGCTATTTAATAGATTCGGTACCATGTATTATTTTGTTTATTTCTTTTATATTTTCATAGTCAGAAATCCTATCCAAATTTGTTACGAGTAGGTTTGGATGAAATCTCATACTCGGTAAGTTTTCTATTGTGCCCAGCAACCCAACCTCGAAAAATCTGACATTTCTTAAGTTTCTTACCCCACATTAGTGATTCGAAATTTAACAGCAACATACTTAACTAGTGTAGCTAGATACGTGTCGACCTAAAAATTTATACTGATACGTTTCGACCTAAAAATGAATAAATAACCAACGAAAAGTGAAGATAACCCTTGATTAATCAAAGACACAACTATCTTTAGTGACCATTCATTGTCTCATGGGACTTTTGAGGATCTTTTGATTATGAGGAAAACAAGAGGACTAGTGGGCAAGATGAACCTAGTAATGAGTAGGATTAGGAATTGGCTTAACATTAGCATAATACTTAACACAAAGCAAAAAAGAAAGCTGACCAGTCTTGGTGGCATAAGGTGGGAGTCCACTAGCTATAGCTACCAAATCTTTTTTTTCTCCTAGTGATGGGTGCTTCCACTCAAATCAAAATTTAGTGTTCTCTTTAAAACTCTCATCAATTATAAGTTCTGTTTCCTTTAGTTTTTCTTGGGACATAAAGAAATCCCACTAAGGCAAAGAACAATTTCTGCAACCCTACACGTGTTGTTTTCCAACAAATCCCAAGTATTTTTTTTCCCTCAAAGATTTGGAAATAAAGGGGGATAAATTCTTAGACTGTACTAAAAATAATTGACGTCCTACAAAGCTTTTATAAAGTATGGCAAGAAAGAAGAAAAGAAAAGGGCAATAGAGAAATTAATCCACATGACCATCCCCCACGTGTCCCCCACATAGCTAGAAAGTCTAATTATCTAACCCTAAAAGAATCTAATAGTATAATGACACACATATGGCTTGTCCATTCATAGTTGAAAAGATTCCAACTACATGTGATGATTAACAGCATTATAAATCATGTTTGAGATTCATTTCTATGCTAAGTAAAGTTTGCTTAGTGTCATTAGAAACTACTACCTAGTTTAGTTAGTAAGCTATGTTTTCTTTTTCCTGTCGGTAAGCACAAAACGAGATGAATCTATCCGATGATCGGATAAGAATAATAGGCAAGCAAGCAAGCGAGCTGGTACGTTATAAAGAGGTCAACAAGCTAGTCATATGTTAGTTATCTGTAACAGTTATGGAATCTAATACTAAAATTATGGGTTTACAGCGTAAACTTCTATTTTAGATTCCATGTCATAATACCGATCCATGTACGCTTATTAGAAGACTTGGCATTGCAATGTGAAAACCGAAACCCAACAATTATGTATCATATATCTAATAGAAGGGGAAAATATTATTATTTTTTGCCATTAGAAATCAACCTTTCCTCCACGCCACAAAACAAAACTATCCATAAATAGATATAAGAGATGGAAATGGAAAGCAATAATGCATATATATATACAATTTGTTGAGAGGAAGAGGAGAAGACCAATGATGAAAGCCAAACAATGATCCAAACCTAAAAATCTTCAACTATTTCATTTCAATTATTTTTTTTTCTCCACTTTTCCAATCCAATAATGTTTTCTCACGCCATGAATGTCGTCATGAAAAATAGAACCCCACATTTTATTTATATCATAATAATAATGGAATGACCAAATTCTCTTGCTACCAATGAATTTTAGTTAATTAATTAAATTGAGATTTTGATTTCCTCTAATTTTATCCATACTATTATTATCATTTCCCGCTGGTACGTCACAATTACAGTATTAGTTACTTGTACACATCTACCATACTATTAATGTATTATAGGTCCAAAACCAACCACCAATCATCATCAAAATCACTGCTTAATTTTTACTACGCACCACAAGTTAAAAAATTGCCATATATATGCAAACTAACAAAATCTTCCTGCTCCTACACATATATATAGATAAAAAGTTGACTCGTTATTTGCAATTATATCCAAATTTCCAGTCCTCTATATGTATACGAGCTAGTACTGACGGAAAGAAACGGTTCGAAAATAATATGACTTTATTAATAATATCTTCATGACTCTCCTTTTGAAAGATAAAAATCAACTCAAACTAGAGTTTCTGGACTCCGGAAGGTCGTATTAATTTGCTTTTGTCGTGTGGTTTCAGTTTCTTCATGGATCCTTCTGTAAAACCCGATTTTTATGATTGACGGTAAAATCGTATCCTCGCCATAAACTCTACTTTGAATCTAGGATAATTAGGATTGACGGTTCAACCACGATTGTAGGTCGTTTAAGACGCGATTATATATATACGCTTAATAAGGACAACCAATTAAAGGAAAAAAAAAGGAAAGGACCGTCTACTCCAAGAAAACAAAGCACCTGGACTCCAATTAACAACTTAATATATTATTTCCTCCATACATCAGGATTAGTAATTGTTAAATTAAGATGCCCTAATCACATCAAGATCCTAAGTTATTAACATTTTAATTGTTTGAGTTTGGTTTTTGTAGCTTTCTTTCAACCTATCAGGAATAACAAAAATATATTAAACAAAATTCCACTAACATAGCTTTTTGGTTTTGTTCTATTCTCTAATCCTTAACTTGTCTCCAGCAAGCAGTATATATTTATGCCCTAACTTTTTTCCTTTAGGGGCAACAAAAGTTATTATTAAAAATCTGTGCACTCACAATAGAAGATTACTCATAGGGCATTTTTAACCTTTCTTATCGTTTTAGAAGAGTAATTTATACTTATTATGTTTTAAAAAAAATTCATAAGAAGATTACTAATAGGGCATTTTATCCTTTCTTGAGCTTTGCTATTATGCTTATAAATAGCTTTAAACCTTTCATGGTACAAACCGAAATTCTACATTTAATATTTACCCATACATTTTTTCATTAAAAAAATCATTTATGAGACAAACTAAATTTATAATTTCAATGTTATGATATAAATTCAACTCGTATACGAAAGTAGGGTTAGTTATGAGCAGTAAAATGCCTCCATATCAATAAGTTTCTTGTAGTGTAGGTCACCATACCACATTGACCTTGGCCCATCTCTATTTCCTCTTAACCCTAGATTTTTTTTTATATTAATTATAATAATATTTTCAAATATCCAAAAATCATATCTAGATGATGAGCAAATCTCAACTGTATCCCCATCTTCTATTATGGGATCCAGAGTCGACATCTTGGCAGAACAAATTGTTATGTGTAGTAAAAGCTCAACCTCACAATAATTGTCATGAAGGAAGAAAAAATTATGGAGAACTCTCTGCAAAACCATAATCCTCATAAATACGTACGTATGTCATCCAAAGCCTTAACAATCATATCGAATTGAGTCGAAAATTTTAGATCGTATTACTTTTAGTCGCGAATTATTTCACACAAAAAAATGACGGACTATTTATTTATGTTTTAATAAAATCATATATGAGAATGAAAGGAGAAGAAGTCAGATTCGAGCGTACCGTTAGCGAGATCGAGGAGGAAATCGGCCGGGTTCATTGGAAAAGACGGCGAGTAACCAACCGACCCGAAATAACCCATCGGTTCATCCCCACCTTTACCAAAATACAGGCTCCGCCCCTCGCTCAGAACCAGAACCGAGTCGAACATCTGGTACACCCGGCTCGACGGCTGGTGGACCGACGCGACCACGGTCCGACCGCCCTTCTTGGCCAGCTGCCCCAGCGTGGCCACCAGCCTGTACGCCGCCGTCGCGTCCAAACCCGACGTCGGCTCGTCGAGCACCAGCAGGCTCGGGTTGATCAGCAGCTCGTGCGCGATGCTCACGCGCTTCCTCTCCCCGCCGGAGACCCCCCGGACGAACCCGTTCCCGATCATCGTGTCTGCGCACTTGCCGAGCCCCAGCTCGGCGATCGCCCACTCCGCCGCGGCCGCCTTCTCGTTTCTCGAGGAGAATGCGGCGGCCCGCCGCAGCAGCGCGCAGGACACGAGCGTCTCCCGCACCGTCAGGTGCGGGAACAGCACGTCGTCCTGCGCGACGAACCCCGTCCGCCTCGCCACCTGCCTGGCGGACAGTCGCGATTTCCTCGTCGTCGTGGTGGTGGTGGCGAGGATGGTGCCGGTGACGGCAGGGCGGCGGCCGCCGTGGTTCCGGCCGGCGAGCGCGTGGAGGAGCGTGGACTTCCCGCTCCCTGAGGGGCCGAGGACGGCGAGGATCTCCCCCGGGGAGACGGTTCCCGTGATGCCGCTGAGTATGGTCCGCTCCTCCTCCACCGGCGCCGCATTCGATGATTTCTCGTGGGGAGATATCAGCCGTCGGATGATGGCGGCGCTGCTGTTGCTTGTGGGGGAAGTGTTGGGGAGTTTTACTCTGTAGCACAGGTCCACGAACTGCCCATGCATCCCCCAACAGAAAAAAAATAAAAAAAGGGGGTCAAAATTGAGTCAACGGATTCGAGTAAAACGAAACTAGGACGAATCCAACGATGTTAGTACGTGTTGCGCTGCGGATTACCTGGAGAGTAATGGGAGAGGAGACGGAGGAGAGGAGGAAGGCGGCGGCGGGGGCGGGGGAGGGGGAATCCCGAGGAGGAGTGGGAGTGGGATTGCTAAGGGGTTGTTTGGGAGGTTCTTGAGTTTCCATTGGGATGGAGTGAGGGAAGAGGGATTGGTTTGAGGTGGGAGCCAAACAGGGTGTTGGAGAGTTGGAGAAGAATGGGGAGGAAGGACGAAAGGGGAAGGGAAGGGGGAGAGTGGGTTATATAAAGGAGGGCGAAAAAGGTGGCGGATGGGTGCCACGTCATACGGCGGGAAATTACTGAGAGAGAGAGAGAGAGAGAGAATGTGGAGGGTGTGCTACGTGGCGGGCCGATACGCTGGAAGACAAAGGATTATGGGGGCGCTTTCTTTTGCTTTCCTCGATTTCGATTTTGATACAAATTATAAAGTGGTATATCGCAAAAGGAAATAAAAATTTACAAAACGGTGGCGCCGTTTGCTTTTTTTCTTCTTTCTTCTAGTGGAGGAAGGCTAGCCTTGGGGTGAATTGTGAAGATGGATGAGGTTTGATTAGGGGTGTCGCTTCGGGTTCGGTTTTTCGGGTTTACCCGAAACCGACTCGATTATATACATTTTTGGTTTTTCGGGTTCGGGTACGTTTCGGGTTTTTCGGTTTCGGGTTCGATTTTGTTTATCGGGTTTTTGGGTTCCGGCTAAAAACCTCCAATGAATAGAACTCAGCCCGTATTTTTAGGCGTTCGGGTTTTCGGGTTTTGATTTTGCTTTAACCGAACACGAACCCGATAAGGAATTTTCGGGTTTCGGGTAACCAGAACCCGCAAGTCCTTATCGGGTTCGAGTTTAGTGATTTTCGATTTCGGATTTTGGTTTGGGTAACCGGACCCGACCCGAACTGACACCCCTAGGTTTGATTTAACAGTAAAGTGACTGGATTTTGGGATGATCAATATTGTAGACGCACATCATGGTTCAATAAGGTCAGATAGATATTGATACAAAACGATGATAGAATTGGGCAATATCTAGGTTTCGTATAGGTGTAGGTGGAGCTAGAGAGTTAATAGCAAAGAAAGTAATTAGTATCGTGTACAAATTCAATCTTCCTCTTATCAATTTTTTTTCAACACTTCAAGAACATTGTTGACCTATTAAGTTATGATTCGATCAACTTTTTTTTTTTTGGTCTCCTCAAGTGTTAATTTTGCTATAATCATTTCAAAAGTGTTGACACCTAGTGGTTTGTTGAACATTTATTCGTAACCAATTTTATGATAGAACTTATGTGGTAATAACTTCTTCTATCACACTGTTGAACGCTGGTACTGATGTGTTCATATGAGAATGTCAGATACATTAAAATTAATGATAATAGATTATCACTAGCTTATAACTCGGCCTCTTGGCCGGAATATTCATATTTGATTATTTATATTTTTATGTTACGTTTAAGTCTGTCTACCTGTTTAATTTTATTAATAATCCTTCGATCGAAATGATACATAAAGAAATAATATATAGGTCAAACATTAAGAGAAACATCACAATCATTTAAGAATATGAAATATAAAAATGTATCATTGATTCCATTTTCATAATGATAATTAAGCCCTGTTTAAATGTTATTGGTTAGTTGATTGTCAAGAAAGATAGAGTATAAAAGCTCACTCGAATTCCCACACGACTCATAGAAATCAAACTCACAATCCTACATAAAGGGTTCAATGCTCTCCTTTTAGGAAAAATATGTCACCACTAATCAAAAAGAAATGGAGAGTTGTTGTCTTGTTAATTTAAGTCAACTATATACTAACAACTCAACTAAGAGTGGACCATCAAAACTTGAGAGCAAACGAAAAATTAGAGTTACCTCCAATGTACTAATAGACTCGATCAAAGTAATGAGACACAAAATTAGACACTCATTCTCTATAAGTTCCTTGTTTTAAGATATAAATAGGTTGTGATAGTTGCAAAAACCATAAACCTAAAGATCCATTAGTCACCACTCTTTGTCGTACAACCAAATTTTTATTCACTCTATCGTCAATTTCAAGAGGCATATGTTTCAACCAAAAATTCTATTTCTAATCCTCCTTCTGCAACTCCATTTATTGAACTCGATTCTATTCGTCATAGGTTGATTTTGGAGTCGAAATCTTCTACTTGCCAGCTTAAATCCCCAACAATAAAATCATAGTGCCCAGAGATACCAGAAGATTGATTTTTCAAAGACGACCTTGTACTGTGAAGTGAAAGGGGTTCAAACTATTGTACGATTTAGGGAATTTCGGAGGAAGTTAGAAAGAGATAAGAACAAAGATAAAAAAAAGGCACAAACAAAATATTTAAATTGAAAAATACTTACGGTAGACTTAGTGGGCTTGCTAATCATGATGGAAAAAGTCCTCAAATTTTCAGAGTTTAACTTCGTGTATGTTTTTTATTCAAAAAGATATAATAAATTTGTTTAATGTAATTGGTTGTATTTGTTGTCTTTTCGGGAAGAGACCCGGGTTCAAATCCTTGTATTGATATTTTTCTATATGAAATAAATAATTAATTGTAAAGACCAAATTGTCCTTCCTACTTTCACTCTCGTTGCAGGAAATTCGAAATGGAGAAAAATACACAAAACTCTACCATATATTATTGGAGGATAGTTATATTCTTGGTGGAATGAAAAAGAAAAAAATTGTTCAAATATGTCGAAACATTAAAATTAGCTATGAAATTCAAGTGACCATTGTGTTAATGACTATATGTGCAATTTGTTGAAAATATAAGTACCAAAAATGTAATTGTACATATTAAGACCTTAGTCCTTAGGGTTTATGATTCCTCTATATATATGTATATATATATGGCTCGTGTATGCTGAGAAACAAGAAGAATAAGATTGACTTGGAGAGCTTGCTCTCCCGTGGACTAGTCCTGTTGATTAGGGAAACCACGTTAAACCCGGTGTTCTTGTTCTATTGCTTGATTTTGACATGGTATCAGAGCATTCTGTGGCTGAGAGGTCTTGTGTTCGATTCCCGGTGACCCCCATTTGTTAAGCACATGGTATTCTTGTCTTCAGACCTGTGCAAACTTCAGGCCCTTGTGAGTGGTTTTCGTTTGAGGGGGCGTGTTAGTGTTGTGGTATATGATCTACGATTGAACCTCTCCCAACAATTCGAGTTATTGGGATCAACTGGTTCTTGACATGATATCCTCTAAGAATGGGGCGTATTGCGTGATACTTTTTTTTTGCTTTTTCTGTGTGGCATCCAATTCAATGCACTTGGCCTGCAAACTGCAGCAATCAGTGAGTACTACTGCTTTTGAGTTGGGAATTTGGAAAATTTTGGGGGCTATAATGTAAAATTGTAGAGGGGAACCTTAACCAATACGCTCAACAAAGCTTTATCTCCAGCCATTCAACGTACGCATGTATACTAGGTGAAGGTTCAGGTGCTTGATATCGTATGCATATTCGAACAGCTCAACCATGATTGTACGAGACTGAGTGATCATGACATTTACGATGTAGAAATTACTGGTAGCATGAAGAACTAAAACGTTTAAATGGGTGTTAGAAACACATTAATTACTAGGTGGGGCCCGACACGGGGCGGATGGACCGGAGCATGCCGAACCGACTCGAGTCGGCAAGGATGGGTCGACTCGGGTTGGACAAAATCCTTCAAATCAAATCCAACCCAAAGGGCTTGAAATTTATACATGTCCTATCGTGGGGATTTAAACATAGGTCTATCGATAATAAAAAAAAAAAATTTGTACCATATCAAGAACGAGTTAATCTCGTAAATCGAGTTGTTCGAGAGAAGTTCATTAGCCACTGCTCTCTGATCCTCTGTTGAACTTGAATGATTCCTTCACACAAACACTTCTTTTTATTTGTTTTCTTTCATTTTTTGACATATACCTTACCAAAGATATTTCTTGAAGATAATCTGGACATGGTCGAAGTTGTTTTACATAAACAAGATCCTCTTCTCCCCCCCGACCCGTACATATCTGACTCTTTTTGCTTCTGTACTTACACACAGAAACCTGTCGTACCAGCAAAAGAAGAGACACAGAAACCTGCTTGATATTATTTATGTTTCTGCTGCTAAATTGAATGTTCTTAGCTGTACGTCACAGAAAACCATGTTTCGTAAATCTCTCTTTCAACGTATATATTTTTTTTAACAAACTTAGAAAATTTTCGTAACGTGTAGCTACATAGCTAGGTCTTGAATTACTTGTATAAATTATGTGATCAACAACAACAACTTCAGTGCAAGGTTTTGAAAGAAGTAAATGGCACGAGTATTGTAAAAAAAAAACAAAAAGGGTTTTTGTTTATAGCAAAAAACTATTACATATAGATGGTGTTCAATTTTCAAGGAGTAGAATTTATGGATGAAGATTATGAAATAGTTTGTAGTTGTGATATTTTTATGGTACCTAAGATCGATCACGATTACGAGAGAAGTGCAGTATTGTGATATTTTATCGTATTTAATTTTTGATTTGTTACTGTCACCTCCCAGTTTATGTCATAACTTTTTTTTATTTAATCTTTAAATTGTTAGTGAAAATTGAATTGTTTATTCCCGATCGATGCGATTCGACAACCAATGTAATGTTTTTAAAAAGACGTTAGGAGAAACCAACTCTAATTAAATACCTGATATTCAATTGTTCGTTTAGTTGATATTATTGACTCGATATATAACACCGTAAATTAGCATGCACATCGGGTAAATATGTACCTGTAGCGTCAACAATTCACAACGATCCAAGCTCCAACCTGCAAAGTATGTACCTATTGAATCCTCCAACATGGTTAGAGATCATAAGACGCTGACGATCTTGCCATACGAATAACAAATTAAAGGTTTGTTACCGTTTAATTTTTTTGTTAAGAATTTGAGTCGAGCGATCTTTCTCGTCGTACAAAACCCACACACATCTAGTGACCATATCTCAGCATATCATCCCCCCAAAGTTTGACCTTAGGATAACGTGGATTTTCATCCAATATATAGGTGAATCTTGAATGCCTGAATTTGAGAGTTGGATTGGATTGGATTGAATATTCTTTTTAACAAGTTTTCCTTTGTGGGTTTGTGAGTAAATGATATATTGGTGGGTTCTTGTTTTTTTTTTTTTTTGATGGATGGATGGATGGATACCAAAAAAGGTATTGAAAAGATAAATCATGTTGGGAAGTGGCATTATAACAGAGACCGATATTAAATGAATGATGACTTCCCTACCTCCACCGATCGAGAGAGTCGATCTCCAATATATTTCGAATTCAATGAGATAGCTGACTTGCTGACAAATTTTTTTTTTCTTCCTCTTTAGTGGAAAAACCGCTGACATTTTTAGTGTCAATGCAATAATGCATAGTTACTTTGCAAAGAAAATATTGCAAGAATTTCCAACCAGTCTTTGCTTTCTTCACTCCATTTTTTTTTCTTCTATCCTTGCGTTGACCATTGTCATCATGGCAAGTTCCATTCACGGCTAAAAATGTGCCCCCATCATGTTAGTGTAGTTGTAAACATTTTAGATTTGACTAATTATATTTAGTTTTCTCTAATTTTTAGCTTGCATAGTAGAATTAAGATGAGGAAAAACTTGCGTTTTGTATCTGTTGATATTGGGTTGTAATCGAATTTATCGAAATATTTTTTGTGTGTGTGTGCAAGCCATATATCGGAGTTGGTTCATAGTGATCTTTGATCTAAGATCCTCCGCAGATGAGAGGTTAGATTTGGGACGGTTAATACACAGTGACGGAGCTAGAAATTCGGACAGAATGGTATCGGAATAATAATAATATAGTGCATGCCAAATACGACCAGTCAGACTTATTGTTGCGAAGTTGTTTTTAATTCACGCCTCATCTCGCATATACTATGGATTATTTCTATTGGACTATCATACTCAGTAGTTATCTTTCTAGGGCATAGCTAGTCTCATGCATGCATGCATGCATGTGAGCATCGATCGCTAGGGAATGGGCAAAGTTCAGTGACGGACGATCGAGCAAGCTAAGCAAACCCCCCATCATGAAAAACTCTGCATGTTCCACATATTTCGTAACAGTCAAGATTGTATCGTGTGAGAGTACTTGAGATCTTCTCACACTCTGTGTACGTTTAACTTCGTTATTGGAGAAATGACGACATAGCTATAGCTATAGAATAAGGGAACGACGAACGAGACAGAAACATGAGTTACAGGTATGAAGGAAGGACGAGGAACAGAAGTGGACTTCTGATGTCCGTTTCCCACAACAACAACAACGTAAAGGAAGTCTTCAAGCTTTGGAGCGAAGTGTTCGAAAGTGCAAACGGACGAGGATTCATTAGAGATATAGGAAGATTTTCAGTACATCACCCCCACGTGAAAAAGGAGGAGCAAATTATGGCCCAAAGGTGACGAGAAGAATTAGTCTCGGATGAGCAACACGTAGGTTGGGTTTGCGACATATTTATTCAGGGGATTTCACGAAATTAAAATATTTTATCTAGTTTTAAATTCAAATGTTGGAGCCAGCATTTCTATATATATTGGGAATTAATAATATAAAAGATACATATCTAGTGGAATTTGAAGGTGGAATACATTAGGAAGTTAAGTTATTGACATGTTACTAAACATGGGTATGTAGGGAGAAAATACATCTTAGAATTCGAATTTGGATTTTTTTTTGTTAGGAAATTAAGGCTAGAGTGATAAACTAAACTTTAGGAAATTATCAATTTGGAATGATATTGATTTTAAGAGAGTATTAGAGGATCAGGATATTGGATGCAAATAGTTGTATCTTATTTTACATAAATCAGCCAATCACAAATTATTTGAAACAGAAGGTCAGTGATGACTATTTGAACCCGCCCTGTTACTGTTAGATATTACTCAACATGACCCGTGCTGGATCGAGTAATACCTGCCCCGCAGTAGCAAGTGGGGACATGGGTACTATATTCGCAATGCCTCTCTCATCCCGCCCCCTACCTTGATTTGTCTCAATATTTCATTGTATTTCTCCTATTTTTACTCATCTTAAATCATATTTTTACCCAATGATACTTCAAATAGGTGCAAGACTTCATCTTTCAACTCATTCCACTCAATTAGTCTACCTATTACCTTTGCTTTCCATTTAAGAAATATTTTCCTTTGTTTTTATAGTTAAAACGAGTATAAATACTGAAGTACCCACCCCTCCCCATTATCAATATTACTGCACAAAATTTATAGACATGCACAAATATCAGTCCAATGAGTTGGGCTTGTAAGACAAGATGATTAAACCTACTAATCATACATCTTTCAATCTTCAACAACTCAGATTATAATTGGATAAACTAGTTAGTAAAAGCATGCAAGAGTGTCAATTATCATGCCTTTCAACTCTAAAACGACACGTCAAGGGAAACCATATAATTGCAGTACCACTACTACTAGCTTACTCGTCTCCCCTCTTTTCCCTAACCTCTAAACATAACCATGTTCCCTCTCTCCCACCTTTCTGCCACTAGTGCTTGCTATTGCTAAGTGCTAACGTAACAGCCAGCACCACGTTACCCACTTTCTTTGACTACACTGATGTGGCAACTGCTCCATGTTCTTTCTCTCTCTCCCCGGCCCCGATCGTCTTCTTTAGAAATGACAATCAAACCCGTAATCGTAGGTATTCGACCGCACTCGATTCAGTCGACACGAGAAATTTATATACTGATTGTATATTGTGGGGTATTGTCGTCAAATGTTTGATCGATGAAGAATATGGGATGGGTATAGTTTTAGGTTTCACCCTCTCATACTCATATTCATGCCCCTTATACCAGTCAGGCCGTCCTATAAAGAATGTTTCTGCATATATATAAAAAGAGAGATCAAATTATGAACTTGACAATGAATAGAAGGTTAATTTAAAAAAAAATATTTAATAAGAGTTAGAAATGTAATTGAGTGATTACTCAAATCAAACTTTAATGTCTTTTTCACCAATTCTTTCTTCAAACCTTCACTTCTTTCTCCCTTTTAACAATATCATGTTAGTTATATAAATTATGGCCGAGTGAATGTGTCGGAGTCGTAGATGAATGGTTTGGATAATACTGTACTTCTTATGGTTGAATGCTTTGAACTCGGATCTTTATTGGATTTCATGATCTATCGTCCACTCTGTGTTATAATTAAAGATCTATATGTTCTTATTGACCAACTCGATCAACTTAACCCGAACCCTTGTCCGGCCAACTCTTTTTTTCCATTTGGGTCCCAACGGGGGACGCGTGTCCGGCACAGGAACGCCGTCAGTGGCAATGTAATGTGGTGGTGGCGGAGCAGGGAATTATGGAAGTGGTGGTGGTGGTGTTGGGCGGTAGCTTTGGAAAATTTTGCCTTTTTTTCCTCTCTCTCTCTCTCTCTCTCTCTCTTTCAGGGTTTCCACTGTTTTCCTTGGCTACAAAAAAGAAGAAGAAGAAAGCTCGATGCTTTGCTGCTTTTTTCAGCTTTTTATTATTTTGCCTTGGTTTGCACATTGGTGATCCTTTGTCTGATTTTTATTGGTGGTATCTATCTATGTCAAATTGGAGGTGGTCAAATATTACGATATTGTCCGTTTGCGTCAAGCCCGCACGAATTTATTTTTTGGGTGTCCTTCTCCAAAGGTATCGTACTAATTGGATTAGGTGGATACTAATATACAAGATTCCCTTTCCTTGTATTATCGATGTGATTCTTGGATTGTCCTATAACAATCTGTTTTGAGAAAAAATCTAATAAATTTTAACTAGGTCTGCATAAGGTGGACATCAATCAATTCGGTCCAGAATCAGATCGAATTTAGATAGGATTGGGCCAAAAATAAGGGGGAAATGAGGACCAAAACAACCCAAAAATATATTTGGTTCATTTGGTTCGATTTACTCCAATCCAAATTCTTTTTTTTTTTCTCGAACCAAAATGTATTCAATAGGATTCAACTCGATTCAAATATCTATTCGATAACCCCTAGCTAAGGTCCAAAGTTGAGACTCAAGAGATGGAAAGGAAGGCCCAAGAAACAGACGGCCCAATGCATGAAGGTCTATGCACCAAGGATTGTTTGTTGGCTAAGGCCCCGTTTAGTATCATTTTGTTGTTGTTGTGGTTGCAGTGGTGTTGTGTAAACAGATGTACAACCACAACAGGAAAAAAACAGAAAACACAAACCTGTTTAGTTGATAAATCTGAAAAATCATGAAAGCTGGCAACAAGAAAAAAAACGTGTTTAGTTACTACTATAAGAACTAAAACCTATAAAAGAGAGATATGTCCTCAATATTAGGCATTGCGAATGATGCGGCGGCGGCGGGGAGGGGAAAGGGAGGCGGTGACGCCTGGTCGAGCAGGGCGTCTGCTGGTGCAGCGGGAGGGTGGTCGCGGCAGGAGGGGAAAGGGTAGAGGGTTTGGGGGGAGCTGCAGGGCGTAGGGTTTGGGAGAAAATGAGAGGGTAGAGGGTTTGGGGGTTAAAAAAAAAAAGATGAAATTTTGGTTGAGGTGGGATTCGAACTGTGGGTTGGTTTAATGAAAACAGACGCTCAACCAGTAGGAAACCCGTGTAAAAAAACTACAAGAATCAGATCCAAAGCAATAAATTGTTGTTTCTCTAATTTGGGCCATGTTGTGCAAATCTGATTCACAACAAAAAATAGAAACCCAACTAAACATGTTTTTTTTTCTTGGTTTCTCCAATATTTAAAAACACAACAGGAAACAAAAACAGACAATAATACTAATTTGGGTCCTCACGCATCACCAATCATATCAAACAATCGTCCCACTATGTCATAATTAACCAAATCTGATCCCCACCAAAAGAATGCAGTCACATCGCATATCGATCAAACAACATAATTTTAAAACAAAACAACACGCGAATGAGTTTATCACAAAGAGTACGCGAACAATAGATATGTCTATTATATTGTCTAATAACTTTCAGACAATTCAAACTTTTGAAAAATCTTGTTTAGTTATCAATTATGACTCGACAAGCCGCAAGTTTTTTTCCTTCTTTTTTACAGTAACAAGTCGCGAGTTGATGGTTATCGATTACGAACCATGGATTGAATTTGGATATGAAGAAAAACCTGATTTTACTATGCATCAAGTGTGTTGTCAATAACAAGGCCACAAATACAACTCTTAACTTTGCTCCCTTTGGTCGGCCCCTTTAAATTTCTACCCACTTTCTGTCCACCAAAACGTCACAACACAAATGTAGCCATTTTGGTTATTGTCTTTTTATCCCTTGATCAAAACTTTGGTCGATTTTCCTCGAGACACAACACAACAACAACCAAGCAAAGAACAAGACGTGCCTCACTCTACTTCCTACATGTCGTTCGTTTTCCAGTTTGTTTGTGAAAGAGTTGGAGTGTTTTACTTGGCCACATGAGCTAATTAGCTGTAGGGGACATCTTCCTTTTTGCTATAAAGGTTTAAAGAAAGATAACCTTCTTTTCCTAGGTTTAGGAATGGTCAGGTGTTATATCAATGGTTTTTTTCAGTGTTGGAATTGAAGTACTGTTGTTAGTCTATAGAGGTGAAACTTCGTTGTTATGGGGAGGATAAAGCGGAGTGGATAGAGCCAATACTTTTTAAGGGAGATTCGACTCGAGAAAAGAATCACATTGGCTGATCGATACTGTTACGTATGTTGTGATAATTTACAACTAATTTTATGAAATAGGGGATAGGGATGTCATGACTTAATGATTAATGATTAAATCATACCTGATTCACATCCTTCTTCTCTTTCTTTTTGTGTTTATTGTTGTGTGTAATCAAGTTATCATGATATTTCTAAAACGTTTTTCGAATGAGAAAAGAGAATCTTCAATGGAAGGAAGAAGCTTCATAGTCATTTCCGCCCAATATTGGTTGGATTAGCTAGGGGTAGATCCCCAAACAGAATGCGCCACATTGTTTCCCTCCAAAAAAAATATGGTACTATTTCATTTTACTAGTTGTTAAATTCACCCGGTAAAAAGATTCGTATTCCTTGGTAGTTGGACTTTTCAATATTATTCGAACTCACATTTAGTAAGAAATTAATCCAAAATCAGAACGTCCATGAATCCTTATTATTATACAATGAGGTTCTCCCAAATAAAAACGTGGCATACCAATCGTGAAACTGTCGGAACCGTTTTCAATCTTACCAAGCCCATACGTAGACAAGAAATTAACTCGAAGTGAAAACAAGCGTCACGAACCCTTATCAAACCACGAGATTTAATTTATTAAGAGCAAATTAAGATAAAGAAATTATATCAGCAATTCATTGAAAATCTCAAAGGAGATTTTTTTGTAAGTGCTTTATTGACATAATATATATCTTGAAATATCTCAAACATTTGACTACATCCACGATGACTTTAACTTGCCCTTTAATTGGTTACATAATTAATGGAAACTCTTATGAGCCCAACTTTCATCACATAGTATACTACTTCTCTTTTTTTCCTTTTCCTCCTTTCTTTGGTAGGACAAAAGAAGTGCTTAGTATACCTCACAATCCACTTCTTAGGGGCAATAGGGTTAGTGTATATCCACTCAATAAATTAAATAATTAACTTATGTTTAAGTACTTTCTTTTTTTCCGTAGGTTAATTATAAAATATGTACTTATATAATTTAAGGTTTTATACAAACATTGCCTTTACCTTTGTGTGTTACATGTGTCGACCTTGCCCCCATTGTCGGTTTGCCTCGTGAATCCCCACCTGGTACCAGAAAAACGAATGTCAACATGTTTGTTCTGAAACTCAACTTAATTGTGTTAGTTAATTACTTGCACCTTTTACACATGGCAGCTTCTCTACATAAGAGTATGCATAAAATACATAAGGCTCTTCTCTAGAGGGTTTTTTTTTTTGGTCTTCTTTTCTTTCCAAAAGGCTCAGATTTCATCCATGGAAAAGGGTATATCACAGTCTTTATGAAAAGTAAAGAACATTAGGCTTAGCCACCTAGTGGGTTAGAAATACTGAACCTGTTTTAGTTGAATTTCATAATCAAGGTTGTAGGATTTCGAAAGTAGGAGGGCATGTTTTCGTTAATCGAAGTTATCTGGTTTGCACAAATCTAGCTAGAAATCATTTGCTAGTAAAACTAAGTTATAATGAGCAATTTGCTTTCTACAACAACCGCTAACGAATAAAATGAAAGTCCTATTTTTTTTTATTTCGCAGTATTCGTGTGCACTAGTAATGATGATATTTTCACACATTATTTTCGAACTTGTGGGCCAACAATCTAATAAAGCCGTAAGATAGTAAACCATTCCGGAGCCTATTTTATGTTAGAACTGTGGTTCAAAGGTTTCGTACGGCTAAAGACGCCTACTAACTTTTACTCCATATGTAAATTTTCTGATTGTAATGTGGTTCAACGGTTTCGTACCGCTAAAGACGCCTACTAACTTTTACTTCATATGTAAGTTTTCTGATCGTAACGTCGGTTCAACAAAATTTTGTGAACACTGAAAAAAAACATTATAAAACAAATAATCAATCCAACAGAGTGAATATTGAGGACAAAGAATTTTATTTCTGAAAAAAAGTCTAGCTTAATTTTTTTATTCTTTGTTCATATTAGATGGGTCACTAATTAGGGCTGCAAATGAGCCAAGCCGCTCGTGAGCAACTAGGCGTTC
This sequence comes from Linum trigynum, assembly GCA_964030455.1. Classification (NCBI taxonomy): domain Eukaryota; kingdom Viridiplantae; phylum Streptophyta; class Magnoliopsida; order Malpighiales; family Linaceae; genus Linum; species Linum trigynum. Next base: position 1,597,821 of record OZ034822.1, on the reverse strand, counting down.
GAATCGGGAAAAACTCGTTCGACACTCGGCTTGTAAGTTAATAAGCCGGCTCGCGAGCCGACTCGTTAGTAAACAAGCCAAGCTTGAGCTAGACTATGCTCAGCTTGATAAGCTCGTGAGCTAGCTTGACTTGATGGCTTGTTGAGCTAAGCTTCACGAGCTGACTTGTTTAGAGCTTGTAGGAGGATTAATTACTCTTCTGAAAATGAACATTATCTTGTTAATACAGATGTGTATGGAAATTAGCTGTTATTTTTAGTTTCTAGTGTTATTTTTATCATTTAAATTCTTATGTGAACACATTTTTCAACAAGAATGATTTCAGATCGAGCTTATCTTGAGCCAAGTTTATACTCAGCTTGACAAGCTGTGTTAATGAGCATTACCGAGCTCTACCGAGTAGAGCTCGAGCTGAATTATTTTAAATCGAGCCGAGCTCGAGCTAGATTATCAAAATTCGAGTTCGAACCGAGTTCGAACTGAAATTTATAAACGAGCCGAGTTCAAGCTAAGTAAAAACTCGACACATTGCAGCCCTCACACTCTATGAACTTCAACTACAGAAAAGTAGAAGGCCCATTAGAGGTCATCCGCTAAAACTTAAAAAACAGGCCGAAGAGCAATGTTAGGAAGTGGGTATCTTAGTTAGCTCTACAGGCCCAGCCTCTGGCATTGTTATCATTCTGTTGGGCCTGAGAGCAGAATGAGCCCGTAATAGACTCGTAAAATTCCTTGCTGAGTTTTGGCCATGCACGTACGACTACTCCCTCTTATTTTCTTGCCAGTTATGAAGGGTATCTTAGGATGACAATAAAACCCGAACCCACGGGTATCCACCCGACCCAATCCGGTCAAAGTGGGTAAAACCCGTGTTGATGGGTTTTGGGTTTAAACCCGCTATACTATTCACCGGGTTGGGTTTGGGTTTAGGTAAACCCGCCTCATGGGTACCCGCCCACACACATATAATATTATAAATAATATATATTCCTTAAACAACTAATATTCTTTATGTTTGTGGAGACATGTATAATTTGTTCTTTCTAATTGTTTAGAATGAAGTTGATATTATAAAATGGAGAGTGAAGAAACTTAGTTGACGAGGAAGAAGCTTTCAAATAATCTTATTGTTTATAGATGTTTATCTTTAATTCTGAACAATTTGTATTGATCATTTGTGGTTTGCTTGTATGCACTAGATTGGTGTTTTTTGTATGAATAATTTGTATGAGAAATTTATGTTAAACTTTTATTTTGAAAGAAACTTGTTATTGTAAATTTTTTACCACAAAAACCCACGGGTACCCATGAACCCGCGGATACCCAGCGGGCTGGGTTTGAGTTTTTCAAACCCACGGGTTTTACCCCTAGTTTTTTTGGCGGATAAACCCATGGTTTGGGTTTGACAAAACCCACCCTAACCCGACCCATTGCCATCCCTAATCTATCACTCTATGAAACAACTAGACGTGGTTATCGGTCCGGTCCGATTAAACTTAGGAGAATCACGGTTCAATAGTGAAAGATATCTTCAGACCAAGGACCAGACTAGTAGTGCATTTGGTCCGTTTGATCCGTTTTGGTTCGGTTTAAATGTCAATTCGATCCATTTTTTATCAGTGTCTATGAAGTTCATGAGACCAAGAATCAGACAACATTATATTCGATGCAATGAGATCCGGTCCAAGCATCGATTCGATGCTGTATGGATCAACCCATTACCCACCCTAGAAACAACAACATTAGAAGACAAGCTTACGTTAACTACGTAATGCGGTCAAACGTGAGTTGTCAGATTTATTGACTAACTAATTAAGCTAACTTCTTCTTCAAACTTCGGCCACAAAACGGCAATGTTGTAGGTTGGGAAGTCTGGCTGGAAATTAAGAAACTTGCCATGCAAAACATGAACAGAAAACTGTACAAAGTACAACAATCAACATTTCCTTCTCTCCCAAACAACCTTAGCAGAGGCAACCGACTACTGTGTGCTCCTAGAAATGATGCTTACACATCCATGATTGAAATTCTCCAAAAAAATTCGAGTTATTGGAATTAAACCGGTTCTTGACATGGTATTAGAGCTTTTTGTGACTGAAAGGTCTTTTGTTCGAATTCCGATGCCCCTCATATATTTTGCTAACCACATGGTATCCTGACCTATGCAAACTTCAAACCCATATGTTGTGACTTTCGTTTTGGGAGGATGTGTTAATATATATGATTCATAAATTGAACATCTCACAAAAACTCTTAACACTTAGTTCCAAATCTGCTTCAAGTCCTCTTTCTTCTTCTTCTTCTTCTTCTTGAAGGCAAACATGAAAGGAATTTACTTAACATATATAATTCCATGGAAATCATCTTGTTAGATCATCAAAGGTTAATTATAGGAATCCCTGGATTCGTGTCGGATGATTGCCTAAAGTTGGATGCGGAAACGGTGACGATCAATCTCCGGATGATGCCTCTTAGTGCACGATCCAAGAGGTTATGCAGTCTTCCACAACCAAGCCACCTCAGTGCCTCTATGGGAGAGCTCTCATCTTCATGATGGGGAGAAGATGAGATTAGTTGGTCTTGTTGTGTTGGGGACCAGACCTGAAGCTTCTTATATACTAATTCACCATGGTCTCTCATAAAATCCAAAGTGACCAAGTATTGGATTTCCACCCATTGAATTCATATTGGGTTTGAGTTGTCTTGGGCCCCACAATTTTATCACTTACAATTAGCCCATATAATTAATTATGAAATGGAATTTCCTAACAAAACAATTATATCATTCACTTCTGTGATCTATCTAGGGGTGGGCAATGAGTTGGTTCATATAGGACCACACCGAACCGAATCGATGTTTGGACCGTATCACACCAATCGAATATAATATGATTCGGTCCTTGGTCCTATGAATTTCATAAATACAGAAGAAAAATGGACCGAATTTACATTTGGACCGGACCAAACGGACCAAAGCGGACCGAATACACTATTGATTTGGTCCTTGGTACTAAGATATCTTTCACTATTGCACCGTGGTTAGGGGTGGGCATCGTGGACTGTCCGAACCGAATCGGATCAAATCTAGAGAATCGCGGTCCAATAGTGAAAGATAACTTAGGACCAAGGACCGGACCAATAGTGCATTTAGTCTGTTTGGTCTGCTTTAATTTGGTCCGGTCCAAATGTAAATTCTCGGTTAGTTTTTCTTCAGTATTTATAAAATTCATAGGACCAAGAACCGGACCATATTATATTCGATTCGTTGTGATCCGATCCAAACACCGATTCGGTCCAGTGTGGACCAACCCATTTTTCCCAGTGCCCCACCCTTAACCGTGATTCTCCTTAGTTTGGTCCGATCCGGTCCGAAACGATGCCCACCCCTTCTATCTTCCCTCTTCCTTAAAATCCTTACTGACCGACCCTTAATTGAAGGAGCCTCGTTTGGTATACCATAATAATCTATTAACTTACGTTAACTTGGTAATGTCAAACGTTAGTTGTCAAGTTTATTAACTAACTAATTAAGGTAACTTCTCCTTCAAACTTTGGCTCGAAAACGCCATCTGCTGGTTGGAAAGAAACTTGTCATGCACATGGTTGCGACCGGCCGGTAAGAAGAGATTATATATATCCTTAATTAATTAACTATTGGACTAGCAATTAATTGGTTCATGCATGCATAATAATAAAAATAATAATAATAAAATAATAATAATATAATCAAACTCACTAATTAACCTCTGCTGCTAAACTAGATAAGACTTAGAATTTAGACTAAAACAACGTAGGACGACCAACGCTGATCGACTGGTTGATCATTTTCACGATTGCATTTGGATATTATTAGCCTATAATTAGGTGGTCAGTTCAGGGAAATCTAAAGCTATTGATGATCGCAGTATTCATGATTAGCGTATATAAACCTTGATATTTACCAATATTAATAATATTTGGTTAGGGTTGTCTCTGTGAAGGTGATTATTAAACGCCGTTTTCTAACATATATTAATATTGGTAATTTATTATTACTTATTGATTGGGATGAAAACGAGTGAAAGTCGTCGTTAATTACACCATTAACTGTAGGACAATAAAAGAAGTGCACGCCACGCGTAAGTAATTCAATATTGTTGTTGTTGTTATTATTAGCATGAAAAGGATTATTATTAGGGGGAATGAGATATCTAGAATTTTAATTGATGTGAAATAATTTCATCAAAAATTGTTGGGGATGTGAGAAAGCCCAAAAGAGTTGAAGTTCTCAAATGTGAAGTCCAGGCACAAATGCCCAAAGCCCAAAAGAAGAGAAGTCAGTCCAAGGGAGATATCTGACAACCGAGGCACATAGAGACAAAAGCTCTGACAAGAAGCACATAGCGACAAAAGACATGCAACTGGCGGAAATGTACGAAAAGCTGAACGGCTTAGGTCATGCGCCTTGGATATATGATGTTGGTGTCAGATGGTCGAGGCGCATGGCATAAAGAAAGTACAATGCATTAATCGCAATGCTGACGTAGGGCGGATTTGGGGGGCATTGGTCGGGAAGGCTCCTAGTATAAATAGGAGAGTAGGTAAACTTCATTACTCAGATTGGGTTCTCTCACAAAAACCTCCTTCTACTTCTCTCTCTACAATGTGGTGCTAACTTGACCGTCGGAGGTCTAACGGGCGAAGTAAGCCCGCTGTGCGCTTTGTGTGCAGAGATCCATGTGCCTCGAAAGGAGTGAAGGAAAGAAGTGCGTATGGACGGGAGAGCGCAACGTGACATGAACGGTCAGCAATGCGCCTTGTGTGTGTGGAGTTCCATGCGCCTAAGAAGAAAGAAGTGCATACGTACCGGGGAAGTGCAAAGTGGCACGAACGATCAGTTATGCGCCTCGTACGTAGATATCCATGCGCCTTGAAAGAAGGAGGGAAGGAAAGAAGTGTGTACAGATCAAGGAAGCGTAATGTGGCACAAACAATTGGCGCGCCAGATAGGGGAATATAACCAAAAATGTGAGAAAGAGACGCATGTAGACGACCGCCAGAAAGGAGGGGAAGCGTAGGGGGAGGCGCCTCGCTCACCAAGAGGGACTTTATAAGGCTCCTAACGTTTGATTATGAGCAGGAACCTATTGTTTCATGGTGGCTCTCAATCGAAGGCAAGAAAACACGGATATTGATGAGTGAGGAGGTATAAGACGTCGGGAGATAAAAAAAAAAAAATTGGCGAAGCAACTTGAAAGGGTAAGCACGGAGGCGAGGCTCCTGGAAGGTAGAAAGACAAGGAGGTCACAAGTTGCTGATGAGGAAGAGTCTACGACTCTGTTTGTACGGGCGCCTGATTTCAGGAGCATGATGAGCAAACCCCACCGACATCATCATCAATAGGCGCCCAGGCTACATATAAATGATAGGAATAAGGCGTTCGCTAAATTACCAAGAAGGTATTTGGGCCCAATTGGGCAACATATATCAAGCGTCTCCACCATCAACCTAGTAACAGGAGATTGGACGCACGAGGGAGGGAGCAAACGAAGGCAACGACAGTGTGATCTTGAAAATCGGGAGCGTACAAAATTTGTTTCACTATTGGGCTCTTCCGACCAAACAACTCTTTTGCGCCACATTCATTTGCTGATTCTCTAAAATGGAGCGCCCAAACCACCTCAGATGTACATTATGCGGCAAAGCGGGAGATCATGCTATTTTCCGAGAGGGGTGCATATACCACCGAGTGTCGCGTTTTCTTGCTGATTCTCTAAATTTGAAGGCGCTCTGTGGAGGAAGTCTAGCAAATTTGGGCCACCGGGAGTAGTCGAAAGAAGTGAGAAAAAAAAAATGCTCCCTGGTGGTTGAAGGCGATCTAATGCGGAACATGTACTAATTTGAGAGGCGCATATCTTCAAGATACGCTATAAGGAGCCGCCGCAGGGAAGGGCGTACGACAGGCGCTGAGTTGCAGCGCTTAGAGGAGAATACCGAGCGGGGTATTTTACGTTGCACGGACTTGTAATTCTGTAAAAACTCCGAGGAATGGTAGAGCGTCTGGTCACTTCTCTGCACAAAGGAAAAGAAGCGTGTACTAAATATGGGGGTTAGATGATGAGATAGAAGAAGCACACAATGCTTGTGGAAGAAGGGTCAATGCGCCTTCAAAGAGGAGGTTACCGCCAAAGGAAATAAGAGAGGCTCATGGACTAAAAAGGAAATAGAAAGGACGCAGTACGTTGTCTTTCAAGATGATTGGGCGTGTGCTCAGCTTACATCTTCATCTAGCTCGTCGAGAGCATACATCCTGCATGGCCAGTTTGTGCGCCGGAGTTCCAAGCGGAGGAATCAAAATGGGAGGGGAGGATGGAATTAGAAGCAGCGCTGCGAAGCGTAACAATAGATGTTTTGAATCAAAAGAGGAAAGGGGGGAAAACTACGCATTTGATTAAGTGTATTTGAGGTTTGGTTGAAAGGAAGGTGCGCGCTTTGGCAATGGAGAAGAAATGAAAAGAAAAACGCTCAAGCGGCGCTCATATGCTTTGGAAGGGCAAGCATTTGTCCCATGAAGTGTCGCGTTGGTCAAGCTTGACTCCTCGTTTAATGGACCACAAGGAGGGCGCCCACAACATTTTCATCACGCTTGAAAATTCAGGCCCCAACTCGGCTAAGCGGTGGAAACCTTTGGAAAGTAAAAAAGACAGATAGGCGCCCAGGAAGCAAGCAACTGAAATAATTGGAAACAAGCAGCAGCGGGCCGTATGTGGAAGCAAGCAGATGAAATAAATGGAAGCAAGTAGCTTATTGGCGTGGAATACTTGGAGGCGCAGCATCAGAGGAGACAAAGAAAAGAAAAGGAGGAGGCGCCCACCGGAAATGGTAAAGGAAAAAGAGAAGTGACGAGGCATTTGATTGTCTTCAACAAAGGTGGAGTTTTATCGGGGAAAAAAACTGGGAAAGCAGAGAGGTGATGGCGCATGAAAAGGTTCAATGGGGAGCTAGGAGGAAGCGTGCGTGGCGGAAAAGAAACAAGAGAGAGGAGGCGCTTTGTCAAGAATAAACACAAAAACCCATATTGGGGGGGTTAAATGTGTTCCATTGGATTCGAGAAGGTAAAGAGGCGGGTGCTGGAATCATGCACGAGAAAAAGAAAAAGAGCATTCATTCGTGTGCCAATATCAATCCTATAAGCCCTTCTCGTCGGTCTGTATACCCTACTAGCTTGATCTGTTTTGATGGGCGCAAGTGAACCAAGCGCCAGGCCCACAAAGGCCAAGTTGTCGGGAGCGCACTAGAGAGTGGTGATATGATTTATGGAGCAATCCATATTTCTTATTAAGTAAGACAGTTCAGAAGTCCAAAAATGATGTGAAAATACACATCAAACACGCCTACTTGAAGAATCGAACCTGGCACCTGTTGAAGACAAGTCAGACGCATAGATCAGCAGGGCAGCTGACATGATTATGTTACAATGAGCCTCCACTAAATTTTGTTCTCTGAAGAAAGCGTCCAACACTTGAAATTCAGAAAGCAAGATTCGAAGTAAGCGCCCCGACAACAAAACTCAAGCGCCTAAAGCCACTGCACTACGACCCTAAGCCTTTTATTTGGAAACAGGCATCTATCATTTACAACAAGTGTTAGCACGAGCTTTAACACACACAAACCAAACTAAGTATTTTATTTGTTCGTGAAATTCGGTTTTAACTCCACGAGATATTGCTTTGTTTTATTTGGTGCGCCCAAATGAAGTCTTTTGTTCGAATATGTAAAGCGCCCAAATCTAGCGCCCTTGATTGAAAATACTCTCCGCGCCCAAATCTAGCGCCCTCGATTGAAAATACTCTCCGCGCCCAAATCTAGCGCCCGTGATATTTGAAAGATCTCCGAGAGAGATGTAAAGCGCCCTGCAATACATAAAGCGCCCAAAGTATCAAAAATTGTCAAGATAGAATGCTACAGGGCACTCTAAGCCTCAAATTTACGCAATGAATCGAGGCGTATGGCCTAATGAGGGGTGCTTCAAAGGGGGCCACGAGAGCCCAAATGTCCAACTTTTCCATATCATCAATGATTCATGCACCTCGCCTACTTTCATGGGGTCAAGCTCGTGAAATAGTTGTTTGGTCTCACATACTTCCCATATAGAGCTTCTATGCTTCTTCTTGTAGGAATATTGAAGTCTACGTCATGACTCGTCCACTCTCACGGGGATCTGTAGCGATGTCACATGAATGTAGGCATAGTTGAGCGGTCAAGATGCCCAACTTGTACTATTGAGGGCCTCGGTTCGAATCTCATGTGAAGCTTTTCTATCGCTTTCCTTACTGGGATGCATACTGGGCTAAGCGTGGTGGGCATGGAGGAGCCAAAGTGCACCGAGCTCTGAAATGGGGTTTAGTCTGGGCACCCAGAACATCAAAGATTTTGTGGAGATATTTAAAGCGCATAGATCTTTTGTGTTCAACGCCTGTTGTTACCAAGCACTGGCTATAAGGGAAGATAGATGGCAGCAGGTGCGGCCAACCGCGCGGTGCAAAATTTGTGTTCGAGCGCCTTTAAGAGGAATGGATAAAATGAGGGAATTCTATCAAGGGGATGCAAGGATCTGATCGAGGGGCAGGGGATCGGAGAAGCCCAACGGTCACACAAACACACGTGTCCACCGGTCGTGCGCCTCAAATAGAAAAGTAGTCCCAACAAAATGCATGCTACGCGTTTTGGTAAGCAACCATCAAAGGAACAAGAAGCGCATAGTAATTCTCCAAGACAAAGGAAGAATGTGAAGTGAAGATGAGTATGGATCCACGAAGCTGAATAAGGGCGCATAATAAAGAGAAGTACAAGCAGACATCGAAGCATAGTTAGGCGCCCAATTGGATATATTGAGCGTCTAACTGGGGGGCAATTGTTGGGGATGTAGAGAAAGTCCAATGAGAGAAGCCCAAGAATTACAAAGACTAAGTGTACATGTGCAACGGCCTTGCGCCTCGGATAGAGCAAGAAGTCGAAACGAAACACATCCTATGAATCCAATGGCACATCAAGCGAGTGAAAGAAGCAGAAGCCCAAAAGACATATCCAACGACCATGAGTCTAAGAGAGAAGGAATTGGATCAAGGCACGTAAGAGCAAGGGCAAGAAAATTCGGGTAAGATAGGGGAAAAGTCTGACTACTTTAAATCCAAAAGGCTAATGCACATTGTGCGTATAACAACGATAAATTGACAAACCGAGAGTGGAAGGTGCAAAGTCGAACAAGGCGCATGGGGGGCAAGAGATTATAATTAGGCGTCCAAATTCACCCACTTCTTTGAACGCCTAACTGGGGGGCAATTGTTGGGGATGTGAGAAAGCCCAAAAGAGTTGAAGTTCTCAAATGTGAAGTCCAGGCCCAAATTCCCAAAGCCCAAAAGAAGAGAAGTTAGTTCAAGGGAGATATCTGACAACCGAGGCACATAGAGACAAAAGCTCTGACAAGAAGCACATAGCGACAAAAGACATGCAACTGGCGGAAATGTACGAAAAGCTGAACGGCTTAGGTCATGCGCCTTGGATCTATGATGTTGGTGTCAGATGGTCGAGGCGCATGGCATAAAGAAGGTACAATGCATTAATCGCAATGCTGACGTAGGGCGGATTTGGGGGCATTGGTCGGGAAGGCTCCTAGTATAAATAGGAGAGTAGGTAAACTTCATTACTCAGATTGGGTTCTCTCACAAAAACCTCCTTCTACTTCTCTCTCTACAATGTGGTGCTAACTTGACCGTCGGAGGTCTAACGGGCGAAGTAAGCCCGCTGTGCGCTTTGTGTGCAGAGATCCATGTGCCTCGAAAGGAGTGAAGGAAAGAAGTGCGTATGGACGGGAGAGCGCAACGTGACATGAACGGTCAGCAATGCGCCTTGTGTGTGTGGAGTTCCATGCGCCTAAGAAGAAAGAAGTGCATACGTACCGGGGAAGTGCAAAGTGGCACGAACGATCAGTTATGCGCCTCGTACGTAGAGATCCATGCGCCTTGAAAGAAGGAGGGAAGGAAAGAAGTGTGTACAGATCAAGGAAGCGTAATGTGGCACAAACAAAAATAAATTCGGTTCAATAACTTGAGTTATTGAGATCGGTTGGTTTACGATAATACGAATAATTTCGTCATTCATTTTTATAGACTTTTTTCTTTGTACTTTTAGAAAGTAATTTTCTTTCTTTTCCCCACCATCGGCCAATAATGTTGTAGGGTCAATTTGTCTGTCAACGATGCCATATCTCTCTTTATTGAGGTTTTTAATCAATTTGTTCCTTTCGTTCTATTGCCTTTCGTTTGTTTATTATTGTTGGCATTATAATATGGCAATGCACGAATTGCGCGTCTAATTTTATAGACATACATGTACAAACATGTAGGTAATTATATAAAGAATCTCAACCCTTTTCTTAATTATTCCTAATTATAAGTGGCTTGATTGTTACTTATACATCTATACAATAGTGTGTTGTATTTAGGTTATTTTTATCACTTCTTGTTGTACTATTTTGAATATGTACTTATTTAGTAAGTGTACACAAAACCTATAAATAATCAACAGCGCCCGGTGTACCTAAAATTTACACTTTGTCAACCAAAAGATAAATTATGTACTTATGTACTTGGTGTGGATGAGGTGGTTTAAGGAGAGGTGGTTCACTCCAAAGTTATATTACTCAAACACTAGCATAAAATGAATCTCAACAACTTGAATTGTTTTTTTGGATCAGGATCAACTTGTATGAACCCTAATTCTCGAACTCAAGTACTTTGATTTCATTTTTTCGAGATTGATCTTGAAGGTTTAATGAATTGGTTTTGGTAATACTCCATTTTGAGTTGCCAGATATAAAGGTTGATTCTTAGAAAGCATTAATATATATTTGTTTTTTACGCCGAACTATCGTGTATAAGTGCAGCCTTTCGTTAGATGTAGAGTTATTCTCCCTATCTGCTAGGATCCTTGCAAACTTACTGTTTTTTATTCTATAAGTTTCACTTTAATGACATTTTTTTTTTTACAGAAATTGCAATGCTAAAAGACTGTTTTTATTTGAGACTTACACTAATTCGGGTGTTTTCAACCCATTGTTCAAAATACAATAAATAACAAATGGCTCTATCATGAACATCGAAAATATATTCACCAATAAGAAAAGAGTGTCTTAAACAAAAAAAGATGATCCACCACAAAATTAGTTTATCTAAGTAAACATCCCCCATATCCAATTTGTCCATCAAACAGAATGTACTTGGTATTTTTCACAATCTATACATACTACATAGTGACTAGTGTAGATTTCTAAACATGACAATTTCTATGTGATACTTGGTAATGGTTAAATCTATGCTACGAAACAACTTTCCTTGCTCCTAACAAATAATCTTTACTTTTGTTATGGTTAAATCTATACTATGAAGGTTTACATGATCCTTTTGTTATGGAGTGTTTGGCTTTACGAGATGCTCTAGAATGGTGTTTGACTCATGGTTTTGTGTTTGTTAAATTTCATGGGGATTCACAACAACTGATACGTCGGATGGTGGGAGAGGATTTTGCTCATGATCGAAGTGGTGCTGTGCTTGAAGATGCCCGGGTCTTAGCTGCTCAATTCAGTTGGCTTTCCTTCTGTTTCGTTTCTCGTAGACTTAATAGGGCTGCCCATCTTGTGGCACATAAAGCCCTTTCATCGGGAGCTCGACTATTGGTCGACTCCCGCGATTTACTTGACTCCTCTATTTGACTATCTTGTTACCCCTACTTTTGAGAAGAAAAAAAAAACAAATAACAATTGTATTGAACATTTAATAAATTCATTAATTAAAATGGATGCCCAAAAATAATTAATATTCCCCGACCAACCCAACCCTCCCTTTATATATAAACTCCAAAAAAACAATCCAACAAGCAACCCAAAATTTTTTCTTTTCCCCCATCCTTCTCTTTCCCACTACTCCCATATTAATATCCCCACATAATCAAAAACCACATATAGGTAACAAATAGAATACACTAAAAAAACAAAAGACAAAGAGAGAGAAGGCCCAAAACTATAGCCAATATGAACAAATATAAAGCTCATGATGAAGAAGGAGGAGGAGAAGAAGAAGAAGAAGAAGAGAAAGAGAAACTCCTACTACTACAACAACAACAATCCAAGCCACCAAAACCATCTCCTCATCACAAGAAGAAAACAACAAGGCTACTAAATCTCTCTTCCTTCTTCTCCTCCTCCCTCTTCCCTTCTTCCTCCTCTCCAAAACCCAAGATGGACTCTTCTTCTCCCTTCTACGACGCCGTTTTCCCGACCACCACCAACGCCGTCGCTAAATCCCGCCGCACACCTTCCTTCTCCTCATCCTCTTCCTCCTCCTCCTCCACCACCTTTAACGACGACTCCCCTTCTTTCCCCACCACCCCTCTCCACCACTCCTCCGGCCGGATCCCCTTCTCATGGGAAAAAATCCCCGGCATCCCCAAGAAACCCGACTCCCCGTCGCTAAAGGTCAGAATTAGCGACGATTCGGTACCCAATCCGTCGCAAAAGGTCCTACCGCTGCCACCGCCGATCACCCCGACGGCCGCCTCCCGGAGGTTGGATTTCGATTCGCCGAGCAGGATCAGGCGGGCCTCCTCGTCTTCGTCTCGATTCGTCGTGGCGAGCGATCCGTTCTTCGCGGCGTTGGTGGAGTGCTCCAAAGGCGACGGGGGATTTAGCGACGACCAGGAGTTTCTGAGTGGTGGTGGTGGTGGGGAAAAGGTGGGGAGGAGCATTAGCGACCGGTTCGGTTTCGTCGGGATGTACGCTTCGTGTAAGCGGACGTGCGCCGTGTCGGAGTCCATTGTCTACCTCCCGAGGTCGTCGCCGGCGAGGGCGTCGTACGATCTGCTCAGTCGCCGGCGGTGAGTTGGGATATATATATAGTAGTACTCTCTACTCTGTAGTCTGTATGTCCCCGTTGGTCCGACGTCGTTTCTCTCGTTGTCGTGGTGTAAAAGATTTGGCAACGACTTTTTTTTTATCTTTTTATATTTGTGAGTTTTTTTTTTTGTTTTAATTTGGTGTAATGTTGTCATGTGGGAGAGGTGGAAGGGACATGAAGCATATGAGAAACCTGTCACTCCCCACATTTTCTAAGAAAAGGACTCAAAGGCTAATATAATTAATGTTAATATATAATTGTGTTTTAATTAGATGTATAAATTAGTACTAATTTCCAAAATAGACTTTTCATTATTGTATAATAATGCTGTGATGATGAGATATCTGTATGTTGAATGGAGTGAAGTGATGGGTACTGATCATGTGTTTTTTTTAAGCTTCTACATGTCAAAAAATTTGCTAGCTACTTGCATTTTCTTCCTTTCTGTAAAAGTCTAGCATTGGCAAAAAAATGCTCTTATGACTTGAGGAATCCATTCCACAAGCATAACTTGAGCGATTGTTGTCGTTAGATGAATTCTGAAACAACGTATTCGACACAGTCTTGTCGCTAAGGATCGAATATGGGTTATTGGGAGGCTGACATTAGGACTTGAGCGTCCAAACAAGCAGGGCTAAGACACTCCTCCGATCCCTACCGAAAACATTACTATGACTCTCTGGATCCACCACTGATTGGAATTGTAAGAAATAATTATACAAGTCTAAGATTTGGCTTAATGGGATATGCTATAAAAATATTTATGGCTCACTAAGAATAAACTTATAATCACGATTAAAATGTATAGAATTACATGCTAATTCTCGAAATAAATAAACCGAAAAGATAATTTTGTAATTTTTCCATAACTTGAGTGGTTCATAATAACGAGTTGGAGTCCTATTGAGATTGAGATAGAATATTGAGATTCCACTTTTCATTTGTTGAGTAGGTTTGGTAATTAATCACCATTTATAACTTGGGTTGTCTCGAATTCTAATGTAAATTTTTTTCAAATATTTAATATATTTTTATAACTAATAACTATTAATAAATCATAATTTAACATTCCAACTTTCAGTCTCCTCGTCATGATGCTAAGCTAAGCTCACCCTGTAGCTAGACAATTGGCTAACTACATTAAATCAAATAATCAATACAGTAGTCATACGTTGGCATGCCTAATCATCATGAAAACAAATTTATTTTATAGTAATTAAGTACTACTGTGAGTTGGGATTAATGATAAGAGTTGTATAACATTCAATTATTCCTAGTTAGTCTTTGCTTCAAAACTCTCAGTAATTATGATCAACCGATTCTCGACACAATGACATAAGAGCATTTGACTCTATTTAAACGATTCGACGTGGAGTCGGAGAATTCGGATATTAGTGAACCAAAACACAAAGGAAAATGAGGATCAAACTCTTATTGAAAAGGACGTTTAGTTCATGTGGATTAATTTGTCCCGGCCCTTTCAAATTCAATGTCAACCCATTTTTCCTCCGTATTTAAGGTAAATCATGGCGTAGAAACCAAATCATATTACATTGAATCTAACTCGATTCAATCCGTAGATCGATAGAGTACAGTTCTAGTATGGACAAGGAATTGACTTACAACTTGTCTTCAACCTATATGTTACCTGTTCGAATCCCCTAATTAGCACCGTAACAATCAAAACAAACTTAAGTCACTCTTAAAACTAAAAAATATTAATTTCCATGGACAAATTCATTGCCACACATATGTAAGATAATGATATAAAATTAATAATCGATCGTACACCAAATATTTGAATTATTGTGACGGACTGTTTTCTCGACGAGGTAACAGATTATGAAACATATGTGAGATCGATGAAGAGTCGAGGAACAGAAACAAAGACAAGTAACCGATGTTTTGAGCTGTATTACACGTGATAATTAGTGGGGATAATGTGCTGCTTAATACAATGGGAATCTCAAAGAGTGTTTTTCTGACTGACAGTGAGTGAAAGCTTACGTTAACCAACTTTTCCCATGTGACTTCGTTTTTTTTTTTTTTTTTGAAGATATATAGATTGTTCACGGTGTATGGATTTAACATATTTTTATTATAATTTTGGATATGATCGATAATTTTTTTTTTGGGTTGTATTATGATTAGATGGTGTAAAAAAAAAAGTGTTATATATATACATTTGTCATTTCTGTAATCTTTTATCTTTTCAAAGTGTAGTGAAACTGATATATCCTTTCCGTGGATTATCTAACACATATCGTCGTGTTGGTGAAACACGAAAAATCCATGTGTTTGTTTCCTTTCTTGTATTGTCGATTTCTAGTTTCGTTCCAAACATGTATTGTGTATATAGGCGGCGGTCTGACTAGAAAAACCGTCTACCAGCAGAGTCTAAACTAATAGACAATTTTAATGGTATGAAATTATAATTGAACTATGTGGTTAATCACGATTTCAACATACAATGATCTATCACTAACTTTTTCGATACAACCCCACAATACGATTTGAAAACCGAATAAACTGGCAAGAGAAGCAAAAGAGAGATACTATACAAAAGTGGTATATCCACGGGAAACAAAATGATTAAAGACAAATTATTGACACGTAATTAGCTAGTTGCCTAGCTAGTACTGATCTCTTTTTCTTTTAATTTCTTTATATATAATACGTACACTAGCTAGCTAGCTAGCTCGTGATATATGCAAACTGATATTTGTTTATGTGGTTAAGTATATGGATTAGTATCTCCATTTGCCTATAATCTCTTAGTTATGACAATTAATTAATCGGACTCACAAACTAATCACAGGTCTAGCTAGCTTTGGCATTTGTCAGCGATATAATTCACGGGCACGTGATTCAGAAGAAGACATTTTACGTGGTATTCTCGTTATTGATTGAACGAGAATAATCCACGGTGAGCTCGGAAGAGCTCACGGCTGACGTTTTATCGAACGACTACATTTTGACGGTTTGCTTATAACAAAACCATAGCTAAGCTTCTATAGAGAACGACTTAGGGTTAACACCCTAATGACAACCAAGTTCCCTCTTTTACCCGTACAAGGAAACAAGGGACTTGTAGGACAAGGAGTTAATTACATTTTGACTAAGTAATTAATATCCTCAACAGTCACTTAGTTATAAATCAAAATCATCGAGCTTTGACTCCTAACTCAATCCAGTCGACGAAAATAGCCCATATTTGTAATAATAAGTCTGCTCAATTACGTACCAAATCTAGGTAATCGAAGACCACATTCTCGTTACGAATCAATTTCCGCATGGTTTGTATGTGTATTAACTCAAATGAGAAATTCTTATTATGCATAATTGCATTTCAAGAGCCATGAGTGATTAACTCAAGGTATAACATAATACTATATTTACCACCCAATTAATTTTTAGTAGAGTGTTGCTCTTGACTTGGAGATTGTAGATCCTGCAATACAAGAAGAAGAAGATTGTTGAGCAACCTTTTAGTCTTCACAACGGCCCCAATTTTTTTTCCCCCATGATGAATCTAATGTATGGTATGGGCTATGGCTCACCCAACAATTGATGTTTGCACATTTAAAATTTTATGTCATCTAGAAGAAAATTCTTAATGGTGATTGATGAAATTGCAATGATTGTGGTAGAAATTTATAACTTTATAATTGATCGTATAATCTAATTAACTCGGTAATCCGGTTGTAGTCTGATTAATTTTTTTTATACAAAGATAATTAACGGCTGGTATACATTTGTTTATATTGTTAAGTGCTATTTAGAGGATTCGAATACTATTTAGTAATATTCTGGCTAACTCAGATTGAGTGCAAGTAGGGGTGGTTATACGGTCCGGTCCGGTTAAATTGGACCAAATTGATCCGGTCTCAGTCTGGTCTTTTCGGGAATATAAGGACCAAATATTGGATTGGATACAGTTCGGTCTTGATCCGGTCCAGGCTTGACCCGGTCCGGTCCCAATTTGATCTTGATTTTAGATTGAACTTGTGGGGATTTGAGTGTTGGCGTCGCTTATCCGGTCTTTATTCGGTTTTTTTTACCTCAAATATAAGCCCGAATATGATATTGGATTTTTTACTATCTGGTCCCGGTCCGGGTTATATGGTCCAGTTTCGGGTAAAACCAAACAGTCGGAACAAATAGTTAGCCCTAAGTGCAAAAGTAGGGCTTATTGCTTATGGGGGCACATAAATTTACTTAGTGGGACAATATAGATAAGAAATGTGCCCTTAATTTTTTTTTAGTTTTGTAAAATATTTGGGAACAGGGTGATATGATCTTGAATTGATTCTCGATCCCCAAAATATGAAATCTGGCACCAACCCAATTTAATTCTCAAACCCACATTGTCAACTCACTCAGACTCAGTTCTTGATTCCCATACCACAAAATCCCATTGTTGTTATTAAAAAAAAAAAAAATTACCGACATGAATAAACACGTACTCATAGCATACTCACCTTCTGAAATAATCGAATATTACATGTGTATACGTTTGGAATGTTTAAGATGAATAATTGATTAATTCATCCGAATAAGGTGAGATAGAGCAAACACAATTATAATTTCAATTATCATTCTTACTAATTGAGACCCTAAAATTTAATCTTTTTGGATTTGTGCCCTTCTCTTTACCGGTGAGAAAAGAGGAAAATATAATAACCAAAGATCGATTATGGATTATGGAAATGACAAATAAGAATGACGATGAATAGCAATTACGAGACTAATTACGGTAGGCGAAAACAATCATACACGGAATTTGATAGCTGGTTACTACACCAATGAATAGTTTGAACGAAACTCATTGGATGTGTCTATCCAACTTATACACAAGTGAGAAATCTGTCTTCAGAAGAACTTTCACAAACTGTTGTTTCTAAAGCTAAGTGTTAAACCATTCAAAATATTTTTTTAATCAATCGAGACTACCAATTAGTGGACACTACTCAGAGTGTGCAAATGGATACACAATGGCTCAAGAGAGTGCTGAAATTGAAAACCATATATATTGAATAAAAGTCAACAAGTTAGGACACCTAACCTCATATTTATTTTTAAATCCCTCTTAAAAAAAAAAAATCTTTTTGTCTCCAACTTCGAATCCCACCAACCAATCAGGGTCTAGATCTTTTGACTCACATAATTAAGATAGGAAGTACTCATCACTTCGATAGAAGACTTGATAGATGATCCATACTTCATCATCAATCTCTTGTTAGTTGTCCGCAATCGAACAACATGTAATCGCATTTTAACCGATTACTAACGCGGTTACCTGCGATTAACCGCACTAATCGCGATTAATTGTACTAACCACACTAACCTCTGTCACAACCTTAGACCAAAATGTCTCCAAACCGTAAGTATGGTTAGCAATATGGTTAACCGTACTTTGCGGTTAGTGGTTAACCGTACTTTGTGGTTAGTGGTTAACCGCAAACCACTTGCGGTGCGGTCGCGGTTGGTGTATATTGCTCCATTTCGGTTGCGAACCACACCAATTCCCAGCCCTAGATATGCATGCATGGAGTTGACCCTCTAGACATGAAGAGAATGGAAGTAATAATTCACCGACAAACATTGAAAGAGAAGCAAACTGAGTAAAAAAAAAAGGATTGGGCATGGAGGGCAATAGTAGTAATAATAATGGCAGGCCATATATCTCACGCAATTGATCATTTAATGACTAGGGATGGCAATGGGTCGGTCGGGGATGGATAGTGCATATCCGTTACCCTATTCAAAGTAGTTCGGGTTTTACCCATACCCATACCCACATATGAAACGGGTAGAAAATTAAAACCACGTACATACCCGTTCGGGTTTCGGGTATCCACGGTTATCCATGGGTAATGATTTCTCTTCATAACTCCAACTAATATATTAACATGTATTCTCACGTTACGCAAGAGGAAAAGTATGACAATAATTCACTAGAATGAAGAAAATTATTAAAACAACACAATTTCATGAAAATATTATATTTATATGCTAAATATAAAATATGTTAGAGAAAAATAATGACTATTTCTAGAAAAAATACATATGTATGTGTATAATCGGGCGGGTTCGGGTTGGATACTGAGAAACCCATGCCCACTCATTACCCGCAATATTCGGGTTCGGGTTTTACCCGTACCCACTAAATGTCCTTCGGGTTCGGGTTTTACCCTACCCGATTAGGCCGGATTCGGGCGAATATCCACGGTTACGGATATTTTTGCCATCCCTATTAATGACCACTGTGGAAGCTTAGCCGTCCCGCAACCAAAATCTCGTTGCAAAAAGCTCCAAAATCTTTGGTGCACCGACGGATCCATATTCATGCACGAAATCCAAACATAATGTAAATGAATATAGTTTGATGTATTTATATTATTTGGGTTGAAATGATGATGATTGTAATTAAAGTGTAATTTAGTATGTTTAGTCGAGTAGGTCGATTAAGATTTCAAATCAGAGTCGAGATATTGCATTCAAGTATTTCGTCTTGATTATGTGAATAAATAATTAACCAAACTATCGTCAAGTTATCCCAATTTGACAATTTCCCTCCCCAACCCCTAATTCTATTATGTTTTTTTTTCTCGCAAAACCCAAAATATCTTTTATTCATTTTCCGATTCCAATCAACGCCCTACCCTTCATCCATTCATCACATGGACATAATCCTCCTTTCTAATTCTTCCCTCGATATATCAACTTTCTACCGAAATCATGGATATGATATAAGACCTCCCAATCAAATATTAAACACGAACGAGACCGCTCCCCATCCTCATAACACTCTAATACCACGTCGAGAACAATCCATACCACTAGCAAACTTACATTAAAACAACGAAGAAACAGAGACCAAAACACCATCTAATCCTACCAATCAAACCCTACAAAAAAGAAGACAAGTGAAGATGGAAAACTAACAGTTTAATCGTTCTGTTCCACCGGCCCTAACACTATTACTACTACTGGCAGATATCAGAATCAATCGACATGATGTCTAGCCGTCGACCGTGGTGGTGGGTAGGCAGTAATGACGACTCACTTATTGCGGTGTGACTAAAAATGACCATATGTAGAAAGTAGGGGGAATATGATGAAGTGTATGGTAAAATAAAAACATGGGGAAACAACAGTAGTGATTATTGTAAAACATAGGGTTTCATCCATGGTCTATGAAACCGTACAGTACCGTATCGGCGGTTCAACCAAAAAATAACAGTATCGGAGGCTAAACCGGTAGGCGATATTTAACGGTCTAACGGTTGAACTACGGTTAAACCACGGTTTTATCATAAAATATCATACCACTGGCTTTTTCGGTACGATATCCGGTACGGTTTCATGGACCATGGTTTCATCATGGGTAAACCAAGTATCATAAAATCGTATCGGAGGCTGTATTGGAAAAATCAGCGACTGGATGTTTTATATTGAAATCGTGGTTCAATCATAATTCAACCATTTCATATCGATCGTTAAAACCCGCCAACCGATTTAGACTCTGATAACAGTTTTTTTCGATTCCAGCACTTATAATACGATTTTATAAAGACCGGTGTAAACACATGTCGCGCCTGTATAAATAGTTTCTGAAAATAGTTTCAGAAAATGATGAACAATCAAAGTATTAAATTGGAGGGGTAGAATGATTGATTGATATTGTTTGCTTGACAAGAAAGGAAGTGCATGTGTTGGAATTTGAAAGCATTTACTCCACTCCGCCCTCTTATTAGGGTTCGGTTTCCTTTCTTCTCTTGTAAAAGAAAAAAATGGTTTGGTTTCCTTCCATGTTGTCATTTTCTTCTCTTTTATTACCTCAATTGCCAAATTGCAAAACTTGGCCAAATTACAAGTAGGATGACAGAAATAATTATACTCATGAATCCTTTTGAATCCTACTTAATCGAGCAATGTAAAATTCGAACTCGAAAGATTTTCAATCGGTATAGGTAAAATTCAAACCAAAATGTTGCGGGTGATGGGTAAGAATGATTTTCTCGCTATTCAACCCGAACCCATCCTATTATTCACATGCATATGTATTTTGATTAAAAATGCTCATTTTTTTTCTCAACATATTTGTTATTTATCATGCATATATAATATTTTTATTAATTTTAATTGAATTTCTTCTTTCTAGTAACTTATTGTTGTAAATTTTCACCTATATAATATCAGTATAAGTGTGTAATTGTCAACATATATTAGTTGAAGTTAGAAAGAAAAATTATTATTCACGAACAACCATAAATACGCAAAACTCGATCAGTATGAGTATAGTTTATATTCTACCCGTTCTTGTATGTGTATGAGCAATGGGTAAAATCCGTTGCCTTCCTAAAGGTTACATGAATTACTGATGAATTTCTGATAACATATATTGTTTGATATCAACTACTACCTGGATAAAAGTTTATGCATGATTTACTTAACAGTAGTCGACGACTAGTTCCAAATGAAAAGAGAGGTTGCAGTAGAGCATTTAACATGCCACAAAATGCCAACCATTACGAGCCAGCAGCCAAAGAAAGGTTCAACTTCAAAATGACCAAAACAATGGAAAAGGACATCTCACAAGTCACAAGTCACAACCATCAAAATGAAAATCAGGTCGACATGTTTAACTTCCTGCCAACATACATAAAAAGGTACCAACCTTACCCTGGCTCCATAAATCATCTGCAGAACACATCAGAAATGACTGCACTGCTGCTCTAAGCAGCAAAGAGTTCAGACCATCAAAACAAAGCAGTGCAGCAAAGTAATGCTCAATAACTCGAGACAGTATTCTCGGTACAAGAACGAATGTTATCTTACAGATGCGTGGTAAGTTTTCTCCATCAAAATTTGTTACAATCAATCAACACCCTGACATTTGCATCCCCCTGGTGGGGTAACCGACATCGGTTTAGAAGTGGAAAGGAAAAGCAAAGGGGAGTATGTTCTTGTAAGGCAAAAAAGAAAGTACACCATTGGATCAAGGCTAACTTTGACCATTTGAAACAAAGGAGGCATGAGTGAAGAATGAAGATAGGAGGAATGGAAAAAACATGATGGAGTTGCAGTAGTGATTGCCCCTTGCCATTGCCCCCCCACCGCAACTAATTCAATATGTACTTCTCTCTCAGCCTTCGATATGTATTCCTTTCCTCTTAACTTATCGTCATCGACTTGCACGAAGTTGTTTGTCGGGTCACGCGGTCCACAACAAGAGCCGACTCTCTCTCTAAGACATGAATAATGTACAAGAACATGCATTTCATTCTACAAAAAATATAAACTCACATTTTTCATCTCCTGGTTTCACTTCCGAGTCGCTTCTCTTCTGTTCTGTGACGAAACAACTTGGCTATGGCTCTCCTTTCACAATCCTGCAAAAGATTAAATGACCATATCAAGCTATCGAGTTAACTACGTGTTGGCTGCTGAAAGCTTGAGAATGGTTTTTAATGAACTTTTGATGTCAATTGTTTTACCTTGAACATATGGAAATAAAACGGTTTGCTGGGGTTCATCCTTCTCAATTTCTGGTACGTGTAGGCAAAGCTCAGCTGATCACGGGGAGTAAAACGTTCAACCTCATTAAACCATAGACAGGAGAACAGATTCGACATGGGGGTGTGTGCTCTCACGATTAATGATCCTTCAGGTACATCTACATCAAAATGGAAACATAGAGTCGGAAGAAATTGAAAGAAGACTAAAGTTGAGAGAGGGATTAACAGATCTTACTGCTTGGAAGAAGCTTGTTAGGATCAGAGGGGTCGAATTTCGTCAGCCCATCAGCTTGGTAGAAGGCGAACTGCTCGTCTATTACAGTGTGATTGTACTTGTTCAGCCTTTTATTCTGTAAAACCTCTTCCCACACACAATGACGATCATAGTGATTGGAAATTGCATACTCATGACCTTTTCGCCACAAGAGATACTCCAGGACCAGAAGAGGATCTAGTTGTAGGCGTAATTTGCTATCCAACCAAATTGAATATCTGTGCAAAATCAATGTAATAACAGAAACGCATCAGTTGTTACTTCTGATAATAGAATTATCAAAAAGTAAAGAGCAGGTGAAAGTTCAAGCACTAGTCAGCATATAGTGGAAAAGACATAGGCCGTGTTTGTCTCAGATTAGAAAAAATGGATTTAAGGTTCAGTTACCAAGACAAGAACAACCAACTAACAACTCAAATGGATATAAGACACCATCTATGCCATTGATCACCACGTTATATGCATTTGAATGCCCATTGAGTGCTACTTTCGGTTCTCACCTTGCAGAAGGGAACAGCCTGTGTGGCAATAATTTCGGTATTTTACCAACCCTCCGCATATCAGTATAAGGTAAATTCTTCACCAGTACAACCTTCCACAGGCCAACAAATCCTGCCGTGTCTGGCATATTGCCCTCGGAAGATAACGTCTGCAATGTAGCCTCATCCACAAACATGACAAAACAAACATTTTTCCTTGACAAACGAGTGACCTGAAAAGGCAGGACGTGAAGTTAAATTCGTGTCAGTGCAACAGAATTGGCTGCTGCAGTGAAGTAACACACAAACGCATAACCACTAGAATTCATTGGCATGAAGGAAATATCAGAAAACAACCAACATGACAAAGTAGCAACTGTGTTGAATACACGATGTGGCAGTTTACTTTCAAGCTGAAGGCACTATAGCAATTTCATCACTTGATTGGTATTATTACAAATTAGCAATATGAAAGCAAAACGATTGCTTCCTATCCTTGGAAATGCTCTGCCGTTTTCATATTCCCTCTCTATCGGTTTTACGGATCATAAGCAGTAAAATCATGACCTCACTGTCACGTTTTCATATTTCCTTCCATTGCGATTTTATTGGTTCATAGGCAGTCAACTTCTGATCTCGTCGTTCACCTATGTTTCTCTTCTCCCCCATGTTCATCACTAGTTATTACTATTCTCAGACTTGCAAGAAAGAGCATACATACCGCCTTGCTGAAAGGTGACCTTAAGCGATCTGAATTTCCGAAGATGCAAGAGATGACAGCAATGTGACATCTACTGATATAGTTTGCATCATCTTCTGACAGATCAAATCCTGTACTCGGATAGCTTTCAGGACCTTTGACAAAACCACATTTTATTTTCTGATCCTGCGCTGAAAAAGATTCCTCCCTTTCTTCTAGGCTCTGATGTCCTGCAAATCTAGGTTCCCACAGTGCCTCTCCTCCAGGACCTTCCTCCATGTCGGCATATTGGAGGGAAAATCTAGAAAACTTTCTATTTTCAAAAGGCTCCACAAGTCGAGTAGTAGAGTTCAGAAACTTCATCTCACAGGACCCTGTCACATTTGAGCAGTTAATGTCCAATGAAAAAGATATTTAACTAACAAATAGAACTAAATTGTAGCTAATTATACAAATCAAACATGAACCCTATACAAGAGCCTATTCCGACACCAAAAAGAAATATATTCATATACTTAAATAAGAAGGGAGATAACAGAATCTGAACTGAACTTCACGGTTCAGAAAATATGCCCAAGGGCTAATACCGTGATGCTAACACCTTTCTTCTTCTCTTTGTTTTCTGAACTATAAATCTCAGGCAGTTGAACAACATAAAAATTAGAACCTTGTATAAGGGTATCCCACACTTGTCTGGAAATATAGATCAACATTACATGCAAAAAGATATTATCTCTACAGCTCTGACACTGGTGGTAATGAATGCCTCCCAACTCAGAAAACAATGGCTGATACTACTAATCGGCCAGAAGTTTCAATAACCAAATTCATGGCTTAACTGAAGGAAGACTTAGGGATTTTTTTTAAAAAAAAATTATGAACTCACTCAAAGGATTTTCAGTGCAGGTATGATATCACAAGAATTTCAATTACATATAATCATCCATTAGTTCCTCCAATAACCAACTTCCATAGTTTATTCGGGGCACACTCCATTTTTCTAATTGTTCTGACTTAGGGTGGATTGGATGTTTATCAGCCCACATTACCACCAGGGCATTCCAACTCTTAAGAAATCAAACAAAACTGCACAACTCAGATAATGGAAACTCCAGTGCGGCAGAGTCTCAGAAAGCATCATCTTAACTGGAACTGAAACTAGACTTCTAAAACATAAGGCCACTGAATGTGACACAAAGATAGCTTTAGAACTCAAACGTCCGACATGGATTTCAGAATGACTTTTGGAAGCAAAGGTTTACAGAATAGAACGTATGCGTCCTGACCAAGTGCATCCTACTACACAGGTTCTTTCATAATAAGCTTAAATTTTCAGGCTATAACTGTCATATCAAGATCAATAAATTAGGAAACTTCATATGCTCAAAGTATACATGTATCCTGTCCATTATGCATCACCATAGAACATATATTAATTACTAGACAACATTTGACAAAATGCCCATAGTCAAACTACTTTCATTTAAACCAATTGCACCAATAGTTTCTACAATCAACACAAAAGCACAAGTGAGTTTCAGTAGCAAGCATAAACCAAGAATATTACCAGAAAATTTGCGTCGCCTTGGCTTTTTCTTCGAATCAGACCTTGATTTACTTGAACTCTGTCCATTTCCGTTTGCATGTTGAGCATTCGGATCAGTATTGACTACCACGGAACTTGATTTCGATCCCTTATCAGATGTACCAATATCTTTGCCGACAGGTTGATCCTTACCTTTAGCAGGGAATACATTAGAGGACTCTGTGGTGAATTCATCAGAGTGGCGCTCATTCCCACGAGGATCATGAGAATCAATACCATCGTCATAATCATTATCACTATCACCAGCCTCATTCTGCTCTTCCAGATCCTCATCCTCAAGTAACTGACTTCTTCCACCATTTTGAGCTGTCGACTGCCCCACATTCTTTACCGAAGCCTCATACTCCGCTTCATACTTTATCAGTTCTTTACGCCCATTCTCATTGTACAACCCAGTTCCTTTTTTATCCAATCCCTTAGAAGCAACACTCTGGGGCATTTTCGGCTTGACATTTAAGCTGGCTTGGTTGTGTTCCTCCTGAGCAGATCCACCAATAGAACCCTTGCCTGTATGCTCCACATCATCTTCATCATAATCATCATCCCTTCTCCTATCGTCCTTATCCCAGTACCTAGAATCCCTACCATGCGAAATGGAACCTTTACCAAACTCGAGGACTTTAACCGAGTCAGTCCGTGTCACATTTGCAAGAAAATCAAGGTCGCTCTTCGTATCATCATCTTCTACACGAGGATCATCGATTTCACTACCAACACCTAAATCGAAATCACACAGCATCCAAAGTGGAATAAGAAACCCCATGACATTAAACGTGGGTCACATCAGATACATCAGCAGAAACCCCCAAAGCTTTCACAACAATAAATTAAACTCTCTGTCCCAGAAGTTCAAATATAGCAGCCCAACTAAATCAATGCAAAGCAAGTAAAACAGCTAAAGACAGAAACCAATGTCAGCTCTTAAACTTAATTCATCTTCCACTAACAGAGTTCCAAATTCCGCATAAATCATTTCCTCTCTGATTAAGCAACCAAAATCAGAAAACTTTTTTGCTGGGGAGAGAGCAACTGACCTTTATCCTCATCAGACAAGTAATTATAAGCTAGCCCAGTGACCACAAGCACCAGGCAGAGGAAAACAACCACGGCACCAATGGAGAAGCTGCCGGACCTGCTCTTATCGGATCGACCAGATCGGCGGACCCGACCCCCGGCCTTGTGCTGGAGGAGCTGCTGCGAGGAAGACGCCCGAACGCCAATGGAGACGTGATCCGCGGCGGTGCCTCCGTTTGAGTAATGCTGACCTGATTGCCTGTACTGAGCCATCTTGTCAGCAAGAAGTAAGCATTGGCGGTGGCAGCAGGAGGAGGAGGAAGACGGAAACCGCGTTCATACCCCGCCTTCTACTTCCCTCCGTGAAACTGAAATCACCGCCGGAGAGGGAGAGATCAGGCAAGTGTTACCTTGGGGCTGCTGATTCCGGCGAGGAAACTGGCGGAGCAGCCGCCGGATTGGGATTTTTTTGGAGATAAATATGAATAGAAGGAAGAATAAATAAAAAATGGTGGTTTGAGTTGAGTAGGTAAGAAATCTATGGAAGTAGAGAGGAAGCAACGTTAGAAAGAAGGAAAGGGGAAACGAGTGATCGATTTGACTCACCGGCGATTCGTGCTTCGCTCGCAGGTGGAATTGGGCCGGGTTTTCTTACTTACTTCGGGTCGGACTTTGACCCACATAAACAGACTTAACGCCCGGCCCAACCGAGCCGATCAAATTCCAGCCGTCGTCTCTCCGCCATCTGATTTCAACCAGTCATTCAAGTCCCAGGTGGCATTTTGTTTGCTGGGCTCGAGAAATTTGATGTAAAGTAGCAAATCCAAATAACCAATTTGAGGCTGAAGAAAAGAGGTCAGACCTTCGCTGAAAGATCCTTCCTTTACCATCTGAAGGTAAACTATCATTTTCATCTTCTCAGGCTGCTCTCAATTGGGTTGTTCGTAACTTCGCCAGTTCGTGTTTCCTTATTGGCGGGTAGTTGAGTAATTTTCCGGGGAAGATGCAAATTCTGGAGCTTTTGGTTATGTTTTGGTTATTGAAAATGGAAATGGAAGCAAATTTGTGATCTTGATTGGGAAATTGTCTATCTTTATGTCGTAATTGATTGCGTTGGATAGGGAAGTAATGGAAAGAGTGCAAGTGATTAGTGTTTTCCTAAGAGTTGCTGCATTAGCCTGAAGATGAAGATTGAGATATGGAGATGGAATTTAGAGATGAGGATGTTTTGCAGTTGTTCATGACTGTATATACATGTCAGTTATCAAGAAATGTTCTTGTTTTGTTCACATGATTCGGATTTTAAGTCATTTGATAGTGTCTTGATTTAAGATTGGAGGAGAGGTTGCAACAGTTTTAGTTCATGGAGTTCTGCAGCTGCTTACTGCTAGCTGCTTGGAGTTCGAGTTCGAGTTAAGTTCAGCGGAGACTGTTGAAAATGTATCCGATTGCTTTGAGTTCGTTATCTGTTGAACCCTTAGCAACAAGTTCGTTTGATGCATGGGAATTCGGCTTCAGATGGATTTCAGTGATAGCAGAATATATCGCCTTCCTTGTTTTACTACTTCAAGTAATGGATCCTGGATATGTAGAGTTTGGCTGCTGTAGGCCATAGTTCTTTTTTACATGATCTGTTGTTTTACCAGGCCAAATTCATCATCGATGTAATTCCTGTTGTATGGTTTAGGCTATAGGTATCGACAACTCGGACATATTCCCTGCTGTTAATCTCTGTGGCGTGCTTTCAACAATGTGAAGCATCTCTTTTCATTTGTCTTCTGTGTTCCTCATCCAGGACTATGTAATTTTAAGGACATTCTAACGAGTTATCTCCTTTTGCAGGATCAGGGATGGTAGTAGGAAGAGTGTTGGCTGCTCCTCTACTAACATTCAATTCAGGAACACGTAGAAGTGTTGTTGATGTAAGTCCAGCTTCATTTTCTGTCTCCAAATCAATTTACACAATGCATGAATGTAGTACAAAATTTCAGTTTAAGCGCTAGCATTATAGACCATTGCTGAAGCTATAGATGCAGCAAGACTTTTCATATTTTCTAGTAACGAAACTTATATTGTTGCAGCGTGACCTTGCAGCAGCAACTGCTTTTTCACCGCTTTCATTAACCAAATGTCACACACGTCGCAAGAGCTGGACAATACGTTCGTCGACAGCAGACCCTCAAACTCTACCTTTGACTGATGAAGAACAGTCTACATGGGACTCATGCAGAGAAGTCCTCTCAGCATTCGACTTTGACACTCAAGAGAAAGACAAGATGCTCGGGAAAGCATTCGGGCACGTGCCATCACCATACTGGGGGGAAGAGCGAAAGCAGGAGGTGCCAAGATTCGAGGTAGTGCATGGTATCTTAGAATACTTGAGGTCTCTCGGGCTATCCGACGATGATATCTTGAAGGTGCTGAAGAAGTTTCCAGAAGTGATGGGATGCAGCCTCGAAGACGATCTGAAGAAGAATGTGGGGATCCTGGAAAAGGTGTGGGCGATTAAAGGGAAATCTCTAAAGAATCTGCTGCTGAGAAATCCGAAAGTGTTGGGGTATAATGTTGATTGTAAGGGGGATTGTATAGCGCAGTGCACACGCTGCTGGGTTCGATTCTAAGGCTGCTTCGTGTAGAGAATTGAGAACATGTCACACGCTCAAAGCTATGTACATATATCTCATTTATGAGTGTGATGAGAGATCTTCATTGGCCTGATATATGCAGGACTTAGTAATCAGAATAAGATTCAATAAATATGTGTATCTAAAGACCTTGGATGTTCATACCGGAAGTCCATGGAACAGAGGAATTCAGACCACATGACATATTAGCTTCTGCAAATGTTTTGAATTATGAGACGCTCGCTTCTGGCAATTGCTATGTCTAAAGTGATGCTGATAAGTTTTAAGGTTTTATCATGGCCGGTTGTGCTTGCCCATGAAATTCAGTGCCCCCCACTAAGGACTGGTTCGAGTTCTCGGACTTTGTTGCGAGATAATCGTTGAAGTAGCCATATTGATAGCCATCAAGCAACCATATCCCCCACAGCAAAGTCCAATGTAAACACATGGGTACTATCCCTTTTCCCGTTCGAGCTATCTATCGATAAATGAAAAGTATCTCATATACGTCTCATTCCACTTTCTCGAAAATTTCAGTTCAGGTTCCATGCCACAGTAGTTCATGAACCTGGGAAAACAGGTCGGTAAATCGATTATGAAGACGAATATGCATAATGTGGAACCACTTCTGCTGTTAACGTTTGTTTTCGGAATGGGGCTGCAGATTGCAAGTGGAAGTGCAAGTACAGGTGCAGCAAGGCGTTGAGGCACAAGACATGCATCAGGGCATGTAACACCTGCTGCCAACGTTGCAACTGCATTCTGCCGGGCACATCCGGCAACTACGACACTTGCCCTTGCAACTATCACATGACCACTCACAGCGGCCGTCGCAAATGCCCTTAGCTATTTACCGTTCTGTTTTCCTTTTTTTGGAACCCTTTCATCCTGTTTCCCTACAGTTGATTTCGGTCTGTGACTTATACTACTATGCATATAGGCTATAGCAACGACTGGTCATTATATTTAGGGTGTCGAATGTAGCTACCATAAAGGTTGTGTTGGTTAACTAAAACTGATGCATATTATTAGAGATTGAGAAGAGAAGACCGATGGATTGAGGGCAAGGTAGCAGTAGTACATATGTCCAAAGAACCAACACATGGAAGTAATGGAAACTCGGTATTATCTAATAGCAAATAACGACAATGACCAATTCAGGGGTATTTAAACTTGCCATCATGGGTTTTCAGCTATGCATAGCAAGGGCAGGCATGCTTGTGGGTATCAGGAGGGACATAATGGCATCAAAAGCAGAAGCAGAAACTTCTCCGGAATAGGAGCTAACTCTAATGAATGAATACAACTTCTATGTAGTAGATAAGTTGTTCTTCCACAGGTGTAATTCTACATATGCCAGGTATCTATGTTTGTAAGTTGCAACTTACTTTTGTTTTGTAAAGGTGTTGATTCTCTCAATCCAGTTACCCAGCTGCCTGAAAATCTCCAAAATCATCATCAAAGTTTTCTTGTATGCTTTCCATCTTCCCTTGAGACTGCAGTACCTTCTCCTCTTCCTTCGTAGTGGTGCTTGTGTCCAGATTAAGCTTTGGAGGCGAGTTTGTCGGGGTGATGGCCATGGCCCTTACTGGCGAAAGGGGACCTGGTGGGGGAGGGGGAGGTCTAATACTAAGGATTGGCTCTTTGCTACCAGCCTTCTCCTCCAATGACAGATTGTTCAGACCTTGCTCAAAAAACTGGGACTTGATCCCACGACCGGGTATTGGCTGGCATTCAAATGAAAAACAGGTATCAGATTCAAAAGTACTGATGAGGGGCTATAAATTTCTCTATGTATAGGTCTTTAATACGCAAAAAGAAACAAATATCTGAGCTAACATTTTTTATTTGGAGGACAAGGGTTTCCCCTTTTTTTAAACTGTAGTCGAGGCCCGAAGTGTGCTGAAAATGTTGTTCCATCTCTTCTGCAGTTTTCTTCTTGTCCAGGTACCTTGAAGATTCATTGGCATAGAATAAGTAACTAATACCGCATAATACAATAAGTAACTTCATCACTGTACTATAGAACTATAGGAAAGATATTAGAAACCAAATGCAAAAGAGTTTTATAGCAGTATCAAACATACTTCATGTGGTCATGAAGGGCTGCCTGAAAGTCATAAGCTTCTGTTCTTTCCCGGAACCCAAGCCCAATAAATGCATGCCGAAGTCGACCACCTGTAAGAGTTACTATCATTAGTAAGAACTTGCACCAAGTCAAAAAATAAACCAACTACAGATATGATAATCACAAACGGAGAAATTTTTTCTCACATTACCGACAGATGAAGGTATTTATTGCAGTAAACAACTATCAATAGGTAAATAGATGAGAGAAATAGCACGAAGACAAGACAAATTGTCATATAATGCACAAATAAAACCACGAATTGGCCCAGTAAGGTAGCTCAAGTGAGGGATTAGAAGAGAGATCACGTTCAGTAAAACCCATAATTAGAACTTACATAAATTAGGCCAATAAAGAAGGTTTTCCTTTTATTAAACCAACTGCTTAGAAAGCAGACTCAGAAAAAGGCATAAAGCTATCAACAAACTATCAGAGCAAACAAAATATAGTTAATGAACAGGGGCGAAAAAACACTGGCCAGCAATATGGGAACCCATGAATCAGCAATCATGTATCCTCTAGTCCTGTGGAGAGAGGTGAGTTCAGACCAAGGACTCAGGAAATCGACATAGAGACTTTGTAGCTAAATTTAATTCAGAACATGTGCTCACCAACGTTTTCCTCAATTCGAAGGACAAAATATCTGCAAACCAAAGGACAGTTGTTCAGAAAGTTCCTAAATTTTATTTTGGTAGCTGATTGCCGGAGAACACAAATTCAAACCTCAAGTGAAATGCAGCAACATATATCTAATGCATCTAGGCTGTACCTGCTACTATCAATCACAGGTTCAACAGGATGAGGATCCTCTTTCCTAAGGAATGCCCTTGCATATAGCTCACCTGCATTCAGGAGAAAAAAGACAACACATGCATCAGGAAATATTAAATGCTTTTATGGCACATCCAGCAATACCACTTCTTCCTTGGCAAAAACTCCAACGGTATCGAACCTGTGGATTTATCTTCCAGCCTTATAATGCATTCTTCTCCTTTGCTAACAACTTTCAATTGCCCCTCCCAAGCCCATTTGTTAACGTCCCATTCATCAGCCCTGCCAAAAGCATCACTTGCATAAGCCTGGATAAAGGGAAACACAAAGATATTCCTTTTTCGCTTGTTGCTTCCTAAAAGAAGGAATTGATGAAATTTTCTTAGTGGCAAAAGAAAAGAAAAAAACCTACTGCATTGCAGGACTATTAACCATTGACCTTAGTCTAGCCATGAATGACCCACGTATAAACAGAAGTTCAGAAGGAAGTAAAAAAGCTCTAATCTTGGCAATTATGTAGACTAAAAAAGACACGGAAGCTAATTCAAACATAGATTTAACTAAATGTGCCAGAATTTGAAATCAAGGAAGCACATTTTGAAAAGAGGAGGCACACCTGTATGAACCGGCAGTCTTCCTTGGAGGTATCTGCGAAACAAAACGAAAAATCAAGTTTGGAAAACAAACATCAAAGGGAAGCAATCTGCAACTCAACAAGTTAAACTCTAAAAGCAGTCGTGGCTTTGATCAGTCTTCTCAAACGCACATAATTTCCTCCCAAATTTCGGAACTTTGGGCATTCTGTCCTAAGAGGGAGAGAAATATTGGCCTAACTGCACGTTTCTTCTTCTTCTTCCCTTCTCTTGCTCCAAGTTTAAACAACTTTAACTGTTAAAAATGGCTACTTTGGCAATGAATTCGGTGTCCCCCACCTCGAATTCAGCGTGCTAACAAACAATTCAAGACTTGGGCCAAAATTTGTGATCCCTGGCTTGCCAGTGGCTTACAGAATCTAGTTAGCTGATCCCTCCTAAGAAATATGTCCACTCTAACTCTTCCTATCCGCCGATCAGCTAACAAGAAGTATTACTGAGGAAACATACTGAATAATTCCCAAACAACACAGAATCGAGGACGATCACGCGGCTCTCACCAGATATACGTAGCATTCGGGGACTTTGTATAGTACAAGCTCAACGTCGTCGGATTCATCACCACCGCCGACGACCTGAGGCGGTGCCGCCTCTTCCTTGTCCATGATCCACAACACCACCGGAGGTCGATCGGGCGAACTCCACGGATCAGGAGCGACAAGGCGAGTGACTTGATAGTTAAATTCAGGGGAATAATGAAATGGGTTTTGAGTAGGTAAGAAATCTTTGCAAGTGGAGGGGAAGCGATGAAGGGAGGAAGTAATGGCGGAAACGAATGATCGATTTGACACTCCGGCGATTTGTACTTCGCTGGTGTTTGTATTTTGTTTTCTTTTTAATTTTATAGAGGAGAGGAGAGGGAGAGCTGTTGGATATGGGCCGGGTTTTGGTACCTACTTTTTGGGCCGGGTTTTCGGGGCGAACGTTTTCTTGTATCGTCGGAGCAAAACTTCTTCAGTCATCGTTTCGATCTGCCCAAAAAAAATGGGGAAGAAAACGAAGAGGAAGCACAGAGACGACCCTCCGTCGTCCGCTTCGACATCCGAGGAGGATGACACCGACTGTTCATCGGACACCTCGTCGGAGAAGCGACGGAACCGGCGGAGGAGCGATAGTAGCTCGAGGCGGTCGGAGAAGGAGAAGAGGAAGAGGAGGAAGGAGCGGAAGGAAAGAGAGAGAGATAGAAGGAGAAGGAAATCGACGACGAAGAAGAAGAAGAGGGGTTATGATTATGATTCAGAGTCCGATTCCGATTCAGGTAGCGAGGAGACTGTGAGGCGACGAGTCAAGCCGGAAGCTGTAGCAAAGGAGATGCTCAAGGAGTTCCCTGGCGTCGGAGGCGACTTGAAGCAGGTAGAGCTGTTGAATTTTGCTTCACTGATTTTGGTTGTGTTAGAATTATTAGAATTTGATGTTGGATGATAGGTTTAGGTTCTGGTAATCAAGCATCTTAGCTGTTTAGGGATTACGGAGCCATTGATGCGATTTTAGGTTCAGCAGTTCATGTGTTGGAGTTCTGATAAGTGATGTCTTTCCACTACCCTGTGGTTGTGTACTCTTATAATCTCGATGACATGCTGTATTGATTATCTGAAATTTTCATCTAGCTGCTACAAATGATTGATGGTGGACAAGCTGTTGATATCAAAGGCATATCAGAGAAGTTGCTTGCCAAGCATTTGAAGAAGCTTTTTATTTCCTTGAAGCTAAAGGAGAATGGGGATCGGGTGTTCCTGCTCCCTTTGAATCATCCACCCACTTTGGAGATACTGGGGTCTTTGATTGAGGATCACATGGAACCTAAAGGGCAGCAACCTGATGCTGCTGCTACTGAAAATGGTGTGCATCCGTTAGGGACGGATGAAGAGTCCAGACGAGCATTGGATCACAATGATTCACCGAAGCCATCGACTTCAGCAGATATTGCTGGTCCCAGAAGAAGGTGAGTGCCTAAGTTTGGTTTACTTACTTTGATTCAATGGTTCGATGTATCTGAAAGTTCGATTGTGTGTCACTCTCTCTTGGAGATCAGCCTGTCTAGTTCATTTTGTTAGTGGGTCTTTCATGTCTGATCCCTCCATCATTAGGAGGCCCAATGGCTGATGAGTGTGATTCATAGGAGCCTTTCCCTTTGATAGGTCATATTTAAATGGTGCTAATGAATATAGGCTCTTGCATACTTTACATAGCAGCATTCCTGTATTATGTCTTTGTAATGAAGAACCTGTGCTTCCGCTACTTGTCTTTCTTTTCAGGGTGATTGGGCCTGAAATGCCATCATCTGAGTTACTTGCAGCAGCTGCAAAATTCTCTGGTGTTCTTCGTCCTCATCGCAAGCCACTCCTCAAGAGCGAGACCTATTTTTCACTGGTTCTAATCTTATCACTCTGCGATGACCATCCTCATCTGTGGCAACTCGCTCCCAAGCTTCCCCCACAAGAGAAAAACCCTGGTACTGATATTCTAGCGGCTGTGGATTCTTGTTTCTTCGTTATTGTTTGCTTTAGCTGAGATTTTGTCTGTTCCCCCCCCCCCCCCCCCCCCCCCCCCCCCCCCTTCTTTTTGGCTGTAGATAGCAATAGCAGTAAAGTTGGGGGAGGAGATATTGTTGCGCTGGACAGTGTAGATGATACCCTAACAGAAAAGGGTCAGGCTCGTGATCAGAATTTGGCATGTTTGGTCTCGGACAGTGGAGGGTTTGGTGAAACTAAGGCAGCGATTGAAGGCCAAGGGTTCAGTGAGACAAAGCTAGCAGCAGTTCATGAGATAGAGTGTATAATGGGATTGGATGAAGATGAAGACGAAGATCTGCTAATGCAGGATGGTTCCTTTATTGATAAGGTTATGGAGTTCGATCATGTAATGAAAGTGGATAATACATTGTCTGTTGATGACTACCAGAGTGACAGCGTTGTTGTGCGCAAAGAAGGATGTGTAGATATTCAATCAGTTAATGCGGAGGGAAGAGTAGTGAGTGAACAGCAAGTTCAGGAAGAAGGGCACACTCGTGATGTATCTGATCCCTTGGGTTCGTTGTCAGGTGAAGGTGGGACTTTCGGAGCTTCGGCAGGAAGTTATCAGAATGGAGTTAAGTTGAAAGAGATTGATTTGGATAAGCCGATATGTGATAGTAGTACTACGGTTTCTTCCAATTGTGTAGTTGTGAATGGTGAGGTTGAAGAGGGAGGGATTGATAGGGAGTTAGTGGCGGGTGAGAGATCAAGTATTCTGCATTCGAAACATGCAGGAGTGTTACAGGGGGAAAATGTAGATGAAAAGCAACTCGCTAATGAGGCTATTCCTGGAAGGTTAAATGAAAAGAAGGTGGACGAGAAGCAACTAGCTAGTGATTCTATTGCTGGAAGTAGGAGACAAACATCCACAAAAACTACTACGATGAGAAATCAATCTCCTTCTTACGAGATAAATGAGTCAACCAAGGATACTTTTTGTTCCACTTCCTTGGATAGAGTTGAAAATTTTGATCTCGGTAAAGGAACGGGAAACAAACACGAGGTTGGCAAGTTGATGCTGCCTAATCGTAAAACTGTTGTGTACGACGATCTTTTATTTGATGAAGGTCCAAAGATGTGGGAGAATGAAGAATTGTGTAGGGATAAGGGAGCGAAGAACAAATCTAAAATTGCTGAAAGAAAGAAAAATGGCAGAGGCAGAGAAGTAGGGGAAGTTAAAGGCAAACAACTCAAAATGAGTGTTGCTAAGAGTGATGTCAGACCTGCTGAGCCTTTTCCTAGTAGCCTTGCACTTCCTTCGGGAACTTCATGTCAGGATCCAACAGGAAGCCAAGGAGCTGCCTCTCAAGAGAAGGTATGTTTTATGCTTAGTGTAGACATATATTGACTGTTATCTTGGTGTTTGTGACCTATTGATATGAAGAGCAACTAATTTTTTTAGCACGGATGAGGATTTTGTCACCTGCTTATTCAGAAATAGGACATATAAGTGAAATGTTTCTGGTTTGTTTCACTGGTAGAAGTGACTGACCCGTGCAATGTTTGTCTAATTGTTTGCTTACATCCTTTCTTTTCTGCACACGCATTTTTCAGGTTTGTTAATTGTTTTTTCATCTTCCAATTATGTGTATACTCTGAGCCCGTGCATTTACTGTTTCTTCTAAATGCTGCAGGATGCAAGTCCAAGCAAGAACAAAAAGAGGGGTCCTCCCAGTGACTCACAAAAGCTAAAGAGAAAGGTCCATAGTTTATACTCTTTGCTAACCTTGGTGTTCAGTTTATCTTTATTCGCTTGTTAGGTTTACTTATGTTTGCTCAAACTCGTTCATACTACTACTTCCACGTATATTGTTTGTTATCATTTGCTGAATAGAAAAGGGGAAGATAACGTGTACAGTATTTGTAGTTATTTCTAAAGGAGCATTGAAATCCAGACTAGGTGGTCTCCTGTCTTGTCCTGTGATAGTTCTATCTTTCCATGCTTGATTATTTTGGTCATTATAACTGGTTGTTATTGGATATTTTGCTTACAGCAAAACAAAAGAAAGAAACGAGCAGAAAAAAACAAAGAACTTGGCGTCAAACGGCTCAAACTACAACCATTTGTCAAGCAAAAGCCTGTAGAAATTTGCCGCCACTACATGCTGGGAAAATGCTGGGAGGTGAATTTTTCATGCATGCTTCACTCTTCTTTGATATCATTGTACTCCTGTTACTGACTAGTCTTTGTCCCATGTTATACAGAGTGAGAAATGCAAATTTTCACATGATGCAATACCCTTGACGAAATCCGAGGTACCCTCTTTGGTTCAGTACCCTTCTTATCTAGTTATTTGTGACAAAAGCTTTCTTTTCCTGATTTATTTATATCTCCTTCTGGAGGTTCTTGTTTATTGTGTAGTATGAATTAGATAGCCCTGAACACAAAGAAGCCAAGTCATGGCAACATAGGAAAGGTCCCCATTGATGCAAGACCTACGTAGATACAATCTTCCTGTTCTATACCATGATCGATCAATGGGTGAATGCTTGAATATTTGCTAATGAAAATGAAGATTTAATTGTTTGTGGTCCATGGCAGCATCGGTCTCTCACCTCTAAATGGATCATTACTGTTGTCATCTCATAGGTCATTTGCACTGATTTTGATAGTAAATGAAATGAAACCCTGTGTTACTAACGCTAGGAAAATACTGCTGACCCTAGAGAATCAAGAGTTTTATGGTGGCAGTATCATTCATAAAAGAAAAAAATACAAAAATTTAATGGTGATGTTACTTAGTACCAACTTATGTAAAGTTGAAGTAAAACAGGACTTCACAAAGACCACCTAATCCCACTTGGCCCCCAACCTTCTCCTCCCGGTTGAGGCCAAATGCTGTGTATATTTTATGGGTTGCTAAGCATCTCTGGTTTGTACATTCTTGTGCTGCAGCCATGCAAGTTTTTTGTCCGTGGCGCATGCATGAAGGGAGATGATTGTCTACGTGACCATGAACTCTCCAAATATCCCTGTGACAATTTTAAGTCAAAAGGTTATTGTAGCAGAGGCCAAAAATGCATGTTTTCACATAAGGTACCTACCCCTTTAGATATTTGTTGTTTTCTCCTAACCATTTCGGCATACCTTTGCTTGAAGCTGTTTAGTATCGGTTTAGAGGTTATATCTTATAAACTGGTTTGCTTTAATGGTTTGTTCAAATGGGTTTGCGGATTCATGGTTTAGGTTAATTTGTGTGACATAAATTTTCAGTGAATTGGGTTAGGTTGGTGTTTGGCATCTCTTATATCAAGAACTAACTCTTGAAATTGATAACAATATTTTGCAGTTGCTGCCAAATGGGGAAGTGTCAACTGCTTCCAGTGTCAACCCAAACTCTTTAGTCCTTTCACGAACTCTCGATTCCAAGAAAAAGTTGGATGTGGTTGCCCCCTTACATCAGAGTGGCAAAACTGCAATTGTGCCAGCTGCCTTTTCTTCCACAGAGATCGCACAAGCTCCGGGAAAAACTGTATTTAATGAACCTGTAATAGTGCCTACTTTCAAACTATCATTAGGTGGTTCCAGTCATATAGATCAACCTTCACCTGGTATAATTGGTGATTCGAACTCTGCTTTGAAGGTAACTCCACAAGCTGTTAGACCGAAGGGAATGAACTTCCTCTCATTTGGTAAATCTCCTTTGGAATTCTCTGCTGCTAAGAAGTCGAGTGTATCCCCAGCGACTCGAGATGATGCTTCCAAGGCACCTTTATTGAACACATCCAGTCTGCTTCAGCAAATTCCAGGAGTGAAACCTGGGATAAACGACATGGCACAGAAAAGTGATCACATAGCAGCATCAGGAATACTAAACCCTTTCTCTCTTGGGGCAACTTCAGCAGTTGACGGGAATAGACATGTACGATGTCATTTACCTTCTAGTTCAGGCCATGGTGTTGCTAGTACTGGTCAAGGAAGTAACATTGATTTGGATAAAAATCAGAGCTTGAGTGCAGTCCCACTTGGACTAGCTTCTTCTTCATTTGGTTCAGGTCAATCTTCAGATCATATAGCACTTTTGCAGTTGAAGAATGCACCAAAGTCTACTCAGGAAGCATTGATGTCAACAATGAGCTTTGCATCTAAGCTTGAATCTGCAATGAAGAAGAAGCAAAAGGAGACTGGATTTGGTAGTATGTCATGAAGCTCACAGGATCAGCCCAAAAGCAGCCAAATTGCTGGATCCTGTATCTAGTCTCGGCAACAAGAGCAGCGAATAAACATCTGCCATAGCCATCCCAGGTTTGATGAGTGGTTCTCTATGGGCGGTTTTCGTGAAGCAAGCATAAAGGAGAAAAAGGTGGTGACTGATCTGCAGGTCTTATCTATTTTCTGCAGTTGGCGAGTTAGTTTTTGTCTTCTCGTCTTCCATCAGGAACTCTTAAACGTTCAGTGCTCTATGACGTTTTAGGAACATTATGCTTGCTATTTAGCTTTCTTTCAGTTTTCGGCTTGTATCAAAGGAAGGAAAGAGAGTATTTGTTCTGTGGTGATGGCTAATAGATGTCTCTTACATTCCGCTTGGTCATCATTGTTTTTGCAGGGAGGAGACTGAGCTAAATTTATGTCTATGTTTACCAGAAGTTGGACGCCGAAAATCCTCGTATGCAGAAATCTTAGATACGTATGTATAACAGATTTTATACAAGCAATGAGTTGTATTTTTCTCTTTCAGAATGAAGTTGGTGTCTCACCCTCTCCTCGCAACAGGGATTTTGACTTTTCATCTGTTTATTCCGCAGGCAACGATATGCAGTTTCTTGGGTATCTATTGAAGTAGATGGTATTCCTGGCCCCTCTTATTTTTATATGACTTATGAACTCTTTTTTTCGGGAGCATATATTGATTTATATAGTGAAAATGCATGTATCTTGAAACTTAGAAGAGTGGCAATACCTTCCTTATTGGATCTGCAGCTTAATGGTCAACCTATGTCAACTCATTTATGAGTTGCTCCTTTGTCAGGAAA
The DNA here is from genome assembly GCA_964030455.1 of Linum trigynum. Taxonomy (NCBI): domain Eukaryota; kingdom Viridiplantae; phylum Streptophyta; class Magnoliopsida; order Malpighiales; family Linaceae; genus Linum; species Linum trigynum. The sequence continues at coordinate 1,557,632 of OZ034822.1, read as the reverse complement.
ATGCAATTAATTAGTCGTATATATTCACAACCTTTGCTAACACCATTCAAATACTCCCTTTTTTTCTAATCAACACATGTAACCCTAGTCTCGTGCTGTCATGCACCAACATATATCAGTAATATTAGGTTCCAAACCCGACCTTGTGATATTTTCTGCTTCCGTTTCTTTTCCTTTTCTTAAATCTCCAATATTGTTAACGTTACTACGTAAGTATGTATATTACTCCCTCCAGCTCTCTATTCGTTACAACAAACAACATTTATCATGTGTTCGATATGATTTTCAAAAGGTTAAGGTATAATATGTCATTTAATTATTATGTAGTTTTATCAAACATGAACCTCTATTATTTTTAATTTCTTACGTCAAACATGTTACTCTGTTTTGGTAAAATGATCAAACATTCTGTCCTTTTGTTAAAATTTCCATTTCAAAATCATCAACCATGGTTGAATCGAGATTTAGATGACTCGACATCGGCGAATTGGAGGGAAAATGTCAGTTTTGTCCCTTAATTTATTTTTCCAGGTAGTGAAATTATTACAGATATTTGATTATACAAAAAAAAATAAAAAAATTCTAAAGTGAAATTATTAGTACTATTTTAGATATTTGTGTCTCTCAAACCAAGGTTTGACTCTAGTTGACTGCTTTTGAATACAAATTTTGACAAAAGAACATATTTGATCATTTTTTTCAAAATAGAGTGACAATGAGGCAGATCTGGGGCGGGTATCTCGATACCCATACCCGCCGTGTGGCAGGTTGGATTCAGGTCAGTGGGTTGTGGGAATGGAAAAAGTTTCTTGATGATTAACCTGTTGATCTTCTGCTTACATGTAACAAGAAGTTGCAACTCAATGTGTCCAACTATATATAAGGAGGGATGACAATTAAATTCATGATTGTGGGTGGTTGATCGTATGCAATCCCGTTAATGCGGGTAATCTATAATAAAAATGATGGGAATTGAGGCAAATATATAAGTATGTTGGAGCGGATTTCGAAAGATCAATGTAATCTTTCTAGAAAAGAAAATATGCATAACCTTTTCAAATCAAATTCAAATGTGGTCATGTTTATTATAGCAAATTCTTTTATCCATCACTTATCAAATTGGATGGAAGTTGTAAGCTTCAACAGCCAACCTGATTTTGGTGGAGGAGGTGACTTTGATTTTGGATTTGTTAGATTAACTATTAGTGCCGGTGTGTCGCGCCATAAATAACAAGTTTGTTGATCATTCCTCGTCGTTGATGTAATTGAATATCTTATTTGATAACAAGAATAATAATTACTAGAAGTTCGATGTCATATTTTCATCATCATAGTTACCTTAATTAACAGAGGACATCTTATTTTACCATGGTTATCATGACATCATGTCATGGTCGATAAGTTGATGGTACTCAATGTCAACCCGACAATAATGGTAGATAGACGATACCAACCTTATCACTCTTAGCATGGCATCTAGTTGAGACAGATCCAATGTAATTCATTCCATTATCTTTAATTCATGATTCACGACCCCAACCATCGTGACATGATGATCTGTGACTCATAATATAATTTTTGGTTTGGGGTTGATGACATTCATGGAATTGTAGTCAATGTTAGTCTAGTAGTAACCGGTAATATAACAAGGAAAAGAGCAACTTAGACCTCAATACTTATTGTAGTTGATCACTTTGATCCGTACAGATTATTGTCAATGGTTAGCACGAGTCAACAACTACCCCATCTTAAACTAAGTTTAACCTAAGACGACATTGTCGTATAATGGTAATCAAGGTCGCATTTTAATCGGGTCCTGGTACCCTACTCTTCTTCCCACCTAGTTACTAATAAGTTAATCGGTTTTTGAAGTTTGAGTGGAGGATTTAAGGAGATAACTAGACTAGAGATCGATCAAAGCTAAAAGTAGGTACTTCGTGGAACTAATCCTCCCCCTAGCTTAGGGTTACTATGCATTTAGGATACTTAGGGCTATCGAATGTGGCGAGTGAGCTCTTTTCTGTGGACATTCGTGGTTATCCACACGCCTCCGAGTACGCCTCACCTAAACCTATATAGTTACCTCGATTTAGACTATCGTATCTGGGGCATTGAGCTTATGGCTCATTTCAATGGACACTATCCATCGTCCACACCAAATTTCATCCCGGGTTCTATCTATGAAGGCTAACCTAAGGCAGGGGTTCGATCACCCCGACCACCCTAGGTCCCTATTCATACATCTATCGCGTTTTGATGCATGGTGCACACCCGTCTAACCCTAGAACTTCATACCCAACGTGGAAGCATAAAGTAGGCTAATAGAGAAGATTGGGGCATCCTACCACAAACACAATCCATGATAGAATAACAATTCAATCAACTAGATAAACACATTCATTCATTCAAACCCTAAAATATCCATGCTTACATAATAAACCCTAAAACTAGGATTTGTGGTTTAGAACCCCTAGTATCTTAGAGCAGTACTACTCCATAACGGAGGGAAGAAGAAACATAAAAGAAATTGAAGAAGACTTGGGTTGAGGAAGATGCTCCCTCCCTTCTAGCTCTTTCTTCTTCTTCTCCTTCCTTCAGCTTCTCTCTCTTCTCTCTCTCTAAAACCAGAAATTTCTCTCGAAATCAGTTCTCCTAAAAGGGGGAAAGGTCTTCTATTTATAGGTCTTTTGGGGACGGAGAAGTTTGCGGCCAGAGGAGAGGAGATCATGGGCGGGATCTTCTGAGCAGTGGCCGCGATCTCAAAATGTCGTCTTCATGGCCTTCTAAAAGAGGGAAGATCGCAGGCTGACTTCGTGATCGCGATACACTTGTCACAGCCGCGATCTTCCTTGCGGGCAAAATGTGCATTGGCCGTAACTTGACTGGGAAAACTCTATGTTTCTCCCTGGCTCATTCCTCGCGAAGTTCGCGCCCTTAGCCCTCCAATTCGCGGTTGCGATCTTGGGATTGCAGGACGCGATCTTCAGCTGGACTTCGCGGGCTGTGGTCCCGGCCGTGATCTTCAGCTTCCATGACACGAACTTTAGATGCCTACCCCCTTGCTACACTTGTGACCTTGATTTGTATCTAATTCGCATGTATCGTCTAATACACCCTAAAATCACATCGAATTCAAATAGAAACGGAAAAGGGATGGAATTAACGATGTTTAATCATTTAAGCACATGAATTGGCATGAAACAAACCTCAAGCCCATTTGTTAACGTCCCATTCATCAGCCCTGCCAAAAGCATTGCAGGACTATTAACCATTGACCTTAGTCTAGCCATGAATGACCCACGTATAAACAGAAGTTCAGAAGGAAGTAAAAAAGCTCTAATCTTGGCAATTATGTAGACTAAAAAAGACACGGAAGCTAATTCAAACATAGATTTAACTAAATGTGCCAGAATTTGAAATCAAGGAAGCACATTTTGAAAAGAGGAGGCACACCTGTATGAACCGGCAGTCTTCCTTGGAGGTATCTGCGAAACAAAACGAAAAATCAAGTTTGGAAAACAAACATCAAAGGGAAGCAATCTGCAACTCAACAAGTTAAACTCTAAAAGCAGTCGTGGCTTTGATCAGTCTTCTCAAACGCACATAATTTCCTCCCAAATTTCGGAACTTTGGGCATTCTGTCCTAAGAGGGAGAGAAATATTGGCCTAACTGCACGTTTCTTCTTCTTCTTCCCTTCTCTTGCTCAAAGTTTAAACAACTTTAACTGTTAAAAATGGCTACTTTGGCAATGAATTCGGTGTCCCCCACCTCGAATTCAGCGTGCTAACAAACAATTCAGGACTTGGGCCAAAATTTGTGATCCCTGGCTTGCCAGTGGCTTACAGAATCTAGTTAGCTGATCCCTCCTAAGAAATATGTCCACTCTAACTCTTCCTATCCGCCGATCAGCTAACAAGAAGTATTACTGAGGAAACATACTGAATAATTCCCAAACAACACAGAATCGAGGACGATCACGCGGCTCTCACCAGATATACGTAGCATTCGGGGACTTTGTATAGTACAAGCTCAACGTCGTCGGATTCATCACCACCGCCGACGACCTGAGGCGGTGCCGCCTCTTCCTTGTCCATGATCCACAACACCACCGGAGGTCGATCGGGCGAACTCCACGGATCAGGAGCGACAAGGCGAGTGACTTGATAGTTAAATTCAGGGGAATAATGAAATGGGTTTTGAGTAGGTAAGAAATCTTTGCAAGTGGAGGGGAAGCGATGAAGGGAGGAAGTAATGGCGGAAACGAATGATCGATTTGACACTCCGGCGATTTGTACTTCGCTGGTGTTTGTATTTTGTTTTCTTTTTAATTTTATAGAGGAGAGGAGAGGGAGAGCTGTTGGATATGGGCCGGGTTTTGGTACCTACTTTTTGGGCCGGGTTTTCGGGGCGAACGTTTTCTTGTATCGTCGGAGCAAAACTTCTTCAGTCATCGTTTCGATCTGCCCAAAAAAAATGGGGAAGAAAACGAAGAGGAAGCACAGAGACGACCCTCCGTCGTCCGCTTCGACATCCGAGGAGGATGACACCGACTGTTCATCGGACACCTCGTCGGAGAAGCGACGGAACCGGCGGAGGAGCGATAGTAGCTCGAGGCGGTCGGAGAAGGAGAAGAGGAAGAGGAGGAAGGAGCGGAAGGAAAGAGAGAGAGATAGAAGGAGAAGGAAATCGACGACGAAGAAGAAGAAGAGGGGTTATGATTATGATTCAGAGTCCGATTCCGATTCAGGTAGCGAGGAGACTGTGAGGCGACGAGTCAAGCCGGAAGCTGTAGCAAAGGAGATGCTCAAGGAGTTCCCTGGCGTCGGAGGCGACTTGAAGCAGGTAGAGCTGTTGAATTTTGCTTCACTGATTTTGGTTGTGTTAGAATTATTAGAATTTGATGTTGGATGATAGGTTTAGGTTCTGGTAATCAAGCACCTTAGCTGTTTAGGGATTACGGAGCCATTGATGCGATTTTAGGTGTTGGAGTTCTGATAAGTGATGTCTTTCCACTAGCCTGTGGTTGTGTACTCTTATAATCTTGATGACATGCTCTGTATTGATTATCTGAAATTTTCATCTAGCTGCTACAAATGATTGATGGTGGACAAGCTGTTGATATCAAAGGCATATCAGAGAAGTTGCTGGCCAAGCATTTGAAGAAGCTTTTTATTTCCTTGAAGCTAAAGGAGAATGGGGATCGGGTGTTCCTGCTCCCTTCGAATCATCCACCCACTTTGGAGATACTGGGGTCTTTGATTGAGGATCACATGGAACCTAAAGGGCAGCAACCTGATGATGCTGCTACTGAAAATGGTGTGCATCCGTTAGGGACGGATGAAGAGTCCAGACGAGCATTGGATCACAATGATTCACCGAAGCCATCGACTTCAGCAGATATTGCTGGTCCCAGAAGAAGGTGAGTGCCTAAGTTTGGTTTACTTACTTTGATCCAATGGTTCGATGTATCTGAACGTTCGATTGTGTGTCACTCTCTCTTGGAGATCAGCCTGTCTAGTTCATTTTGTTAGTGGGTCTTTCATGTCTGATCCCTACATCATTAGGAGGCCCAATGGCTGATGAGTGTGATTCATAGGAGCCTTTCCCTTTGATAGGTCATATTTAAATGGTGCTAATGAATATAGGCTCTTGCATACTTTACATAGCAGCATTCCTGTATTATGTCTTTGTAATGAAGAACCTGTGCTTCTGCTACTTATCTTTCTTTTCAGGGTGATTGGGCCTGAAATGCCATCATCTGAGTTACTTGCAGCAGCTGCAAAATTAACTGAAGCACAAGAGGAGCTTAGGTACAGCCCTAAATCTTCTTGTCGCTTTAATTTAATTTCGGCTGTCATGATACTCTATTTCGTTAGGGTTTATCTCACATTAACTTACAAATACTACTGATATTTACTGGTTGTTTCTGGCAACTTTTCCAGGTCTGTAGAGATGGATGAAGATGATGAATTTTTTATTGGACCTCCCCCACCGGCTGTTGTTGCTGAAGTTGCAGCTGCAAATGAGGCAGAACGTTATGAAGAGGTCCCTCCTTTTACTCTGTCAGTAGTCTATGTCAGTGTCTCTCCTTTTGTGTTCAACTTGCGTGTGCGAAATATTGCCACCAATTCTGAAATTTTAATTTCTATATTGGATATTCATACTTTATTGATGCTTTATGATTCTCTTACTGGCTGCAGATATAACTGTAGTCCTTTTATGTCTGTTATTCAGAATGAGATGTAGCCTATGAAATGCTAAAAAAAAAAAGCAGGGAACAATGTATCATATACATAGTAGACCTTCTCACAGTTGGGTGAAGTTGCATTACCCAATCATTAACCACTGATTACTTTCAAAAGGAAATTGATAATTTTACTTGAGTTTCCTCTCTGAATTGGATCAGATAAATTGCCACATGTCATTAACTTTTATCTTTCATGATCAGGTTACAAGAATTATGGACAGCAGTGATGATTCTCCATATGATGTTGTTGGGGTGAACCATAAAATGTCTGCTGATAATATAAAGAAGAGGTAAGTAGTTGACACTCTTCAGCGGTTTTAGTTTTTGCTCTCAGCTTTTTATTACTATCTAAACATCCAGTTTATGATTTTAGCTTCATGCACCTAGTTAACCAACCTATGGCCACAAGCATCATGTGTCGTAGCCGTCACTTTTGTACATAACTTAATATGCATAGTGCTCATACATCGTTGAAGCTTCTAATTCATAATTTCCCAATTTTAAAGGGACTTCTTGCTAGTTAAGATACCACCTTGCTGTAGTTGTGCAAATAAGATGGAATTCTGTTCTGTGACATTGTGCATTCGCCGAACATGTTTTTTCTTTTCTCCCTTTTTCACCTTTTCAGGAATTGATAAATTGGTCAAGTATATGCTGATTTTGTGATCAAATGGTGTTTGTCCGTTAGGTACTGGAAACTGTCTCTTCTGGTGCATCCAGACAAGTGTTCTCATCCTCAAGCCCAACAAGCTTTTGTCAAATTGAATAAAGCTTTTAAGGATTTGCAAGATACTGACAAGGTCTGCTCTTGCGTACTTCTTCCTTTGTTCTTGTTTTGTTGAGTAACCCTAGAACTGTAAAGGCAATCCTTTTTCTCCTTTGGTTATCCATTCTTGTTTTCCAGTGCTGTGATGTTTGTGAAATACTGCGTGTTTCACTTTTGTGCTCTGATTTCAGCGAAAAGTGTTGGACGAGAAAATTAAGCAGAAGGAGGAGCTGGAAGCATTTAAGGTCCGTCTGAGCTTTCTGTCATATGTTCATCTATTATAAACTTTCTTCAAATGAAGTATGCTAACCAAAAACAAAATTGTTCTCTGCTTCAGATTGAGTTGAAAGCTATGCGTGAAGCAGCTCACTGGAGAAAATTGCAAGGTACATCCCCGGATATGTAAATTATCTGACTGATTGAGTGAAACAAATTTGTTTTATTCAGTGTTGAGCTGAACAAATTTTCCGTTCTTCATAGTAAACATAGAATCCCTGTTTGTTATGTGGCAGGTATAATGTTGGAGGGTGATGAAGAGCTTCTGGCAGAGCTTGAGGTTAAAGAAGCTCCAAAAAGAGATGAATGGATGACAACGCTACCACCAGAAAGGAAAGTAAGCCTCTTTTGCCCAGTACTCTCTCCACTGTACCCTTGGGTTAAAATGGGGTTCCTGGTGCGTGGGCTGGTTTATATATCTTTATTTTTTGCCTTCTTGGGATCTCGGTAATCAAATTACGATCCCTGAAAATTTTGATGTAGTTTAGAAGGTAGTTTTGACGCACAAGCTCACGTACGTATATCAGTGTCTAGGTAGGATCCTGAATCATGACTCATCTGTTATTTCCCTCCTTCATTCTAGGCTGGTGGGGTGCCCAATCATTCGACCAAAACATTCAGCATGAAGGGCGGTAAAGAAGGTCGCGGTGATACTAGCGCATGGACAGATACTCCTTCAGACAGAGCCCAAAGGGCTAAAATGAAGTAAGCATCCAAGACAATGACGCTTTTGTGTATCTGGCCACGAACACGATGGCTGATTCCGTTACTTTTTTTTTTTTTTTTTGGCTGCAGCTACCTGGAAGCCTACGATGCAGCCGCAGCACTGGCTGCGAACGAAGACGACAAGAAACGATCCAATGAAGATGCTGATCTGGTAGACAAATATAACAAGGCCAAGCGCTCAAAATCCTTGGTGCAGAAGCATCAAGAGGAATTGGTCGATCGCACTAAGAAGTCGTCATCGAAGCAGAAGCAGAAGGGAAAGGAAACCGAGAAAGAAGAGTGGTCAGGCCAGCATCCGTGGAAGCCCTGGGATCGCGAGAAGGACCTTTCGGCTGGAAGACTGAATGTGAAGCTCGATGCAGAAAACATGGCGCAAGGTTTGACTTCCCGGTTCTCATCAGCCAACTTCCAGAGGAACTTTCTTTAGCTATCGACTCTCAGATCTCTGTTTGGTTTCTCTGGTATACAAAGCTTAACTTGGCGCCGTTGGACTTTGTTGGATGACTGATTTAGAAGTGTTATCTTGTTTGGTTTTACTCAGCAGCCATAATTTTTTCAGCCACTACCATGCCTTTCGCAGTCAGATGTCCGTCATTCTGTATATATATTACAACTAATTATCATGCGAATAAGGAATTGATCTAGTGGTATCGCCACTAGTTTTCAAAGTAGAAGTCCCCGATTAATCTCTTTACTAGCATCTAACATTCTAGGCAAACATATGTCCCTTTAACTCGAGTATTGACCATTAAGTTCTGATGGTCAACGAGTCATGTAAGCCAAACCCTGCAGAAGATACTCCCTGGAGTTCTGAAGCCATTATCTTTATGTACAAAATAGTGTATCCAAGTTTTCTATCTATACAATCTAGATACGATTTCTCTAAGCTCTCCCTACATTCAACTTACTGTTGCTGGAGAGTTTTCCGTCCTTACGAGGGTTTTTGGATATCACAGGGAATATCGCCCGTCGGACCTTTCTTTAGCTGGAGTTCTCTGTTCTTGAATCTCTTCCAACTCCTCTTCATCTCCCCTTCTACCCGCCTGCTCTTTCCAGTGTGCTATTTGCTTCTTCAACCGAGCTATCTCTTTCGACGAAACGTTCTTGCTTGGGTCGTTCACTATGGCTCGTACTCGTGATGCATACCTGCAAGTGGGTTTCAAGCAGGATAAATAATGAGGAATCTTGACTAAAGGTGGCTAGACTGGTTTCATGGGAATGTCCAAGCTTTCAAGTATAGTGGCTTACGTGAGGGAGTTGTATGTTTCATCTAAATTCGATCCAGCTGGGGAAACATTTACAAACATGAGGGTCTTGGCATTACCACCCAGAGAGTCGCTCATCAACATGGTCAGCTTGTGATTTCTGTACGGAATGTGTTGGCCACCGGTGGACAATGCACTGATCACATCTCCTAGAGCAGATAGTGATTTGTTTATGCTTTGAGCTTCTTTCAGTTGGTTCCCGGTGGAGCCTGATTTCTTGATCCGTTCTGAACCAGCAAGGTCCACGAAACTTATCTGCAAAAAATAGGCAAGAGAGTTGATTTCAAACATACATGATAAGCGAACAATATACAAATGGCCGGCAAAGCACCTTTCCCCTTGCAACAGACTGCGTCTGAAGGTTTGTGCTCTCTATCACGACAGAGAGTATCAAATGGGACCGAGAACTTTCTTCGTTCATTTGAGTCCCGGATGTATGTCGACGCTCTGATCCTCGTTGGATAATGGTTTTTAGATCCTCAAACGACGAGATTGACTTAACTGTCGCATTTTCGACTGAGACCATACCCTGGACGATGTGTGCGTTTAGAAATCAGAAGGAATCATAACAATCAATGATGCAATAGCTTAATCCAACTACCAAAACTCACCTTTGAGTCTTTCTTTATGTCCAATTTCAAAGGCTTTGCAGTTTTTGGCAGTAAAAGGTCAACAAGTGTATCCTGATACAGCTCAACCATATATGCCTGCATCATCGTATAAATATATGAGGATGAAAGTGCTGATTACAGCACACTCATCACCAGTGGCTTAGTTATCAAACACTACTAAGGTAATAGTTAATTCCATTATAAAGGATATGAAATACCTTCAAAGAAAACGAGAATTTCTTGCTATCGCGTTTCAAGATGTTAAAGATCTCTGCAGTTGCCCTTAGTGTGAGTCCAGGATTTCCATCTGAGCCGTATATTGTAAATGTCTTCCCAGAGCCGGTTTGACCATAAGCGAAAATACAAACATTATATCCATCAACAGCGGATTGAACCAGGTACTGCATCAGACAAATTTCAAGAAAAGAAGAGTTCAACAACAGACGGCATTTAAATTAAAAAGCAGTTGATTATCGATATATTCAACCCAACTTACTCTTGTATCTTCAAATATATCTTCTTGTGATGCACTGCCATCAAAGACACGATCATACAAATGTTGTTTTGCCTTGTCATCCTTCCATGGGTGCTCTACTGTGAACTCATCTGTGCTCGAGACGATTTGCCTTTCCCTTTCAGCAATTTCTTTCTCGTTTAGAGGTCTTAAGCGGCAATAAACTCTGATCTTGCCTTTCATATCTAGGAAAAGTTTATGTGGAAAAATCATACTTGAGAACAGAGTTAACATTACACTGCATTCTAAATATATTTCAACTTTGGAAAAAAAAGTCGAACCTTCAATCATGTTAAAGTACCGCTTGCGCAGCACTTGTTCTTCCTTGTAAAGCGCCTCCATCTCAGCTAGTTGCGCCCCTTGCATTTTCAAAACAGCAGCAGTCTGCTCATTCTTTCTATCGATGTCCTGAAAAGGGAAAAATCAAACTTCATAAGAAATGCTCCAAACTAGCCAAAATATAAGACAACAAAACCAGCCTAGGATTATACCTCTTTCATTTCTCTTAGGTCCTCCAATTCTTTCAAATTATTCTGCAGGACAGAGTAATCTGCCTCCCTATCTGCCAGAGTGGACTTAGCAATAGTCAAATCCTGACTGGCAACTTCAAGCTTCTTTTCCAATTCACTAATACGGAGCTTTGATGCTTTCCTTTCCTGAACAAAGTTTCTTTCGCGAACTTCAATCTGTGGAGCAAAAAGTACTGTTAAGTGACAACTGCAACAAATAGAACTGACAAAAGTAACACAATTCAAAGAATATAGATAACTTTTAACCTCATCAATTTTCTTCTTCTCGAGTCTAGAGATCTTCTCTTCTAAAAACATATTTTCATTTCTGAGCTTTTCTAGACTTTCTTGCATTGTATGCAGCTCCTCCTTTTGTAATTTTAGTTCTTCTTGCAACTTCAGAGACTCCTTCTGAATCATGAATGACAGTTGTAAGTGGCTACACCACGTAACCAATGGGAAAAAATAATTGCACCCAACAGAACAACCAAGATCAAACAAAACCTCAGCTTTCAGTTTTACCTGATAATTAGTTGCAACCATGTTCGCTTTGCTAGATGCTAGATCACCAAGACTGGACAACTTCGATTCCATGTTCCTCTTGTCCAACAGCGCAGTCTAAGACATTATAAAAAAGAAAGAAAATTACACACCATTCAAGGAAAGATAATAGCCTTGTAGTAATCATGTTTACCTGAAGAGCTTTGTCCTTTTCAGCACACAAGGATCTAAGTCTATTGCGGTCAATTGTGAGAGCTGTTGAGTTCTGCTGCTCGGACCTCAACGAATCTCTCAACCCCTCCAATTCATCTTGCAATCTTAGCTCTTGCTCTTGCCTTACATGCAATTCTTGAACTAACTGCAATGATCATTGGATAATCTGTCTTAATATCACCATTCTTCAAAACGATCTTAACCAAGACATTATTACACACTTTACCTGATCAGTATTTCTCTGGAATTCCTCAATACTTTTGGATAAATCCTGTATACGCTTTTCATAAATCTCGACATTCGCAGGTGGTTTTGAATTATTAGAAAGATCTCCATTCATCAAGCTGCCAGTAGCTGAGCGAGCTTTGGAATATCGACGTAACATGACGTCGTTTATGTGTGTTTGAAGGGCAACACAGATTTCTTCTCCCTATACAAAAGAAGGATGAAATCCATTACATGAGTCATTAGCAATAACCCGAAGAACCATAGAAAGAAGGGGCCTATAGTAAACTAAACCTGCTTCGTCTCAAACTGGAAAATGTGAAGAACACCAGCGACTCTCATCTTGAAGAAAACAGCCGTGTTGCTGCTGCCAAATTGCATTATGTCTCTCAACTCAGCAGAATGTAGATACTCCTTTGGAACTGGCCGGAAAAAGTGTACCTATTTAGAAAAGTATCATTCTGTCATCTAGAGCACATTAGCATCCCAATCGAAGTGCATAGCTGATGCATATTCTGAGGTTAATTTTTGGTCCGCGTCCAAAACTTCCAATCTTTAGGATATGCGCACCAATTGCCAACTAGTGTTGATAGACCTCATTTTCAATGATATTTTTTTACAAATGAACTCAAAATCCAATGAGCTAGGTGATATCTAGAAGATGGCCTGGTAGACAAACATTTCATCCTAGTCCAAAACTTACAAGCTCTAGAATATGGGCACCAATTGTTGACTAGTATTAATAGACATGTTTCAATGATTAGTTTTTTCAAATGAACCCACAAACCAAGGAACTGGGCGGTATGTAGAGGATGGTCTAGTGGACGAACTTTCGGTCCGAGCCCAATACATCACTGTCTCTACCAGTATTGATGGACATTGGTTTCGATATGACATGAAACTTAACACTTACCCCTCTTCTATTGATCCCAAGAATTATCCTTCCTGGCAAAAGACCAATGGGATCATCAATCTTGCGAACACTAAAGAAAACTGAATTTCCATAAGGAAGAGTCCTCAATATCCGCAAAAACTGTTGTCTGGCATCATCTTTTGTCAGATTTTCCTACATGGCAAGAGCACTTTGGGATGTCAATAGAAACTTTTGAACAAATAACTTCCTGACAGATACAATCTAAAATAGCAGAAACAAGAAACTCATTCATAGTCGTAAACACGTGGAGTTTCAGTACAAAATACAGTTGATAACTGCAGAAATGTATAGTTTGCAAACACTTGCAGCAAGTAGATTGAATTTTGGAAGCAGAGTAAAGAGGAAAGGTAAAGAGGCCACCAAACTGTCAAATACCAACTAGTTTTAATTGTGGAGTGAGTGAAAGCAAGAATAACTCAACGACAAAGAATCACCAAATAAAGAAGAATTTGACAATCATGAAGATGAAAGCAAACTAGTATTGTAACCAATTGCCCATATTCTAGTTACTAATAACAGATTGCAGATACCCTCTAGACAGCTAAAAGAAGCTTCGGACTTATTCTTACTAGTGAACGGTAACGAGACAGAATATCCAACTCCCAATCCCGCTTTCCTCGTGTAATTGCAATTTGCCTTGGTAGGAATCGTTCAAGGAGAGTAGTCCAATCACTGCAAATAACATTGACGTAAATCTTGGCCATCATCAAACCGAAGGGAAAGGTGAGACATAAAACCTGAACTTCTTGCACCGAGTAGGCAAGACAGGAAAAAAATACTAACGTGCATGATTCAGGGCTACCAACATATCCAATCTCAACTAAGATTTGCAAGGCAGACAATTGTGCAGCATCATCCCTTCCAACCGGATAGTTTCCTTGCACATAGTCATGTTGCAACTAAAACACAACAACCCACAAGTTAGCTTAGAACTTCACGTCATGAAGAAAATCTGTTCCTAAATGCAAGTACAAGTGAAGAATTGGAGAGGGTGAACACACCTGAACATATGATAATTGCACAAACATTAGGTCTGTTACAGCTTCATCAGACTCACGAAATAGCTTCTTCTTGAAAATCAGTTTGCAGTGTAAAATTTCTCCTTTACTTCTCTCTTTGGCTGCCTTGAATTCAGCTAGCAAATCCCCAATGTACTTGTTATCATCTAACCCAACGTACTCCTCTACATTGGGGGGGAAAAAGAGCCCATTAGAAGAAAATTAACTACATCCAAAAAACCTCAAGGAGACCAAGGAACAGATACAAACCATTTCCAGGGTCAGCTGATTTGGAACCTGTGACAACCTTGCGGCATTCAAAGAGACTGAAACTAGAATATGCGGACAGCTTAATTATCCCAGCAAGCTCCTATAAAAAATTGAATGGGATCAACGGAAGAATATTAACATAGAAAGCATGAACTGGCAAATATTTTGATGAAAAAGAAAAGCAATAGCCAAATAGATAAAAAGTGCAAAATCTTAGAATTACAGTGCAGGAGAAAATGGAGAAAATGGGATGCGATAACTTCATCATTTTAGAATTATAAATTAAATTATGGTAAAAAGAGATGTGTTATGAAATGCAATGGAGAATGCACAACCCGCAAAACAAAAGACACGCCATCAGCATCCACTGTAAATGCTGCTCATCTAGATGATCGGAGGGAAAGTGCGACAGCCATTTTCACTTCAATAACCCTCTAATCTGAGTTCACTGCAAATCTATCATTGGACATTATCAACCATAAGAAACTTCCTATTAGAGTGCAAGAATCTTCCCATCACATCCCAACCAAGATCGTCCCTCGCCCTCTAGTAGCCTACTTAGTGCTTTGCTTTTGCTGAACCCAATCAGCATCCAAAGAAAACCAAACGACAAGGTATGCTAATATGTTCTTCTCTGTAATCATGAACATCTTATTTCTGCTTTGCGTGGATTCTATAAATGTGATTGCCATTTAAACAAAACTTTCAAAATGCACGAATTTCATGTTAAGTTTAGAGTCTAACTACCTCAACAGAATCAGCAACAGTTGTGGCCATGTCATATGTGATTTCTTCAAAAGTCTCATCCAAAAAGAATACTATTGTTGTAAGCCTTCGACCAGTCAGAAGAGCTTCAATTTCCTCACGGCCAGGTATTGTATGCCGAGGACCGGCCTTAACAGAGCGCTTCAAAGCATTCAAAGTATTTAAAGCAAGGAATTGGACATCAGCCTCTGTACTCGCACCATAAGCGATATCATGTACATACTCAGATAGATATCCACCAATGTCCTTGCTGGGAGGCATGGAGGAAGCACATAAATACATTAGCTCCCATGATTTAATCAAATACTGCCTGCAAAAGGAATCAACATATATGTTAAGCATAAATTAGAATTGATTTAAAAGGCAGGAATAAGACTCATGAAAACAATGAAACTTGAACATGACAATCATATAGACAAAGGACTCCATATCATATGGCCTTTGGTATTATCTTAAAGTAAATGAGGAAGCTTGGGTAGGTTTTCAGTTCAAAGCGTAGTAGTCTATGAGAAAGAAACAAAAGAAAAGGTTCAAAGTTAAAAAGCTTTCACATCATCAATAGACAAGAATAGCAACATTCAAACAAACAAAGATAGCAGCATACTTGTCTGGGTTATTTCTTGTTTGTTTAGAAATCTGGGCAAAAAGTTCATCCCGGAGCTCGGCACGCTTCAATGTGTGCTTGTACAATTTACCAACCAGCTCAATCCGCTCATCTAAACTAGCTGGAGTTGCTCGATCAGAAGAATCAACCCCCATGTACTTCAAAATTATCAGAAACAGCTTAGTGGCCCGTCCTATCAAATCGCCGTTGATTTTCAGTAAAGAAGTTGGGATAGGATCCTGCATGAGATAACACAAGTGGAGCTCTTCAATGACAGGCACTCAGATAGAAGAGCAGAAAAGAAAACAATACAAGAATAGATAATGTTGTACCTTCTGGAAACATAGCATATCCTCAAATGTGAATTTCTCCTTAACTGGAGGGCCTGTGAGTTTTTTAGAGAAAAATCCACGTCTTCCAGTTGACTGAATCTGTTTCTGCATCATTTTTAAGAATCCCTCGACCTATATGCAATATAATAAGTACAAAGATGAGAAGGACTATCACCACCAGTTTGTAGCATAATGAAATAGACTACATCCAGAGCTTGCAGAAAATTATAAGTTAACGCTGGCCAAACTAAGCTTAAATTCAATCAATTGCACTAATATCACAGGCAAAGTTCCTTCTAGAGAAAAATGAACCACCTGGAATCTCTCAAGCAAAGGTATAGCGCCAGCTAGTTCAGCTGGAAGTGCCATTAAAGGACTTGCCGGAGCACTGCAAGAGTAAACCAAGCATTAGACGAACCAATTGAAAAAAGCATGAAAAGAGAAGCTGGTTTCAGACTTACGATGACGATATATTTGAGCCATCACTGTCGTATCCATCCCCGTTTGGCAAAGTTATAGGAGAGTGCAAGTGATTGTTTCTTTCACTACCACCATTACTGTAGCTGGAGGCATACGGAGACACACTCCGGCGCAGACTTTGTGCCATATCTTCTTCTATTTCTGCAAAACCCAGTTTTTGTCTCATCAAAAAAATAATATCTTTCAATTGAAGCTCGGAAATCACCCCAAAAAAAATCCCCCTTCTTTCCCCCAAGTAAAAAGGAACAACCCACTCAAAGGGCATAACATAACTCAAGAAGCTAGCCCCAAACATCTATCCACCCCTAAAATTCAATCTATGCATAGAAATGAAAGGGAACCACATTGAGGAATCTGAGAGCTACGTCGGCAGTGGTAGCTGAGCTACATGGGGATCTATAGATCCATATGCAGATCGCAAACGGCAAAAATGCAGACGGAAGAAGAAGCAGAAGGATTCGATTTCCATAGCTATCCCAAAACCTACCTCTTCAGCTGGAGAAGAACAAGTGACGGAGTGAGAGGGGGAAAAAAAACTCTCCAGAGCCAGAGAAAGAGCGAAACTGTAGGAAAACCGAGCGATAACTCCACAGCAGCTTGACAGCGACGGACAATGGCGTTTAAGTTAGTGTGGGTTGCTGCTGTACGACGGCAAGAGTCACGCGAACGCCATAAATGCCGAACTAGAAGAAGAAGAAGAAGAAGAAGAAGAGAGCTTCCCGAAAATCCCCTCTTTCGACAGCACAAAAATTTGTGAGAAGAAACGAGAAGAGGAAGACGAAACCTTCTTCTGTGGCTTTGTCCCCTACTATCACACACCCATTGTATCAAACGAAACGCGAAGAAGAAAAAAAAATTAAAATTTTCCCTCCCTTTCTCTGACTCTGTAAGCTGGATTAGAAAAAATGGTAACAGTGTGTTTCTTCTGGGATTTTCGTGGGAAACAACCGGGAAAAATATTGAGAAGGAGAGGAGGCCGAATGGCGGAAACGGAGATCAATGGAATTTTGAGGAAAGGTTTTTATTTGTTGTTTGTAATTATTTTGAAATTATTGTTGTTGAGAACTTGAGAGGCTTTTTTTGACTTCAGGGAAAATAATTTAAAAAAAAACTGTGGGAAAAGGGAAGGGGTAAGGTTGTCAACTCGCGGGTTGATTCGGATCCGGTTGAGTTAGTGAGATAAGGGTTAATGGGTCACCGGTTTTAGCCCGGTTTAGCCCGGAAATATGGAAAGCGTCATTATATTGACCTTATCCTGATAAATTATATCAAATCTCATCTAACATATGAGTTATAACATATAATGCTACACCAAAATAATATTTCGTACTTAGTTTCAACATATAGTGAAAATTCACACACACTTATATAACATTAATATTCAAATGTTCAACTTAGGATTCCAAAGATTGAGTTAAGCGAAAAGAAAAATTGGAAAATAGGCCCATTTCGCAAAACAAATAAAAAAAATGACACAATTTGACCTCCAACCCGGTATCTTGTGGCGGTCGACCCGACAGGTGCGTACTACCCGTTTTTCTCACCGGATCAGGATCAAAGTGGGTCAACCCGCGGGGCGACCCGCGGGTTGACAACCTCAAGAACAAGTAGGTGGGTCTCACTAGACTTATTTTGCGAAGATTTGGCATTTGGGCTTGTTGCTAAAAAAATGACACAATGTGAAATCGTATTGTACCAACGGTCTGATCAGAAAAACATTATGTTTGATACAAAACTGGTAGATGAAATTTTTTAGCAGTATCAAAGAGTTGAACTAATGATCAAACTACGATTTGAGTACAATATATTATAGCGATAACATTTTTTCGATACAACCTCTGACACGATTTTTTTTTGGGAAAACTTTGCTCCAAATGGCATGTTCTTGCAAGCGGAAATTAAAACAGAAGTTGACTCAAGATTATTTGCTCACATACATTAGCTTCTATATTTGCCATTTGCAAAGAGCCCCAGCTGCTACAGATACAAGTTCTCAGCCTCTAATTAAGACAAACATTGTACTTTGATCGATCCAAAGAAATAAACACTTAGATCGGTTGAGTGATTCTATTTACAGGGTATCTTTTTTTTTTCTTCATAAAGATGATAGATTTTATTGAGATGAGAAATGGATCGAGAACGATCGCAGCAAAAAAAAAGAAGCAGAACTGAAGATACATACAGGCGGTGAAACAAGAGAAACGATATTGAATGTGAAAGAGAGATTTTTGTTTTAGTTGTTAAATAGAATGAATGAATGAGAGTTAAAGAGAAGAGTGACCTCAAGAAAGAGCATGTCAACTTGATTCCACGGAGAAGTAAATTGTTTTTTCTTTGTTCGATTTTAAGGTTGCCAATATCGTGTTACGTCGATATATTTATATATATATCGTCGTTAGTTGCTTAGTAATGTTTTATCAGATGTCTAAACTTAGGTCATTTGTTATTGATACTTGAAATTCTAACTTATCGATGTGATTAGTCCATCAACTTGCTTAATCAAAGCCCACATTTAAGACATTTTGATACTTAACTAAGTATTTGTGAGATTATGTTACCTGTTCAAACTTAAGTGACCATTTGGGTCAATTACCCATACAGCGTAAACTTTACTCAAGTGCGGCGACCGAAAACGACGTCGCTTTCAGCCAATCGATCAATTCCTTTCTTCCTTGCTCTCCTAACTCCCAAATTCCAGCTGAATCTCCGTCTCCACCGTCGCTATTCCGGCGAAGGCGTCGCCGTCCCTCGATTTCTGGATTTCCCCGCGAACAGTTCACTCTTGCAGATCCGATCTCTTCCAGGTAAATTTGAATCTTCAATCGCTTCAAAGGAAACCTTGTGAATGAATCTGAGTCGTGTGTTTCTGTGATTTCTTAGAATTCCTGAGATTTTAGGTCGAAATTGGTTTGGGGGGAAAAGTTTGCCGATGAATGGAGAGAACTCGAGTTACTTAGGGTTTCTAGCTCTTCAATTACCATAGCTTTACAGGTTATGATCTGGTCTTAGTTCTCACTTGTTAATGCTTCTGATGATTGCAGAGCACTTCGGTGGAAAAAAGATGCAAGATCCAAGATTGCCACTTTCGGGTGAAATTTCAAACGGTAAACCACGTAAGAAGAAAGGCTCATCAAATTCCAGAGCTTCGACGATTCAGCTGAAAGGGAGTGATGTACGAGAGATTCAACATGGTCAGGCTGCGGCAGTTCCTTTGCCTCTGAGAACTTCTCAGAAGCTGTCTACCAAGAATTTGGCAAGGAATGAATACACTCCTCCTACTACTATGTTTCAGCAGACGGAGAGATCGAACTCCGATTCCTTGCCGGAGTCTTCGGGTTCGGGGAATGATTACAGGGCATTGAGAAGGAAGTACTTGCTGTTGGAAGAGGAAAGCTTTGCATTGGGAACCGAGTTGACCGAGATTGAAGACGAGGTTAACACTCTCGAGTACGAGAAGCTCGCGTTGTTGGATCAGCTCATTGTGCTGGAAGGTCTTGTCGACCCTTCGGAAGTGCAAGTCCCCTGAACTCCTTTGTTACTGTACTGCAATTGTTTGCACTTGGGTAATGTGTTGTTAATAGATGGCTCATAGGCTTCTTTTGGAGCACAAAAGGGTGGAAAAATGGAGCAGTTTGGTTTCTTGGTTTTACAAGCTGTACTAGAAAGGTTGGCACATATACATTGAGAACTAAGATTTTTCATGTTGAAAGATTGAAAGGAGTAATCAAAAGAACAAGTAATGTGTATTGCTGACTACTAATGGATTCATTATTCCTATGTTCATCGAGTTTTTGTTTCTGGCTTTCATGGTTTTGCTGGATTCCGTACTACACTTACTGTACTTCAGTACTGGTGCTTTTTATGGGTCGCGAATAGTAATTACTTCCTTTATTTCACTGCTATCTGACAGCTTGATGTCAGTAACATCAGGTGAGTTCAAATCTAAGCCTGATGGACTGTGAAGCTGCAAGCAATGTGAAGTTTGGTCTTTGCCAGGCTTACTTTGGTTACTATGCTCTAGATGGACTTATGGCTTTACTGGGACAATACTTGGAAAAAGTTTAATCTTTGGTCTGAAGTATTGTGTTCTTTCTTATTATCATGGTTGTCCTAGCCGAACGAGACTTGTCGAAATTAAGACTATTTATATAAAGGCAGGGTCGAAAGAAGGTACTGAAGTGAAAATTTACTTCTTCCTTTTTTTAGTTTTCACTATGTACTTTGTCTCAGGTATTTCTTAATACAGATTACAGTGAGCTGAACTCTTACTCATACTGAGTATGCATTTTCCTATTGATCATAGTTTTTCTACTGCTGTTTGGGATTTCGACAGATGAATCAAGATAAGACGAAAAGTAACATTCACCAGATGTGGAGTTTACAGATTGCAGATGCTCTTCTCGGTATGTAGTTAGTTATTGAATGAAAATATTGGTCTATTATCACTTTCTTAGCACTTATATTCTATGGGACTTTGAGCTTTAAAGATTGAGCATTTCCATGGCTTATGTTCAATTATCCTTTCTTATGACTTACGTGACACCTTGTGGGTAGTCTAAGCAGATGGTTCAACAGATTCCCTTATTTTCTAAGGAAGAACACGTAGTAGAACATACACAGTAAAAGATTAATTTGGCAATCTTTTAACAATTGTCAGCTGGTCATATTAAGAAATTGTTGTCCAGCTACCTCATAATAAATGATATAGTTCTTTGACGACTAGAAAAAAAATAATAATAGAAAGGGAAAAGCCAGTAACAACGTGCTGGGAAAGAGGCCATTCACAATCACCACTACCAATAATATCACAGGCATATCTCTGGACAGAGAAATAGAGAACTGATGAGTAAATGAATAGATACAAATGCAGTATGGGAAGGTAGTTATATCCCATTGAAAGACATTGCAATATCTAGAAGATCCTTCTCTTTCTCTTTCTCCCTTC
The DNA here is from genome assembly GCA_964030455.1 of Linum trigynum. Lineage (NCBI taxonomy): Eukaryota > Viridiplantae > Streptophyta > Magnoliopsida > Malpighiales > Linaceae > Linum > Linum trigynum. Next base: position 1,536,450 of record OZ034822.1, on the reverse strand, counting down.
TTCACCTTCTCCAACCCCCATCTTCTGTAATTTGCATAAAACACACAGGTCAGGAACCACTCAAGCAAAAAGGAGAAGACATCATGACCGAGAAAGAGAATCAGGAGGTTCCTACTGTCACTCCAATTTTGACCAGATTGGATCGCCTTGATCGAATGGTTAGTACCCTGATTAATTATCTATTGAGGCCACATCACTTTCTCGTTGATGGAAAAGAATGAAAGATTGTTTAAGCTTGATGTGTCGGTCGGTCTGTCTGTGCGTGCGTGTGTGTTTATTTTTACTTGCAGCTGCAGTTTCTGGAAGATAAGTACTTGGTGCAGGAAAAGCCGAAAACTGAAGCAGCTGTGAAGGTCACGGAAGATCATCAGTGCATGAGTTTATCAGCCGCCCTCGAGCTAGTTAAACAGAAAGGCAGCGTGGTGGAGAGGCTCGAATTCCTCGAAAACCGCATCTTACAGGTTCGAAGAACTCTAGAGTCTCAATCAATCTATGATAATTGTTTATGTTATATGCAATGATCAAAAGGTTGATTGGTCATGGTATGAGAAGCTTTGATTAAGCACTTTTGTTGAATTGGTTCATTTCATTGGGTGTGAATTCATTTATTCAGTTGAGCCTGGAGATGGAAGTAGGCAACAACAGTACATCCAGGTCAAGCTCTGCCATGGTCACAGAACCTGAATCTGGTGATGATGATCATAAGCATCTGATTGTGAAGCAGGAACCAAAAAAGGCGCCAAATCTCTCCATGACTCAGGTAGATTAACCAATTGTAGTTTCTGGAATATGATTGAAGGGTTATGCCAGTTTTCTGGAATCTGATTTTGTGTGGGGGTATCTGTGGTCATTTTCATGCAGAAAGGGACCAGACAAAGGAGAGTGGTCAGTAGCAAGAAATGGGCAGCAGGATTGAGGTGGTTACATATGGGCTGCAATAGTTAATTTCTTACTTGAATTTTTGAGCTTTCGAGAAGATGAGATAACTTGATTGTGATGAGAGCTTTATCGTTTCATTTACTATCTGCAATCGCAACGATGGGAGCATCAGCCATCAAGGAATACCAGAAAGACACTCTTTATTGGATCGCTTAGTCGTAGACTCGTAGTAGTTTTTGAGTATTTAGATGATTATCGAGAAGATGTCTTAGTACGTACATCATCAACATTTTGATTCACACGTACAATTTATATATATATGCTAAAAGATTCAATGCACGACAAATGATTCACGTTGAATTCACTGGCATGACGGCATACGTGAAACAAAAGATGTAACAATGTTTACAAAAATCTTTAACGAACTCCAAAGATCGAGTGGCGAGGTACATGAACAATTCACTAGCTAAAGAGCATAACATGGCTAACTTGTAGGTAAAACCCTACCGATCACATTTCTCTTGTAGAAAAATTCTCACATCCGACTTCACCATCATTAATTAAATCCTTTTAAACAATTACATATGATTGACTTGTTAGCCATCTTTCTCCAATCTAATGTCTCTCTTCTTGTATTCAGCATCACAACTTAAATCTATGATCTAAGCTATGCAACTATCACTTACTTAATTTGCACTCTTATTTTATTTATTTGTTGTTTCCTTTTTGTCAGGTCATTTTCCTTGTATTTTAAAAGCTACATATCATGAATTCGATATGAGGTTATAATCCGCCAATGATTAAGTCTATCAAGCACTGATTTTGACAGATATTTCCCCGTCCATTTTTTGCAGATTCCAAATGGGTACCATCACATATTTCAGGTTATTTTTTTGAAATTCTATTTTTTTAGATTTTGAAGGCTACATATCACGGCTTTGGCCTAAGGCTAGTCTACAGGATTTTTTCGGATGACATTTTCGTAATATTTTTGGCATTTTTTGGTAGGAATTTTTCGAAATGTCATTTTTTCTAAAATTTGAAGGCTACTGATCACGGATACGACCTGAACTTATTCTCCACCAATGATTAAGTCTATTAAGCACCGATTTGGGCGGATATTTTCCATATCCAATTTTGCAGTGTCCAAAAGGGTATCATCATAGATTTTTGGGCGATTTTTATACGAAAGTTCATTTTCCTTGGATTTTGAAGGTTAAGGATTACGTATTCAGCCTGGGGCTATTCTCCACCAATTAGCACTTATTTGGGTGAATTTTTTTCTGGATCCATTTTTTGCAGATTTCAAAGGGATACCATCATAAATATCTGGAATTTTTTTTAAATACCATTTTCTTTGATTTTGAAGTCATCACGGACTGGGTTTGAGACTATTCTCCATCGATGATTAATTCTATTAAACACCAATTTGGACGGATTTTTTCCTGGTCCATTTTTTGCAGATTTCAAAGGGGTACCATCACATATTTCATGTGATTTTTTTGAAAAGTCATTTTCTTCCAATTTTGAAAGCTACAGATCCCGAATTCGCCCTGAGGCTATTCTTCGTTGGTGATTCATCTATTAAGCACTAATTTTGGGTAGATTTTTTTAGGGTTCATTTTTAGCAGATTCCAAAAGGATACCATCACATATTTTAGGCGATTTTTTTGAACCACAATTTTCTTGGAGTTTGAATGCTACACATCACGCATTCAGTTTAAGGCTATTCTCCACCGATGGTTTAGTCTATTAAGCACCAATTTGGGTGGATTTTTTCCTGATCCAATTTTGGCAGATTCCAAAGGGGTATCATCACAGATTTCAGACAATTTTTTATAAAGACCATTTTCTTTAGATTTTGAAGGCTATGGATCACAAATTTCGCCTGAGTCTATTCTTCACCGATGATTAAGTCTATTAAGCACCGGTTTTGGTGTATTTTTCTAGGTCCGTTTTTAGTAGAGTCCAAAGAGGGTACCATCACATATTTCATGTAATTTTTTTGAAAGACCATTTTCCTTGAATTTTAAAGGCCACGGATCACAAATTAAACCCGAGACTATTCTCCACTGATTATTAATTCTATTTAGCACCGATATGGGCAAAAAAAAAAATTGACCCAAAAAAATTACTGACTGATTATATTAATACAGTGGTATTAATGCCAGAACAATAATTTTAAGGTGGTCGGTTCGGATCACATAGAACTTCTAACTTGTCATTTCCCTTCTTTCTTTAACATTGAAATCATGTAGATACTACGGATCCTTTATTGAACTGGTGGCGAGAAGGCTAGGTTCACACCTTGGCTTGTTTGGTTGGCTCAAGTACACACTTCCGTATCCATACAATAATACTAATAATAATAATTATTATTATAATAATACTAATACATGGAGGGTGTAATTTATAAAATATAAGTATCACTGTTATTTTTCCTTTATAAATATTTGTTTCTATAATATTAGGGATGTCAATTTTAATTTAACACGTTACATTCAACTTGTTGTGATATATTGTGAGATCGTGAGTTACCTTCCTTATGGGCGGGATGAACGGTTATGAATTCTCCTGTTTTCCCCCACATTTTTTTTCTTATTTTCAATCGTTTTGTCAATACTTGTGATTTTGCTTTTATTACATAATAATATTTTTTCCATAATAATGCTAATATTTTATATTTTTTCTAGTAATTTACTTCCATACATCATGTCACCGTTTCTATTTTAATAATCATCGAATCTTTCTCAAAATCATAATAAAAAGATTAATATCTTAATTCTTTCTTTTAAAATGTAAACACACTTGAGTTAACTTGCACGGCCCATGTCTCGAGACAAAATATCCGATTTGAACTCGAGACAACTCACATCAGAGTATGGATACTGGGTTACGTTATACCTAGCTACCCGACCTGGCCCCATCGCGCAATTTTTATTCCTTAGTGATATAAGATTTGATTAGCTTTGAATTTAGGCTTAAATAAATTGTTGTCCTCTAAACTATATGTAAGTAAGCTTAGATCTTGAACATCAATTGTACCATATGATCATAAAATATGTAGAGGTAGTGGACAAGAGGAATACACGTACGTACAACATCAAATTATATTCTGTTCTGCCTTGCTTTAGTTTATAGTTTAGGGTTCATTTTCTAGTGTTGGTGGGAGGAAGTGGAAAAACGGCTTTGGCTTCCGGCAGTAGCTATATGTATACTCTATCCAACTATCAAAACGTAGAATGCAAGTAATGACAACAATGAATTACATACCCGACATTAAAAGGACACCTACTTCTCTTGGGAATGGTTTGGAACATAAAATAATATTTACTAGAAAAAGAAGGTGAAAAAGTATAAACGTTTAGAGTTTTTGAAACCCCTCTTTCATCTTGCCCGTTAAACAGGTTATTTTCTGGTAAGCGACGTTATCCAAAACTATAAACGCTAGAAATGACTTAGTCGTTTGACTCGAGGTTGAGCGTTCATATACCAAAATCTAAGGATTTGTGGTCCTAATTAAGCATGGTTCCGCGAAATTTTACATGGTTGAGTTGGTCATCATTGATTAACCTAGTTCAAGCTAGCTAGGAGTACTAAGGTGAAAGGTGAAACCCTAGCTAGGAGCAATGGTATCTTGAGTCACAAAAAGGCTTCTAAACTTTATCTATGTATGGTAATCTTCAAACTAGCTAGCTGTCTCATACTGTCAAAAGAAGAAACTTTTTACCAACGACATATGTGATGGTACATTGAATTTATCCTCGATCGTCAATCGCTAGTTTGATTTCCTCTCTGTTGATGTGACTTGAATCGGACTATCAGCCGCTTCACGAGTTGAATCCATTGGAGGCAACATGTATTTTTTGTCTATTATTGATGATTATTCAAGATTTACTTGGATTCGGGTTCAATGTTATTCGGGTTCGGGTTCTGGGCCTGGTCTGTAACCGTTTCCTTTGCCATATTGGATTAGGTTTAGACCCACATGGAGAAGTACTATAAATACTTCTCATACTCCTCTGTAATCTGTAATCTCCTCGATATAGTGAAACTGGCTCTCTCTCGCCCGTGGACGTAGCTAACACACATCGTGTTAGTGAACCACGTAAATCGTGTGTCTGTGTTTTTTGATTCTCGCTTTCGTATTTTTGCTTTATTGATTGCGACGATTTCCCGATCTGTAGCAGCGCGTTTATAACACTCTCCATTCTTGATTCAACCGCAAGACATGAAAAACAACTTTCTCAATTCATCACATTCTACATATGGAGCAATTCATCATTCTCTGCTGTAGATTGAAAGATGGGGAAAGGAAAGTTAGAGAGACTCAAGTAAAGAGTCACGAACACAAAAATGTAAGGGAAAAAGTTAACAAGAAGAAGAAGAAAAAAAAACAAGGTAGTATTACTCATTATAAATATGTCGTGGTAATAACTCGTTTGGTTAAAAACTAGGTCAATATCATCAATGCAAAAAGTAAAGAACACACAAATTTATGTGCATGCATGGTTTCTTAACACGATATATATGTGTTAGTTAATCGATGAGCAGGAGAGAACAAATCTCACTATATTTGAGTAGATACATGTTGAAGAGGGATGGAGAAGATATATTTATAACATGTTCTCCAAACGGCATAACCCTAATCCAAACATGGAAAGGAATACAAACCAAACCCAAAACCAGACACTTCACCTCTAGATCCCAACTCACCGACTTAACAACGAGACCTCCAAAACTTTCGATCGACGACATATAATTTTCTGACGAACTTTTTACTACAATATTCATGCCCCTTGAAACTTACATGATTGATTATGTTATCCGACCGGGGAGAGTGGGCAGTTTGGCTTGAATGTAACTACTTAGGTTGCTTTGGGAAAGGGAAGCCCATCCAGAAGCACAGAAAGAAAGGACATGGATGAGTTAATCATTGGCTAGTTTGATGTAGACAACGAGCTTGCTGGCCAATTGGGAAATTGGAAGTTCGATCGTAACAGACAATCAGAACCTGGATCCAGATGGCAGAAGGTGAATGGTGCCAAGTAGGAAAGGGCGGCGCACCAAACAGACAAAACTGGAAGGAAAAAAAAAACAACAAGAGCCATAGGGAATGTGGTGAGTGTGACAGGAAGGAACATCGTCAGCTAGCTATAGCTCATAAAACAAAAGAGTAAATCGACCATAAGAAGAAAAAAAGCAGAATGTTTTACTAAAGGGACCCTTTACCTAAAAAAAGAATGCTATAACTCATTAGATTGTATGTTGGACTGTACAAATTTCAAGCTCATGAGTTACCTTTCGTTTGAGAGGATGTGTAAGGAAGTGATTAACATCCATACATGAGTCTCTCCCAACAACTCGAGTTATTGGTACAAGTAGGTTGATAAGTTGTTAATTACAGTCTACACACCTTCAATCTCTCTGACCAAGAAAATGAGTTTCTATCACAAACCTAAGATAGACGACGTCAGTTTTGTAAATTTTTCATTCAACATCGTACGTTTTTAGTCGAAACGCTTTAGTTTGTATGCATAACTAATGGAACCAGGAAATTGACCTTCTGTTGTTGCCACCTTCTCCAACACTCTCAAACCACTCAGTCACACCACCAAACCATCAGACCAAATTGACCTATCCAAACTTCAAACCTAGTTGACTACTATGTTTCGTTCGAATTGACGAGCATACATACTCTTGCACACGTCTCAACCAACGACCACGAGTCAACGACTATAAGCAAATCAAGCGAACCAAAATTTTCCGACTCAAATTATTGCGACCATTTAGTCTGGAACAAATTCCTACTAAAAGAAACATTTCAAAAAAGTGTTGAGGCTCACACCCCACATAGATTTGGGACATTGAGTGTTTGTGTGAGAGAGAAAATTGAAGGGCTATAGATTTTATACTTTGGATACAAAATTGCGGTGGAGAGAAGAAGAAGAAGAAGAAGAAGAAGAAGAAGAATAGAGGGGTGGTGGTGGCGTGAAAATTTGGTGCAACACGCCGTCCAAACAACACAACCCTTTCTCATTCTCCTATCTGCCACCCCCACGCGCACTCAATAACCTTTCTTCTTCTTCTTCTTCTTCTTCTTCAGCTTTGTGTATATATATACAAAGACGAAACATAGAGGAATATAGAGAAAGCAAAAAGTTCCCATGTGGATCTAGCAAGTTCAAGCAAAACCCAGATATTAAAAAGCATTGTTATATACAACTTCTTCTTCTTCTTCTTCTTCTTCTTCTTCTTCTTCTTCTTCTTCTTCTTCTTCTTCTTCTTCTTCTGGTTCTGTGATCGCCATATCTAGCCGGTACAAAGGGTAGAGGAAAAGCTGCTGGTACCGTTCATTCAAGTGAGTATAATATTATTCCCTTTTTTGGTGGTATTCGTCGCTGAGTTTGATCAGATGTGGGTTGGTGGTATATAGGGAGAGAATAATATGTGAGGTTTGTGACATTCTTTGATATATAAAGATCATAGCTTCATTCTTCATCTCTGATCTTTGAGTTTAGGAGGGGGAATCGGTTCTCGATATTAACCTGTTGTGAACAGCGGCGGATCCAGAACACAGAAGTGCACTGGGCCGCATTTTATTAAAATATTAGAATAGTAAAAAAATATAATGATTATAATTTTTTTACAATGTAAATTGTACACGACGGTATTTTAATTTAACGAATACATTAATAATGGAGTCCACATCCATACCAATAGTATACACTGTTTCAAATAAAATGCTTGAGCAATCGACTAGAAATCCATCGCTCATTTTGTTGCGCAAATCAATTTTCACATGTTTCGTTGTTGAAAAGGTTCTATTCGTATTAGCTGTTGAAACGAGCAGCATCAACACTAGACAAATCAATCTACTAATCAATTTGCATTGTGTTTCCATCCCTATATCCACCAGCTGCTCTAGTAAATTTTCCAAGGTAACAAACCTCATATATGTTTTAGTCTTTTACGTTTTAAACTTTTTGAATTTTTAGGTTTCATTGTTTTTTTAGACGAACAACCTTTGGGGTTAGAATTTATAAGCTAAATTTAGAGTAGTGATTTTGAATATGTTCATCTGAATTATTTTCTTAATTATACCCAATGTTATTTTAAAATAACAACGACCCGAATATCTAAAATCGAAAAATTCATAAGGCCTATACTAACTATGGATCCAGAGGAGGGCTGGGCTGGGGCCCGGGGTGGCCACCCCCTGGATCCGCCACTGGTTGTGAATGCATGAACAATTTCGGAAATAAATATCTGATAAAGGACACAAGTGAATTAATACGTTACAAATAAACGCATCCAAAAATATGTTATTCTATTAAAATTGTACACAAGAAGAAGAAAAAAAATTACGTGAATCATAGCTATATTAAATTTATGTCTAAACTTTAAGCCGAAGAATGCATTAGATTAGGGAGACCTTAAGAGAAAAACATGGCAAAATTATCTTAATTTTCTCATAAGTACGACTATATACGACATAAATATTTTTTTTGGATACGAACTCATACCAATAATTGGAACACGGGTTGGGTCGCGGGTTCTACGGGGTTGTGTAATCCAAAATTCAAACCCAACCCAAAAGCGAGGCGGGCGTTGTACAAAAGAAAATCCTCACCCAACCTAAAACCTTCGTTTTAGCGATAAATACGGGGTGGGTTGGGTCGGGTTGGACGGGTGAGGGTCGGTTTGTGGGTGTGTTTGTTCACCTCCTAGACTTTAACTATTTGAATTACTGAAATGGTATTCCATTAATTAATCTTCGAATCGAATTATGATATTAACGTTTGAAATTAGGTATACAATTGTGTAGTATTAAACTATTAATGTGTATATGTATTTTGTGGGGTTGGGATAGAGCCATAGAGGAAGAAGATTAGTGGTTGGTGTGTGAAAAATTAGTGTTAGACCAAAAGAAGAAGAGGGAGTGGAGAGAGCAGTGAACTGCACTCAAAGAAACACTTGTTACTGTGAGGCACATGCTTCTGGGTTGACAAACAAAGTAGTCAAGCTTTACGGCTAATAATTCCGAATTTCCCTTTTTCTATTTATAAGCATATTATTTTCCATATTATTTCCCTTTTTCTATTTATAAGCATATTATTTCCATATTAGCTTTCTAACTTTGTTTCTCTCTTTTATTTTTGTGTTGCAATCATATCATAATAGATCGAACAAGAACGTACACGAGAGAGAGAAATGGAGATGGAATCTTGTGTTCCACCAGGGTTTAGGTTCCACCCAACAGAAGAAGAACTCGTGGGTTACTACCTCAAGAGGAAGATCAGCTCGTTGAAAATCGATTTGGATGTTATCGCCGACATCGATCTATACAAGATGGAGCCCTGGGACATCCAATGTACGTGTATTCATGAATTTTACGAATAAGGCATTGGTCTAGTGATACTATCACTGATGGAAGAAGGGGGAAAAATTAAACGATCATCACACAATTCATACGTTGCGTTACAAATTATGCATGAGACTATAATTTACTGACTATATATTTATTTTAATTTTATGATGATGAATTACGTACGTACGTCACATGCAGCGACATGCAATCTAGGGTACGACTCACAGACTGAGTGGTACTTCTTCAGCCACAAGGACAGGAAGTACCCGACCGGAACCCGGACCAACCGAGCGACGGCGGCCGGATTCTGGAAGGCGACCGGACGGGACAAGGCGGTGCTGTCGTCGAGGAACAAGATCATCATCGGGATGAGGAAGACGCTCGTGTTCTACGGTGGGCGTGCTCCCAATGGAAGGAAGAGCGACTGGATCATGCACGAGTATCGCCTCGTCCAGACTTCCCAAAATGCACCCCCTCAGGTAATTACTGCCACCATAACCGAGATTACGAGATTGAGATCGATTATATTCCGAAATACCGCGAGTAATAACAAAGTATAATAAGCAGCTGGTGCATGTATATTTTAACCCTCTCAATTAACTAGGTCTCCTCGCTCAGTCGCTCGCTGCTATCATGCCCTCAACTAGCAAAACGACCACTTATTAATTATACGTAACACATTCTGTCGCGCTAGCTATTTGACAACCCAAACCAATTAAGGTCATTTCATTGCTTGTATAGTATGTTTACGAAATATCGTAGTAGTCCTCTGGGATACAGATACCGTACCTATTTCCAGTCCTACTGCTAAAACCTATAGGTTTGGATGGGTGAGGTGGGAAATTAATTAAACTAGATGTATGCATGCATGCAGGAAGAAGGATGGGTGGTATGCAGAGCATTCAAGAAGCCAATCCCCAACCAAAGGCAAGGATTTGATCACCACCATGGCTATAATCCCCTACATTCACCATCTGATCATCATCACCATAGGCATCCATCACCATTGATCAACTCATCATCAGAAACTTGCTCATCAACATCCCACCAGCTGATCATCTCCCCTGATTCACAGCCCTTCATGGACATGATGATGAACAGCCAGCTGATGGTCATCCACCATCAAGAACATCATCATCAGCTCCCGCACCTACTCGACAGCTCCAATGCCATCTCAGCAAGTTTTGGTGCCACCAGTGCCATAGATGATCATCATCATCAGCACAGGATTCATGGTGGCAATATCTTGGAGGAGTTTCTTTTGTCCCAAGAAGCCAATATCATCAACGAAGACTCGAGTTCGTCGCTGATCTTCTCGACGTTAATGCTCGATTCCAAAAGTGGTGGATCGATTGAAGCCGATGATATGGTTTCCGTTTTCTAGCTAGATTGTTTTTCCGATGATTGATTGATCGTAGTTTGATTCCGTAACAACATTATACGACAATTTCTTTAATTTCTTGGATCTTGTGAATCACATCAAGTCTCATTTCAAGTTTCCTGCATCCAGAGTGACCATGACCACTTTAAAGAAAATCAAATATTATATAACCAATCACACTAAGTACATTTGTTGTATTTTTTTAAATTAAAAGCATATAATTGCGTAGAGGATAAAACCATTCTCCCATTTCAAATTCCCTGCTCCAGGAGCGTTTGTAGGAAGGGTAGAATAGGGAGTGTCAAAAATTTTTTGTTTCCTCTGTGGAACGGGCCCACTTACCGTACACATGCGGATTTAAACGGGTCTAGAGAAGGAAGCCATTGAAGAAGAAGCACTCTTCAGAAAGAAACCACAAGCACGTCAAGAAGCATGCCAAGTACGAAGCCACTACAAGACTTGAGCCCTACTGATTTTATCATGTGCAATCGCCAACTCAAGCAAAGAATCAATAACCTTGGCAGCAACATCAACATAAGAAAGGGAAACATGGTAAAAACATGGCAGCAAAGAAGCCAGCCTTAAAAGACATTTGTTCCCCGACTATAAGAAGGCCAAGGAGGAAGAGGAATAGGACTTTGTTCCTCAACAAATGCATGTTTTCACATGTACGTTTATACTTCTACCACTATTTGTCTTGTAATTAATTTAATTAATATAATTCTAATCAATGAAAATTTATTGACTTGAAAATCCAAGATGCCACGAATGAACGTCTGATAATATATGTCGTGGTTGGTTTTTGACTAATTGTTTTTATTATGAGTTTTACTAATTAGTAGATCATTTATTTTTTGTTGAATCCAAAACAACTCATAGCATTTTCATCTAAATCCCCTTTTCAAATCCTATATTTAATTTCCTTCAATATCTCATTATTTTATCTACAAGCACATCGCTTGTAAATTAATTTAGATCTTGCTCTAGGCTATAAAAATCAAGGTTTCTCAAGCCATACATGATATGTTTTCATGCAAATCTTATGCTTGTGAAATTTAAGTTCATGTGAGATGGATGGGCATCCCCCATCTAGACTTGTATGATCGTAAATATTATCACAAGAATATTGTGATTTTTATGTGCCTAGCTAGAACAACTATTATCTGAAGAAACGTTTACATATGTGTACACGGGGAAATGATATCATTTTCTTATTAAGAAAAACATACTATGTATGCACTAGACAAATTTTTCACATCTAGTTTGGATTTGTGTTGTAGAATTATTGTTTTTTAAGGTTTATTCACTTTGTTTTGGTACTTTGGAATTTTGTACTCAAACTTTTAGATGAATCACATCTTATTATTTATAGATGTCGTATGATTTATCGAAGGTCCATGACCTATTATGGGAAGTCATACAAAATATTGGAGAGCTAAGTTGGATGGTACAACAAAAAAACATCAGTAACTAATACATTTTTTTTTACAAAAGATAATCTTATATTGATTCAAAAACGAGATAGTTACACCCTAGAAAGCAACCAGACCTGAAAATCAAATACTCGACTCATAGCCGGAGACAAAACAAGGGCCTTTCTAGCCACCAAGTGGGCTACCCTATTATTACCCCGACGCCCTACAAAAATCGCACACTAAAACCAGAATGGATGGCAAAATAATGTAAAACTTCTTCAAGAATAGCTCCCATCCGGTTGTCGCCAGCTTGCGCCTGATTGATCTTTATCAATAACAACTTCAGCATCGCCTTCGATCCTAACATCTGTGAAGCCATGCACCCAGACACCAGCGAATAGCCTCACGGAAGACCAGCAATTCGACGACCATTGGATCATCAAGACACATTGAAATTGAACCCCTTGAGCCAACAAAACCTAATTACCTTTATTAGATGGAAAATTTACATATATGTTTAAGGACCTCCCTTTACTATACACACACCCTTTCCAAATATACAAAACTGGACCATAATTTGGCTGCAAAACAATGTACACAAAGAAGAAGACCACCATTCTCCCACAACAGATTCAACAGCCAAGACCCATACATATATACAGGTGAAAAAAACTTTGAAGGTCTCATTTCCCTTCCCATCTATGGATTCTAAAAGATCCCTACCAGAATGATGAACACCAAAATCTGCAAACCACCCTTTATGCTACCAAAACCAGTGAGTGCACTGAAACGAGCCGAGCTAGGTAAAGAAGGGTAAGTATCAGGAGAAGGCATCGCGCATTCATCGCCATTGAAGTAAATCCTCCATGGGAATGGCCATCCATGCTCCAAACTGAAGGAGCTGTTGTTGTCCTTCTGCAGAAGGATCTCTGACTGCACATTCCCATTCGATCCGGCTTCAAGCAGGACTGCATTCACACCATCTATCCCATAGAACATCCCGGTATCATCTGCAACACATCAAACCGATTCCACACAACATTACTCGTGATTCTTTCTTAATCATGGAATTTGGTAAGTTGGAGAGCCAAAAAAAAAAAAAAGGTTGGAACTTTACTCGAAGCGCCATAAACCATGAGTGGCTTGTACAGAAAACTGGAGACATTGGCCAGGCTTCTGAGGCTGGGATGGTGAGCTGCAAGTGTCCACTTGGTGTAGTTCGTTCTGTATCTGAAGTTTGTGACAGTAAGCTTCACTCTCCAATGTGTCTTGTAGTTGTTCTTCACATGCCAATGAACCTTAATTGGGCACATGTGCTCTGTACATTGTACCATCTTCCTCTCTGCTTTTGATTTCTCCACCACACTTGATATCTTGTTGTCCTCCTTCCTGTTTGGAAACAGAGAGAGAAAGGCTCATGCATCAGGATAATTGACACCTTTCACACTGTGATCTAATCAATCTCAGGGAAACAGAGGAATTACTTGACACAGTTGGCTTGGCCCTGCTGGCACCCACAAGAGCAGGATGGACAAGGAGTGATCTGAGTGCTGTAAAATGATGACATGGAAACACAGCATGATGGGTTCTTGGAGACAATCGTTTGGGAGTAACTACACGTCAGACTCCATGTCACTGCATATACAATGAGATCGAAGTTATATATCGAAATCCTGTTGTTGGAAGAAGTTTAATACCATATATTAACACACCCCCCTCGAACGAAAAATCACTCATATAAGCTTGCAATTTGCACATGCATCAGACAGCATGCAATTATCAGCGGGGGTTACTGGGATTGACCTCTCAATCACAGAAAACTTTGATACCATTCCAAGAACTAGTTAGTCCAGATAACTCCAATTGTTGGGACCAACTAGTTCTTGATATGGTATAAGATTCTTTTGTACCCAAGAGGTCTTCTATTCGAATCCTGGTAATCCTATCGGTAAGCACATGGTGTCTGGTGTCTGTGCAAACTTCACGCCTACATAAATGACTTTCATTTGAAGGGGAGTGTTAGTACGTGACATAAGATCCATTATCGAACTTCTCCCCCGACAACTCGAATTACTCGAACCAATTGGTTATTCGACACAATGGAGAGACGAGAGCATGAACTCACTGAGAGCCTGAGATCGCCGCCGGCCATCACCCAAGTAGAAAGCCGAAGGCGAGACGACGGCGGCAGCAGTGCAGGTGTAGCCAGGGCCAGACCCCAACAAGTAGAAATCCTGCGGCAAGCTGATCGTCTTCTTCGAAGTGCCAGAACGTCCGACGCTGATCTGAAACGACGAGACAGCAGCTCCTGGGTCCTGGCCCTGAGATGCCAAGACTCCACCTTTGCAGCATTGACTGAACTGCTGATTGAAAGGGGCGTTAGGGAGGAGATCGATGATGGATGGGTTTTTCTTGCAGCTGTGGGGGAGGTTTTGTTTGAAGGTTGAACAGTCTCCCTGATCTGAAGCTTGGGCGCCTAGAACTGACCAGATTACTTCTTTCTTGGCCCATCTCCATCCCAGTGTCCATCCTGGGGATTCTATGTGGCGGTAGGTCTGCATGTTCGTCATTGTCACCACTGCCTGCGATCAGAAAACAATATAGCATATCAGTGGCAGAGTATTAGTTTGTTCTAATAATTCGAGTTTTTCCCGTAGTCGATTTGTTTTTGCGATTTTTCGGGGATGTTCTGCTTTTGAAATGTTGTAAACTACATGCAAATTTACGTGGTTCGTGTCATTTAGTGTGAATGGTCTCAGGGGTGTTGCAACGGTTTGGGCCGTACCGGACCGCACAAGATCATACCAAACCACATATAGTCTGGTTCGGTACTTAGGTAAATGAAGTTTATAAATATCGAAGAAAAAAAAGGAATCGAATCGGCATTTGGACCCGGACCAAATGGAATCCAATGCAATGTTGGTCTAGTCTTTCGACCCTAAGATGACTTTTTATTATTGGACCGCAATTCTCGTGAATTTGGTCCGGTCTGGATAATCGGACCGTTGTACATCCCACAGCCACGAAAGAATGAGTTCTGGTGTTTGAGAAGAATACCGATGAATACAAATTAGTGAATTACCAAGCGCGATTAGAAACCAAATGATTGCGAAACCGCAGCGGAAGTTATACCGAAAAAGGTTAATGATTTGGTATTTTGTACTAAATTTGTGGTTCAACTTTGATTCAACCGTTTCGTATATCTAAAACTGCCTACTTTTAGAGTCTGGTATCCGATATTTCCCAATCCGACCAATCGATATCATAGGCTTTCTAAAACATCATTAGAAACTATAAATAAGATCTTTTATTACTCCTAGATGAAACAGGGCAAAAACACAGAGAACAATTATAGTTGTAGAAAACAGACATCTAGGAGGAACAGAGTATTACTACTCACCACATAGCCATCAGGGGTCCAAGACATGACATCCCACTTGACATCTATTCTTCCATGAGGGTCCATCGGATCATAAGCAGCTGTTTGTTACAAATCCTTCCATCAGAAACAAATCGTTGGGTAGGAGAAGTACTAGCTAGAGATGAATGAAACGTTGAACGTACCTGTTTGTAAAAATGCCGCAGTGGGGAGAACAGCTAGCAGAATCATGTAAAACCTGCAAAACCCCATTTTTGTTGCTGCTGCCTCTCTGTGAAATGCATGCAGCAGAGTTAACTGAACTGAACCGATGTTGCAGGCTGGTACCTTTATAGTTTGCACCAGAAGAAGTAAGGGATTCAGAAGAGACAAATTGCAGGGTTGGTTAGATTGGGAACAGAATCTGGAAAAGGTTGGTTTTTGCCGTGCCGGCCGGCTGGCCGGCCTGCAAACCGACTGGCCACCAAATGATCATCGTCGCCTGTCACGTCCCTTTTCTTAACAGTAGGAGTCATGTTTTTGCCTTTTCAAGATGATGGCAGAGTGATGGTTACTGATCATGTTCTGTTGGGTTTCTATAGGACAGGTCTGCTGACCTTTTTTAGGGTTTAGGGTTTTGTATATGAATGTCAACTGATATGTCAACTAGTTGGCCATCATTGATAAACCTCCATGGATAGATGATGCTGTAGCTTTGGTTCATGAGATCAGCTTCTTTCAGTTCCCTTCAAAATCCTTTCGGGTACCTGCAGATTAATTAAGAAAGTCACCTTCGAAAACCATTGACTCTCATTCTTATTGTAGACAATGGCGGATTTAGGGGGAGGCCTCTTCAGGGCACGACTCAGCCTTCTTCTGAGTTCGGAGCTAGTATAGTAAATGAGATCGTTTTGTTCCTAGTCCTTTGCGCCTCTTTCGGTCTAATGCTAGTCGATATCTAATTTTCTATTCAAACGTGGTCCTATATTTTACTGTGTCCTGAAACTCCTGGTGATCGTACAATCTAAGTACTTTGGAAACACACGTGAATTGATCCTTATAGATAAATGTGCACTTAGTCAAGTATGAAGTCTTTTGTGTTTAGAGTTTGGTTCAAAGTAGAGAATATCATTACTAAATAGAGCTACGATTTTGAAGCGAGGTGGTGAAACCAGAGATGACAATTTCGACCTGACCCATTTTACCAGACCTGTTTGGCATGTTTTGGCGCGGGCATGGGTACTCTCATTGACCCGACCTGCACTGACCCGTCTCATTCTCAAGTCTCAACCCGTTCTTGCCTAAATTACATGTAATCTTAGTCAAATTACTTAGGAATTTTCTTTTAATACATCATAATTTAGTTATAATAATGTTTTAAATTAGTGAAAACCTCAATTTCTCTAATAATTAACTACATTTATCATAATATTGTTTGTTTTCTTGGTCTTATAATAAAAATAAATAATATTTTTAATGTTTTCTTGGTACCCAGACCTACCCCAACCTGCGAATCGTGAGAAATTACCGAACCTGTCACCTGGCGGGTCTGGGTACCAAGAAAGCCCCCGACCTGCCCCATTGCCATTCCTAGGTGAAACCTCATCCTGTGACCTCGAGATTTGAGATCCACCCTTTGTGTGGATCAAAGGAGATTTGTTAACTGCAGGCCCAAACGCTCAAAACACATGACACAGCTCAAAGGATCCGCCAGCCCTCGAGCCCGAAACTCATGACGGCAGGCCCAAATAACACTTTGTTTTGGCATTTGTAATGTGTTTTTTTGGATCCTTGCTAGTTTGTAGTTTTGGTTCGATTTTGATTATGCAAGTTTCTTCATCTCACAATCAAAGCATACTAGCACAGAGCACGGCCCGTTGGCCGGATGAGGTTAATACGATGTATTTGTTGTTGGTATAAGTTTGAGATATGATGACATAAAGTGACAACTTAGTGTGAATTTGTTTTCATTTCAAAAGAAATGTAGATTCAAGACCATGACCTATTTTAGGTTCATTAGGAGCTTGGACAACCAACTTAAAGAAGTCGTCGCCCTGATAATGATTATTTTTTACTTCTAATGAAATTATTATCATAACCATCGTTTATTAATTTTTTGGTTATCACAATTAATTTTTTTGGAGAAGGATATCCTCATACAAAACTAAGCAAACACATTATATGCATTTTGATTTGTTTCATGCTACTTTCCATTTCCATATTTTTATTCCATTTTGGATTTCCGTCATGAAGATCCTTTTGCATTTTTGTGATTAAATTTATGGGAAAAAATGAAGAGACAACGACATTAGAGAATATAATAAAAAAATAAGATAATCCTAAAATACTCTTCCAAAATATGAGCAGAGTTGAAATATTTTATAGTTGAAATGTGAAGAGGTGGTGTTAACTTTTCTCAATCGAATAATAATTGAAAGGATTTCTCTATATCATATTAAGATAAAGTCAAATTAATGTAATGCAAGCAAACACATTGTTTGTTTATGTTAAAAGAAGAGATATATCGGCTGAACCATTCAAAACTAATAAAGCAAAATTAATTCGTGTACCCAGCACAAAATGTTTTGTTAAAGAAACTCTCTGGAGGGTTATGCGATATTGATTGGAGTCATTACAACGCCATCCCGGTCCCGCAAAAGCAACACAAGCAAAAGAAAACTTTTTTTAGAAAGACAATCGTGAACATTTAAGGACTTCAAATTCTTTAAGTGCATTTATGCTCCTTAGATGCAGTAATTCAAGCCTTTCGATAATTATGTCGAGTAAAAAATTAACAATAGTCGTCATCACCAAATCCCTTTGTACAAAGAAATGAAACATATTTGGTTATTCACAAATTGATTGGTATAATCCACTATGAAATATCGATTCTCAGTTATGGATGATCATTAATGGAGCTTGGGAGCTTAAACCTGACAAAATACACACAAAACGTAGCCAAAAAACAACAGGGGCGCTAAACTTTAGTTGATAATATGATTAACATAAAGGTTAGTTGATAGTGTGACCGACGTAATGCTACAAATATCAATCAGTAGTATATAATTCTGAGCTGTTCATTTGAACTTCTGTTACTTGGCAGCTTAAGAACCATATAAGAACTACTAATTCTCTTGTTAATACCTTTTGTTCCTGTTTCCAGTTTAAGTTTCGAATGATTCAATTTCCATGAATCTATCAACTCAGTGAATACTAAATGTAAGTCACCAAGCCAGTCAGTCAATTTCATAATTCTTAATTTAATAACACTCATTCTTCAATTCCTAAGCCAACAAAACAACACAACAATCCAATATAAAGTTCCATAGTGAAAAGCGATTTGTGGTTGTCTCTCAACACAAAAAGCCACTAACTTATGTAATACCCTGTTTAGAAAGATAGAAAAAGCTATACGAATTCCAATTCGGGTAGTAATTATATCATTTTTATCAACATAAAAAAGTGACTAATTGTACTAACTCAAGCCACTGCAGATGTCTGTATGAGGCGGTGGCTTGAAACGATGCATCGTTGCTGGCGGGAAAGTTAGGAGAGCACTTAATAAATTTCCCCAAGTTACGGATTCAAGGAATCAATATTTGCATAGTAACATCACATATCTCACGTTAAATAAAAGTCCAATCCAAAAGAATTCAATGGATCGAAAAGGTCAATATGAATGTAAGAATACTTTAATTACGGTGCTCCCTCTCGTCGATAATTTGCTCTTGAGTAGGATCCTTAGGCTATGTGAAAATAGCTCGCCTCATTCCTCGAGAAAGAGCAAACATAAGAAATCAGTGAAGTATTGAAAAAGAATATTATCAACTAAGATAGCCATGGAGTTGAGAAAGGGGCAGCATTTATTGTGTGAAAGTACATTGCCTCGTTGAACGACGAACTTTAGTTCAACTACTTCATGAGGCCATGACGGTAGTGATAGTTTGATTACGGGCCATAGGAGCGATTTGGAATGAGGCCTAACCCAATTAGTACTTGATTTCGATCCCAATCGATACCCTCGACTAAATAAGAAAATGGCAATAGAATAAGGAGAAAACTTCAATCTCTACTTCCATGATATAGAAAATAACATGCAAAGAATATTTCCCTTTCCTTTGCATGCATCTATAATTTCGTTCTTTTTGTCAGCACAAAGTAAGCTCGCCAATAAAACATATTCAACACCAAAAGCAAATTTGCCATAGTCTATATTGATAAAAACATCAAAAACAGAAATTCATTAATCTATTAATTCCAATGGTGTGAAAACCAAACTGGAGTTTGAATCAGTGTAGTCAACAATTCACAATTTAGTAGTTTAACTGACAATGGACAGTTAAAATATAATAATGAAACGGTGCCTAGCAAATAAGAATATTATAAGTATTTCACACTTTTCAAGCACACTAAACTGAGGTGATCAGTTCGTGAAGCGAGAGCAAAAAAGCGTCTAGATTTCAAATAGTTGAAATCAATAGCGTAATGAGAACGTCATTATTATATTAACATATTTAATTTTAAATAATAAAAATATTAATTATTACTAAGTATAGCAACAAAGACATATATAATATATCACTTAATTAAATTATTCAATTACTTTACTCAATTCAAAACGTTATAATGTGGATATGAATGATTTTTTATAGGAAAAGTTATCTCCTAATAAAATTTTTAATTAGTCGAATGCTTTGAATAGGAAATGGACATTTTTTTAATGGTTGTAGGAAATGAACATTGTTAAGAAAATTAATTAGCAATTTTTTTCTGCCGAGGGAGTAGACTTCCTTTTAATTCCCCATTATTTTTATAATAATCATAAATTAATGACAGGCTGGACAACACACAACACCAAAAACCCAATTAATCCTAGCAGTGTACATTTTCCCTTGGTTCTTTTTTGCTATGAGAGCAGGGCAGCAGGCAGATGTGATTATGTGAAGGTCATTTTTCCCCATTGAGGATGCACAACTACGACCACGACACGGAGATGGGAACCGTCGTTTACTCTTCACGTATATGTTGGGCCGCGGAAAAATGGGCCCATATCTGGCCCTAGATGGTGGCCCAGTCGGCATTTGAGTAGTGTTTGATTTACGTAATAATGCCCAAGGAAAACGCAGAGTTTAATTTATAAAGGATGTTAATTGACAGTACTATCCTTCCGAAAAACCCTCACAGCCCAGGAAATTTAAATCCCTGAAAATCCAATCTTGTAGATTCCTAATTCTCTTGGAATCTAATTGGATCAACCACTGTTGGTTGCTTTTTTCCATTAACAAGTTTTTGGCAAACAATATACCAATAAATCTCGATGGATATTCATTTCCCATGGATCATCTGTTATCGGAATGATTTTGTTACTTTGATTTATGATTGATCAAATTGTCGAGTCAATCACATAATAAACATTTAATGAGTGTTCAAGATGTAAAAGAAACTTAAATCGTGGACGCGATCATTTGACTACGGAATAAAGTATTGAATCATTCATCAAATACCCTTCATTTTAGAGAAACAAACCTTCATTCAATCATTGACTAAACAAAACTAAATTGGAAAAATATCAACAATGTAACAACTAACAACAAAAAGGCTAATCACAATTAAAGTTCTAACAATAAAATTAAAAGGCAAAGCTTTTGAATACAAAATTGTTAATGAAAAGCTGCCCCAAAAATTATTTTAATAAGCGAAAAGAAAATAAATTCGGTCTTTCATTTTCTGTTCCATTCTTTTCTTTTCGTGCCCGCTGCCTCGCCTCCTTTCTTCTTCCTATTTTCTTTTATTTTTCCAAATTCCAAACGTCCTGAAAAGTGAAAACAGCAAAACCATTAAAAAAAAAACAATTCTCATTTGCGAAAAAAATAAATTCAGTGCTCTGAGTGATCCAGTCTCATCTCCAATTCCCCGACTCTCAGATTCAGAAGCAAAGCAATCCTCTTTCCGCTTCAAAATTTGTGGGTTCTCCCTCTTCTCTCGAACCCGGATTGAGGTGGGTCAAATTCTGCGGTAAACGGAAGTTGTTCTCCATTTTCTTTCCTGGGTTTTGGGGGAATAATTTCTTTCATGGATCGAGATTAATGGCGGCACCGAGGAGTATTGCGGTGGTTGAGAGTGGTGGGTTGACTGTGAGTAGCGGAGGCAACAGGATGGGAATGAGGGATGAAGAGAAGGCGAAAGAGGATGATTCTCCTTCCAGCAAGAAATCCAAGTTCGAGAGGTTCCCCTTTTCCAGATGGGAATTCGCTACTGCTATTTCCGTTTTCTTCGTCTTCTCTACTGGTTTGTTCTGCATCTACTGGACCATGCCTGCTGCTGAGTACGGCAAGCTCAAAATCCCTCGCACTGTCTCGGATCTCCGCTTGCTCAAGTAATACGTCACTTGTCCTTCTATTCATTCCTCCCCTTCTGTTTTCATTACTGTTGTGCAGAAATAGTTTTTGGGTTTTAGTTGGTTCTTTTGTTGTTGTTGTTGTTATGGGGCTTGCAATTGCTGCTGAGTGCTGATGGATGACTCAATTGAATTGAAGTGAGGGATGGTCTTTGCTTGGTGAATTGAAGTGTGACTGGATTTTAGTTGTATAGGTGAATAATGGTGTACTAGTGCATTGGGAAACCTGAATGGTGGAATAATGGGTGATGGGTTTCTTATAGATTTAGCTTCAATTGATCCTTGTAGCTAGAAGCTATTTCAGGGATCCCGTAACTCTGAGGATCAATAAGGCTGAATGACGTTCCGATATGTGTAGGAATAGTTATTCATACTTCTAGACATAGCTGGTTGAAATTTGTAGGAAGAAGTTTTGAACTTTCGTGATATGAGATCTTAATGTGTGTAATTTATTTGTGGTCAGAGAACATCTTGGAACATATGCGAAGGATCATCCTGCACAGTTCATCCTCGGCTACTGTTCGACTTACATCTTCATGCAGACCTTCATGATTCCAGGAACAATTTTCATGTCATTGCTAGCTGGAGCTCTATTTGGTGTTATCAGGGGCCTTTTCTTGGTTGTTTTCAATGCAACAGCCGGAGCATCTTCTTGCTTCTTCTTGTCTAAGCTGATTGGCCGACCTCTCGTTAGTTGGTTGTGGCCTGAAAAGTTGAGATTTTTTCAGGGAGAGGTAACTGAATAAGTAGACACCTATAACATGTCATTCCTTTGGATGTTGCTGCCTTTATGAAGTACTAGTTTCTTTTTCCCATCATGCAGATAGCGAAACGTCGGGAAAAGCTACTGAATTACATGCTCTTCTTGAGGATAACTCCCACATTGCCTAACCTATTCATCAATTTGGCATCTCCTATCGTTGACATACCGTTTCATATTTTCTTTTTGGCTACTTTGATTGGTCTCATTCCGGCATCCTATATTACTGTGAGGGTGAGTTCCTATATTCCCTCTAGCTGTGCCTGTTATGTTTCTTCATACATATTTCTCTGTTTCTGGCCTTCTTGGTAGACACATATCTCTGTGTTGATTGACTGGTTTTCGGTTTATCCAACTCTTGGTCATAGACAGTGCCATGCATGTACACACATGGGCAGTTTCAACTGCTTTCGTCGTCTGCATATTGTTGGAGACTGCAAACACGATGCGGAAAAGGTCCAATGTGATTGTCTTGTCTTGTCTTACCTGATGTAGAATTACTTCCTCCCAGGTGGTTGTTTTGATCATGCCACCTGCCATAATCAGAGGTCTTAATGTGTGAACTGCCATTGAGGGGGACAGACATCTTTGTTTTGTTTCCTTCCTTGTCTGTCTTATGGTTTTATAGTTTATAATTGATTCCGTCATAGTCTCTGAAGGTATATATGCTTCCTCACTGGTTTTTTTGTTTTTTGTTTTCTTTTTTCTTTTGTGTCAGCAATGCTGCAAGTTCCTGGACAGGGTTGGCTTTTCTATAGGCTTTTGATTTATAGCCTTGTTATCTTGACGTCGAATAGAACAAGCTCTATCTATTGTTTTTTCGTGTCCAAATCTAGTATAGGTAGTAAAGGCCAGCCAGTCTGGTACACTGGTTATTCTAATGCTGAATTCAAGTTATCAATTACTGTCACCTTTTGGTTGTGTGGTGCTTTTATGTTCTTGTGTTTATTCATTATATAGTACTAATTGCACTCTCCATCCCTGCTGTTGCTGCTGCATTTTGTATGGTCTATCAGGCTGGGCTTGCCCTTGGGGATCTGAAGTCGGTGAAAGATCTATACGATTTCAAAACATTATCCATGCTCTTCATCATCGGCTCCATCATTATCTTTCCTACTCTCTTGAAGAGAAAACGGATTTACGAATAAAGCAAGAGGAAGGGCTCCGGCGAAGAACAGAAACTGGTGGCAAATATTTATTAGTGCACCACCAGGAAGTCTTTGGGAGGCATCTTAAGCCATTGATACTTTACGGGTTGATTACTTCTCGCCTGCTTTGATGGCACACAGTACCAGAAAGATAGTGCGTAGATATGTCTTCCACCGCTATTAAAGTTCCGTGTTATATTCATTTTTAATGTAATGTTCAACTGATCAAATCTCTCATCTGGATTCCTAGATAAGCTGTTGTGAGATTTCAGATAGTCATACTGCACTGACAGAATGTTGTATTGGGGAAACCATGTAACAGTCCATAGTAAAGTTTAGAAATTAGTAGACTTTAGTTTTAATTTGTACAAGTTTTGTTGTATTTGCATTTTAGTGCCCTTGTTCCTGTGAGAGGCTGTGAGATGCCTGATGCTGAAGCATCTTGATTAGCTAAGGTTGGGTGGTTGGAATGGTTCGGTCCAGTCCGAGATGAGATTGTTCTGCTATGGTCTAGAGAATCAGATCAAATTGGTGTGATATTGGATATTGGGCAAAGATTGCAGTTACGTTCATGAAAGAATGGAGATTAAATTTACTTCTTGGTACAGTGCTATGGTTTGAGTAGCATACTAGCATTACACAGAAGGTTAGAAGTTAGATTTGCAATTTGCATAAGGGAGTAAATAGGGTATTCGAAAAGAAGATTATAAAACCCAAATTTCTAGTCTACTGCTGAATTGAAACAGTGGACAGCAGAAAACTTTGAGCTATGGGCCTAGCAGCAGCTATTGCTTACAAAATATCATACATAGAAGCATAATTTGCAGAAGTCATTCGGCTTTGAAACAACTCTAAGAACCCGGATCCAGTCTGTTGTTGAAACAACAGTAATTCGCAGATTGAGCGTCAGCACTACCCTATAGAGGAGTTGTAATACAACAGGGGAGGGGAAAAGAGGGAAATAGAACTTCAAAGAATGCTTTGACATGTTGAACTTCCAGCTACTGGTCTTTATCAACTGGATTTTGCAATTGAGTCGAGGGTGACAGCCGGGTAGTTCTCGAAGCCTGTAATGCCTGTAATTCTTACTCTTGTATTTGGCTGCAGTGATAAGTTGAAATGCCGTCAAAACTCAAAACACATCAATGAGTGAATAGCTGGGATATAAGCATCAAACTGTAAGGTTGAAGTTACATAGAAAGGGTGAGGGGGAATGACTGATACAACAGTAAGACTAGCATCAATCATGCTGCAGAATCAATAACAGTAGTGGTACTAAAGTGAAAATGGGAACACAAATAATGATCCTTTATTTTTCTTCGTTCCCCTTTACCGGGTCTTTCATGAGACATTGGTCAAGGAAACAATCCACATCTGTTTGACCTTTCAAAGCCATTACCAGGAGAGTGAGCAAATATCAACAAGCTCAGAAGTTGATTCAGAAATCGGGTATACAGTAATGAGCAGATTGAAGGTCCCAACCTTCTTAACTCCAATGCTGGATATCAATTTTCAAACTTCTTTTTTCATACACAGAAGAAACTTTAACCTAGTATCGAGAAACAAAAAACCTAATGGTGGCACTATCATGTGTTCTTCTCATGAAAGAAAGACTAAACGAAAGGAAGCAGAAGTACCTGTCTGTGTCCAATGTTTCTCCTGTAGTTCTTCTTCTTCTTATACTTGAAGACGATAACTTTCTTATTCAATCCCTGAAGTAGGCAACCATACATCAAGAGAGCGAAATAAGAAATCACCAGCGAAAATCGATAACCAACACATGGTGCAACAAGAAAGGTAAGTGAAAACCAACCTGCTCTTCAACTACAGCATGAACAACAGCATTGGTCACCACAGGTTTCCCAATGTAGGTAGTCGTCTTGGTTCCCACAAGCAGCACCTTGTTCAGGGCGATCTAAACACCACAAACACGAAAAGCATAAGAATCACAACCCTTGACAATGATAACTAGAGCTGGAAACCCAAATGAAGGCATATTCGATTTACAAACAGATGAAGCATCACCACATTTTCCCCTTAACATCCTGTTCACGATCACATACAACAAATTGGGAACTTATGCCTACTCATACAATTGAAAAGGCCTAAGCTTGCAGTTGCACTGTAACGGTTTGAGCAAATGGAGAGCAATGAGTGGTGGGGGGATCCAAATTCCAAACATTACCTTATCATTAACATTTGTGCCTTTCAACCTCTGAACATAGAGGAACCTCCCCGGGATCACAATATACTGCCTCCCACCAACCTGAGCAAATTGAGTTCCAAATTGAAGAACCCATCAACAAAAATTCGTTTTAACTTCATCAATTATACATTTCATACCATAACAACAGCAAAAATCTCCTCGCGTTTGGGCTCGTCTTCCTTAGCAACTTCCACAATCTGGGTCGCTGCGGGCTCGGCGACGGCGGGGGCGTCGATTTCGGAGACTTTGGGCACGGTGGCAGATTGGGGAAGGGAAGGCGAGGATGAGAAGGCGAGCTTTTGAGGAAGCTTGAAGGAAGACGCGAAATTGGGCTTGGTGAAAGAAAGGGGCTTTGAGAGGGAAGGCGTAGGGGAAATTTTGCAGTGAGCACTGAAGGAAGAGCAGAGGGAGAAGAGTGTGGAGGAGGTGGACGCCATTGTTTTACACCTCTTGCCCGCACGCAGAGAAAAAAAAAAGCTTGGAAGAAGGGGGGGAAATGGAGGACGCTATCCTATATCTCCTATCCGTTTCTCTACTACGTCGTTTTGGGGTAGTAATGGATTTCTGGGTAATTAGCTCCAAGCCCACGCGGCCCAATCATTGATGGGTTAAAGCCTGCTGATTGGGCTTTCAGTCCAACCTTTAAACTCTTGAAAGTGCCTTGTAAATTACAAGGATTTTATTCATAAAAAAAAAAATTACAAGGATTTGTTGGTGGGAGGAAAAATGTAAATACAGTAATGTCAATCAAATAGATGAGCCAGTCATTTTTTTTAAGGATTAACTTACAAGTCTAGTACTATGAAAAGATTACAAAAGAGTTTTTGTACTATACTTCTCACGAAAGATTTTTTTTTATAATAGTAAGGTTCGATAACAAATAAAGTCTTTTGTTAAAAATATCCATTAACTACGATATTGATCAAATATCGATTTCATTGACCCCATATTTATCAAATATCGATTTTGTTTTAAACAAAATACGATACAAAATTTGAAAATTCATTCCCAGTTTTCTCGATAAGTACATTTATACAATAGTATTGTGATATCATCTATGACTATAGGAGAAAAAAAAAACAATTCCAAATGTTACAATTTACACACTATGTGCCCAATTTTTGTAAGACAACTTACATTGAATATATATAGTTGTCTTGAAGGCAAGAATTTTTTTTTATTTTTATTTTCTCTTTTGTAAATGTATAATTAAAAAAAGTTACAAAAGCAAACCCAAAATGAAAAAAAAATATATTATTGTCAATTAGTTTGTGAAGGAGAGTCATTGACTCGAAAAGCATCGGCCAAATTGAGTCCCAAGCTGCTTCTCATGGCGGTTCTGGACCTGCTCCTCCCTGTCCCTACTGTCCCATCACTGCTCTGCCTCATCATCGCAGTGAACTCTTCATAATCTATTCTTCCATCCTGCAAAACCCAAAAAAATCGTATTAGCGAACAACGTAAATAATCCTGTGTGCGCGACTGCGCGCGCTTCACTTTCCTGCAATGTCGGATTTCTCCAAACACGTTACACAAACTAGTACTACTTACATTGTCTTTATCGATTTCTTTGATGATATCTTCCAAAGGATCCTCTCCCAAACCAAAATCCTTGCAGGCCTGTTGAAGCTCATCAATGGTGATGTAGCCGCTGCCATCTTTGTCGAAGTAAGCAAAAGCTGCTGCCAAGTTCTCCTCTCTTTCCATCTTGTTCAGGTGCAGAGTAGCTGCCAGAAATTCACCATAATCTAATGTCCCACTGTTGTCTATATCAGCCTGAAGAGCCACACAAAAAAAGAAAGAAAAAAAAAATCATCATCAACTACATTCTAGTAATCTTGATGAAAGTCTTTGATGAGTGAGAGATCATCATGATCAATTGCAACTTACAGCTTCCATTAGAGCCTTGATTTCGGACTCCATAAGCTCCGAACCGACACGTTGTAACCCGCTCTTCAGCTCCTCGAACGTGATCGTCCCGCTGTTGTCCGTGTCTATCATCTTGAACAGCTCCTTCAACCCGCCGATCTCTTCTTCCGACATCCTCTCTGCTATCACCTGCAGATTCATCAAAACATCATTCGGTTTAGGAAAATCGGTTTTCGAGTTAAGGTTGGTTAGTTCGTAAGAACCGGACCGGTCCAATTAGGAAAAACGTGTTCGTCACATGAACCGATTTCGCGAAGTTAGCAAGACCGGTTCGATTTAACTTAGAACGAAAGGAAGGTGGCAAAAAAGAGGGGGTTGCTCATACACGTAGGGCCATCTTCTTGAGCTTGTTCATAGCGTAGAATTGCTTCAAGCGAGACAAGACAGCAGAATCTAAAGGCTTGTCTGGAGCAAGATCGTCCACAATCCACGGGTCGCCTATTCGTTATCACAGCAGAGACCAAAAAAACAAATTAGTGGATGAAAATAAAAGGGTGCTAGGCTTTAATAAAATGGACAATGGAGAAACTATAATTTAGATCGAAAAGAGGCTAAAAATAAGAAATCAATATATTTCGCCGCGATTAAATAGATAATTAATCAAGTAAATTGATTGAGGCAGGGGTAAAGAATTAGTTCAATTACACAAGACTTCATGGGCAGAAATCCTCTTCCTTGGGTCCTTCTCGAGCATCTTTTTTATGAGCTCTTTGGCATTGTCTGAGATGCTTGGCCATGGCTCTGAAACAAAATCTATCTTCCCATGTAGAATTTGCCTGAAAATCCCTGACTCAGTTTCTGCCAACATTTTAAAAGTACATTAGGCCAAAATGTAAATTAGTACATAATTTTTTATTAACAAATAATTAAGAACCTTAATCAATGTTACTTACCTGCCCAAAAAGGTGGGACTCCACATAGTAAGATGTACAGAATAACCCCAGCACTCCATACATCAATTTCAGGTCCATAGTATTTCAGAAGAACCTCTGGGGCAACATAGTAAGGACTTCCAACAACATCATTAAAAATTTGCCCTACAAAATAGGAAGGAAATTAGTGACTCAAACATCATTTTAATTAGATCATTATGACCATGGAGAGGGAAGGAGAGAGAGGGGAAAAAATCAACCTGGCTTGTAGAAAATGGAGAGCCCGAAATCGATGGATTTGAGCTTGGCATCATCACTAGGGTTATCAAACAAGAAATTCTCGGGCTTAAGATCTCGATGCATCACGCCCAGAGAATGACAAGTCTCAACAACCCCGACAATCGTCTTGATCAACTTGGCCGCCTCTTTCTCGCTGTAGTGTCCCTTGGCCACGATCCTGTCGAACAACTCCCCGCCGGCACACAGCTCCATGACCAGATGCACAAACATGGAGTCCTCGTACGTGTCTTTGATCTTCACCACGTGTGGATGCTCCGACAAATGGTGCATGATCTGGATCTCCCTCCAGACATCCTCGTAGTCTTCCTTGCAGAGGAGCTTCCTCTTGGAGATCGATTTGCATGCGTAGGGCGTGTTGGAAGTCTTGTGGGTGCAGAGATACGTGATCCCGAACTGGCCCTGCCCTAGTTTCTTGCCCAACACGTAATGATCTCGGAGCCTCGGTGTCTGATGGGGGAGAACCGATAGGGTTTGCTTTCTGGCTCGTGAAGACCTCATTCTCGACATTGTGGTGTACGTGCGAGAGGGTTGCTTATTTTTCACGAGAATCTTTCCTTGGGTGACAAGCTTCTTCTAAGATGTTGGGTAGGAATCATGGATTCCATTAGGTTAGTTTTGTGGAGAAAAAAAGGGTGGAGATGAAATGAGATCTCATGTTCTTACAAGTTAGAGGATGTGTAAGAGAAAGTTGAAGAGTTTGCTAGTTACCATTCAAATGTTTTGATTTGCAATTCTTTTCCCCCCTATTGTGTTTGATGGGAGTTGATTGGCAATGGGGAAGAGGGGAAAAGAGGGATGATAGAAATTGTGTGGGTAGGATTTAATCCTCTTATGACTCCTAGGGAAATGAAGAGAAAAAAAAAATTAGGTTCCAAAGATTACTAAAAAGATGGGTGTTGTGCAAAAAAGTAGGAACTTAATAACCAAATCCAAATAATAGTTTCTCTAATTATAGTTGTCCCTTGAGCATAGAGAGATTGGAGTCTAGGAGTCAAACAATTGTTGAGATTGCATTCTCTTGGCAAAGGCTAAAGTAAAGGGATTAGCAAATTGATTTTTGTAATTTTGTGGTAGTAGTTAAGGGGGGAAATGAGTTAAAATTAATTTAATGTCTGCCTGATAACAAAAAATGAGGTGACGAGTTTGATCCATAGTATAGACATATATAAAAATAATTTTTTGTTTTTACTCTCAAAACTTAATTGTGTCCCGTGACAATGCTCAGTGCCTCTTTTCCTAACTATGAGCGTATACTGTAACTGTACCACCTGCATGTCTTACTACTTACGTCATTTTTCGTTAACTCTGACGAACGATGCTAGAAAAATATCAAAACCAACAACATCAAACGGTGGACATAAGTATATATACAAAAAAAAAATTATTCTTTCTATCAACCGATCTAGCTCTTTATTCTCTTTTCCTTGCTACAAGTCTACTACGTACCTCTTTTCATATAACACAAAATGAAACCTAATCGTGAGCCGTCATTCAGAAAAGGGAATTGATCTCTTATGATTAGTTGTTTAATTTGTTTGTTGTGACACAAAGATAGCTAGATTAGTTTGAGGTGAATGAATCCTTCTTCAAGTCTACCACTTCGAAAAAAAAAGAAGTGAATCCCTAAACACTTTTCTCTACCACGACTGGAATTGATTCGATGAACTGCTACGTAGCTAAGAATTAGCTGATCTCACGTTAGAATTGAATGAGTACTTGAGATCGAGATAGAAACCCATATCTTTTACAATATGTTATCATCGTTGCTAAATGATAACTAGCATTTTCGTCTAAACAAGGCGATTGTTGTACGTAATATAGTAAAGAATAAAGATCGTACCCCATAAAAACTATGACATTCGGTACTAAACTTTGGTTTATTATCTATAGTTCATACATTGAAGTGATTTAGCTAAATTAACAAAGAGAATAACAAGTAGACCGAGAAAGAAAATTGATAGAGTTTAGCGAATCGTAGTATAGCCAAATTAGCTTGAACATTTTGCATCTTTAAACATTTTTGCATCTTAAGACCGGTTAATTCTTGTCCTATACCATATGAATTCCCGAATTAGCTTGAACTTTATAATTGGATCAACCGGTTACGTTCTTGACATGGTATCGGAGTCTTTTGTGACTGAGAAATCTTATGTTCGAATCCCAATAATCCCATTTGTTAAGCACATGGTATTCAAATCTATCCAAACTCCAAATTCATATATGAGTTGAGTTTCGTTTGAATGATGCGTTTCTCGACAAATCATAAAGAGATATGACTGCAAATCGCCGATGTTTGCCAACCCAAAGCTTGGGGGGACTGACTGACATGCATACCAAGAATCACTATGTAATGGGAAAACAAATGATGGTGAGCTTCTTCTTTGATATGATCCCAAATTGCCAACCATTCACGTCACAATTACTTGACAAAGAAGCCATCAAAGTTGGGAAGAAGAAAGGCAGAATTTGGCCAAGTCAAAATCCGTGTTCAGGGTACCTACTTTGGAGGCATGGTTCTCTCAATTGGCTTGGTGGAAATTCCATTTTAAGAGTTTGTTTTGCAGATAAAGTTGCCAACTTTCCAATGGTATGCTCTGTGGATCCAGATGATGTCATTAAGGTTGTTTTCCAAGGCCTCCAAGTTGCTACCTCAAAACTGGAAAACTGCCAGAAAATGGTTAAGTCTGGAAACTGTTTTGTGAAGCCTACTTTGGAGCTTAATTCGAGGAGTATGGATCTTATTCAAGTCCAAAGGCTTCCACAACGTGAAACTAGGTATGTTTGTGAACAGAGGGAAGGAATTGGTTGAAGAATTGGAGTTCGGGAAGGCCTCGAACGAAAGGCGCGAAGTTAGTACGAAAGCTGCTTTTGGACTGTTGCTGGCAGCTTACTTGTGCTTCAAGAAAGGAAGTTTAAACCCGAATTTTGTAACCTTTTTAGCGTAGAATTTTACCTTATTTGTTTCCTTGTTCATCTAGGTTTGTATTAGGTTTTCTTGGCTATAAATAGCCTTCTATTTACGTTGTAAAAACTTAGACTTTGTTGATTAATCGAAAAAGAAACCGTTTTTGGGTTTGTTCAAGTTTGCGAACTTGTTCTTGGGTTTTGGTTGCGATCAAAACTTGCTGATCTGCTTATTGATCGAGAAATCACACTCGATTATATCGAAAGCTTCACTATAACGATTGTGCATTCTTCCAGGTGTAAGAATTCCCTTTCGTTTTCGTTTTATCCAATTTTCGTATTGAGAACGCATTGTTCTTGATTCGAGTTCATTCAATCTTCGGATTGATCGTGTTGCTGCGTGACTTTGATAACATACACCCCCAGGGGCGTATTATTCTTCTTCTCCTTATTCTTCTTCTTCTATGTGTCATGTAGTCCGTGGCTAGGTTGGTGAAAATGGGGGTGGGTGAATGTTTGAATGGTGATGAATGGGTGGGTTGAAAATGGAAACTAGAGAGTAAGAGTTAGTGGGTTGCTTCTTTTGTAACGCAGGCTTTGGTTTGAGCTTTCGAGTGTCGAACACTTCGCCAAATTGCCGCACATTTTGGAGCATTCGACTCGACCTAACTGGTTCTTGACATTCAGAGTGGTGAATGAGAGCCTGATCCAGCGGTAGCATCACTAGTTTGATCAATCTAGATTTCTCTGGATTGAAACCCAAGGTACTTCCCACCATGCACCTCTACCTTTAGTACGTAGCGCTTCTGTTATTATACGATGTCGTGTATTCGAGTTACAAAACTTGTTTGTCTCTCAATGTATGTGCCCGTCTCTGTCCAACTTTGTGTTGGTGCATATGTTCATGCTGTGAATAGAATAGACTACTGAAGATGTGTTACGTTACGTTACGTTACGTTACGTTACGTTACTAGAATGAAACAATTAAAACTCTGTACATCATTTAAGGAAGAAAAGCCTAGTGACGAGAAAATGGTTACAAATAGTTAATGCAATCTGTTGTTGTGCCCCGATTAAAGGAAGGGGTGGGAACTGGGAAGTGGAACTACGTAGTTTATACCGCATGCCATTTGGCGACGAACAAGGCGGTGACAAAAAAAAAACCGCTGAAGGATTTTTTTTTCATATATATTTACCCTCAACTTTTAGTATAAGACAAAAATTATTAGATATATAAATAGAAAGAAAAAGTTGACACAAATCTAAAAGCAACAATTACAACTTTTAGTTCGGATTGTATAATGCATTATTTTTTTGTGATTGTTGGTGGGACCTACCTAATACCTATAACTATGCATGCATTGTTTTACACTTTGGCACTTCCAAACATTGTATTGTTGACAATACATGCATTCGACAAACAAAACTCTAGCAATCACAACTTTCAAACGGCCCCTTATTACATTACATTGCATGATATACCGTTTACGTTTTGTTATCAGGAGCCCGGCGTGGCAACTTGTCATAGATAAAGTAATGTGTGTGCCATATTCGAATATTGAAACTCCAGTTGGTCATCAATAACTCGAGTACTTTAAGATCTCAAGACTCGGAGTGAGACCGAGTGGAAGCAACTCTATCCCGAGTGGATCATTGTTCTATACATGATCCAGGTACGTACTATATATCTTTTTCACATCCATGTTAACTGTTATGGGAATCGATTATCGAGATAGAGTGAGTGTATAATGTTTGCATGCAGTGGCGGATCCAGGGCTGTGCCAACCCAGGCCCCGGCCCAGCCCTCCTCCGGATCCAGAATTAGTTTAGTGCTTATAAAATTTTCCGATTTAGATATTTGACCCAGTGCTATTTAAAATCCTGTCTAGTTTTATTAGATAATAGGATTTTGTGTAACTAGGAAAATGGTTCAGATGAACATATCCAGACCATTACTCTAAATTTATACTAAATTTTCTATAGCCCCAATGATTTTATTTGAAAAAAGACATGAAACCTAAAAGTGTAAAGTTTCATTAAAATAAAATAAAAACTCTAAACTAAAGCACACCCTTCCTTGCAAAATTCAAAAAAATTCCCAATCCCCCCAAAATAAAACAAGAACGAGGAGATGAGCAGATCCAAAATGGATTTCTCAGCCAGCCCATCGAGCTGGTTTTCTTTTCATTCTTTTGATTAAGAAAATATTCACAAACTTGTTGAGTTATCATTTAGATCGCCTCAATTGAGTGGGGCACTAGATTCTAACTGTTCTTTCTGGTGTTTTGATGAAGAAAATATTTACAAACTTGCTCAAGAGTTTAGCCTTGAGACTTTGAATGCTATGAGATGCATTCTTTGGAGAATCCACTACTCATGTGAGGAAGATGAAGTTTCTTCTCTTGCAAAATTATTAGAGAAGCTGGAGGAAACAGGGATGGACACACAATACAAATTGATTTGTTGGTTGATTTGTCTAGTGTTGACCTAGCCGTTTCAACAACTACCATGGAGAGAATATTTTCAGCATTAATGGAACATGAACATTGATTTGTGCAACAAAATGAGCGATGAATTTCTCGTTGATTACTTAGCTATTTTCTTTGAAAAGAGTATATTATCAGTATGGATGGAGATTATATTATTGATAAATTTGCTAAATTAAAAGACCATCTTATATAATTGGCATTGTAAAGAAAACTATATTATTATATATTTTTGTTTAAGGTATCTAATATTCTATTCAAATGCGGCCCAGTGCTCTCTTATGTCCTGGATCCGCCGCTATTTGCATGCTAGCTAGAATATATATTTTGTTTTGTTTTAGTACATTGTACGTATAGTAGATTTGCAACAAAGGCATGAAATCATCTGCGATCCAGTTTAGTCAAGTGATTGAATTACAATCACGAATTTATGGGAGAAGATATACATCTTATTGCAACTTTGATTCCAGAATCCATTTCCACTCCATAGCCAAATCTCAATGTGACACCACGATGCTGATTGGCAGCAGAAATTGAACTATTTGAACCCATTTCATTAGTTTTAATTTCTTGAATTGCTATAATTTAATCGTGAAGATGGGTGGGAATAAGTTTTTTCAATTGCTATTCTTATCATTTAATCATATGAGGATGAATGGGAATAAGTTTTATTTTCAAAAGCAAGCCCTTGTGGGCGTGACTAGGCATTTTGATTTTCATCATAATTGCATTATGTACACATGGCCATGGTGCATTTTCCAACTTCGACATGATATAAAATTTAGAAAATTCACCACCCAAAAGAATAAATAAATAAAATTTTGAAATAATAAAAAAATTGAATATATGTTAAGGAGAAAGAAATGGAATAATGAGAAATGGGCAAAAAAGAAAAGTGGGAATTGAAAGACATATGTATGTGCACAACTTTGCATCTTCTAGCCACGGAATCGAGAACCCAAGCCAAAGAGAATATATAGTCTTCCTCATAAGAAAATTGGAAGTGGACACGTCTTTAGTAATTACAGGAACTATAATTAGCTTCAATAATGTTAACATAAAACTATAATCAAGCCATCAAATTCAAAGTTTATTTCTTTGATTGAAAGTAAACATCAATCATCTAATGTTCCCATTTTACCTTAAAAAGGGAACATTAGATTTTTTATGTTTACTTCCACACACCATGTATCATTTTGAATTCATAATGTAAGTATATACGATGATGGCATGAATCGGAACCCATATGATATAATGTTGGTACAGATGTATATTATCGTTGTATTAATGTATCACATGTTCGTACCATCTCTTATATTGGGTGATAAATCGAAGAGATATAAAATGGCATGTCAACCACCAACGTCGTAACTCTAGAGAAGAGAGATCGGAATATTCGAAGACGATATAATATGGAAAGTGGTGATATCTTCAAGCTCTTGTTCGAGATGATGATAATTGGAACTAGGGCTGTCAGTCGGTCGGTTTCGGTTTAACCGAAAACCGGAAAGTCGGTTTTTGGTTAAGCCGAGCGACCCCCTAGCACCACCGACCATCGACCGACGAGTTTCACACGGTCACCGCCTAACCGACCGGTCGGTTATCGGTTATAACCGCGGTTAGCCGAATTAAATACAAAAAATTAAAAAAAAAAGAAATAGAAGAAAAGTCGGTCCACCTCCACCACACCTTTTCAGACCCACCTTATCTTCTTCTTCTCTACTCACCCAAGACCCTCTGCTAACCGAAGTCTTTTCTTCTCCCCTCTCTCTCCTTTGCCTCTGCTAACCACCTAAGCCTAACTCTCCATCTCCAACCAAGACCCTTCTTCTCTCCTCTCTCACTTTTCTTTTCCTTCTGCTCGGGGACCCTCCATCTCCAACCAAGACCCTTCTTCTCTCCTCTCTCACTTTTCTTTTCCTTCTGCTCGGGGACGACCGATGGACGCGGTTCATCTGCTCGGGGACGGCGACGGCGACGACGGATGGACGGGAAAGAGGAAGGATGGAGGCGGCTGCGCGAGGCGACGCGATGAGGACGAGATCTGGACGAGGCGGCTGCGCGAGGTGGCTGCGCGAGGAAGGATCTGCATGGCGGCGGCCGGCGAGGAACGGAGGAAGGCGGCGGCCGTGAGGCAACAAGGAAAGGAGTTGGGCGGCGGCCGTGAGTCGTGAGGGTGAGGGTTTGATGAGGGGATTTAGGGTTTCAGTTTGGGGGTATGGGTTTTTCTTTTTTATGTCATTTATTTTGCAGGGAGGGGCGGAGGGCAATATATGAGGGTTTGTCGGTTTGGTTCGGTTTTTTCGGATAACCGCGGTTAATAATGGTCGGTTGCTCGGTTATCCGAAGCCTGCTTATTCTCCTCCGTCCACCGACCGAAGTAATTTTAGTCTCGATTTTCGATTAGCCGAAAACCGATCGGTTCGGTTGTAACTGACGATTATCCGCTAACCGGAAACCGAACTGCCAGCCCTAATTGGAACTATAGTTTCCCACTACCTCGAGCAAAGACTGTAAATGACGGCCATAGGCTGTAGGTGGTTTCCTGACGTCATTATTGACGTTGCCATGAAAAGAAGAAAGATATTTTTATTTTAATAATGGTGATACCTCTTTATTAATTAAAAATACAAAAACAAAGTTACAAGGAAAAGAAATTCTCAGCGACATTTGGGACATGCCCAAAATTACAAAGATATATTATTGCAACTCGGAGAATACTTCGCCTTCAATCCTGTTCGTTGAATCTCCTAGAATCTGATGATTGAAGTTACTATATACAGTATATATATATATGGTGACTACTTCGGTGCACTCACAAAAATGAGTGCACTCAATGCACCCAACTAAAAGACTAGTCTTAAGGTGTCGGATTTTGAATTTTAATTTGTAGAATTAGTGTAATAAGATGATATAACAGATGATAACAACTAATTAGTGGATTACCCTAAGCCATAGACCTCCAATTTTGAGTTCTATCCCTAAACCCCAAATTGTAAACTCTAACCTTAACCCTAAATCTCTAAACTCTAAATCATTCAATTAAAGTAACTCTTCAATGGTTTTTGTGCAAATTCATGTGCGTTATTGTTCATCACATCATAAGTGATGAATGACATCATTTTGACATAAATCGCATGTTTAAAATGACGGTTATGAAGTGAGTGTACTGAATGCACCCAAAAAAGTAAGTGCACCGAAGACGCCACCATATATATATATGGTGGTGGCGGCTAAAAATTTAAAACATTATTTTTCACGTTCCAAAGAAACAAACACAAACCGATGCAAAGTGTTGTTGTGAATGCTAGTGATCAAGAAGAGCATATAAAATCCTTATCAGCAAGAAAGTGAAAGGAATGAAAAAAAGAAACGAAAAGAGTGGACACTTTGGGATTGTTCTGTATGTGCCCAAAGTGGATTATAGATTCTTGACTTAGCTTACTCATCTTCTTCTTTCTCCTAGTTGTGGATATGAGTCCACTAGTACTCTTGAATTTGGTCCATTTTGGATGAAGAGGTAAGGTATGGGTTTTTTTTCTCCATCACCCATTGCTGAACTCAATTCACCAACAACCATTCGCGGGAGAAATCGTCAATCGAGCGTTGATGTTGTGTCTTTGCGTAGAGAAGAGGTTGATTTGCCACCGCCGAAGCCTGCTCCAGTGAACGCCGGTGGTCAGGAGCTTCGCGATGAGGAGTCCGGCGAGAGGCGGGAGTCCGTTCAACGTGGGTAGGGTATGGGTTTGTAGAAATTTATTTAGATTTTTTTATTTTTGTAATAATGAGGTGAAAAATATAAAAGTTTATTATTTATTTTAATAATTTTTTAGTTGCCACGTCACTAAGTTAACGGTCAACTTTGAGAGTTGACTGCCACATCAGCCAAAGTTAACGGAGTTGGACGGAGAGTGACCAAACGTTAACGGTTTCGATAAACTGAAGTACCACCAATGAATTTAAATATTTCGAGTGAC
Organism: Linum trigynum; assembly: GCA_964030455.1. Taxonomy (NCBI): domain Eukaryota; kingdom Viridiplantae; phylum Streptophyta; class Magnoliopsida; order Malpighiales; family Linaceae; genus Linum; species Linum trigynum. Next base: position 1,498,067 of record OZ034822.1, on the reverse strand, counting down.
CAAACTTGAACGTTTTTTGTAATCTCAGTGACCAACCATGCAATTAACCCGTTTTATATTCTATTATCCTTATCCATATTATAATTATAGTTTAGCTTTTGACACTCATGTATATTCTACCCCATTTGACCTAACTTATTCTTATTTTAACTAGTTTTACTGAACATAACACAAGATGTTTCCGTTTTTGTTTTACCTTTTTTGTGTGAAACTATTTTGGTTTTTATTTAATTTAAAATTTTAAATTGACACTTTTCCTTTTTCCGGGTTCGATTTGCCATTGGTACCCCAAAAAAGACTGTGGAAAACCAAAAAGTGCAAAAGCATAGCATTTCATACGAGAGCACATCTACAACTACAAGTTGGATTAGTTTAATTGTAAGCATAATCATGGTTTGATTCTTTATTTCTTAAGATCAATCTATTAAAAATACGATTTTACCATATATATTCTTTTTTTCTGAAATTATACATATTCTTATAACATTTGGATACAGTTGTGTAGTAATTATTCGTAAGTTGATAAAATTATGAATACCTAAAATACATTGCATCCGCGACTATTCAATTTGGTTTATGGTTCAACTTCACAAAAATTAAGCACCATAACGTGTAATGAGCTCATTTGGTCACTAAAGACGAAACTAATGTATAGTAGGTAACTAGGTATTGATTAATTATTAATTCATATACATAATTTTTTTTTTTTTTGCCATTGTTGTACTGAAATATCTTGTGTTGCAAACCTAAATTTGCAAAAGCTTAGAGAATGTAGGTTGATTTTTGACTTAGCTGTTGTCAAGTAGTTCTCTCTCTTTTCTTTTTCATTTTTTCTTTCTAGAACAGAATCTAGGTTTGATCCTCATTCTTTGGAGCACTACAGAGGAAAGAAAGGACCAACACATACAAGTAAGCTCCAATTATTGGGAGTGGAATCTCTCAGTTGAAGAGTAATCTCTGTAACGTGCGTGAAAGATTGAATTTCTCAATTGACCGTAAGCATCGATCGATGTTGCATTGACCAATTTGACTCTATAACCTTTTCTTCAACTTCATATATCTTTGGAGACTGTTTCATCTTGAAGTCGTCATAGATAAACTCTCACGTCGTACTGATCAATTTGACCACGTATCCAATTCAAACATATCAGGATCTCGCAATGAAAACAACAATATTTATGAGCTCAGGTACTTCCCCGACTTGATTTTATTTCACAAGACGACATCCTAACGAAAATTTATTCCAATTCTTGGAAAGATTTTTTATGTAAGGCGGCTCCAGTACTTATTTACTCCTCATCATCACACCCATTATTACATTATATTTCCATGTTAGCTAGCTAACTTGTAAATCCACTATACACCCAAACTTGTTAACAATTTATATTATATATACTCCTGAATTTACAAATATTATTTCCAAACACAGTTTTCTCCCTTGCTGCTCCATCTGTTATGTTAAGCACCTGATATCCGGATTTGTGCAAACTTCAAATCTATATAAATGACTTTTGTTTGAGAGAGAGTGTTAGTAAATAGTATAGAATCCATAATGAACCTCTGCCAACAACTCGAGTTATTGAGATCAATTTATTTTGGCATGATATCAGCATCTTCCGTGACTGAGATTGGGTCTTCTGTTCGAATCCGGTGACCCCATTTGTGAAGCACAAGGCATCATACTCAGGATCTGTGCAAACAAAAGTTATTATGAGTTGACTGGCTTTCATTGAGGGAGGTGTGTTGATAAGTGTTATAAGATCCATTATTGATTGACTCATAACATTGAATATTAACCATATTTGGATTTGATTGAAAATGGAAACATCTTAAATTAGGACGATCTTTAACCGTTCTGTCTTGGCTTGTCTAGTAAATAAAAAATTGTTTTGATTAAATGAAGTGAAAGAGAAAGGGAATCTGAATATTTTTTTTTTGTTTTAGAATTGTGGGTGAGACTTTTCAAAGGCATATGTAGGCTGGTAGTAGTATTCGACCTTATATTGCATGCTTAGCTGGCCAACTTGACGACACAAAAAAAATCTTGTACCATGCAGAATCTAACCTTCTCAACTAGCTAAGCAATGTGTTCATGGATGGATGGAGAACTCCATATCTCTTCTTGCCTTCCATGCACTTCAATTCCCTCCACCCCCGATTAAAATATTTAATCCAACTAGATGGGTAACTTGTACAACTCTATAAAACGAGTATCACCCAACCGAAAACAGGTCAACACATATCGAATAAAACCAGTCAAGTTGAACTTCCTCATCTCTACCTATCCAAAACTTGTACAAACCCCATTGTGTCAACTAGCAAGCTCGGCAATATCTGTTGTCCCGATAAAAAGAGATAGTCATTGAGTATCGAGATACCCGTATCAGATCAAAGAAAGTATCCATATCCATCATGCCCACTCTACTCCATCTATAAAACAGGTACTACCCACACAAAAAAACATGTCAATCAAATCGAATAAAACAACTCAGGTTAAAATTATCCTTCCTACCCAAAACTTTGTACAATCCCATGTTCTCAACTACCAATAACTTGGCTATGTGTATCTTTCACATCATCATCACTACTATTTACAAGGTAAAGCAAACACATCATAAATCTCTCAAAACAAACATCATAGATGCTGTGAAGACTCGGTGGACGGGCCCTTACTTCGTGATTGTCTTCAGTTGTTGAGATCATGTCTTTCTTGTATTCACTTTAGCTCGGTCCCGAGGACTGTCAACGGGGCTGCCCATAGAGTGGCAATACAAGCCCTGCTGCTGTCCTCTGTAGAGATAACGTCCTTCGATTTTGTATGATGGCTTCACTACCTGTCATTTTAGAGTTTGGGTAGGGGATATAACTATTATACTTTGATATTACTTAGGGAAAAAAAATCTCTCAAAACACTAGGATGCAAAATTACCAATTATACCCCCAACCTTCACTCCTATATATTCCCACTCTTCCATGGCTCCATCCTCTCCATTTTACACCATCACTTCTCAACCCCTCCATAGTCAAATATTCTCTCTCTCCCTCTCCATGGCCACCGATCACAAACCCCCACCGCCGGCCGGCCTCCAACAAGAATCCGCCACCGCCCACGTCGCCGCCAGCCCGCTCCGCAAGATCGCCGCCGTCGCCTCCATCGCCGCCGGCATCCAGTTCGGCTGGGCCCTCCAGCTCTCCCTCCTCACCCCATACGTCCAGCTCCTCGGCATCCCGCACTCCCTCGCCTCCCTCATCTGGCTCTGCGGCCCCGTCTCCGGCATGATCGTCCAGCCCATCGTCGGCTACCACAGCGACCGCTGCGCCTCCCGCTTCGGCCGCCGCCGCCCCTTCATCGCCGGCGGAACCGCATGCGTCGCCGTCGCCGTCATCCTCATCGGCTATGCCGCCGACATCGGCCACCACGCCGGCGACGACCTGGCGAAGAAGTCCAAGCCACGCGCCATCGCCGTCTTCGTCGTCGGGTTCTGGATCCTCGACGTCGCCAACAACATGCTGCAGGGGCCGTGCCGGGCCCTGCTGGCGGATCTTTCGGGGACGAGCCAGAAGAAGACGAGGGTGGCGAATGCGTTTTTCTCGTTCTTCATGGCCGTCGGGAATGTGCTGGGGTACGCCGCCGGGAGCTATAACCATCTCTATAAGGTGTTTTCCTTTACCAAAACGACGGCGTGTGATGTGTACTGTGCGAATCTTAAGGCCTGCTTCTTCATCTCCATCAGCTTGCTCCTCGTTTTGACCGTTTTAGCCCTCTGGTAATTGCCGTTTTTCTTTCTTTTCCCCCACCTTTTTTGACTTCTTACGTGATTATTTACATTTGCAGTAAAAATTAAAAATTTATTACTCGAGTGGATGAGGTATAAATGGTTGTCAACTGTGGGTTGACCCGGACCCGATTGAGCTAGTGGGTCAAAGGTTTATGGGTCACCCGTTTTAGTCCAATTTAGCTCAAAAATATGGAAAACGTCATTATATTGTACTTATCCTGATAAATTATATCAAATATCATCTAACATATGAGTTATAACATATAATATTACACCAAAATAACATTTCGTACTTAGATTCAACATATAGTGAAAATTCACACACACTTATATAACATTAATATTCAAATGTTCAACTTAGGATTTCAAAGATTGAGTTAGGCGAAAAGAAAAATCGGAAAATAGGCGCGTTTCGCAAAAAAAAAAAAGACACAATTTGACCTCCAACCCGGTACTTTGTAGCGGTCGACCCGGCGGGTGCGTGCGGCCCTTTTTTTCACCGGGTCAGTGTCAAAGTGGGTCAACCCGCGGGTTGACAACCTTGGGTATAATATAACAAATTTTAGTTCGTCTGTCAAAAACCGGTGGTATGATTAGGGTTAGAAGGCAGTCGGTTTTGGTCTAACCAAAAATCGTATATTCGGTTATCGGTTAACCGAACTAGCTCCTTCTGCCATCCGAAACCGACCGAGAAGGATTGCACGGTTAACCAACCACCGACCGATTGGTTACCAATTTTTGGTTTGGTTAGGCATGCAACCAAAATCTTGCTGGCAGGTTCGGGTTTAATCGGGTAACCGACCTGATGATACAGCGCCACCTGCATAATAAATCAGTAAAATCGCCTAAAACATTGGTGAAACGACGTTGTTTTGGTGGGGAACGGCGTCATATGGATATTGGAGGGGAGGTCGGTCGGTTAGCCAGGTAACCGGTCTTGGTTAGACAGGTAACCGGTTTCGGTTACTCGACGAACCGAAGCGACAATTCCCTTTGCCGACAACAGATCGAGTTTGTTAGTCGTCGTTTTTTTTTAGCCGATAACCGAAAAACGATCAGCCACCCCTAGGTATGATCGGATAGAATCGATTTTTGGTTCTTCAACGGAATTACCCCTTTTGGTCATTTCCCAAACCCGATTATGAAAAACGAAAATATATATACACTGTTTTTAGAGCCAGAATTATATATCGAATTATTAAATTATTATTATATAATACCTGCCAAACGATTGTTTCGTATATACGCATATATTTTTTTTCATGATATAAATAAAATGTCTTAAATCGATCGGACCTCGCGATTCGATAATTAAACGTAACACGCTTTACTTGGCCGGCTCAACCCGCGGTTTGACAAACCTTGGTTTGCATGGTAATCCGAGACTTAGATATGTCTTCATGATCTACAAATTACAGGTACGTGGAGGAGAAGCAGTGGTCGCCGGAGGCGGCGGCGGACGACGGCGACGAGCCGTCGGTTTCGGAGCCGATGCTCTGCGAGCTCTTCTCGGCGATCAAGACGATGAAGCGGCCGATGTGCATCCTCCTCCTGGTGACGTGTCTCAACTGGATCGGGTGGTTCCCGTTCCTCCTCTACGACACCGACTGGATGGGCCGCGAGGTCTACGGCGGGAGCTCCGACGGGAACCGGGAGCAGGTCAAGATGTATGGGCTCGGCGTCCGGGCCGGGGCGTTGGGCCTGCTGCTGAACTCCGTGGTCCTCGGGGTCATGTCGCTCGGGGTCGAGCCCATGGGCCGGTGGGCCGGCGGGGTGAAGCGGCTCTGGGGGATGGTCAATTTCTTGCTCGCGATTTGCCTGGCGCTGACCGTTTTGATCAGTAAGCTGGCGGAGTCGGGTCGGGTTTCGCCGGAGCACCCGACCCCGCCGTCGGCCGGGGTTTATGCCGGGGCTATGATTCTTTTCTCCGTCCTGGGTATTCCTCTTGCGGTGAGTTTATTACATGCCAACTAGGATAATAAATGATCCACCATTTAATTTTTGTTCATGCATTATCCATAGAGGTTAAAAAGAACAAAAAAACCATTATTATTTGCTGACTCGTGATTTAAAAAAGTATTTAATTTGTGGGTTGGGTTTTATTTTTTTGTTGTTGTTGTTGTGTAGATAACTTACAGTATCCCGTTCGCTCTGGCTTCTATATTTTCTCAGACCACGGGTACAGGTCAAGGTAAGAAATATATTATTAATCGTTAATACGCCTGGCTTAATTCTGAATTAATTGATTGGATGATTATATTAAGTTGATTATTTTGTTTTTCGTGGTTGTTTTATTAGGTTTGTCGCTGGGAGTTCTCAATCTATCCATCGTTGTACCACAGGTATGTAATGTGTCCTTTTTTTTTCTCTCTCGTTTTCGTTGTTGTATAGGCTAGTTTTGCTCGTGTACTACTGATTAGAGTATATGTCATCCTGACTTCATACGATCAACATTTTCGATTGTTGAATGCATGCATTAGTATTTACAACGACTGTAATTTAGTTTATAATTCCTTTTGTGCAGATGATAATTTCAGTATTGAGTGGCCCTTGGGATGCTCTTTTCGGAGGAGGGAATTTGCCAGCCTTCGTGGTCGGAGCAGTAGCAGCGGCGCTGAGTGGAATACTCTCGCTCACATTACTGCCATCTCCACCGGCGGATATCCCGACGACCAAAACGACTCTCGCCGGTTTCCATTAAAAACATGGAGATAAAAAAAAAAAAGAAGAAGAAGAGTTTGTGGGTATTTCAGGAAATTAATGACTTGACTGCATTTGGGTTACTTCAGGAATGGATAAATGAAGTTGATCTTCATGGATGTGAGAGTTACTTCTTCTAGAGAGAACATATATAGTGTACTTAATTTCACATTCTAAATTAAGCTTCATTCAAATAATTGTTTGTCTCCAAAATCGGAACTAGTACGTGTCGACTATTAATATCTCCGATATTGTTAATGGGGTCGATCCTTTATTTTCACCGAATTTGTGGCAAGCGTAACATGTCTTTGTGTAAAGCTGGAGAGCTTGTATTTGTAGCATCATGTTAGAAGACACTATCTGTTGTTCATTCATCAACGCATCCTAAACTCCCCACCACATTTCTTAACTCGAAACTCTAAACAAAAAACAAGAGAGAACAAACTACGAAATGACTTCGATGCTATACAAAGCTCATCAAACACACCTAAGTTCGAACCTTGAGACCAACCCATCAAGTGACCACATGTGCTGAATCATCACGCATTGGCACGTGGCAGAGTGCTAGTTAATGTACTTAACAAACGGTTTATAGGGGAAGACGACTGTTCAAAGTCTTTGATCTCTTGTTGTCTTATAGCACCTAAATTGATTGATTAGTGGTTAATTTGCTTTGGCCGGTCACATTGGTATACGTCTGACATTACTTCCATGACTTGAACGTAACTTATAAACAACTTGTTAATTAGGTGCCATCCCGCAACCCTCCAAGTAAAGCAACATCACGGTGCTGGGGTCCATATGTATAATTATGACAGAGGCACAAAGGCTAGCGTACGTATGGTGTATGATGTATGATAGTAGCGCTCATATGTATTAGTTGTGCGGCGGATAGTCCGATTCAGGTCATATCAACAGTTCAATTATGAATTATAAATTATTTACTAACACGCCCTCTCAAAGGAAAGCTGACTCATATGAGCTTGAAATTTACACAGACCTGGATACCATGGGTTTAACGGAATAGATGGGGGTAATTGAAATTCGAACAGAAGACTCTTTCGGTTTGAGAAGGCTCTGATACAAAGTCAATAACCAGAAAGTCCTAATAACTCGAGTTGTTGGAAGATGTTCAATTATAAATCATATAACATTTACTATCAGATTGAAAATTGTTGGTTATCATTTTTCAAGAACCAGTTGATCTCAATAACTCGAGTTGTTGGGAGAGGTTCAATTATAAATCATATACCATTTACTAACACAACCACTCAAACGAAAGCCAACTCATAAGAGCTTAAAATTTGCACAAGTCCGGACACCATGTGCTTAACAGAACAAATGTGGCCATCGGGATTCGAATAGAAAACCTCTCGGGCACAAAAGATTCTGATAGCATGTCAAGAAGACAAGAATCGGTTGATTCCAATAACTTGAATTGTTGGGAGAAGTTCAATTATGTATCATTTATATACCATTCACTAACAATCAGAGTTACCAAATAATAAACTTGTTAGATTTAATTTTAATATTTTTTTAAAACTTTTGTCATTATCCTTTTCATTTAAATTTCGTCGTAGAATACAATACGATACAATTCTTTTTTACTATTTTATATAATGACGTTAACATTCATGGTTTAGGTTATTTGGAAGTCAACAAAATAACTTGTAAGATGAAAGAGGGAATTCTACTTTCAAACAATCATACCCCATAATAATAATAATAATAATAATAATAATAATAATAATAATAATAATAATAATAATTCTTTCTTTCCCACCTTCCATTGTCTTTCTGTCTCTATAATCTAATATATTCAATCTCACAATCAGTCAAGTCAGTCAACCAAAGTCTTCATTTGCAACAGTAGTCACCGGTCAACGCCCCTCCCAACACGCCTTACCTTATAATTCCATAATGACAATAATGTGATCACAATGACATTGATAAACATAATTATTAGTTTATGGTTGGCCCAAACAACAAAAACAACCTTAGTCGATTGTTTTGAGGTTTGAACTATAGGTCTATTTGGATTGGATGGATCGGTTTTAGTCACGCAATTAATAAAAATTGATTTCGGTAATTTGAAATTGAAACCTAACTAATAACATAACAATCTTTTTCGACATCAAGATAGAGCGTTTCATTGTCATTTGACTCATTTTGAAATTTTTTTGTTTGTTTTTAGTTGTGATTGGTTTCAACATTGTGATGTATTGATATATAATTTCAATAGCATATTTATTATTCTTATCTCCAAAAATATATCGAAGTGAATGTCATTTTGTAAACATAAATAATATGATTTTCCAGTGCAAAAAAAAAAGTCTACACCTGGTTACTTGTTTTAATTTTTTTATTGCTTTTAGAGGTAGTTAAACACCAAATTCGACAAAAGTTACTCAAATTTTAGTAAACTTGCACCACTTAAACTAAATATGAATACTCGAATTAATGCACCCTGTCTACATTTTTTTAACAATTTCACTGTCATATCGACATTATATCTTTTATTAATAATTAACACCCCCTACAATTTCATACCACAAATTACACTCTTTCATAGGTTTTCTTTCTTCCATTATTTTACAATTTACTTTACTTGACCAAGACTAGAATCGCAAAACTCTTGACTTAGGAATGAGATTGAGTCACTCGGAAATTCCAACACACACACTCAGAAAAAGCCATTTTCTCCGTGATTTGTTCTTCTTCTTCTTCATTTCCAACTTCCCTCCTCCAAAAATTTCCACTTGTTCATCCCCAACATTTCTTTTCCCTCTCCCTATTTAACAAATTTTTAACTAACAAACTCCCAATTTTATATATGTTGACTTCCTGAACCACTTCCACAAGAAGAGAGAGAGAGGGAGAGAGGGAAAGGAGGAAGAACAATCAAGTAGCAGGCGGCAACCGGCGCAAAATCTGCAGACAGAACATGGTGAAACATGAAATCATCATCGACAAATTCATGCCTTCTTTCCTCTTCTCCTTGTTCTTCTTCTTATTATCCTGCCTTCCCTTCTCCGCCGTCTCCCAGCTGTCTCCAGCTCAGACAGCAGCCGCCGTCGACATCGCCGGGAAGCTCGCGAACAACTCAGCCGCCGTCCTCTGGAGCCCTTCCACGCAGCCCAATCCGTGTTCATGGCGGGGAGTGCTCTGCTCAGCCGATAATTCGTCCATCACGGCGCTTTCCCTATCTGGGTTTGGTCTCTCTGACTCTGATTTCTTACTCGATGTCTGCAAGATTGAATCTTTACTCTCACTCGATGTTTCGAACAACCATTTGAGCTCAATCCCTGATGGGTTCATCGCCGGCTGTGGCGGGATGGGTGGGTTGAAAGTTATGAATTTCAGCAAGAATCAATTGGTGGGTTCTTTGCAAGTTTTCAAAGGGTTTGTAGGGTTGGAAACTCTGGATTTGTCTTTCAATTCGTTATCTGGGAATGTTAGTTTTCAGCTGGATGAATTGCAATCCCTGAAAAGCTTGAATCTTAGCTGGAATAAGTTCAGTGGTCCGGTTCCTGGGAGAATCGGGAATTCGACTGGATTAGAGGAGCTTGTTCTTTCTGTGAACAGTTTCACAGGAGGAATTCCTAGGGAAATTGGGGACTACAAGAATTTGAGCTTGATCGATCTCAGTGTGAATCGTCTCTCGGGTTCTGTTCCTACCGAAATCGGATCCCTCATCAGGCTGAAGACTCTGATTCTGTCAGCCAATCAGTTGAGTGGGGCAATCCCACCATCGATTTCAAACATTCCAGCATTGGAGAGGTTTGCTGCGAATCAAAACCAGTTTGATGGCAGCATTCCGATGGGACTAACGAACTTTCTGAGGCTGCTGGACCTCAGCTACAACAAGTTAACTGGTCCAATTCCAGATGATTTGTTAGCGCAGCCGAGGTTGACGACTGTCGATCTATCTTACAACTCGTTGAATGGTGCAATCCCTGTGAATTTATCGTCTTCCTTGTTTCGCCTGAGGCTTGGGAGCAATGCACTGAATGGAAGCATTCCTACCTCGTTTGTTTCACTTCAGAGTCTGACCTATTTGGAGCTGGACAATAACAGCTTGAGTAATGTAGTTCCTCGTGAACTGGGTTCTTGCCGGAATTTGGCCTTGTTGAATTTGGCTGAGAATGAGCTGACTGGTTTCCTCCCTGAATCTGTTGGAAATCTTGTCAGTCTCCAAGTTTTGAAGCTTCAATCCAACCGTCTGACCGGTCCCATCCCGGAGGAAATCACCCAGTTATTGAATTTGTCGATTCTCAACGTCAGCTGGAACTCGCTGAATGGTTCAATACCTCCTTCAGTGTCAAACTTGCAAAAGCTCACTCACTTAACTTTGCAAGGCAATGATCTCAGTGGAAGCATACCAGTCACTATCAGCCAAATGAACTCTCTAATCGAGCTCCAGCTTGGTCAGAACCAGCTGACGGGTTTAATCCCACCAATGCCGGTTAGATTGCAGATCGCTTTGAATCTCAGCAACAACCATCTCGATGGCCATATCCCAAACAGTCTGGCACAACTCAGAGACTTGGAAGTTCTCGATCTCTCAAACAACAAGCTCTCTGGAGAGATTCCGGATTCCCTAGTTGGATTATCTTCCTTAATCCAACTCTCACTCTCGAACAACAACTTGTCTGGAACTGTTCCACCTTTCAAAAACTTTGTAGCTCTTAACACAACTGGAAATGAAGAACTCGTCTTACCTCCTACGAAACAAACTCCACCACCTCCTCAGAAAAGGAAGAAGTCGGTAGCCATGGGAGTCATTCTTGCTGCGGTGTCTGCAGTTCTAGCTGTTGCTGTGGTCGCCATTGTTGTTCTCTTGTTATCGAGACGTGTCCTCAAAGTGAACAATGATCAGCAGTCCGAGCTAGGGGAAGATGATCATGTCGTGGGACCACCTCAGCATGTCATCCACGGCAACCTCCTGACGTCGAGTGGAATCCACAGATCGAGCATCGACTTCTTCAAAGCAATGGAAGTGGTGGCTGACCCTGCAAACATCGTGCTCAGGACGAGATTCTGCACTTACTATAAGGCCATCATGCCTTCTGGAGCAATCTACTTGGTCAAGAAGCTCAACTTGAGTGACAAGATTTTTCAGATGAACGGCCATGATAAGTTCGCTGCGGAATTGGAGGTGTTGGGGAGATTGAGCAATTCAAATGTGATGACACCATTGGCGTATGTGTTGACGGAGGACAGTGCTTATCTGCTCTATGAGAACCTCAATCAGGGTTGCCTTTTTGACCTTCTTCACAAGGTCGAGAAAGAGAAGATGGTTGTTGATTGGTCTAATAGGTATAGTATAGCTGTGGGAGTAGCTCAAGGATTGGCTTCTCTTCATGGATGTAGCTCGGGGCCGATTCTTCTGCTCGACCTTTCGAGTAGGAATGTTCTGCTGAAGTCGATGAAGGAGCCTGTTGTTGGAGATATTGAGCTGTGCAAGGTCATTGATCCGTCAAAGAGCACCGGCAGCCTTTCTATGGTCGCTGGCTCAGTGGGTTACATCCCTCCAGGTAATAATAACACAAGAAAGAAAAAAGAGAGAAAGATCCTCTCTTTGGCTTGATGGTTCTCTAATCAGATCCACATATGACTGACATTATGTTTCTATCTCTGCAGAGTACGCTTACACGATGAGGGTAACGATGGCCGGAAATGTCTACAGCTTCGGAGTAATCCTGCTCGAACTGGTTACAGGGAAACCAGCAGTAAGCGACGGGATCGAACTGGCCAAGTGGGCTACCAGCAACTCCAAGAATCAGGACAGGTGGGACGGGATCATTGACAGTAACGTCAGCAGAGGCTCACTTTCCGTTCGAAGCCAAATGCTTTCTGTTCTCAAGGTTGCTCTCAGTTGCGTCAGTGCCTCGCCAGAGGCAAGGCCGAAGATGAAGAGCGTGTTGCGCATGATCCTCAACGCCCGGTGAGCGTGCGCCTAAAGCAATCCCCTTTAGGTATATGCTTCATCTGAGACGAGCGAGGCCAGACGCATTCGAAGATCACAACTCTTATGTACAGGTTAAGAAAAAGAAGCAGCTGTGTTTGTGTACACTATTTCCTCCTGTTCTACAGGTATCATTGCGAAAGTATTATACCAGTTTTGTTGTCTGTGTAATCTAGTATTTGTATCAGAGCTTTCTGTTGTTCATAGGTGAAGTCTATGAAGCCATCTGTCGAGGATCTTTCTTCGTAGGTTACAATGAAAAGGGGGAAATGAAAGAACATATATATTAACCTTACAGAGTACCATCTTCTCCACAGAAAATACTAGGGCAGGAAAATGAATGTTCAGTCATGGAGGAGAGTAATCCACAAAAACCGTTCTACAAATCGAGCGGCAAGTATCTCTTGCCCTTTTGATGAGCGACCTTTTGCTATCTGCAAAGTGGGACAAGGAAACTGTGGACGGACGATAAGTCACACGTTTCAAATTGAACCTGCCGTCGGAGATAGGATCCACCGTCCCATTCTCCACCTGTATATACGCCCGACCTATTCGAGGTTCATCAATCACCATCCACCGGACGAAGAACCCACCGTGTTCCCAAACCCCTGTAGCCGACGGAGCTCCTGGAGCTGGAGCTGGAGCTGGAATTGCGTCATCGGCGTAGACGTTGTACAATCTGACCCAAGAGCATTCCTTCCTCCCGAGCGCCTCATAGTTCAATGCCAGCCAGACCTCCAAGAAAATCCCCGCCGGCGACGACATCAAATTGGGTCGTCTGATTCCAGAGTACACTGCGATCAGGCAAGAGCCATCTTTCGCCATGAGAAACGAATCTATGGTACTAACATATAGGCGCTCCTGATTTTCCCGCGGCGGCGAGGGCAGCTCCAGCTCCGTGAACGTTTCCTTGATTGCGTCGAAGGAGACAAGCCGAGAATATCCACCGCCGCCGGAAGAAATCCAGTGGCATCTCGTGGTTGGGGATCCCGCCGCCGAGTTACCGACCCTTCGACCGCCGCCGCGGTTCAACCACTCCGGCCCGCGGCGGCAGAGGCGCCGCCACGAATCGTTCCTCAGGCTGTACACGAAGATCTTGTGGGATTTGTAATCCCAGAGCCAAACAAGCACCTTGTAGTCCTCCGTTACCGGGTCGAACCCTAACCAGAGATGGCTTCCTTCGGGCCGGAACCCGTAAAGCAGCGGCTTCGGCGGCAGCTTCTTGGCCTCTGAAGTCGTGGGATTCCATAGGATGATTTCCCGCGTGGAGAAGGGGCGGGAGATGCAGAGGATCCCCTCGGCACAGCCGGCGATGGAGTACGACGTCGTCGGGAGATAGAAGGTACGAACGGTCATGATGTGAGCGTCTCGGTTTCCCGCGCCGGCGTCGGAGGAGGAGGAGAAGAGGATTTTGGCGATGAATTCGGGGTCGTCGGAGAGGAGACGGCGCCACGATTTGCTGACGCAGCGGAATCGGGCGATGGAGGCGGAGTTCGGCAGCCAGGACAAGATTCCCGTATGTAGCTCCTCCGGGAACCACCCGCCGATTCCGTGGCTCGGTTGCCCGCCGGCAGACATCTGTGTGAGATAATCCGATCAGCTAAGCTTGATGACGTATATGGTCGGCAGAAGGGTTTTCAAAGACGCTCGCTTTCTACAATCCCTTGCTATAAGAATTCAGAAGAACTAGGGTTTGATTATTGTGGTTGTCGACTTGTCGTCCAAACCGGGCTGGGCTTCTCGTTGCCGTGACCATCACGTTATAATGCGGTTGTTGCTCCCTTTCAGTCTACGGTTTAATATAATCCAGAATCGTATCGAAATGCACATTCAATCCGGTTCAGTCGAGTTCTTCATTCGACAATAGATCCAATTTAGCCAGATCCGAACTCCTACCGCCGAAAAGAATAGTTGTCGATTCAGGCCAACTCTATCCAAAAGTCGATTCGATCATTACTCGACAAAGGGGTTTCTTTTGTCTTCTGGAACTAGAGAAGTCAAGGTCCGGCCCTTCACATATCTGGAATTTTTGGAATCAGGACATTAATGTATTTAAACAAACTCTACTTGGGTTTTAAAGTTTTCTTCTGTTTCCTTGAATAAACATCCCCCAAACACATAATGAAAGAAAGGACTGCGGTTGAGGATTAGCTCGGCACAGAAAAGCAGCCTTTCATCTGCACTTGCAGCACAGTCGTAGCGGGCTAAGCACCATCTGCAAGCGTCCTCTTCGTCGTGCTGATGTAGAGAACTGCGGAAAACAGCGAAACTTAGTATTACTAACAACTACTTCCACCACTGCCATTATACACATTACATATCAAACAGACAAACACAATACACACAAGGTTGTCTTGGTTTAAGAACTGATAGTACCGTTGTTCCCTCGAATGAAAGCATCGCCATATTTGTTCTTGAGTTGCCCATGAACATATTCCTCGGTCTGCTCCATTGCTATGTTCATATATCCATCCAAGCAGGCTAGGATACCTACACACACAAATTACCTTTACTAGATCAGCAAATATGAGAATACGAGATAACAATGCCTGGTAAAAATTTCCCCACCTGAGCTCCAAAAGCAAGCACTAAACAGTTTGCTGCTCTCAACTGCTACGCTAGTTTTCTCGAGAGAAATGTTGGGATTTACATTTCATAGATAGCAAAATACAAGCTTACGAAAGAAGTCAACTACATGCCCTTGAAAAGCAGATGCACTCAAATGAACATTCTGGGGTACAATGGTTAACCTACTACACCTGAATTACAATGAATGTATGGAACTAAACAAACAGTACAAAAAGGGTAGAGTGCTTGACAAATTACATTTCTGCATGACTGCACCAAATTGGTTGAGAGGGAACCAGAGAACAGGTTCGTGAATGTGGCATCACCTTCATTCCTATATCACATTCTCCACTAACAGAAAACTAAAATAACCCATTTCCCAACCCGAAGCAGTCATCTATGGAATCCATGCGAAAAAAACTTGGCTAAAGAGAAGATTGCATTAGAACTTGGCTACAACCCATTACTGGACTCTAATACAGAGTTCCTCAATCCCCTAAACTCAACCTCAATTTTGTTCAAAATTCATATGACTAAAGCACTTATGTATTCACTTGAAAATAACCTAAATCACATACACTAAAACAGTGTCGTCCAAGCTCGATTCCTCCATTACCAGGAACTACTATGCACAGGTGCTTCGACTTTGATTGATCAAGGCAAACTCGTAAGATTCCCCAATCAAAAATTCAATTCATGACACCACACATTAACAACCTCAACCTACAAGCTAATCGACCAAATCCCCTGGGAAGTCCTTCATTAAGCAAAATGAAATGAACTACCAGTTCTAGGAAGCCACTCACGAGAATCAGATCCAGAGCACTAAAAGCTCAGATCTTTACAGGAAGCCAGCAAGAAGACCAACCAGTTTGAGAGTGGAAGGCAAAAAGTAAGCCATGGAAGGTGAATAGTCTCGGAAAGGAAACAAACTGACCTCTATAATCAACTCCGGAATTGAGCTTAACCACAACGGGACGTCCCCGAATAGATTTCAGGAAATCGGAAGGAGTTTTAGGCGCCGTCGTCGCTTTCTCCTCAGCAGTACTCATCTCCTTTTTGCCCAAATCCCCTATCGTTACAAAATTCAAGCAGAAGACACAAATCAATCCGACCAGCTGAACCCGTTCTCGAGAAAACAGAACCCTAATCTCAAAATGCCATCTTTTACAGCTAGAGAAGCACCTTCGAAGGATTTCTTACCTTGGTAAACGACGACGACGAGCAAACCAATCAACCTGCTCCTGCCCAGCTGCCCTCCCTGGACTTGGATTCAGCTCACTCCAACTACGGCCGCCGCTCGTCGTCAGCAGCAAGCACAAAGTTCCCAGCCGACGGGAGCTTCGATGGCTTGTGGACTCTGCCCTTTTGAATGCTCGAAACTCAGGGAAAGGCCGAAAGAGAGCATTTGTGCAACTAACGTAAAGCCTAATCGGGCCGGATTCGGTTTGATTCAAGTCATGTGTACCGGTTGAAGTGTTGAACCTCTCATTTGCTTGCTTGACCTGTAATTTGCCGACTGTAAAGAAGTTTTTTTATTTTTAATATCCCGGTAATAAAGTGGTGTAACGGAATTCGAACCTGAGACACCTCACACATGAATTCGGAATATCAAACTCGGCTGTGTTACTTTTGGCGACGGTAAAGAAGTATTTGTCGCCAATAGTTTCGGAAAAGGACACTTTTTGGCCCAATTTTTCATCCAAAGAACACCAAACGGCATAAATTTGCCTACTTATACAAAGGACAGCAGCTCGGGAAGATCATGCATGCCAAGTTGAGTTGATACAGAAAAGTCTTCCAATAACTCAAAACCACCCTGAACATGATCAAAACATTGAATACCTCAAACTTAATAATGCTCATCAACATTTGAATGAAAATCAACACAGGCTTCTCAAAATCCTAACTTTGGAAGCAGATTGAAATAGGCTACATTTCTCTGGTTAAATTGTGCCTCTGGTGCTAATGAAGGGTTGTCGTTTCCCAGTTTTTCTTTCCTCCTGAAGGCTTAACTAGAATGTGAGATCTTTGGGGTCCTCGATGATTTTCGATAGAGTTTGCAAGAAGGCAGCTAGGTCGGCTCCATAGATGACCCGATGATCTGCAGTCACGTTCACCTGCAGACAGTTCCACACATTTTCCTGCTGTTAAAATTTGGAAGCTTGCTGAGAAGGGAAATCATGTAATACGTGGTTACCAGCTTGTTTTACCTGCATCTGATTCTTGATGCCAATGCGACCATCCTTAGTTCCCACTGCTGTTGGTTGAGATGCTCCCACAGCCATGATAGCACCCTGCAGAAAGATCAATGGTACAGCATCTTAAGACTTGACATTCCACAATTGTATTGAAGTGAATGATGCAGAAGAAAGGATATTTCTTTGGGGTAGTGTGTTCAAGAACTTACGGTTCCAGGTGGAAGAATGGCATCGAACCGGTCCACTCCGAACATTCCTAGGTTAGACAGGGTGAAAGTGCCTGGTGCAAATGAAAACCCAAGTTGTGAGCTACATCAATAAGTGCAAGAAAATGTAATACGATTGCCAGGCTAATATCATCTTTATTTAAAAACATAAACTGAGCAATGAAGCTCCCAAATTTGGAGCAATAAATACCGACTGCAGCAAGAACATGGCCATCCTATCCTAGGGCAGGACAGTAGAGGGTACCAAATTGGTTCGATTAGTTACTTGACCACTGGATATGTCTTCTGGGGAAGTAATTAGAGACGGCCTACTTAAGGTCAAAGAACAAAGATTAAATGTTGATGTCAATACATGGATCCTTTAAAAAAGATTTAAGTATCTTCAAATTTCTCTGGGGAAGCAGCAGTGGATGGAGTTTAGATTCTGGTTCATAAATGATCTCAAATCAACAAAAGAAGGAAAAAACATGGTCATATGTCACTGAGGTTAAAATTTCCCAAGAAACTACATCCAATTTGCTTGTAGAGCTGATCTTCCAGTGTAAGAAACAAAGAAGCGAATTAAATTACGTATGTAGAAAGCGATGGTAGCAACAATATTTTCCAGGGAAACCTTATGAGAGGTTTCTCTCCTCTAACATCGGATTCACAAAGTAAACCTACTAACCAACATGAGCTCTACATTCACAGCACGAGTAGTTGGGAAATGAACACTAAACTACCCTAGCAAAGAACCAAAAATGCAAATGTTGGATGGCTTCACAACTTTGCACAAAGATACCACGACATTCTTGAATCTGAAGAATTAGAAGCGACATGTGAATTAACTTTTGGATAAATGAGGGTGACCATTATAATATGAGATGTCAGAGATGGTGATATCGCAACTAATTCTCTCTCCTGATGAGCTTATTTCATAAGAAATTCTTGCTACACGATTGAGGACGGCTTAATGCTTACACGATTGAGTACGGATTAATGCCACTATATTGGAAGTTTCCAAGTACGATGTTCTTGAAACAAACTTTACAAACAAATGCCAACAACCTATATTCTCAACTTTAATGAGCACCACAGCTTACCCCATTCTCATAATTCTTCCCAAAACAAAACCCAGTCATGTTAGTAGAAAGCGATTTGAATACCTGTATTGTACTCATGAGGCTGCAACTGCTTTGCCCTGGCCTTATCAACCAACTCCTTCCACTTCCTCGACAACGAGTAAATATCCGACTTATCGGCATCCTGAAGAACTGGAGTGATCAACCCTCCATCAATTGCCACAGCAACTGCAATGTTGATGCTGCTGTTATACGTAAAGCTATTTCCATCTCTGCAACTTGAATTGACAACAGGGTGCTTCGCCAATGCTAAAGCTGTCGCCTTTGCTAGAAGAGCTGTCATCGTCACTCCCTTCGACTTGATCTACAATTCCAAAAAAATATCATCCATCCAAAATCTTAACAACCGTTCATTCTTAACAGATCGGATTTCGACTATGTGACTGAGAATTTTAGCTTACCTTCTTGTAAAGAGCATCAAGAGCATCGGTTGTAATGGTGTATCCAACCCTGAAAGTGGGAACTGATAAGCTCTCCAGCATATTCCTACTCACAGCTCCTTGCATTGTGGTGAACGGCACAACTGTCCCCAGCTCAACATTTGGAGCTGCAGCAGGAGCCGGCGCAGCCGTCGTAGCCGCCGCCACTGGAGCAGGCGCGGCGGCGGCGGCAGCCTCAACATCCTTAGCCACGATTCTACCCAGAGGCCCGCTTCCAGCAATGGCCGCCAACTCCACCTTCAATTCCTTAGCCAGTTTCTTGGCATAAGGCGACGCCACCACCCTCTTCCCTCCATCGGAAGCCGGATGCACGGCGGAGGCCAATTTGGCCACCGGAGCTGCCGCAATTGGTGCGGAAGCAGCAATCGGAGCAGCAATTTCTGCCGGGATTGGGTCCGCAGAGGTGGAAGCGGTGGCGGGAGAGGAAGAAGCAGCAGAAGAGCTGCTGCCAGCAGCTTTGGACCTGGCCGCCTCGATTTCGTCCTCGGTCTCAGCTAATAGAGCGATTGCGGAGCCGACGGCGGCGACGCCGCCTTCCTCGACCATGATTGCGGCCAAGTACCCGTCGTAGAAAGTCTCGACGTCCATGTCGGCCTTGTCGGACTCCACCACCACGACGCTCTCCCCCTTGGCGAGCTTCTCCCCTTCAGACTTCACCCACGACACAATCTTCCCTTCCGTCATCGTCGAGCTCAGCGCCGGCATGAAGATCTCCCGGATCTTCGCCTGCACTGCCCCGCCGGTTTTGCTCCACCGCCGGCTGATTTGCACCATCGGCGAAGAGGTGGAAGAAGAGGACCGATCTGGGTTTGGTCGGAGACATTGCGAGGAAGGGAGGAAACTGGTTTGGAGGAGGTGCGCCATTGTTGGGTTTGAAGAATGGCGAAAAGCTTCCTTCTTTCGGTTCCGTGAAGGGGTTTTGAAATTGAAATGGGGGAAAAAGAGGGGTTTTTTCGAGGAAGGGATTTCGATGGAATCAACGTGCGGGAGGGATTCTTCAATGCTGTTGAAAATGCGCTGTGAAGATGCTCTGTTTCTTTGGTAACATCGAAAGAGGGGAGAAAAATGGCGATTGGCGGAGGTCTCAAGAGTTCCTTTTCAACTACCTTACCGGTTACTCAGACAGAGAGAGAGTGGAGAAGAAAGAAGGACGTGATAATAGATGGGCCTGTCAGAACATAGCTTTCGGCCCACTTATATTGGCCCAAAATCCTGAACTGTTTTTGGGCTTGGCCCTCACACATTTTTGGCAGCCTGGCCCGTTCTTTTCTCGGTCCAACGAAATTCCCGCACAAATATTTATTCCAGACAATTAATTCATTTCCCTCCACAACGGTCGAGTTCATTTCTGATTTCGCTCACTCACTGATTCAAAAAGCAAAATCTGTTACGAGTCGGCGTCACAACTTTCCCACCCGCTTTCTCTCATTTTCTCGCCCAAGAATATTCAAGAAAGTCGGTCCAGAGAGAAAGGGGGGAAAAAAGAGAGATTCGAGTTCGAAGAAATGGTGAGCAGAAGCAGCAGCAGCAGTAGCAAGAGCCGGGAAAGATTGCCGGAGAAGAAGATTCCAGTTCTCTCAGTCTTGCAGAACTGTTCGATCATCAAGAACATCTTCGTCGTCGGCCCGTCCGACGGCGGCGGCTCCTCCGTCGCCTCCGGAGGCGGAAACCAGCCGGCGAGAGAAGGAGGTGGCGGTACGGAAATGGAGGAGGTTGTGACGGTCGGCCGGCATCCGGACAACTTGATCGTGTTGACGCATCCGAGCATCAGTAGATTCCACTTCAAGATCATCGTCAAGTCTTCTACTCACCAGCTCTTCGTCACCGATTTGAGTTCCGGTGAGCTTTACTTCCAATTTTTTGTTCTCTCTAATGAATTATTTTTCTCCGCCGCCTAGGGATTCTGTTATTGTTCGAATCTCTTGATTTTTGGCTGAGTTCCTGGTTTCGATTTGTGTGGGGCGGAAGCTCATGGAACTTGGGTATCGAGGAAGAAGATTGAGCCAGGAGTTCGAGTGGAGGTTGCCGAGGGAGATACGATCCGAATCGGCGCTTCAACCAGAGTTTATCGGCTGAATTGGGTGCCAATGAGCGGCGCTGACGATATGCAGAATCCTTCTGCTTCTTCAGCTATGGATGTTGCTTTGGTTGAAGAGAAGGAAGAGCAAAAGCCAGGGCTTGTTGAAGCTAAACAAGAGATGACGACTCCTCAGGTGACCGACTGGCTGACTTCTTTCATTAGCCGAACTGTGAATCGCGATTACCTTTTCAATCTTTTCATTGTCATTGTATGTTTTCAAGATTTGTGGTCTTTCTGCTCATTTTTGTTATGATTTCTTTGTTTCAGAAGGAAGATAAAGAACTTGGGATTAGGGATTCAGACGAAGTGAGGGAGGTTTTGAGCGGCGAAAGAGACGATGTATTTGCTAGGAAAGCTGCGAATGGGGAATTTTCTGGGGTTAGTGAGAGCAGTGAACAGTATTCATGTGAAGAAGTGTCAGGGATGGTAGAAGAAGAGGTCAAGTTGGAGTCTCCATTGCCTGCTACAGAAGTAGATATCAAGTCGGAATCCCCATTGCCTATTCTGGCTGCAGAGAACGAAGTGACTATGGTCAGTTTCATAAGCTAAATTGTGAAACCTTGTGTTCAACTTTCTGTGGTCATGCCTTTCTCTCTGTGGTCATGTTTTCAAGAATGTCATCTTTCTAACTCTTTTGCTCCAAATGCTTTGTTGCAGAAGGAAGAAGCAGAGTTTCAGTTAAGGGATTCTGAGGATGTTTTCAGTACTGAGAAGAAAGAGGTAGTTGTTTTGGAGGCTATCAGTAATGCATCTTCTTCACAAGAAGAAAGCAGAGAATGTTATTCATGTGAAGGAGTATCCGATGTCCATGATGGCTTAGATTCTTCGCTGCCTGTTATGGAAAAACAGCAACAGTCTGGCTGTGATGTAGTGGAACAAACAGAGAACCAATGCTTGGTGAAGGAAGATCATGTACAATGTGGAATGTTTGAATTAGAATCTGTTAACTTGTCGTTGACAGAGGTGGAACCAACTGAGAGCTCTCGGCAAGTGCTTTTTGCAGAGGGGAAAGTGGAAATTGGAAGTCCATATATAAATGATGATGAAGCATTGGAAGTTTCAGAGCTGGGAACTGATGGTCCAGTAACAAGACACGAAGAAGCTTCTGTAAGTTCACTGATTAAAGATCAAGAACAAGGGGAAGCTGCTGTTCTAGGATCTGATTCTGAAAACTTGTGCTATATTGCTGGGAAATCGGCTGATGCCCACTTGACGCAGGTATCTGTTTGTGAAGAGAATGACGAAACAAGGGTTCCCTTGAGAAAGGATAATGAAGTAACAGAAGTTTCAATCTATGGAACGTGTGGTTCAGTTGTTGTAGGAAGTGAATTTGAAGATAATGATGTATCTGAGTCCTCCTTTGCTAATGATGCCCTGGCAGAGAGTGGGAGCAGAGACTTGTCTCTAATATTTCAAGGAGAATCCAGTGAAGTGGCGAACCTATACTCTTCACTACTTTTTGCAGCTGTCAAAGCCCACCTGGACAGAGAAATAGCAATGATGGGAGACAGGGAACCTTCAGAACCTGCTCTTTTAGAGGTGAACTTGTCTTTGACAGTTGAGAATCTACTCGAAGCTGACCAGCCGCTGGTGTCCCATGAGGAGGGCAAAGAAGACAGAAAAGATGACGAAGTCATTGAAGTTCCAAGCACAATTCAAGCAGACTTGCTGGATAGTGGAAGAGCATCAATGAAGGACCAGAGAAGTTCAGAACCTGGTATTTTCGAGAAATCTGATTCAGTGAGCTTGTCTGGGACTGACTTGCACGAGGTTTCTTCTGTTGTGGAGAAGGAAGGCTTATGGAGCTCGTTTAAAAATATTGATGAAGTTCAAGAAGACATTGTGGATTGTGTAAGTTCATCTATGAAGGACCAGAAATCGGATTCAGTGAACTCATCTATGATGGATGAGAACCTTTCTGGGACTGAGATGCAACAGGTTTCTTTAGTTGCGGGGATGGTAGAAGACATAGCAAGCTTGTGTAGAAATGATGATGAAGCCAAAGAAGTTTCTAACTTGCCTCGGTCGGTTGAGAATCTAGTCGAGGCTGAGCTCCAGTTGGTTCCATTTGAGGGAAAATATGACATCAGCTCTCTGTCCATAAATGATGGTAAACTCACAGAAGTTCCTAAGTCCGTTTTTTCGGTTGAGAATCTACTCGAGGCTGACCTACAGTTGGTTTCATTTGAGGAAAAAGATGGTGAATTCACAGAATTTGCGAAGTCACCTTTTCCAGTTGACAATCTACTTGAGGCTCAACTGCCGTTTGTGTCAAATGGAAAAGATGAAATGAGCCTTTTGTCCAGAAATGACGGTGAAGTCACAGAAGTTCCAACCATGGTGCAAACAGATGTAGGATACGATGAAAGATCAATAATGAAGGATCAAGAAGATGTCAAAATTGATCCTTCTGAAGCAGATACAGGTTACTTGTCTTTGTTGGTACAAAATCTCTCTGAGCCTGATTTTCAGCTGTCCTTAGTGGGTAATGAAGACATCGGAAGAAGCCCGTGTATAGATGTTGATAATGAAGAAGTTTCAGAACTTCCTAACTTGGCAACTGTTAGTATTGCTGATGAAGAGTGTGAAAGTGGAAGCGAGCATGGGAAATCTGATGAACTCAATAGAAGTCCTGATTCTCTTCCAAGCTTGAGAAGTTATCATGAGAAATGTGATGAACTCGATAGAAGTCCCAAGTCCCCTGCAACCTTGAAAAGTTATCATGGAAGCGAGAATGTGGAGTTCAATGAACTGAATAGAAGTCCTGAATGGCCGTCTGTTGAAGTTCACCTTTCAAAGAGATTAGACACAGAGTTCCCTGTCAGCTTAGAGACAGATATCAATATGGACGACTTTGATTCTCTAATGTCTGTTGAGACGATGGAAGGAGATGATCTGGACACCGCAAGTAGACCACTGGAGGAAGGCCATCTGGAAATTTCCCCCCTTGAAACAGAATCCAGCATTTCTGAAGCTAATTCGCTGCCAGTCTCGTTTTCTGAAGCAAGGGATGATAAACTGATGGAAACTTCAAACTCCGAAGTTGGTAGTTTAGTTGTCCACGAAGCGGAAGAAGGGGACACGTTTGAAGAATCGTCACCAAAGATTGGAAACGTGGACATTGATTTTGATTCTACTCTAAGATCACCAGTGAAACTCATTAATACCATGGACTTGGATACTCTCTTTGTTGCTGCAGTTGAATCTGACTTGGACAGCAATGCATCGCCGGCAGAAGACCAGAGACACCTAGACATGTCTCTTTTTGATAGCCCTGCAAGGGAAGAAGCTGCATCAAAGCGAGGCCAAAGCTTGGATTCAAGCAACCCGCTGGATTTCGATTCATTCTCGTCATGTGATGGTGCTGCAGTGAGACACCGAGAACAAAAGAAGGAAGAAGTTATTCCTGTTGAATCTGAATCTTTGACTTCGCCTTCACAGCCAGTCATCCATGTCAGTGGTGGCATTCAAGAACCGGAGGATCACAATTCTACTCCAAATGCAGAACCTGGAAGCTTCTCTATCTGCACTGTATCAATGGTGACAGAATCTGTGAGCTCGTCATCTTTCTCAATTGAGGAACTTCTCTCTCAGATCATGGAGAATGAAGAAGAAGAAGAAGAAAGCATGACCCCGCAATCTGTTCTTACGACAGTACGAAGTTTGGAACAACAGCATCCCAAGAGCGAGAACAATGCTGGCAGGTCATCGGTAAAGAGAACAAGCTTTAGGCTCAAGAGAGTAGAATCTGGTTCAGTTGATGGTCAGCTCCGGAAAACTCAAAGCATGGGGAAGATCATTACAGAAGATACGAGATCATCACCAAAGAAGCTTCATTTCTCAGGTCTTGAATCGCCACCACAGAGAGAACTCTTCACTCCGGACAAGGAGAATAGAAGCCCGAATAAGTCCAGTTTAAGCAGATCGTTATCGTCTAAGATCACGCTTACTTCCAGAATCATGGCCGCAGGGAACACTTCTCCGATCAAGGAGCACTCCAGCACTCCTGGAGCCATTGAACAAAGGGAAGCTACAACTACCACACCAAGCTCAAGTTCCAGGAATAATAAAGCGAAGTTAGGACTACAACTGGGGCTAAGGAACGACAGGATGCCGTTGCAGAATCTGATTATCCGTTCCCCTGTGAAAAGCTTGTGTGGTGGTGGAGCTTCTTCACTTGGTTCTGCTGCTTCCTTTGAAACAACACCTGGTTCTTCTGCTGCGGAGCAATCTTATGTGAGTTTGAATGATCATCCTTTACCCATCTCTTTCACTTGCATTGTGCTCGTTAAGTAAAATGTAAATTTGTGGTGTACAGGTTAACCGCAGCAGAGAAGAGACAAAGACGAAGAAGTGGATAATGGTGGTGGACACGGCTTCTCTGCTGGACCAAGAGTCAAGGAAGGCATTGCAGCTTCTACAAGGTCTCAGGGGGACTAGGTTGGTCATTCCAAGAATAGGTAATGTTAGCTTCTCTGCAGATTCAGTGTTAACTGTTAAGGCCTTAATTGCTGTTAGGATCAGTTAGACAAGTCAGTTAGGATTAATTCTATATAATCATTCATTTTCTCCACAACTGAAAAGCTTTATAATCACAATTTGTGAATCTTGTCTACATGATTAGGGATTTCGATGAATGCTAATCGAGGTCTTATTTTTCTTTGCAGTCAAGAATGAACTGGAGTCACTGAAGAGGACTGGTAGACTGTTCAGGAGAAGGAACACAGCGGCGTCCAAAGTGTTGGAGTGGATAGAAGAGTGTGAACTGAAAACAGAGTGGTGGATTCATGTCCAGACTTCGATAGATGAGAGTGCAGTTCCACCCACGCCACCTGCATCGCCAGAATCTGGAGGCGGCAGCAGCAGGACAAAATGGTACACTCCTCCATTTTCATCGATGACGACACCACCTGCTTCGCCTGAATCTGGAACCACCAGCAAGACAAAATGGTACAGTCCATTTTCATCGATGCCCTCGCCGAGACGAGAAGATCATGTCCTTTCCAGTGCCTTGTTCTACAAGAAACTCTGCCGTGATGGTGAACGAGTTGTCCTGATCAGCCATGATCCCGACCTCCTGTTCAAAGCCATGCTAGAGGTAACAAACTAACCATCTCTCCCTCTCAATCTCTCTCCTCTCTCCACTTACTAAAACTGGTTCATCTTGTGTCTGGTTCAGGGTTTGATATGCGAGACGGCTCAGGAGTTCAGGGGCAGCCTGGTAAACCCTTTCTCCGAAAGGTTCTTATGGGATGAAAGCTCTCCCAGAGGGCATACCTGGTCTGTCCACGATGACGTGGTGTTGAAGGAAAGGTATTACCCTACTCCTCATCGGAAGTTGACACGGGGAGACAGTGCGAGAGGCCTGAAACTCATACTGCTCGACGACGATGACTCCCGTTGCAGTCATGGATTCTCCAGTGACTCCATTAAAACCCTGTAAGGCTTCTCTGGAATGAGTAATCAGAACTTCTTTATCTTGTACCTGCTACACTTTTCTGCAGGTTTTCTGTAACTTGCTATCCTGTATTAGCTGTAGCTGGTTTTCTCAACCAGTACTGAGAAATGAATCCCTGCTGTTATTAGCTTTCAATGCATAAAATCTCCTTATTTTGGATTCATGAAACCTTACCTTCTATAACGTACAAAACGAAAGCTCTAGACACATGAATTTCTCTACTTAGTTGTGAATAATAGTTCACTGCTAGTCCTACCACTACAGCTAGTACTAGGATTCCCCTCCAGTTTTCTGGTTGCTGTAATTACACGACCCACCAGACAAGAGAAACGAGAACGAAGCCTCAGAATCGTCGAACCCCTGTCGATTGAACTCTGGGAACCCACCACCGAAATTGCACGAATCGAAGTTCAAAGGGGAGAAGCAGCTCGCCACAGCGCCAACAGGATCATCAACCGACTTGAAGTCCATGAGAGCTTGATCACCGGAACTGAAGTCCATCCTTCCAAGGCCACTGTCATCAGCGGCAGGATCATCAGTATGTGCAAGAGCAACGACTGTCTTGGTTTCGTCAGGAGGAATGGCTGGGGTGTGTCCTTGGAACAGCGCGATATGCCCGAACAGCTTATCCTTCCTCGAGAAGGTGGTCCCGCAAGAGCAAAGCCACTTGTCCCTCCCGCAGTGCTTCTCGTGGGTCTTGAGGTCGGCCATGACCGAGAACTTCTTGGTGTTACACCTGCTGCAGACGTAGCTCTTGTCGCAGTGAGTCCTCTTGTAGTGGTTCTTGACGCAGAGGATCGTTTTGAGAGGCTGGAACTTCTTGTGGTCCTTGTTCCGCTTGCAGCCCGAGAAAGGGCACGAGTATCTCTTGATCATCACTGGCTCTGCAGCGGCTGAGCTCACTTCTTTTATCGCTGGAGGCTTTGCGAGGGCTGCAGGGGTCTTGTACTCGTCCCCGTGTCCTCTCATGTGCATTCTCAAATTGGCATCTCGCTTGAATCCCTTCCCGCATATAGTGCAGAAGTGAGTGTGCGGGGCCAGGATTTCTTCCTTCTCAAGCTGTAGAATCTCGTACGAACCAGGTGGGAGGTGCTCGGCTTCACCGTCCTCATGTTCTTCGTGCTCTTCGGTGGTGGAGTAGTTGTGGTCGACATCCATGCTGTTGTTAGGCTGCTGATGTTGCTGGTCAGGAGAAGCAGCAGCTGGTTTTGGTGTGAACTGGCTGAACTGTCCGATTGTCTTGACGGATGGAAGCAGAGTACCAGCGGTGGATATCAACTGGACGATGATGGAGGTGAGATCGGCAGTTATGAGCTGCTGCTGCTGCTGAGTCAGGAGCTCGTCCGGTTTGCTGGGAACTCGGCCTTTTCGGGTGATTATCAAATGGACCATGTCATTGAGCTGATGGATCTTTTGTTCCAAGAAAGAGAGATTGTTTAGCATTGCACTTGGATCCCACTCAGGGGATTTGTTCTCGTTGCTGTTCTTGCCTTGTATCGAATTGTTGATCTGACGATTTACTTGCTCTTCCAATGGCGGTTGTTGTTGGCCAATCCTGAATCCATAGTCCATGATAGAGGAGCTGTTGTTGTTGTTGTTGTCCCACTTCTTCTGAAGCTGCTGTTGTGACCCAAAATCTGCTGATTTCTCTTGTACCGAATTCGACAACGAGGATCTCGTACCCCATGTATCGCCACATATCTCAGCTTCAGGATCCATCTAGTATATGATGAATCGATTTTTCAAGCAATCCTGGAATTCAGCACATGAAGATAAAGCAAGGATTGACATCAGGATTGTCCCGTAACCCTAACTGAAATATCCAATTCACGTTTCAACCATCAAACCAGTTCATGAAATCTTCTGCAAATACAGGGGGATTGTGATTGAAATCAACTGTTCATTCTCTCTCACTCTCTCATCTCTGAAAGCCAAAGATCCCAACTTTCCATTTCACTCTCAAGAACCCAAAACCCCAATTCCTCGACTTCCCCAAAAAACACAAGACCAAAACCCAACAAAATCCACTCCAAAGAACAGATAAACAAGATGAACCCAGAATCTCAATTTTCCATGGCATAAAACAAAACGAGTGGTAAAGGCAGCAACTTTCGAACAGATCTATCTCAGTACAATCCAATCAATCAAAACCCAGATAAAAGAACAAAACTTTTTACCAGAATCCTCAACCAGAAGAGCAGCAGCAGCTTCGTACCATGAACTCACTGCTCTTCAAAGAGACGAACTTTGCAAGCTGGAATGCCACGCGTTTCGTCGGCTTGAACGTGACATTTGAAGACGGGCGGACCGTCCGCTCTCGAGGAAGGTGTAGCAGAGTCAACTCTCCCAAAGTCTCGAGATTTGACATTGAAGCCCAACAATCTCAGCCGTTGGTTCGTGATGAGTGGGCTGTGGGCCGTCGGATGGCAGGGTGAGGTAAAAGACAGGAGCAAGGTTGTCAACCCGCGGGTTGACCCGGACCCGGTTGAGCTAGTGGGTCAAGAGTTAATGGGTCACCCGTTTTAGCTCGGTTTAGCCCGAAAATATGGAAAGCGTCATTATATTGTACTTATCCTGATAAATTATATCAAATCTCATCTAACATATGAGTTCTAACATATAATATTACACCAAAATAACATTTAGTACTTAGATTCAACATATAGTGAAAATTCACACACACATATATAACATTAGTATTCAAATGTTCAATTTAGGATTCCAAAGATTGAGTTAGGCGAAAAGAAAAATAGGAAAATAGGCGCATTTCGTAAAACAAAGAAAAAAATGACACAATTTGACCTCCAACCCGGTACCTTGTGACGGTCGACCCGGCGGGTGCGTACGGCCTGTTTTTCTCACCGGATCAGGGTCAAAGTGGGTCAACCCGCGGGTCGACCGCGGGTTGACAACCTTCACAGGAGATAGCGTTTTCGGTTTTTTTTTTCCATTTCCCTTTTGACGGCTGTGATTTGTGGGCGAGGAATGAGGATGGATGGATGCCACGTGGATCCCAGTGGGGAGAGTAGGGATGATTCTTCATTTTTTTGTTTTCAGCCGTCTTTTGTTTTTTGTGGTTCACATTTTCTCAAAACACTTTGTTGGATTTTGACTTGGCTTTTGGAGAGGGGATTTGGGACCTTAATAATGCATAATTAAAATTTTATTGAGAATAATTAATTATTTTATATAATGCAAATAAAAAAAAAATATATGTGATAAATATATTCTGAGTTCAACTACTAGTTATGGTCCTCACCCACCAATTTTTCATTCACGAGGCTTTTACACTCTTCGATATTTCGTGCTTACCGTTTATGATCTATGTTAGCATCGTTTTTATTTGATAATACAGGGAACCTCAGTCCCACGTGCCGTTTGAGCGACAGCGGGGTCTACTAAATCACTGGAGGTATCTGCATACTAACTGGGGCTTTCTGCTATCAACATCGGAGAGGCTTCGCCTCCGATACCAAGAGTGTCGCCGAAAACGCTCAAGTGACGTTACTGGAAATCGAACTTAAGACCTCCCGCATCTTTACTCTTATGTTTGTGGACTACACTCCACGTGTGTGGACTCAATTTAATCTTTCGTTGTGTAATACTTTTCTTAACCGTCATAAAATTCTTTCTATCTTCTAAATCTCACATGTGTACAAAAAATCCTTTGTTTGAAACCTAGAAGGTAAGAAAATTATTTTATACATAAAAATTAAAGAGAATAAATCCAAAATACTCAAAACGGTGAGTAACAGGAATACATGACAAGACAATGGGCAATTTATCAAAAAGAAAATGACATAATAACAACCAGTTTCCTTTTCCATGGTGATCACTAATAAATCACTTTGCTGAGTTTCTTTTGTTGTCTCTTCATTTTCATTCTCCAATCTTGTATACTATCATCATTATTCAATAAAATAAACTTTCCCTATCATTGTTCTTCTTTTTTTTTTCCTGCACATTATTGCACAATTGAGGAATAATAAAAGTACAATTATTATGATAAGTTGGATCAAGAAGGAAAACAAGGAGAAGACGATATTAAATCTGTTATGCGTATAAATTATGTTGTTGTTGTTCTCGTCATCAACCAAATTGCAGCAATGCGTTCTTACAGAGGGATTTCTGCATCTAATCTGAAGGGCTTGGTGTTGGCTCTGTCTTCCAGCTTGTTTATAGGATCTAGTTTCATTATTAAGAAGAAGGGTCTGAAGAAAGCCAGTGCCTCTGGCCTCAGAGCAGGTATTTAATCAATTAGTGTTGTTTACACAAAATTAGTATAAAAAGATGTCGATGCGGTAAATTTGTCTGATGATTTTTTTTTAACCGTTATGATTTGTTGTTGATGTTTCTCGTTACTTCTTGATCACGAGAAGAAACAATTTATTTTTTGTTCTCTAATTGAAGGGTGCATTTTTGTTTACGTTCCTCATTTATACGTAATTATTATTCTTGAAGATGATTTGACATGTCGATTTAGGTGCCGGTGGTTACTCTTACTTGTATGAACCACTATGGTGGATTGGCATGACAACAAGTGAGTACCTCAACCAAAGTTTTCACCCTTCTTGTATATTGTTGTTTATAACCCTAATTATTATCCTTAATTACATTTAATTCCTTTTACTCTTTTTTTGGTTTTTAGTGGTTGTGGGTGAAGTTGCTAACTTTGCAGCCTATGCATTTGCACCCGCTATTCTGGTCACCCCTCTAGGTGCTCTAAGTGTGATTATAAGGTAATTAAATGTACACACATGATTAATCTAGCTGGTTAATTAAACACTTATTAATTATCCTTCACATTTTATAATTTGCAGTTCTGCTCTGGCTCATGTGATACTGGGTGAGAAGCTGCACATGTTTGGAATAGTTGGGTGTATTCTGTGCGTTATGGGCTCGACGATAATCGTTTTACATGCTCCTCAAGAGCGCCACATTGATTCCGTCATAGAAGTTTTTCAACTCGCGACAGAGCCAGGTAACTAATATCAAACTACAAACTTATATTGAAAATCCAAGATCTTAACTCAAATTCACATAAGATATTTAAAAATACATCATTATTTATATTTATTGCAGTGTCACTATTCTACGTCGGATTCGTATTAGTAGCAGTATATATACTGATCGTGCATATAATACCTCGTTATGGGCAAACACATGTGCTCGTCTACATTGCTGTTTGTTCACTCGTTGGTTCACTATCGGTATGAACTATGTACACTACTAATCTGTTAAATTCTTTATACTAATACTCCATCAAGTACAGTTTTTTTTTTTGTATTATAATACGTATCTTGATGACATTGAAATGTGATTAAGGATTATGTGTTTTGACTGTTTGTGGTAATTACTGTAATTAATGGACCAGGTTATGAGTGTCAAAGCACTTGGAATTGCTTTGAAGTTAACATTTTTGGGAATGAACCAATTAGTCTACCCACAAACATGGGCTTTCACTTTGGTTGTGATGGCTTGTGTGATCACTCAAATGAATTATCTGAACAAGGTACGTTTTCTACGATGGCGGATCCAGGAGCTAGTATAGTTCTTATGAGTTTGTCGATTTTAATCATCCTGCCTGGTGTTATTTTATAATAAAGTTGTGTGTACTTAGGAAATAGCTAGGTAAGATGAACATATTCAAAATCACAACCTAATTTAGCCTAGAAATTCTAGCTCCAATGATTCTCGTTTAAAGAAAACAATCGATGAAATAAAATTCTTAAAAGTCTAAAACATAAAAGACTAACAGAAATATGAGGTTTGTTCACTTGAGAAATGACTAGAGCAGATGGTGAAAATAAGAATGGACACACAATACAAATTGATTTGTCAATTGATTTGTCTAGTGTTGACACTGCCCGTTTCAACAGCTACTATGAAGAGAACTTTTTCAATAATGAAATAGGTGAAAACTTATTTACGCAACAAAATGAACGATGAATTTCTCGCCGATAGGTTAACTATTTTATTTGGATAGACTAGTATGCTATTGGTATGGAGGTAGACTCATTGTTGATAAATTCGCTATATTAAAAGATCGACGTGTGCAATTGATATTGTGGGAAAAAAAAAACTATGATTTTTTTACGGTAAGGTATTTAATTTTCTAATAAAATTTGGTCCAGTACTCTACTATGCCCTGAATCCGCCGTTGGTTTTCCATCACTTCATTTGTACTCTTTGTTCACTATGTTACTATTAACCGTCTAACGTATATCGTAATAAAAAGTTTGTAATAACTAACATAGTTCTTTCCTAACATGATTGCTCTATTTGTTTTCTGATGATCGTTTTGCAAATGCAGGCTCTGGACACATTTAACACAGCTGTAGTATCACCCATATACTATGTCATGTTTACAACATTCACTATTCTAGCAAGTGTCATTATGTTTAAGGTAACATTCCTTCCATTCATGACCTCATCTTTGTACGTTTGTGTGGAATTGTGTACAAAAATACAAATGGTAATTAGAACCACTACTGAATTGGATAATCTTACTTCAAGGCCTTTTCAGTCAATGAAGTTTAGTGGGTGATTCATAATCAATCAAGAAAATGAAGTTTAATGGGCTGATTTAAGGGTAGTGTGTCCATAAATATCTGTTATATCCTAAATACGAGTTTTATGGTCAAAATCGTTTTGAAAAACCCTAGCTAGGAAGTAAAAGGGATTGTTTGTTGATTGTTATAATTGTGTTTTATAGTTGAACGCTTTTTGTGTGCAGGATTGGGATCGACAAAATCCAATACAAATTGTTACAGAAATGTGCGGATTTGTGACGATTCTCGCAGGGACGTTCCTACTTCACAAAACAAAAGACATGGTTGAACGTAAGTTAACAGCTACAAAAGTCATACAATACTAGCTAGCTAGCTTCTTAATTTCCAATGTTAATGCACAAATATATCCTTGTTCGACCTCGACGACAAACAACCAGCTGAATCTATTATAATCTATCGTGAACTTCTTTAATTTGCAGCTAATACATCTCCCCCTCAACCATTGCGGATTATTAGGCATCCGGAAAGTCATAAAGGTGAATTCGATCCTGAAGCAGCTCCTCTTCGACCACAGAATACCTTATGATGATCATCAGGAAAATAGATGCCCTACGTTTTTCTTTGTATTGTAGTCTTTTATTTGATCTTTTGGTATAGACATAAATGTATTTGGTTTGTCCCAAATTGTTACTAGAATGTAAGGAGAGTAGCTTAGCTAGGGCGTTCACAAGTGAACAACTGGTCTTTGTGGACAAAAATTGTCAATTAACAACGAGGAAACTGAGATTATTTGATGGGGTTGAGTTAACATGTAATACACATTAAGTCGAGTAGCACAATCAAATATGCATGGTTTTTTTCCGCAATTGCTATAATAGTTAATTGAAGTGGTTACAATAAAACCCACAAAACCCCTTCTCACTTATCCCTTTTGATACATATCATACCATCGGTGGTGGTGTGCGGTTGTATGATTCGTATCAAAAGTGGTAACACACGAGTTTTCTAGATTTTTTTTTATTTATAATTCTTGAGTTTTGTATCGGTCTGATCTGGACTGCACCATACCGCTGCATGGCCCTAGGAGCTAACCGTAACCTCTAGGCCTCTGAATCGCTATTCATCGCCCTAAAATTCAAATTTTATCGCCCTAAAATGCACTAAATTGACAATTGCACCCTCCGACCCCAAACAAACAATTCCTTCACCCTGCCCGGCCGTCGCCGACCTCAACCCGGACGTTGTTGTCGCTGTGGGATTCTTCTCTCCGGCAGCTGCCCACCTCACCCTGACTGCCACCGCTGGTGATCTTCTTCTACTGTCGGAGCCGGAGGAGGAAGAAGACGAAGAAGAAGTGTAGAAATGATGACCCCTAGGCGCTTATTAAATAAGGTATTTTAGAGTGACGAATAGCAATGCCCGACCCACCTTACTATTACTATTATAAGTGGCTCAACAACCCTAGAATGTACATAAATCCGGCGAAAATCAAGCAATATAGTTTTGAGTGATTCCAATTTTTTTCATGTCTCAAACTTTTTTTCTCCCCTTTAATTTCCTCCCATAAAAGGAGGTTTCTGCTAGCTCATCACCTCTCCCCAAAGAAAAAGAAAAAAACCCCTAGGCGCTGCAGAGATACATTCAGCAGAGACACCAATCCATTAGGGTTTTCCCCGATCTCCATTTCCAACCCTCTGTGCATGGTGATCCCTCCTCTCTTTCTCATATTTTCACGATCAATATTATCAAAATCGCGCTTTAAAGTTGAAAAAACTTACATTTCTAGATCACCAATACGCAGAATATCTCTTTTCCCTTAGACACTTATTAATTTCGTCAAAATCGCTTGTAGATCAACAACAAAACGCTTATACGTGAGATCGCGCTTTTGACCGCATTGATTCACGGACCGTTTCTAGAGCTGACGTAGCTTTAATTTATTCTCTTGCAGGCCAACGTGGAGTCCGATGTCGCCGTCTCCGCCGCCGCGGCGGCGGCGGGGAAGAAGAACAGGACGTTCAAGAAGTTCAGCTACCGCGGCGTGGATCTCGACGCGCTCCTCGACATGCCGACCGACGACCTGGTGAAGCTGTTCACGGCCCGGGCCCGGAGGAGATTCAGGCGTGGGCTGACGAGGAAGCCCATGGCCCTGATCAAGAAGCTGAGGAAGGCCAAGAGGGAGGCCCAACCCGGGGAAAAGCCCGAGCCCGTCAGGACCCACCTGAGGAACATGGTCATTGTCCCCGAGATGATTGGGTCCGTGATCGGGGTCTACAATGGGAAGACGTTCAACCAGATCGAGATCAAGCCCGAGATGATCGGTCACTACTTGGCCGAGTTTTCGATCTCGTATAAGCCCGTGAGGCACGGGAAGCCCGGTGTCGGTGCGACTCACTCTTCCAGGTTCATTCCTCTCAAGTGACGTGGATCGCGTCGGCCTGTGTGTCGAGGGTTTTGAATTGCGGAGGAACGAAGTGGCTCGACTGAATGTTTTTTTTTTCGTGGGTTTCGCGGAGCTTTTTTTTTTTCTTCTGTCTGGTTATTAGGTGGAGGGATTTGTGTTTCTTATGGGTTTTTTATATTTGGATGTTTAGGGAGCAGCCAGGGTTGAACCGTTTGAAGGGTTTTTTGTGATTTTTTCATCAATAATGGTAATAAACATTGAACTAAATCATTATATGCCATTATCAACCTTATATATGCATTTTGTTTTAGTAGGTTTTCGTTCTCGTTGAATGAGATTCGTGAGGCAAAGTAGAGGTTGGACGACTCTGATGTATTCTCTCTAATGCTTCACTTGAACTTATGTTGAAGAGTCAACTCAATACACAATAGTATATGTTCAATCTTCCTTTACGTAAGATAATTTTTTCCTCAAAATCCGAATATATAATCGATGTTAACTCTTACATTGCTCTTAATAGGTCTCTCACATCTAAGTTTCTAAATCAATGGGCGTAGACATCAGTTAAGCAAAACCAGGAAGGTGTAGGGATACTTTCCCATAATGAAACTAGATAGACAATCATCTCCTAGTGGAATATCTAATATTTGATTAGGAACATATAAATTACAATTAACACAAAGATCTAGCTTAAACTAATGTCATAATTGAACTGAAATTGAGATGGAACAACAAATATATTATATTTGAGATATTCCTATGAAGGAGACATGGACAGGCTTAGGTAGTAAGAGACAAGGAACTCTCCACCAAGTGGGCTTAGGTAGTAAGAGACAACTAGTCATACAACAAAAACAAAACAAATGAATGGAAACAAAAGCAATAATTATTGTTTAATTATGAGTTAGTACTATAATTTGATGGTTTTAAAATTGAGTGGTGGATGATGAGTTGACAAGGTTGAACGATTTGTGTTGGCTTGGCAAAAGATTAGCGGATTAGGAGAGAGTTTTGCATATCATCGCAATCCCTATCTTTCTCATGAGTCATGATCAAGCACATGTTCGACATTATATCGACATATTTTTGAGTTTGGTGAGTTACGTGGAGACTTATCAGTATTTGTGAAATTGTACTGAATCGAAGGTTCCGTCAGAAAATCTCATGTTGGAGTCTAAGATAATTGATAGACGGATTTTTAGCGGTACGAAACGGTTGAATCTTAATTTCAGTACAAAATATTTTATATCACAGACTTTTTTCAACTTTCGATACAATTCTACACTCTTTGATACAAAGACATTCCTCCTCCACCACATCTGCCTCGCCACCACCACGAGTCAGTTACTACTACTATGTAAACAACCACCAAATTCGAGCACCGGGTAACAAATTGGGCGGTGGATTTTGAATTTTGAATAATTTATTAGTGAAGTTTCATATTTATCTCCTACGTCACGGATTCACAGTTTCATATGGTCAGATTAAACCTTCTACTCAAAACCTAACACTTGATCTAATACGATAACGAGTGAGAAATTTATATGCGTATAATCGATTTATCGGATGAGATGAGATTAACCAGCAAAGTAATATGACAACATGATACTCATAAGGAAAATAGTATATGACAACATTTCTATAAGAAAAATTAGTGCGCGAAATTAATTAAAATATCCGCGAACATAGAAAATTAATTATAACAGAAAATATACGGATATGCTTCTCTTCTCTCCTCCTCTCTCTTCGCCACTTCCCGTTCGAGAACTCGCTGATTCAGATTTTCTTTCTTAGTACACCCTGAAAATTTTCTAGGAAAGGGCAGAAACAGGAAACACCAAAGGCCAATATCTCTCTTCGATTGGAGAATAAGGGGCGAAAGAGAAGAAAGAAAAAAGAAGCTTCAAATCGGAGTCGGAAAAACGGGAAGATTCAGATACTCTGTCTCCTTGTTCGCCGTCTCTCTGGTTCCTTTCTATCCTTAAATGGAAGCTGACGTCTCTATCCTACATCGAATCTAAACCCTAGCTTCTTCTTCTTCTTCCTCTTCCTTTCCTACTTTCCCCCCTTTCTGTCCCTCTCCCTCCCTCTCTCTTTCGATCAACGAAATTTCAGGTGTTCTGGTGTTCGATTTGTCCAGCTAGCGATGGAGAAACGAGTAGTTGTAGAGCTTCTATTGTTGTCTTTCTTAGCCTGTTGTTGTTTCATGACTTCAGCGAGTGTGGTTCTGATGGGGAATAACGTCACCATGTCTTTCGATGACATTGAAGCTAATTTCGGTGAGTGATTTCACCCTTTTGAATTCAGCGTTTGGTTGCCGAGAAACTGATCCTGAATCTGTTTTTTTTTGTGCAATGGGTTGTTGAAAGTCTGTTCCTTTTTCTGTTTGTCGGGTGATTTGCAGCTCCGCCGGTGAAGGGTTCGGGCGAATGCGGAGTGCTGTATGTAGCAGAGCCTCTTGATGCCTGTTCAGATTTGACTAATAAAGTTGTGAACGCTTCGAATTCGAGCTCACAATTTGTGCTGATGATAAGAGGAGGGTGCAGCTTTGAAGATAAAGTTAGGAGAGCACAGCAAGCTGGGTTCCATGCTGCGATTGTCTACGA
The DNA here is from genome assembly GCA_964030455.1 of Linum trigynum. NCBI lineage: Eukaryota > Viridiplantae > Streptophyta > Magnoliopsida > Malpighiales > Linaceae > Linum > Linum trigynum. The sequence goes on along the minus strand of OZ034822.1, from coordinate 1,460,003 downwards.
TGATGAAGACAGTGGTTTATTGGTTGCAAGTAATAACATTTTGCCTCTGTTGAAATTTTAATCTTCTCAAAAGTTTCAGCTTTTCTTATGTTCTAGTGTGAGTTCATCTATTTATGGTTGTTGGATATAGAATTCTGTGTGACGAATGTCCTAGTTTACGAAATGCTTGCTTAGAAGATCACATCCTTGCTCAAGCTCACCTAGGAGCTTGATCTTCACTTGTCCATTTTACGCAATGGATATACCTTTATTGGTTGCCAGCTTCAGTTTCCGCGTAATCCTTGTTCTAAAACCACATCTTTATGCACCTTTGATTAGGAATTTGTGTATTTTTTTGTGAGGTTCTTGTAGCTCTATGAGTGATAGAGCTGAGTTGCAGTGTATGGCAAGTTGACTTTACTAACTTATTCACTAATGATCTGCATAAGCAGCTTAGGGCGTTGATAGAATTGGAGAAAATTGTTCTGTGATTTATTTTTCTTCATCTTGACTTTCACCTTTTCCTTGTCAGTTCCTGATCGTTTGGTCTTGCAAAATTTAAAGTGGCAGGGAACTCAGCTGGCATAAGGATACATGCAGTCTTTGTCGCAAAGTCTGCAGGCGAAACACTAAAGAAGTATGCTGGGTGGACTAACGTGGATATATGGATAATACCCAGCTATGAGAATTCAGCTTGGTCTATCATGGCAATCTCTTTCATCTCTTTGCTGGCCATGTCAGCAGTTTTGGCCACTTGTTTCTTTGTCCGGAGGCATCGCATAAGAAGAGACCGTCCTCGGTCTTCTCGTGCTAGGGAATTCCATGGGATGAGCAAGCGCCTTGTGAAAGCAATGCCAAGCCTCATCTTTAGTTCTGCTGTTCAGGAGGATAATTGTACTTCAACAACTTGTGCCATTTGCCTTGAAGATTACAGTGTCGGGGAAAAGATCCGGCTTCTGCCTTGTCGACACAGTAAATTTTTATTTACCTTTCCAATTCCATCTTCTGTATTCTTATATGCCAGCTTTTATTAGGCGCTATAAATTCACTCTTTACTGTTCCGAATGAAGTAATGCTTGAAAAAAAAAGAAGGTTTAGTCGTGCCAGATGGGAATTAGTTCGCACCATTGGCCAATGTGGATCTAGTGCAGTTAGTCAAGATACTGAGTATTTGGAACAGGCTGATTGTCAACTGATTAATAGGCTTTTCTTGTATAGGGTTTGATAAATGACAATTGCTTGACATTTAAGATCTACTTGCACTTGTGGGAAAGTGCAAGTAGGTAGATGCCCTCATTGCATGGAGTCCATGTAAATCACTAGTACTTGCATTTAGTTAAGTTTGTTGTCCACCATGACTGATATGCTCGGTACCCTAATTTCCATTTTGTGAATTTTGCAGAGTTCCATGCTTTATGTGTCGATTCTTGGCTTACATCATGGAGAACATTCTGTCCGGTGTGCAAGAGAGATGCAAGGACGAGCACAGGGGAGCCACCAGCATCTGAATCCACACCATTGCTCTCATCAAACCCGTCTTCGGTAGCTTCCTCTTCTGTTCTATCATCCTTTAGATCCACAACATCGTCAGCTATAAGAATTGGTCAGCCATCTCGGTCCCCGTCAGTTTCTCATTTCCCTTCGTACTCCGGTGGCACCCCTTATGCCCCGCAGTCCTCCATTGGCTCGTGCCATCAATCATCGTATTCCCTCAGCATGAGCCGAAGCAATGCTGATCTAAGGAACATGTCTTCACATCGATCTCAAGCTTCTCATTTGATTTCTCCCTACGGCTACCCTTCCATGTCGCCCCTGAACACGGCGCGCTACATGTCTGTATACAACCCTAGTCCAAGCAATGCCTCGCCGAGCTTAGTGGGATCCACGAGTTATCAGCCTCGCCCTCTACATTGTAGCGAATCTAATGCGAGCTTAGTGGGATCCACGAGTTATCAGCCTCGCCCTCTACATTGCAGCGAATCTTATGCGAGCTTCTCACCGTTTGCTTCTACCCACTCCCTTCCTGACTGTTGAAAGCCAGGTTTTGGAACTTTTGTTTGACCTTGTCATGGTATAAGGAAGTTAACCATGTAAGTACAATCTTCTCTACCTCTGATGTTATTCATCAATGGTGTGCTGCCTTTTTCCTTCACAAAAGGCCCTCTTTCTCTGGTTGTAAATTATAGATGGGAATGATACCGAGATGGTCGGTATTTGTTTGTAATTGGTTTCCATATGGAGTTTGACAAAAGAGTGTTTGTGGAATCGAGGCAACAGGGAGAAGAGTTGATCTTAACCATGGATCTAGCTTTTGGGGGTTGCTTTTTATTTCTTTCTGGTGTGCTTTTTTTTTTCTGGATGAAATTGGTGTTCTTCTTTCTTGTAAAGTGACAGAGTGACCAAATGTTTCATTTCGCAGTGAATTTCTTTGGACTGGGTAGATGGTTTAGTCTCTCTTAACAGTAAAAGTAATTGTGGTATGGTAAAGTAGGAGTAGGCTAAAGAAAATGGCAGGTTTTGTCAGTCTTGTCGATAGCCATCTTATAAGCATTTAGGAAAGGAGAGTAATGGAAACTGTCCCATAACTTGATTTGTGTATCTACGTTGTGTTACTGGCGTTGTGTCCAACGTGAGCAGCCTGTATGATACGTATCAATAGCGGTGTTCAAACGGATTGGTTATCGTGGTAACCATATTAATCGGTAGCATTCGGTTAATTTGGTTTAGTTAATTTGGATAATTGGTTTGGTTTGGTTTGGTTAAACAATTTAGCTTATTTGGTTTGGTTTCAACACTGCTAACCAATGAAACAAATTAACCAATTAATGATACACCTAATATACAAAATTATTTATACTTCCATGCAACCAACCAAACCAAACTTTCGTGATTCCCTATTTTATTTTCATGTGTACAACAAACCAAAGCATTATGGGTCAAAAATTAAATGGGTCTGCCTATTTACTAAACCAAAACATTTTGGACAACTACTAGATTTTAGGATTACGTACAATACCATGACAATCACATTAAACTATGTATAGTTTAAGTGTTTCGTATGAGAGCTTTAACTTCCTGATGAGTAGTATTGGTATGTAGTTAATATTTATGTTAAGGGTTTGTTGTAAGCTAACTATATTAGGTGGAGAGATGATGAATGATGTATTAACTCGAATGATAATGATAATTATAGATGGTTAGTCTTATTATTATTTTATTTATATAAATGATAGTCTGTGATAGTAATAACATATGGTTATGTTTTATTCATTAATAGCATAATTGTTTTCATGTAATGTTATGTTATTTGGTTAATCCGATTATCTGATTAACCAAACCAATTAAACTTTGGTTTGGCTAATTTGGACGGTTTGGTTAAGACATTTTATTCCATGGTTAATGAAATTTAGACTTAATTGGTTTGGTTATTACCACGGTAACCATTTGAACACCACTACGTATAAAGTTCTCCCGTAGCAGCAATGAAACTGAGATTTCCTCTTTCATCAAACTTCAACAAGCAGATATCATGCCCACCACACAATTATGATGTTATAATGTAACGGAAAATCGATAATTCAAAAAAATAAATAATAGTAGATTATCTATTTATGGGCAAGATGTGCGTTTGCTTATTTATGGGCAGGAAAGATCAGTCTCATTATATTTTGGGAGATATAAATTACAAAGGCGTGATAAGATATACACAACTTCTTCAGGCGGTCTATCAATCTAAGCGCCATCATTAGTTTTGGTATGATCTACAAATGCATAATTTGGCACCGGATCCAAACTATCACCACGATGATGATGCAGTTGCTAGGCAAGGAACCGTAAAGCTACAACCGCTGTCGGAGTAGAGATATGGTAGTGACAATAGTCGCCATCGTTTATCACTCCAAAATAAACGACGACGACTGTTGCATTTGCCTCGAGTTGTTTGCTGAAAATGTGGTCACCATCGTCCATGGATGTCGCCGCGTATTCCATCAAAGCTGCATCCATGATTGGGTGCTCGAGTGCAGCCTGTTGTCCCCCAAGTGTCCACTATGTGGCCAACTGGTTTATGCAAGAGGTTTACGAGCTTCTTGGTGGGTCGTCTACAAATATATAGAAGTAGATTTGGGAGCCGTTTTTCAGCATTTCAAATTTTCTCTAAGGAGAACGAAAGTAGTAAGGGTAGATTTGTCTTCACAGTTTTTTCTTATTCATAGAAAAAAATACATCAATACTGAAATTTGAACCATGGTTTTTTTAAACAAAGACATGAATCATTACCAATTACACTAAATGAATTTCATGTATCTTTTTAAACTACAAAACATACAGAAACCTAAAATCTTAAAAACATGACTTTTCCACTACGATTAACTAGCTCACTAACTCTTCTGTAAGTATGTATTTGTTGTTTGATATTTTTATTATTAATTCAATTTAAACAGTCAATTTAGCTACCGGTTACAAATAAACATTTCGAATATTTTGAAAACTTTAGAATGTACATCGTAAATACGTCATATTCAAATAACATCTGACCAATCCGTCAGATACCAAACTAGTTTCTATTAAGGATAAAGTCTTTAATTGTTTTGAACTCCCTTTTCACTCATGGTCGCAATATAACTTTTTCCTACCCTAGAAAGGAAATATAACTCAGAAAAGTTATATAAAATTATATAACAACCTTCATAGGATAACATAATAGTACTATTTGTATGCATACTCTAATACAAGAGGCACAAAAGAATCATATATACAAATTAATCATACTACAATACTCAGTAATTTCGTAGTCGAGTTAGGCGCATGTGGATGCAACTACGTACTTGAGCATTGATGTATTTTTTCAAATAATCTCTCGTTACTTCCTTTCCTTTCAGATGTCTTGATCAAATCTCATATTCCCTTTTCCATTATAACGTAAAATTGCCGTATTAACACTTCTTTCATGCAACTATTCACACTTCACAGTTTTCGTTGAGAACTAAACTCTATAAATATATGATATTGATTTTTACAAAAAAAAAGGGTATTGTTTTGAGATATGGATAAGAGAAAGAAGAAGAAGAAGAGAGGAAGAATCATGTTTCAACATTACATGGCAAGAGAAGGATATTGCGGACAATGAAAAGAAATCGTTGCTAAATGAGATTCAAACTCTTCGAATAATGGGTATTCACTGTCGCGTTTATAGTTTTTAAATGTTCTTCTACGTAACATAAGTAAGAGGTCTCGTATTCGAATTTGTAGCTTTTTTTTCTTCATCTGTTGTGATTTTGATAAAAAAAAAAAATCAAGGTTGGTATGGTCAATGGTGGGTGCTATGAACGATGAGCAATTGAAGGAATACTTGAAGAATAGGGCCTCAAGAGGTGAAGACTTCCAAAATCCAGAAGAAAAAACTTCCTCCTCCTAGGGACCAAAAAGTAAGCCAGAAAAATTTGAACCTTCTTTCTTTTAGCACTTTTCCCCCTTCACTTCACTTCTGCTCTTCATGTTCATCCTCTTTCGTCAAACTTCTTGTAACCTGGAAAAAAAAGCAGAAAAAGTTACCTGAAAATTGTCCTCGGACATGACTGTTCTTCTGTATACATCAGTTTCTATCCAACAAATCTTTCTGGTGCAACGTGTACATCTTTCACTCCACATCCCTTTTCAGTATATGAAACCTACTACAAATACTACAATCACAAACTCACTAGCTTTCAAGTGACCTCTCATCATTGTAAATCAGCAGAGAATACTGAAGAACGATCAGTGATGACTGCAAAAAAGAAGGGGGGAAAATCACAGATCTTCTAGGCTTGCACTCAATTTGCAATCGTTGAATTGATCGCTTCTGAGATCGTATGCCTGGAAATAGTCATTCCATCTTTGTCTTCATAAGTGTATCCAAAATTATGCTACGATTTTGCATTTCTACCCCCTCTTCTGCTGACTTCTTCACACAACCTGCAAGGCAGTGTGTCGAGACTTAATGAACGTGTTTCCCCATAGTTGCCGAGAACACCACATCTCCTCCATGCATGGTATTCGGCATATGCCACTGCATCATTGGCTAGAGCCTTAACATATGAAGCGAGTTCGTTCATGGAGCTGAATTTGCTCCCGTCTATGATTGAGTGAGGAGGAATGAAATCCCACACATTCGGCGCCCCAAAATAGATTGGGACCGCTCCAGAATCTAAAGCATAGAACAACTTTTCCGTCACGTAACTCTCGGTGGCTGTGTTCTCTATAGCCAGCACAAATTTGTAGTGAGACATGGCACAATGTAGATGGTCCCACCATCTCGGTTTCTCACTGGTAGCGCTGGCGCACTCTGGGTATAATGAAAGGGCCATGTCAAGTCCACCGACATTGTTCAAGCACTTGCCAAAGGAATGGTGAGGCAGCAAGCTGAGGAGAGACTTTGCGCGCTTGTTTCTTTGAGCTAGACAGCGTGAGGAAGACCAATATACAAGTGTATCCTTCAAATAAAAATAGTTTGAGATCATTCAATGCTATTTCCATCTCTTTCTTATGAAGTATCAAAAGATTGGAAGCATTAATACTCACATTGTTCTTCCTTGGAGACACATTATAATTTCGACCATTATGAAACAGGGCACCGGCATAAGTTGACTGAACATCATCTTCAGCATGATAACTGATAAATACATCTTCCATACCAGAGCGTTTTCTGCCGGGCTCTAGGTCCATATAGACACGAAGTGGATCTCCATTGCGTCTCTGACAACCAAAATAGATCACATTTCCTCCTTATTATTTACTAAAAACAACAAAGAGGCACAGAAATTATTTGTGCACCAACTGCATACCCCTAGGACTTCGACATTCATATGTAAGCATCGTATAACAAAGGACAATAGGAAAGATGAGATTATCATGCTGCCATTCCACACAATTGCATACCCTCGATGTTTAAACTTGACTACACTAGCAAGCATTAGAATCCAAATACTACAGCATTTAACATAATGCAACACAACACTTTTTCCTCTATGAACACCCATATCTAGTAGTTGCCATAACAGCACTAGTGGATCTTTATAACTCTGTAACTGTGGAGCATTTCCCCCTGCATTCTCCCTGCCAGCCATTCTGGTGCCAAAAAGGGAATTCTTATGAGCTTAAATATTGAATGTTCATATGATGTGGAGTGTCCGACCTGGCAAGGCCTGAATACATGCAGAAAGGGACAGCACTAAAATATGCTTAAGCAACTATACAAAGATCGCATTAGATTCTGAAAGTACTACTGATCTCCAAAAGAGCCAAACCGTCTTCCATAGAAGACATTGACTATAGGCGCGCATCTTCAAATTCAGCCCTGTTTCCATATCCCGATATATGTGATCTATAGTTCTTACTGCAACCCGATTCACAAGCCAGAAGTGAAAATATATTCCTGAACTAGAAAGAAACTGAAAGGCACATCCAAAATCCGGCATCTATCGCGTACACCAAACCACATCAAGCGAACTAAGACAATGTGACCGACCCCATGTTCAAGCAATCTAAAAACCTAGTCTTAACACCTCAAACCAAGTTCTTCCTGCATCAAAATTTCCATCCACCATGTTCTAGACCATTCATCGTCACACAAGCCAACTACTTGATCAGCAGAAACACATCGCTCCCCTCATCCCAGCCCACAAAGATTCAACATTTCCTATTGTCTAATCTAATTGAAAATATAATGAAATGAATCGGCAGAGTTACCTGAAATGGAGGCGTAGTGGTCTCAAACAACAAAGCATCAGGCTTGTCAGCAAGAACAGCCGATTTACTCCACAAACAGCTCAACCCACATCGGCACGGATACAAATTGTCCAAATTATCAGGGATCCAAGTCCACCCTTTGACCAAAACGCTCACATGATCCATCTTCAGCTCGCCGCACTCCGAATCACCCCCAACCCGCTGCAGAGAGCCCGTCGAGCCATTAAACCCAGAACCGCCGGAGGCGTGGATCGCATCCTTGTGGCCTTCTCTGAACCGGGCGCAACCCACCTGAGAGTCCCACTTCTTGTAAGCAGTGAACAAGTCGACGAACGGGTCGGCCTTCGTCGGCTCGACCCGAAACCCGGAATCGGATAGGGAGGTCGTCGTCAACGCCAGAGGAGGAAATTCGAGGAACCCGGCGAAGAAGAAGAGGATCAGGAACGCGGCCAGCAGCATCAGGGCAATGGTGATTGTGTTGATCGGGTTCTTCAAGAGCATTGTGCGCCAACGGAGAATTTCAGGCGTCGGGAATTTCCGGGAACTTTCTCTCTCTTTCTCAGGGTTTTGGCGGAGAGAGAGAGAGAGAGAGAGAGAAAGTAGAACGGTTGGTGGGTGGCGGCGATTTCTACCCCTTAGCGGTTACATGGTCGCCGTCGGAACAGTGAAGAAGACTAGTAAAAGAAATGGTCGAAGCAAAAACCAAAGAAAGGAGCCTGCAGATCGAGAAACGCTGGTTTGGTGGTCATTGGTCAACTTTCTTCAAGGTTCAATCACGTTCTGGTGCCTAGAGTTTGGTCCGGGTAACGATCGAGTACCTCTACTTTTCAAATCATCAATGGTGGATAGGAACAACAATGGGTAGGGGAGGGGTGAATAAAAATAACTGTAACACGACCCACCATCCAATTCGAACCAACTTATCCACATTTATCGTTAAAATTCAGGTTTAAGCAACTTTAAGGTTGGTTGATGGTTTTCATTGGTAAAATCCGCCTCTTTTGGATTGAGTGCGAATTTTACGTTATGCAACTCATAAATAGCCGACTCGACCCATTTGTTGTCTCTTCAAGTGAGGAGATGAGCTTGTAAAGGCCATTTACTTGCAATTCAGATTCCAGTAATTGCGACAACACAAGAAAATCTTCTAGTAAACAAAATTGTTGTTTCCTAAGATGGTTAGAGTACTCTAACTATGAGTGTGTGATGTTATTATCTTCTGCTATCTGGTTCCTCAAATACGTGGAGTCCGATTCATCCTATAAAATCGACTTTTGCCTACAAAACAATGATTTTGGAGATACATTGAGCAAAACAATGCTTTTTACAAATGCACCTTACATAACAATACTGCAATATGCAAACATCTATATCATGGGATTGGGATAATGAACATCTATTTGGAATTTACAAATACATTGAAGCTAAACAATAAAAATGTTCGACCACCCAAACAAGCCAGCCATACAAACCTTGCTAAAGTTTAGCTTTGGCTCCTTCTATATGTTGTTTTACTCCCAACTCAATTAAACAAACTAATCTACAGCAGGCCACAACACTATGTGAGATACAAAAAAACGGCAAGAGCTTAGTTGAGCAGCCGTTCTAACCAGGTCAAAGAAACAGTAAACAATAGCAGAGTTGATATAAAATGCTTGAACTCCTCAGGTTCTTGCCATTTGGGACAGCTAGAAATCGAAATCGAAGGGGAGGCTCCATATGTTTGCCTGACATGGACATAGCAGAGCTGGATGGGAAAATGACAACAGTGTTTGAACAAGTTATATGAAACCCTCCCTTCTCAGATTCTCCCTTGCAACCCTTTTGTTTTCTTGACAATAAAATCTAATTCATTACTGATAAGTAGGAGGAACATGTCTCATGGCTGCCATTATATAACCCCCATTACCACCACAGAACCAAAGTGAGAGTGAGAGATTAGAGAAGAAATCAACTGCGTGAGAGAAGAAAGACAACCTTGCTCTAGTATTTGCCTATTTGGGTTGTGCAGAAACAAACACAAGTTCAACAGAAACAGCAAGAGGTCAAGAGAAGGGAAAGATGGGCAGAAAGAGAAAAGCTGGGGCTGCTGAAGCTGAAATCATGCTCAAGCAGGAGCAACAAAGAGAAGGAAGTGACGAGTTCCATGATGATGGTGATAATCAGGTGGAGGAGGATGGTATGGCGTGGGATGAAATGGTGAGTGAAGCAACAGGAGGAGGAGGGAGGAGAGGGAGGAAGAGGTTCGTGGGAGTGAGGCAAAGGCCATCCGGCAGATGGGTTGCAGAGATCAAAGACACAATTCAGAAGATCAGGGTATGGTTAGGTACCTTCGATACGGCTGAAGAAGCTGCAAGAGCTTATGACGAAGCCGCCTGCTTACTTCGTGGCGCTAACACGAGGACCAATTTCTGGCCCTCTGCTGATCCTCATCGTCCTCGCCACTCTTCTACCTCCTCTTCCTCATCCCCATCACAGCCTCCTGCATTGCCTTCCAAGATCACCAACCTTCTCCTCCAGCGCCTCAATGCTCGAAACACCCACCGTCATCTCTCTTCCTCCTCTTCCAGGGTTGTCAACAAGCAGCAGCAGAAGCAGCAACAACAATTCGTAAGAGGAGGACAAGAAGATCAAGTCGATGAAGATGAAGAAGATGATGATGAAGCAGCCTCATCTGAATTAACAGGTTTCTTCAACCATTTCACTAACGCCAACCCCATCACCAGTATTGGGACAAACACAACAACCAATCATCCTTACATGACAGCAAGCATTGCAGACTCACCATCAACTATGAGCGATGATAGAAAGGGAGATTTTTGCTATGATATTGTGAATGAGGGCTCAGCAACAGCAGCAGCAGTCACAGCATGGGATTCAGACAATTGTCATAATAGTAACTTTCACCAGCCAATCTATTCCAACGCAGTACAGCAACATACAGGTGATCAGTTAGTTGATCAGGGTGGTGATTTGGATTTGGATATGGATTTCAATTTCGTCAACTATCTTGGAGCACCCTCCGCAGCTGCAGCAGCTCACTACTCTCCGTTCGAGATCGCTCAGGAGATTCAGGAGGAGCCTGTGCTGGAACCAGATCATCAAAGCAACAACAATGGCATTGATGACGACGAGCCATCAATGCAGCTGAGAGCAGCAATGAAGCGGATGAAGTACGAGAGGAAGTTCTCGGCTTCTCTGTATGCTTTCCACGGGATTCCTGAGTGCTTGAAGCTGCAGCTTAGTGGGTCGGTATTATCATCTCCGTCTGAACAGTTATCCAGCCTTCAGAATGCCTGCAGAAGGAACAACAGAGAAGTGAGTCATGAGATAGAGCAGAGGGCATTGGCAAAAGAAGATAAAGATGAAAGCTTTATTATGGCAGATAAACATCAGAAGAACCCAGAAAGCACCACAGGTGAAGAATCGACTCTATGGAGCTCTCTTGATCTCCCACCAATCTGCTTCGTCTCATAATTACTCAAAACCGAAATTTGCTTAGCTTTCCCTTTAATCTCACATCTTAACCATACCCACTTACTAGTATCACTGTAATTTGAGCAATGGCGAAACTATCGTTATGATATCTCTAAGGAGTGTTAAGAATTGGGGCTTTTTTCCTGTTTAGGTTAAAGCTTCGGTAGCAAATTAGGGGGAAAGGGTTAGGAGAGCATAATGTATACAGTATACATACCTGACAAACAGTGAATCGGAGAATTGAGAAGCGATGGGGCCTGCTTTCCCTTGACGCTGGTTTCCCGCCGTTTGAAGTAGTTCCCCGGCATCGTCATCGGCGGCCGGCAGCTCGCCGGTTTCCGCTTGGAAGTTTGGAACAAGACGGAGAGAGTAGACAGAAGCTGAAGGCGTAGTGACTGCTCCACTTGTCAGCTGGAGCTGACTTCAGTCTGCATATGTTTAATTTGCAATTAACCAAAATAGTCACCTAACTTTAGACCGATAACATACTGGTCACTCATCATTAAGAAAATATCAATTTCCCATTTACCTACATGCTAAATACGGTTCTCGACATCTCTCAACTTACATTGATCAGTTTTCTCTTACTTATTGGGTGGAAAAAGTAATTCAAAGCTACTTATTAGATGATTTTGATTATCGTTCATAGTCTATCAACAATGCTCAAATGAGTACTATTTTGAGCACCATAAAATTTCGAGTGAATGCTATCATACAAGTTCTCATAGTATTATGACGATAATGAGCACTTATTGTTACCAATACCGTGTAATGGTTACCATCCTAGAATAAGGCATCACATCCACAAATACTGGTGATCGCAACGCTTATCCACAGATACTGTTGGATGTGGTACTTTGCCGACTCCCACTTGTCAACATCGCTTGCCAAGTAGAAGTTAGGGTGCAACATGTTGAGCACGAATGTGATGCCGCCTGAAGAGGATGATGCCCACATCCCTAGCTAAACTAGCTAGAATTTTGGCATGAGTCAAGTTACGTGTAAACTATGTACGAGTGAGTAAATGCGTGAAGGAGACGCATAAATCAATTGTGCTTACTCTTGACATTAACGTGCGCACAGTTCCCGCATAAGCAGGTCATTTTCCCTAAGAATGAAGGCATCCAAAAGATTGTTGAACACTTGAATGCCAATTCATATACAAACCAACTAGCTATAGCAATAATTGCACACCACATACGCACATAATATTTTGTCCTTTAACCATTTATTTCCCTTGCCTACTTGGGCACACATGAAGCAAAGTTGTCATACAAACATTAATCAACAATCATTTCTAAATCTTTTAAAAAAATAACCGTTCATTCCCCCTTTTGTAATATACGGTACTAGATGGTGATGTCGTGTCTTGTCGCGAGACGGAGATGGTCTATGAGCATGTATTATGTGGTCCGTTATGATGTTTTGTTAGTATCATTAGCCTAAAATTAATTCTTTATTAGTAGTTTTGTCAGTAGTATTGATTGAGAAGAGATATATGGCGGTCAACATCCAATTTAATTTTTTTGAAATTTTTGGCTAATAATTGATATTTACCTAAATCCAAGTAGACCCATTGATTATGGGAAGGGAATGAGTGACTTATATATGGGTTTGGAAGTTTGTATATGGGTTTGGGTATGGATTCCCATTTATTCGAGAGTGTTTTAATTACACATACAAAAATTAGACTTATTTGTAGGACTTCAAAAGTTTAGGTACCAAAATGTAACACACACAAATTTTAGGTACTAAAATATAATGTTTCATTAAATTTTTTAGGACTTATATGCCAAAAAAATAAATTTATGTTATAAATCTAAAGATCTATTAAGTTTAGGTACCGAACTGTAATTTGCATAGTTGAGGCTTGATTCCTTTATGATGATGCATTTAAGATGATAAATATTTATTTTTTATGTAAAAATGGAACTATTTATTTGAAATATATAGATACCTAGCCAAACATTCTGTGTATAATTGTTGAAAATTCTAGCCAGGGTGAAAAAGAAAACTCTAAAGAAAAGCAAAAGAAATACAAATTGGAACTCGCTTAAAATTTCACACTTTCAAATCTCATAGTAGAAAATGACGACTTTCTAATAAGTAATAACCATATATCTTTATTTTTAATTGGGCTCGATATTGAGCTGAAAAAGTTAGTGATTCATGGTTCAATTATACATTCTCTAAACTGTTGATGAGTCATGTATGGACCCGTTCATACTTGTGATTAGAATACATAAAAATAGTATACTAATTAGGGTTAGGCGAAGAAGGCAAAGAAAGAAATAAAGAAAGGGTAATGGAAGGAGAGTGGAAAATGAAACGAAGAGAAAGTAAATGATGGAAATGTTTGGTCATTTTTGTAATTATATTAAATTTTAAATTATTATTTTTGTTACTGCTGATTATTTTAAACATTGTTCTATTAAAATGTCATACAAAAACTTCATACAGATCAATATCTCAATGTACTCGTATTATATTTTACTAAGTATGTTGTCATGTCACCGAATAGAATGTTCTTTTAAAAATGGTAATTATTATTTCAAATGGATAACATACATATTTTTTTGAAGTAAAAATCCCATGGAAGACCAAAATGGACGAATCTTCTCCTACAGTTGAGTGATACAGTATCTTGCATGGTACAAACTAAATTTATATTTTGATGTTATGGTGGATTGGATTCGTGGATTCAAGTGAATCTAAACATTCGACCAATATGTAAATTTATAAAATTGTAGGTATGAAAACTCATAAAATTAAGATAACAAAATATAATTATTCAATGATTTTACATTAAAATTAAATTTGGGGCATCAAAATGTAAAATGTACATTATAGTGACTAAGTTGTGATTTAATTAAATTTGGAGTATCAAAATGAAATTATTTAGGCAACAGTAAACCAACTTCACGTTTATATATATACTAGAAAAACACCCGCGCTATGCTGCGGATGATGAACGACGTGGTGAAATTTGCATTTGCTATATAATTTTGTATTTACATTATCAAATATTAAATGTTCTCTTGACATTCAATCATTATTCATAATTAGAAAAAGAAAAAAAAATGGTAATTAGACTATATAAAAAAGATGGTAGCAGTGGGTTTCCCATGCCCACGGTTTCCTTAAATAATTAACCCAACCCTAATTGGTCGGAATGTGTCACGGGTTGGTCCATATAGGATTACATTGGAACAAACCGACTCTTGGACCGGATCACACCGAATCGAATATATTGTGATACGATCCTTAGTCTTATAAATTTTATAAATACTAAAGAAAATTAACTGAATTAACTTTTGGATTGGACCAAACCAGACAAAATCGGATGAAATACACTATTGATCTGATCTTTGATCCTAAGATGCCTTGCATTATTGAATAGCAATTTTATGATAAATCAACATATTAAAAGAATAAAAAATAAAATGATACAATTAATAGAAACTAAAGAAAGTGAGATTTAAATAAAAAAGTAAGAACGGTCTTTGAAAATTCTCTCTAATGCACATTTGTTAATTGAGATATCAAATGAAAATTTTTCTTAAAGATTAGCATATCGAAATTGGAATTTTATCATAGCATAATAGAACCCGATATCAAGATTAAGATGTATAAATTTGGGCCTTCATAATTGTATAATGGAGCCCAAAACCCTACAACACCATTTGACTATGAGTGAAAAAAGGATTATAAATGTTAGAAGTAGGGATTGAACCCGTGATACAAATAGTACATCATTATCAAGATTCCCCCAATCCCCAACCTGCCTCTGTCCCTGCCCAAAATCCATTCTTAATTTATTATTAAAAAAATTGACTAATTAGCTAGAGAGTTTAGGCAACAGTAACAATACTTCATGTTTATATATATTAATTAATATCAATATGTAATATAAGCCGGGAGCTAGTTCATTTTTCGTAACTCGTAAGTTACTAGGAGATATCCAATATTACATTCGGCAACATTTTGTTTTAGACGCCCTCTTGCAAGAAATTACATTGCCTGGAAATTTCAAAAAGCATCTTATGAATGAGGAGACTACATGTTAATTCCTTAACATACTTATTCTGATAAGTCAAATTGTTGGTGGAGTTCCAAAACTATATTTTATATCATCTTTTGTTATCATATATCCATAGAAGAGTATGCTTGATATAGTCACCAATAGTTTGGAAATTGGATAGCTTAGGAATGGGGAAAGCTCATGCAGAAATAAAGGGTTATGCTTAGGAACAATGGACTGACCCATATGCTAGGAAAAAGATAAACATTAGTTTTGGTTACAAGTTTGAAAAAAACAAAGACAATTGCAAAGCATGCAATGTGCATAATGTGGATAAGATTGGGTATCGGTTGATTCGGTCCACAATGGAACCGAATTGATATAATATTGAATCAAAAGCAAAGAAAAAATTAGGTACCGAATCAAAAGCATTTTTGGTTCATTTGATTCGATCGAGTCTGGTCTAATTTCAAATTCACACTTTTTTCTTCATACTTAAACCCAAATTTACAGGGCCAAACTCGAATCAAAATGTATTATATGTGATCCGATTTAATCCAAATATTAATTTGGTACGATTCATGCCCGTCGTTGCCCACCCTTTATTTGTAGATTAGGTCAACACCAAATCCATTTGCCCACCAAACGTTTTCCTTTTCTTATCATTTCCCTTCTCTCGCTTCCCATATGGTGTGGAAAATGACAAGTTTGCTGAAATTCAGATGGTTCGATTAATGCAATTTGGTGGGTGTTGCGTGCTGGTGGTGGTAGGCCACTCTCTATAATTCAGATGGTGCATGCTTCAAAGCAAGATATTTCTCATAATATAAAGAAAAAATATGTTAAACAATGTCATAGTGATTAAATTTTTTGGATTAATGCAAGGTTTGTTAATATATAGAAAACAAATATGTTAAACAATGTCATAGTGATTAAATATTTTGGATTTATGCAAGGTTTGTTCGTTAAGAGAGGTATTATGTTCGAAATATTTAAATCATATTCCTTATTTATATACGAATAAGAATTTCGTCTGTTGATAATACTATTAATCTTGAACATGTAGGCCACAAACAATTCAAAGTGGAAGATATATAAACAAGTGAGGCAAGCAAAGGGGTTGAAGAATTTATTTCAACATTTTTATATAAAATTTGCTTAATTAAGTTGTTAGAATTTATACTATATATATATACATGGTTCGTGCTATGTCATGTCATTCATGAGATCGTGGTTTCTTTAAATTTTTCGATGGATAATTAATGGGAAGATTGATGTGGGCAAGTGGCTTTGTTTGACAATGCAAACCATGCATGCTACTTTAATTTTAAGAAAAAACTACAATATGAATCATATTTTGATTTCATCCCCTTACTTTAGGAAATGGTTTTCTTGATGTGATTAAAATCCTTTATGGTATGAGGGATTAAAAAAATTTCGGATAATAATCATATAAAAACATGCATTGGCTCGAGATTGAAATGATACATATTGATCAATACTTGTGTTATTTAGCATCCACGACAAATGATGACTTGGATTCATTGTACGTGACAAATCCTCACGACGAAAATTATCGGATTAGGATATATTTTGTTCGAAGAAGCAGCAACAAGAGTGTATGTTGGGGAGCTAAAGAAATAGCTAGAAGAACCCTACTCGTTGAATGAATTCAAAGTCTAGATTTAATCTCGCCATTGTTTTGTCGTAGATTGTACTACAATCGTCAATGAATGAAATACAACTAGATGTCTAACTTATAACTCAACTCAACTACTACGATTACCAATCTTCATATGAGTTATTCTAATGGTAACCGGAGGATGAAAATATCCACCACATCTTATGTTGGAACACTTGTTTCTATTGGCAGTTGGCACTGTCTTTTTTTTTTTAAACACGTTCTACTTGTGACTGGAATTAGTTGCTGTGGCTTGACTGACAGCAGGACCAACACACGGTGATCAATAGCAGGTTTGACCACCTCAACTCCATTTTTTTTCCAACCAAACAATTACTAATATACAATTGAGAATCTCCAATCAAATTTCAATATTTTGTATGATTGGTTTTGATCCACCTAACATTCAGATTGCTTCATGGTTTTCAAGAACCTAAGGTGAAAAAAATTGGGTCTTTTTACGACAAAAATGAAGGTGTATGATCAGCGGCGCGCGTTTCGTGGTATTTTTGTGTTTGATTAATTTAGTGGGCTGTTGAAGTTCAACGCTATCAAATTATTTTGACTACCATTCGAATTCCATCAACAATACTCAAATGAGTATGTTTGAGAACTATAGAGTTTCAAGTGAGTGATATCATACAAGTTCTCATCAATGATATGACGATAAGAACTACACCTCTTATAACCATTACCATGTAACGAGTATCACCCTAGAACGAGAATGCATGCTAAAATGGATTAGTTGTCACCTCGAATAGTTAGTTGTACAACTACACGCTCTTTAAAAATCACAATCTTTCGATTTATTCGGAATATCGATATTCATAATTCTCCAAAAATACTGTAAAGTTGATTAGGGTTCATTTGATTTGTTGGGACCATGAAAGGCTTAGACATGTAGTATTTTATTCTTGTGTTGTGTGAGTGAGAATCTTGCACGTCGATCTATACAAATACAAAGAGAAATTGATTTGGTAGTCGATCAAGATGTCTACTAAGCGCACAGTCAGCTTGACTTGACTTGCAACACAATTCAAGGTATTGTCCTTTTTTTTCATATAGCGGGTAGTTGTTCTCATTTAATTGAGATCATTTAGATGGGTGTTGGTTTATAAAAATAAAATAATGAGTGAATGAATGAAAAATAATAATAAATTAAAGGACTGGTTCAGTGGCAAGGTTGTCAACCAGTGGGCTGATCCGGATCCGGTCGAACTAGTGGGTCAACGGTTAATGAGTCACTCGTTTTAGCTCGGTTGAGCCCGAAAATATGGAAAGAGTCATTATATTGTACTTATCCTGATAAATTATATCAAATCTCATCTAACATATGAGTTATAACATATAATATTACACCAAAATAACATGTCGTACTTAGATCCAACATATAGTGAAAATTCACACACTTATATAACATCATTATTCAGATGTTCAATTTAGGATTCCAAAGATTGAGTCAGGCGAAAAGTAAAATCGGAAAATAGGCGCATTTCGCAAACCAAATAAAAAAAATGACACAATTTGACCTCCAACCCGGTACCTTGTAGCGGTCGACCCGGGGGTTGGCAACCTTGTTCAGTGGTAATGTGAGAATGAGACTATTTGTAAGAAACAGTTGATTTCAATAACTAAAGTTGTTGGGAGAGGTTCAATTGTGAACCATATATACTTTAATAACATACCTCGTCAAAATTAAAGCCACTGTATATGGGTTTGAAGTTTGCACACATTCAAACACCATACTCATTCGTCATTCCAGTCAACCTAAATTTTGAGCCAAATTTGTTAATTTCTTTAAAATTTTGGACAACACTGTGTTATTTAAAAGTTCATACCGAAATTGTCTGTTATACTAAAGATCGAGGCAAAATAGGATATTATCCCAATGAAAAAAATTATATTTTAAGAAAAATCTCTCTTAATTTAGTATTATTAAAAGAAGAAGGATATTTATGTATGCATCTGTGCATGCCATGCCTTGCAAGTTTTTATATGTAATGACGTGTAGGAAAGGATTGTAAGTTGTGTGGAAGAGTGTTAGATATTTGATTATGTAAATTACTAACCATAAAAAAACCTTGGCTTTTGAACTAGCTTGTATATACTTTGGCAAAAGACCAATGAAATTGGTCATTCCTTACATAAATTTACTTAAATTTCACATAAAAAAATTCTTAAGTGATAGAGGAATTATATACAACTTTGCTTAAAGTTTTAATGAAGACGAGGTAAGACCCTGTTTCTTTTAGATATTAGTATTCTCAACGGGACATCATCGACATAAAAATCCTACTCAACCTTTATCTTTACCTCATTCAACTCCTCTCCCCCAACGAAAAAATCATCATCGTCGAGGGAAGAGGATGAGAGACAACCAACGATGCAATGACTTTATCAAAGCCTAAAGACAATAATTAATTGAAAGTCTGCACCAATTAGTTGATCGTAATGGTTATGTATTGCCACTTATAAATATAATGATACACACCTACTCATGAATGATATATTATCATAAAAAGACGACATCAGTGATGACGACAACACTTATATAGAGTGAATCAATCATAAGATCCCTTGCGCTTTCTTGATAATCTAGCAATAACATTAAGGAGAAGAAGGAAAATGTTGCATCCGAAAAAGGTAAAAGAGTATGAGTTAACGACATTCACATTCGTCAAACGCATGGCTGGTGTCACCATCATCGTTATCGTTTGTCTGTGTAAAAGACTGAAGTTTTGAACTATACAATTATAGGTGAACCAGAATGCAATATATTTTAGGATTCAACATACTATAATTATACACACTATGGAGTAGATGCATAACCAAAATCACAAATTACACAATTTAGTGACACTAAACATATTTTTATTATTTTATTTCATAGACAACACACAAATTAGCTACTATCTACCCCTAGTTTGCCAATGTGTTTTATTATTCCCATGTGGCAATAGGCAAAGAGTGTTTGTTGACTAACCACAATATCTTCCCAGGAGACACCAAAATATGAATAGGTAAAAAAAAAAATTATTATATTCAAGTCTCCAATTAACCCTTCCACCTAACCTCCTTCCCAACTAAGCATGCAATGCAATTTCTTGGTCAAAGAAATCAACCCCCGAATATGAAAAAGAAAAAGAAACGTTTTCTACCAAAAAAAAAAAAAAAAACCGATAACACAAGTTGCCGGTGGAGATTCCAAAACTCTCAAAACCAGCCAACGGCCACCGGTGGAGATTCCAATACTCACCTAAAACCAGCCAGCGCCACCGCAAGCAGCGTCGTTTTGTCCACGTAGGAAAAGCCTCACCGGAAGCTCCCGGTTTTTTTTTTTTTTTTTTGCTTATTATTTATGAGTTTAGTCTCTCTCTTCTTCTTTGTCTTCAACTTCCTCTCTCAGCTATAAGTATCAGCTCTTGTACAACATGTTCCTTTTTCTTCTCTCTTCTCTCTTTTTCCCCCTTTGTTGTTTCTTCGTCTCTTTTCCTCCTTCCGTCTATTGGCCGCCGGCCAATTCCCGGCGAATTTCCCGTTTGGTTGACGCCGGTGGAAGAGAAACCAACCCCTCTTTCCCCTTCCCTTCCCTATTTATCTCGCCATTCCTTAAAAAGGTTAGCTCTTTCCCTCTTCACACTTCTCTCAGCTCCTCTCCTCTCATTCAATTCATTCTCTCTTTCTGGGCATATCTATAGATCTGGGCTATGTTTGTTTCCCAGCTAAATTTGGTTCCTTCTCGCTTCTGATCTTCTAGTTTAGCATTTTTCCATTGAATCCCATTGCCCCCATTTTCTGGATCTTGATCTGTTTGAGGGATTGAATTTTTGTTCTCTTCATCTCCTTTTTTGTGATGGGTTGTTTTATTTTTTATTGTTTTGCTCATTGTAGTTAGACAAAGTATGTATCTTGTATAATGCAGGGATGTTTCAGTATAATATTCATATAAAAAAGGCTATCTTTAACCTCTTTTTTATTCATTTTGCTCTGTTTCTCAAGAGTCAAAACCTTTTTTGTTTAGTTGTTTATACTTCTGTTGTTGTTCTGGTGTGCTTCATTCGGTCACTCTACATGCCTAGGAATTTGTTTATTGTTTGATTTAAAGAGCTTGGTGATGGAAGGAATGTGATGTTATTATCTCACATTCTTTGAGAACTTGGCTAGTTCAAAAGTGTCATTCTGCAGCTGCCAATCCTCTACTTTTAATCACTGCTTCTCGTTGTTGTCTTGGTATGGTAATTGCTGGATCGATGTGGAAATGAGTAGTGTTTTGTTGGGTTTTACTTAATTCCCTTAGAATTGGATGGTTACTCATTGATTATGAAGAGCCTTTAGGGGGAGAACTTAAAGTTTCCATCTTATGTTGTTGATTGTTTACAACTTGTAGGCTGCAGCTTTGTAGTTGTGGATTCTGCTGTTTGGGGAACGACTGCTGACTGTAAGTAATCTTCGTGGTGGTAGGAGCAAAGCATTTGTTTCGGTTGGTTGGATTTGAAAAGTTGAAAGAGTGAGAGAGCAAATGGATGGGCCTAAGGAGGGGGGACTCAGGAATGTGAGCTCAACATGCTCCATATCGGAAATGGATGACTTTGATCTCTCGCGCCTCCTTGACAAGCCGAGGCTGAATATTGAAAGGCAAAGATCATTTGATGAGAGATCGCTAAGTGAGCTCTCAATCGGGCTGGGAAGAGGAGGACATGATAATTATGAGAACACTTACTCGCCTGGTGCACGGTCGGGGTTCGACACACCAGCCTCGTCTACTAGGAACTCGTTCGAACCCCATCCAATGGTGGCAGATGCTTGGGAATCTCTTAGAAAATCTATTGTGTACTTTAAAGGTCAGCCGGTTGGAACTATTGCTGCTGTTGACCATGCCTCTGAGGAGGTTTTGAACTATGATCAGGTATTGTTTTCCTGTTATTCCTTTGATAGCATTCCTTTATGATGATTGTCTAGTAAGTGGGGTATATCCATTCTTATTTCTATGATACATGATATGTATTTCATTCCATATAGGCTTAATGATCCTGAAACTAAAATCTTGGTGAAGGTGATGAATTGAGCGCTAATTTCACTATTCCGTTCCAGGAGTGAGAAGGTTGAATAGTAAAGACTAAAGACCTTTTTCAGGGTTGTTCCTATTTGTTTCTATCTATTGGGTGGGGGGATGGGAAAGAAAAGCCCGAGGGCAGGCATGAACTGAAACAGAATCTGTTGATGCTTTTAGTTACTCGCGAAAATTTGTCACTGGTATTATTGTTAATGAATTTCGTGCATATTTGTAATCCATGCATATATACTTTGCATCAGGTCTTTGTGCGTGATTTTGTACCAAGTGCTCTGGCGTTTCTCATGAATGGAGAGCCTGAGATAGTAAAGAATTTTCTCTTAAAAACATTGCTTCTTCAAGGGTGGGAGAAGAGGATAGATAGATTCAAGCTCGGAGAAGGAGCTATGCCTGCTAGTTTTAAAGTTCTTCATGACCCTGAAAGAAAAACTGATACCTTGATTGCGGATTTCGGTGAGAGTGCCATTGGAAGGGTTGCTCCAGTTGATTCTGGATTCTGGTGGATCATCTTGCTACGAGCTTATACAAAGTCAACTGGGGATATGACACTGTCGGAGACTCCAGAATGTCAAAAGGGAATGAGACTTATACTCTCATTGTGTTTGTCAGAAGGGTTTGATACATTTCCTACCTTGCTTTGTGCTGATGGATGCTCTATGATTGATCGCAGAATGGTAAGTTGAGGGTCTACGGTTGTTTCCTGGAGTTGATACTTCTCTTGTTTTACCATGTTAAAAATGAAGCATTATCCCTAGGTATTGTTGAGAGTATGTTGTGTACCTGACACTATTATTTCAGGTTTCATTAAATAATCAGTTTTTGAACATCTTTTCAATGAGTTTTTCAACATCCTTTAGTTGTCCCTTGCTTTTAGTTATGCAGCTTTCCAGTTCCGTGTTGCAACTTCAAAACTCTGCAGTGGTCTAATGTCTGTTCTCGATATGCCCATTTGGGTAAATAGCTATATTATTCTGTAGTGCATGGCATTTACCAAAATGCTCGGAAAAGTTTTTTTTTTTTTTGTTCTCCTCTCATTTTGACTTCTCCCTGAAGGAGTTCCATACATTTTGCTCAAACTATGTCCTGCGTTGACTTCATGATTATGGTGTTTTCGGCATGTCTATTCTTGCAACTTAACAAAGGCCGTGATATCCTTTTGTTTTGCAGGGTGTATATGGCTATCCCATTGAAATCCAATCACTCTTCTTCATGGCATTGCGGTCTTCTCTATCCATGTTGAAACATGACACAGAAGGCAATGAGTTCATTGAGAAGATCGTGAAACGGTTGCACGCCTTGAGTTTCCACATGCGGAGTTACTTCTGGCTGGACTTCCAACAGCTAAATGACATATACAGATATAAAACCGAGGAGTACTCACACACTGCAGTAAATAAGTTTAACGTGATCCCCGATTCTATTCCCGATTGGGTGTTCGACTTTATGCCAACCCGCGGTGGCTACTTCATTGGCAATGTGAGTCCAGCAAGGATGGATTTCCGATGGTTCGCTTTGGGGAATTGTGTTGCCATCCTAGCGTCTCTCACCACTCCGGAACAGTCGATGGCCATCATGGATCTCATCGAATCTCGCTGGGAGGAGTTGGTTGGAGAAATGCCTCTCAAAATTGCTTATCCTGCTATAGAGAGCCATGAATGGCGCATTGTCACGGGCTGTGATCCCAAGAACACGAGGTGGAGCTATCACAATGGCGGGTCTTGGCCAGGTCTGTCTCTTTTCTTCTCCATCTTATTTGGCTAATATTTCTCATGCATTGGTTATTGAATACAAACTATCATCTAGGGGGCGTGTAGAAAGATTGCTACTTGCTAGTGCAGTTACTTTCGAACTTGGAAATTAATAAAAGAGAGCTCGAGTTAGATGCTAAGATTGAGTATCACCATTGTCATTTTACTCTGCTGATACTGGCCCCTCATGAATGTTTCCCTCATCAGTACTTTTGTGGATGCTGACTGCTGCCTGCATCAAGACGGGAAGACCCCAAATTGCGAGAAGAGCGATCGATCTTGCCGAGCAACGGCTGCTGAAGGACGGTTGGCCGGAGTACTACGACGGGAAGCTCGGTAGATATGTAGGTAAGCAGGCAAGGAAGTATCAGACATGGTCCATCGCTGGATATCTGGTGGCAAAGATGCTGCTCGAGGATCCTTCGCACTTGGGAATGATTTCACTCGAAGAGGACAAGCAGATGAAGCCTGTGCTCAAGAGATCAAGCTCTTGGACTTGCTGATTACCCAGATTTGAAAGTGTGACTGAATTCTTTAACTCTCTTCTGGTGGAACACAAACCAGTTCTTCTTCTTTCACGTGCAGCAGCTCCTTGATGGTAATTTGAAGTAGAAAGATTGATCTTTTCCCCCCCTTCATTTTCTTTGTTTGCTGTCCATGTGATGATTTGTACAATAGCCAAAGACTGAAAATTTGGTTGCTTTCTTTCTCGAATAAGATTGGCATTTTACTTCTTTTTTTTTTTTTTTTTGTCTTGGCGGGAAGAAAGATAAGAGCTTTCTTTCAGTTTCTGTTTGGAGAGAGAGAGGGGACACTAGAGAAAACTTTCAGGATTTGATTTGTGATCATTAGTTCTACACTATGGTTGCCAAATTATTGGTCTTTCCTACGGTTGGTTTCTCGGGAAGAAACTGTGTTTTTGAAACATTAGTTTCATTCAGTTCCTGTAGGGAGTTTAACTGAATTCTTATTTCGATTTGGTTGGACTTGAGAAACATTCAAAATTAGATCATCTTAGAGCGATACATTGCATATTTTTCTTCCCCCCAGTCAAAACATAACCAATGGTTTACAATACATATCTATAGAAGTCCGTCAAAACGACATGTATTCGAACAATGAACTCATTTCAAGCGGAACTTATTTTAACAACTTGTCATCCAACCGAACTGCTGAGAATTGTAGCTAAGATGAATTTGAGAAACTCAACAACTGCATAGTTAATACGCAAAACAATATGGGTTGAGTTGAGTCTCTGGAAAATTAAAAAGGTTCCATTGCCGGGAATCGAACCCGGGTCTCCTGGGTGAAAGCCAGATATCCTAACCGCTGGACGACAATGGAAGATGTTGGCTTCTGTCGCTCCAAAATTTTAATGGAGAATAAGTTTTAGTATAAGTGTAGAAATATTTTGATTCCTTTTTTCCCCCTATCTTTCTAGTATATTTTCTTGTATTATGCTTTAGTATATTTCTAGTATTTTCAATATGCATGCTTGTATTTGTTTACAGGCAGTGCTATATTTCTGGCATGCACAACTCATTACTTATTGATAAATTGACATAAAATTAATTTATTATACTATAAACGAATTTTAATTGCAATAAAGACCTAATCAGATCTCTTTTCTCCTGATGCCCATTCGATTTTTTCCCCAACAACTCTGAAATCGTCTAGCGACATCGACAATTCTACTAGTTTTTTATTCTAAGAATTACATGTGCAAATGTAAAAAGAGGCATTTTCCAGCTTTGAGTTATATTAAGAACAAGTTTCCAAGTCGATTCGAAGACCAATTTGTTGATGCTAATTTAGTGAGATACATTGAAAAAAGACTTATTTAATAGTGTAGACGACGAATGTTTTTTGCGTTTCTTTCACAATATGAAATCTCTCCGTGGTTGTTAAAAACAATGATTGTATAGTCGGTTATTTTTAATCTATGAATGAATTATGAAAATATAATTATTTTTTTAATTAAATATGTATATATTTATATTATGAAAAGAGGACAGGGATGGTTTGAAATGTTGGCTCCGCCACTGGATATATGAACTACATTCTACCCGCAAAATCACCAAAAATTACGTTACTTTAATCACATGCTACTAGAGAAGAAAAAAAAACACATATTGCAATCAACCATCTAACAAATCAACTAATCAATCGAAAAATCCCATTTTAATCAGCTTCTAATGTGAACCATATAATGTAACAACTAGATCATTATTTACACCCCCCCAAAAAATGGCAATCAACTAATTAATTAAGGCGCCAGGCATGAGACGCTAGGAAAATTGGACGGCGTGGAAGTGCCGTGGGCGTTAATGCAGACGGCGTAAGTCTGCACGCCGGCCGCCGCCGCCGCGATGTGGACATCTTTCATTACAATCCCGTCGCAGCCGTTCCCCGAGGTGCCCTCCTCGCAGTGGAAGTAGATTGCTCTAGGGACGCTCGAAGTGCCCGACACGCCGTCGTATGTGACGTCGCTGATCTGAATGTTCGACGGCGGGCTGCCGGTGCGGTTGTTGACGTAGTCTTGGTTGATTATGATTGGGTTCCCGGCGTCGATCATCCTTAGTCTCTCGAAAGTGACATTCTTCACGTACCCACTCCCGCCCTGAAAAAAAAAAAAAAAAAAAGAGAGTTACCTTCACTATATGAATCATTTTTGGCGGTGGCAGAGCAAGAAATCTAAATGAGTTTGTTACGAAATGTATACAATTTTGAGAGTTGAGGGGAGCGTTATAGCCCCTCGCCTACCAATAATGTGGCTCCGCCGATCCTGATTGCTTGCAAGTTCCACACCCTAATGGATAGGGCGGAGGAAATATAGACCAGATATCGTTTGTAAAATCGTGGACCAACCCGGATACATACAGTTTGGTCAAGATTGCAGACCATTAAGAACGATTTTGTTTGGTCTATGATAATGTATTATAAGATGTATTGATTTACTCTTGGTCTAGTCTGGTACATACCGTGATTTACCAAATCAAATCGTGGACCCAATCCCATTCTCGGCTCGTGTTAGAAACTCGGTACTTGATCACTCTCCCAAATCCTCGAGTGTGATCAGCTCGTGTTTATGAAACTATGATGCAAGTTGGATTGTTGATCTGACTTTATGTTTTTTTGTTATTTACTTGAATGTATGGTATCAGAATTATGCATGTTTGATGAAATTTATGTTTTAAGGATATAAAAAACATATTTTTTTCTCAGTTATTGGGGTTCGATTTTGTGTGTGTTTGACTAAATAAATTGTTAATTTTACGCTCTATATATATATGTATGTATATATATATATATGGTTATGTCTTCGGTGCACTCACTTTTTTGGGTGCATTCAATGCACCCGCCTCATAATCGTCATTCTGAGCAGGCGATTCATGTGAAAACGATGTCAATCATCACCTGTGGTATGATGAACAAGAACCACATGAATTTGTACAAAAATCATACAAGATTCACTTTAATTTGAATGATTCAGGGTTTAGGAATTTAGGGTTAGGGTTAGGGTTTGCAATTTGGGATTTTGGGTTGAGATTCAAAATTGAAGGTTAATAGGTTAGGGTAATTGGTTGATTAGTTGAGATTCTATGTTATATCATCATATTAGACTAATAAAACCCATTAAATTTCAAAATTTAATGTATTATGACCACTTTTAGAGGTGGGTACACTGAATGCACCCAAAAAAATGAGTGCACCGAAGTAGCCACCATATATATATATATATATATATATATATATATATATATATATGGTGGCTACTTCGGTGCACTTACTTGTTTGGGTGCACTCAGTGCACACAACTCTAAAAGTGTCCATAATACAACACATTTTGAATTTCAATTAGTACTCTCAATCTAATATGATGATATGACATAGAATCATAACAAATCAATCTATTACCCTAACCCCTTAACTTTCAATTTTGAATCCCAACCCAACATCCCAAATTGTAAACCTAAACCCTAACCCTAAATCCCTAAATCCTAAATCCTTCAAATTAAAGTAAATTTTGAATGATTTTTTTTTCAAATTCATGTGCATCTTGTTCATAATTCATAAGCAACAATTGATATCATTTTGACATGAATCACATGCTCAGAATGATAATTATGAGGCGGATGCACTGAGTGCACCCAAAAAAGTGGGTGCACCGAATACGCCACCATATATATATATATATGGTCAAAGATCGTATTGAACCGAACCACATAAACGTGACATAATCTGGATCGTGTAATATTTGGTCCGGTGATTCCTAATCTATACTCCAACTTCTCTATCTAAACGACACACCCTATGTTTAGAGTTCAGACCATACCGTTTCCCAGCCATGAAAAATTAGCCTATTGTAAACTTTGAAAGTCTATATAAAGCCGCCATATATAGGATACCTGCCAAGTCTTGATCCTGGCGCCACTAAGCGTCCGGTTAAAAACACAATCGGCGACGCGGACGTCCGACACCGTCTGGTAAGCGCCGTCCTCTCCCAGGCTACCGACGCTGATCCCGTGGCCCGGGCCGCAGGCGACCCGGGCGACGTCGACGTGGGAGCAGAAGCCGTTGATGGCGATGCAGTCGTCGCCGGTGCCGATGACGGTGTCCCGGACGCGGACGTAGGAGGAGCCGGAGATGTCGATGCCGTCGGTGTTGGGGCTGTCGCCGGGGGCGGCGATGGCGAGGCGGGAGATTCGGACGATCTTGGAGGCGGAGATGCCGATGTGGTTCTTTGCGCTGTTGAGGTGGCGGAGCTTGCTCAGCCGGAGGCGGTTGCAGTTGTTGAAGTACAGCGCCTGCAAAGATAGTTACCGGTCGTCGTCGATCAGCGGTTACGTAAGAAATAACTACCATTCAGCTGGTGCAGTAGTTTAAAGTGTGATTGCGGAAATTTTAGCGCAAGGGCCGGATGGTTTCTTTACGTAAGGAAAAATCAACCTTGTGTTACTTAAAAAAAATGTTAATCTATTATGTGACGCGCTCCTGATTTAACTGCTACGTAAAAAAAATAAAACTGTCACTCATCATAATCGTTATGTAAATGATACGAATTTTATCGTAACCATTGTAAAATAGTCTAAAGTGATTTTAAAATATTTTAATGGTCTAATTTGTTACGAGATAATTATATACGAGTTAACGTTAAAGTGGTAACTCAAAAACTTACCGTGGGCCGAGTGCAGTTGAAGTCTTCGTTCTGCATATTGTGAATTAACCAGCCACAAAAAAAAAAAGTGTCAAATTATGGAATGTGAAGATGGGACGAAATATAGAATAAAAAAAAAATATTCCAAATGTTGACGCTTATAAGATATATATATATATATATATATATATATATATATATTTATATATATATACATTTAATTCATAAAAAGAAAATATACACGTTAGAAATGTGTTTTAAAATAAAGAAATAGAAATCATAAATGCAACGTACTTTGCATAAATCCCACCAAAGCTGGCCGCGGCCGTCGAAGGAGCCGCCGCCGTTCAAGCTCAGGCCGTCGACGTTGAAGAATGCAATCCATGTCTGCCTGTTATTCCTCCACGCTGCCTCATCAGTCTCGTCGGGCGCCACTATCCTACCACCCACCTTTTTTTTTTTTCATTTCATAATGATATAAGTATCGTTATAAATCAACTAATCCCAATAATTCGAGTCTTTTTTTACGATGGATTTTCGTTATATTCTTTATTTTTATATTGTTATTACCTGAAAGTGAAGGCGATAGGAGTTGCATGGACCTTGGAAAACCAGAGGATTCAACAGAAATTCACGGTTACCGGCGGCGGCTGGTACAACCAGAGTTGGCATGTTGCTGGCCAATGATGATGCTCCACAGACATCGCTCCATGCTTTCAGAAAAGCCTTTTTTTAGTTATCATTTCATAAGAAAAACAAAAAAAAGCCTTATTAATTACTTTTTCCAGACAAATTAAT
Organism: Linum trigynum; assembly: GCA_964030455.1. Taxonomy (NCBI): domain Eukaryota; kingdom Viridiplantae; phylum Streptophyta; class Magnoliopsida; order Malpighiales; family Linaceae; genus Linum; species Linum trigynum. The sequence continues at coordinate 1,430,345 of OZ034822.1, read as the reverse complement.
CGGTCCAATAACTCGAGTTGTCTATACAGCTGGTATCAATAATAAAATCGACACTAAGCTATGGGGCTTGAAGCTCATGCAAATATAACATATATTGTGCTTGAATTGCTTATTAATATTGATATCTGAGCGTTGTGTATTCAAACATGAAACTTTGTGTCAAGAACGGGAAAGAGGTTCTGGCCGGTAAATGGATCTTTACACAACATAGTAATTTAACAAGTCCCCTCGAACAAAAGTCACGGGTTTTGAAGTTTGTACAGGTCGGGAATATCATGTGTTTAATTAATAAATGGGTTCGAATAAAAGACCTCTCGGTTACGTACACAAAAAGGTTGCGATACCATGTCAAGAACCAATTTGTCTCCAGCTCGAGTTGTTTGGAGCATGGAAATCAGAGCAAGGAAAAACAGGTGATATAAAATATATCTATTCATAGTTTCATACCTGTGAATTATCCGTTTTTCCATCTGCAACAGCTCCATAGTCGAGCACATTGAAGATGTTTGATCCATTGTTAACACTTGCACTACTTATCTTGCGAGAAAAGCAAGAGTGAGGGAAGAAGAAGATGAGGAACAAGGAGAATGCTAAACCTAAGGTTGCCGTGATGTTGAAGCAACCCTTCATGGTTTCTGCAGAAAGAAAAGAGGAAAGAGAGAGAGAGAGAGAGAGAGCAACTGTAAGGTTGAGATATGGGATGTTTGAGAGAAATCAAATGAAGATGAATTATGGCATGTGGAGGATATATGGGGGTGAAATTGACCCACCAATAATAATGTTAATTGAGTAAACTCTAAGATGCTCTGTTGATCAATTTTCCCAACTCATCAAATTATCCTCTAATTTGCTCTGATTGTAATTGGTCTCCCTTTGTTGAGATGGTGATTTACTAGGTATTAATACCCACACATATACCATTATTTTGGCTGTATTATTCTTCTTTAGGAGGAATATGTCCAAAGCTAGAGTCTGGTTTTGTTTTGGCATAATGCCATTTCAAATCTCTTGTTGACTCTGTTTTTTTCCTTTCTATTTTGGGTTTTCACACTTTGTTGGTGTAGTAGGAATGGTACCACTTCCAACATCTGCAATTTCTGACTTTCTTCTGAGTTACATTGTATGATGTTCAGCTGTTCTTTTCGCATAACATTGTATGATGTATCCCGAAAGACGATTCATCAGCTTCACCTAGGTGTGGTGGCGGATTCTTTAGATGGGATCCTTGCTCCAAGAGCATCGCCAGCTGGTCTCGTCGGAGTTCCTCATAGATTGACGCGTAAAACGCTATCGCTATCTCCTTTAGAGTTAGTTTCATTGATTTTTTTAGGCGGACTCCTTTTGAGTACTGTTTTGAGGGTATATGGAGTGAGAGTGTGTGTTTTTCCTAACTTTTCTCTTGTTATCTCTAGGACGGGAAAAAAAACTGTCGATCAAGAATCAGTACCATGCTCTTCTTTGTTTTTTTTTTTCATACAACAAAGTAATTTTGTTTACACTTCAAAGACTACAATGGTGTTACAAACTATGTACTTGTTCATCTTTCAATGTCTCACTTTTCATCTCACTGCAATCTGAAGAACTTTAAGTAAGATTTACAACAGATACACAATAAACTTATCAGAGTGGGACGAAGGAATACACAAACTTCAGGAAAATAGTCAGCCAACTTCAGGAATACACAATAAACTTTTCACACCCTCTCAGCAGTTCCCCTCCCCAAGGATCAACCTAGTCAGCCAACTGGGATCATCAGCAAAGGGCTTGCACGACATCGGCAGCATCCCAAGGTCGCGGCCGATTTGATCGTAATCGTTCAGAGCTGCTTCCATCTCGGCTTCCACCGAAGCATTGTCCACTACATCGATGGCATTCATGCGTAGAACGTCGGCGTAATGCTGCTCCATTTCTGGATCATGGCGGAAGAGATCCCTCGCAGGGCCCTGTATCGATGAATCCAAACACTTAGAAGCTAAAAGGAGATGGGTCCAAAGCATAAGAGGTCAAAGTGCAATGATACAAACTGGGAGTTTTCTGAGAATTTATTACCTGACATAATTCAGCATAATGTTTGTATATCTCACTGCTTTCGTCTTGATCAGCCAGCAGTGAGCCACCGTACCATCCCGTGGCTTCATCAACAGAGGTCATTTTGAGGTATCTGTACAGGCGAGAAAATAGTAGATTTCAGCATTCTGAGAAATGTGGGCGATGACGGGGGAAAATGCTCTTTAAAATAATGTTACTTTTGGAAGACATCTTGTTCATTGGCATCACTGGAAGAGGACAGCCAATTTATATCACATAGATAGCCAATGCCACCATCTTCGTCGCCTTCATTATCTGTTTCTCGCTCCACTTCCTTCACAGCCGTCCCTTCATGTTTCCTCTGGCCGAAGAGCCAATTTGGACTTTTAAGCTGGATTTCACTGCACAAATGGGGTCAGAACTCAGAATGCGTGTTATATCAAGGTGAGCAACCGCTTAACTGAACCAGAAACATAAAAACCATTGAGGGATACTTAAAACAACTGTTTGTATTATATGGTCACCAGGTAACTGTTAACCCCCACCCCTATGAATATTTTATGTTAGGGACACTTACGCTGCATCAGGTGCGACGCCTGAGGTTCCAGAGCCATAGCCTCCTGGTCGTTGATCGGCTTCACTCGACAATCTAACATCTCTTATCGAACTGCATGTCCTCTCGATTAACTTATCGAAGGATGTCAACTTCATTCGGGAAAAGTCTTCCTTGCAAGCAGGAATAGGAGCAAGGTTCAATCCTACACCAGGTCCCAGATTTGTTGTCTCAATGCTGCAAATGATGTTCGTGCAATTCAGTCAAGTGGGAGAAATTATGATAACTGTAAAATTTTCTCTGTCTGCTCACCCATTCTCCACAGGGTCATCTCCAACTGCTGCAACGTGAAGATAGTAGTCGGTATCTAACTCCCAGAGAGCCGGTCTCCCTTCTTGTGGCCGGAAGTAACCAAGGAACCTGGTGAGACAGAATAGGAACCATTCAAAGACTTTTACAAGATGTTATAGTCTAGTTTCAAAGTGCAGAGGAAAGCCCACATACAAGTTTATCGCATCCTGCTTTTCACCATCAGTATAAGCATTGCTGTAATATCTCTTGATTGACTTAATAAACTCTCTAGATTGAGTTGTAGCTTTCCACTTCCCTTGCCTCTCGAGGAAAACCTGAAATATACAACGACAAAGTTGAAGGACGAGACAAGAATCACTATCAATCAACAAGTAAAAAAATCTCGGATTAAGAATAGATACAGTGTTGTGCGCAGCCGAGCCACCATACTGTTGTGCCAGAGCGTCTCCCATACTCTGATACATATCCATGAGAGCCGCAGCAATGGAGCTATCGGCATCCACTTTGGGCACATCCGTGAGATTCATTGCGTGAAGTTGGCGTCCTAAAGCTGCTAAACCATAAGCATATTGGGCAACATTGGTGCGGTCCAAGCAGTCGATGCAGTTAGTACGAAGAACTCCACTTTGCAAGCATGGTCCATCAGTGTTGGGATTGTCTTGGTTGCTACTGGGAAGAGGAGCTGGCTCTCTGTCTCGATTAAGAATGGAGTTCAAGCTCTCATTACTGCTTGCGACCCGTACAAGCTCGCCGGAGCCAGTTCTGATATCTCTAAGTGAAGCATCCCTGTAAACAAATAGAGGACAAGGGAAGATGAAAAATGTCTCCTTCCTCTTGAAATAAGTCCCACACCAACTTTCGTTGAATATATAGCCTGTCACTCTATAAATAGGTATAATATAAAGAAATACTTGGTAATAAAACTTCAAAACCTAATTTTTCTAGACTTTGGGGGTTTTATTTGGAGGGGGGAAGGGATGTTGGAGGTGAAAAATATGTTTCCCCAAGGCTAGCTATGCTTTACGAATGAAGGAAAATATACCGCTGCTACAACAGTTGAAAGAATGGAGCTGAACAGAACATAAATTTCAAGATTAATTCTTAGGTGTGCTATGTCCACACAACTTTTAAAACATTTTTGCTCCTGTGGCCTAAATATAGAAGACTGGACTAGTTGGTGCCTCTAGTCAATCAAATAACCAAGTTTTCAATCGATATTCACACTTTTACTTAACTCTTTCAAACTCTTGCACTCTTAAATTTCCAGGATACAAGCATCAGAATTACCTTGCAGTGCTTGTTCGGCTCAACACGTTGGCTCTCCTCTTGACAACAACGGTTTTACCACTATAATAGAAGCCAGTCAAATCCAGTGCTTCCCTTGCTACAGCGCCCAAAACAGCTAAAACGTTGGCTGACTTGCTTTTGAAAAAAAAAAAAAATACAGCCTAAGTGTCAGATTAAGGACACGAATAACCTAAACTATGAAATTGTCAGACACATTTTCTTACGTCTTGGCAAATTTGTGGAAGTCCCAGTGTATGAATTTCAAATGGCTTTCCTCTGGAAGAATTGTGTTCAAATATCCAACAGCATTTGCGAACTCCCTCCTAAGCATCATTTCTCTAGGCCTCTTCTCAACCGTCTGCAAATTTATGCATTTTGATGGTTTTTTATATACAATTACAGCAGAGCAACCATAAAAATTCAGTCATAGCTAGCACTTGCCTGAAAGGGCTTTAAATACCTTAATTAAATTTAGAACGATGATTGGATTCCCATATCTCTTCATCAGATCTTCAAAATGCAGTTTTGTTGCCTCATACGTTGGATCATACCTTTGCACTATTGCAGAATGAATAAGTGGAATGCTCATAAAAGATGGAGCATGATAGGTATGTAATACATACAATGGAAAGAAAAGCTATAAGAGAAGTAAGTTCTTACAGACGATGTCAGGTTTTGGACTAAATCTTGAAGCTTCTTGTGACCAGAAAAGGGGAATAGAGCCGCGCATTTGTACTACTGAGCTCATTTTCCCCTTGCATGAACCAGCCTCATCATCAAGGACAATTTGTTCTGTTTCCACATCATTTGCTACCCTTCCCCAATCATTCACTCCTCTTTTCAGGTAACTGCCAATTCAAGCATTGAAATTTTCACAAGTGTAGGACATAACTATAACACAAGGGCTCTGACAAAAATCCTCTTAGCATCCAAATGCAACCATGAAATACTCTTTGTCAATGTCATAAACATAACCAGCAGAATGACTTCAACTGAACATTTGGGAGCAAATCTCAATAAGGAATATTTCACAACATGACTTGAAAAAAGAACATTGTTACTACATAAAGTGTAATAGAGTAGTGCATCTTAATCATAGAAAATCAAGTCCCTACAGGAACATCTGATTGTTGGAAAACAGTGAGCATAAAAACTAGAAAGCAGCATTGCACAAGCTTCAAAATCCCTAAAAATTAGATAGCACATAGAAGGAATGCAATGGCAAGGTAGTAAACAATACATCATAAATTAAAAGCAATGCATACCGAGTCCCTGCAAAATGACGAGAGCGTCTGGAAACCAAAGATACACTGAAGTCCCTGCCAAAGATTGACAACCTTGTCTGCAATCATAGGCGACAAAAATTATCAAAATTCTGAAGCACAAATGTTAAATATCTTAAGGTCATCAGACCCCAGATTAGGATGAGGACAATACAGCACAAAAGTTCCTAAAGTATACATCAGGTGGCTGATGCAAAAATTGTGTAAGTGGTATCTCTAGTACTGGAAATGTTGCATGTGCACAACCATATTCAGCAAATTTTGTTGAAGTAAAACGCAAAAAATTCAACATTATCTACATTGCAAGTGAGTAAAGTTTTATTATGGTCCAAAAACATACAGCTAAGATATCACCCTCATAAAAAAAAAAACATACCGAGTACAAATATAACTTGGTTGATAGTTACCAACAGCAACAATTTCTACAGCCATAGCACCACAGATGAGTGGAGAAAAATAACTGCAAACCTGCTTGAAGTTCCCGTGGACCAAAGCAATTGTCCAAATAGTATTACTGCATCTCATCCGAATAGGTCGCGTTAAGTACTCATTCCACACAAATATGTCATCATATGACATCTTGACTTCGCTTGCAGAAGACACATTCTTCTGCAAACATTGCATTACCGGATATGTATAGCTGAAGAAGAAATCCTTTGTCAAATCAACACTGGACAACAGTTTCTTGTACCTGCACTAGATCACAATAATACTAACTCTGACAGTCGTTCCACCAGCACTCTCTCTAAGGAGAGAAGGATAGCTTTAGCAGAAGAAAATAGAGCAAGAGGAAGTACCTTAGCTCAGTTTTAGAATGTGCAATATCAGTCTGAATAGTAACATGAGGGACTGTAATCAATTGGCTTTCGTCTATACCATATATAGCATGGCCACATATGCAACCTATTTGCCGACGCTTGGTGACCAAAATCAAATAATAAGACTCCAGAAACTTTATACAACCTGAAAAAGAGAACAGGGAGCATTAACACGATAATCATCATGTATCGGAATGTTGAAATAAATATAGCTTGTAAAACCAACCTGCAATTCCATAAACCTTTGCCACAAAAGTTAGGCCACCAGTCGAGCGATTTCCTTCAGCAATCCGCTGAAGCAAGCTCTTCATTTCTTGTGGAGAATAAACTACCGGATCTTCACTAATATTGAGATCAGACGGCTCTGAACGATCAATCTTTAACACCCGAAAGAACCTCTTGTTCCTATCGCTCCCAATTAAGTAAAACCTCTGCTTAAACGAACACAAAAGAATGCAAAGTTGAACAAACTCCAGTGATGAAAGAAAACGAATCGAAACTTCATAAAATACCACAACATAAAATGAACAAATGTGCCCACTAACTAACTAACTAACTAACTTCCAAGTGCACTAGTTCTTGATAAACAATGGTGAAATCTAAGTTAGGAAACTCGTATTAGCTCTCACATGAGTCTCTATCAAACACTGCAATGATCCCGAAATCAATCAAAATGACCCCTAAAGTATCAAGTCCACTTGAACAAATAACCAGGGAAATTGAAAGTACGTTGTTCTCTACATTTTCCCAGAATCCAAACATACTCCTCCAATTCGATTACAATTGGACCACAAGCAGCTAAACATCTGCCTGCGAATGCCCCACATCAACAGCCACAAGCCAATCTCACTTTTCCAATATCTTCTAATCATAAACTCATCCATAAAAGGCGACAGCAAAATCTCAATAGCAAAATCTACGGCAACGAAGAACCGAAATAGGGAGATGAACTTTCAGCCACAAACCTGTCTGGTCTCGTAGAGCTTGAACTTCTCGAGGGAGCAATCCTGAGGATTGATCTCGAATTCATTTGAAGGATGGATTTTAGCTGAGGTGCCAACGTAAGCCGCCGGATTGTTGGATTTCGAACTCTCCGATTTCGCCATGGATATCGCCGGAAAACAGAATCGGACCGAGAAGAACACAAACGAAATACGAAAGGGAAAATGGAAATCGGGCTAAATCCTAAATCGCCGTGTCGTCGTTGTGCCTTGAAAATGCAGCGGCGGAGAGAGAAAGGGAGAATCGGAATTCGGGAAAAGGTTCGGGTCGGGTCAATAGATTCCGCCGTTCCGCTTTAAGAACTTAAAATGTACTTTTTTCCGAATTGATCCTTCAACTTGAAATACTTTCCATATCAAGTCCTCAGATTTCAATCTTTTTCACCAGTACTTCTCAACCTATTTGTTGAAAAAACAAATTGGCTGTTGGCTCTTGAGAGAATGCCCATGAGCTGCTCACCGCGAAAAGATGGGAGCTTTAAGCTGTAACACCACTCACTGATAGTGAAGAAGGTTCTTCGTTTGTGGGTAAATGCTAGACAGAGCTCATTCTAGAGCTTGGGACGCCATAGTTAATTGCAGCGCTTCCTCGTCCGGTGGTGAACTCGATTACCAATTCTTCGCTTCAGTGCTCAAATCCTGCGCCGCTTTCTCGTCCATCAAATTCGGGAGCGCCCTCCATGGTCGTATCTGTAAACTAGGCCATCTCTCTTGTCAGTACGTCTCCAAAGGTTTGCTCAACCTGTATGCTAAGTGTGGAGCTCTCAGCGATTCCAAGAAGTTATTTGGAGAAGTGGGTGATTGCCACCACGATGCAGTCTTCCACAATATACTCTTATCTGGGTTTGCTGGCTCGAGGAAGTACGAAGCTGAAACATTGCAGTTGTTTACCAGAATGCATTCTGCTGATCAACCAAAGCCTACTTCTGTTACGATTGCCACCGTCGTTCCTGTATGTGCTCGCTTGGGAGATTTATATGCAGGTAGGAATGTTCATTGCTATGCAATTAAATCTGGCTTGGAAACGCATACACTTGTGGGAAATGCTTTGGTATCAATGTATGCGAAATTGGGATTGGTTAATACTGATGCCTATGCTGCCTTTGATAGCATAATTGCCAAAGATGTTGTTTCGTGGAACGCGGTTATTGCTGGGTTTTCTGAGAACAAGTTGATGAGTGATGCGTTCAGGCTATTCAGGTTGATGCAAGAAGGTGAGGTGAAGCCGAATTATGCCACCATTGCTAATATTCTTCCTGTATGCTCATCACTGTATAAGGACAGTGGCTACTGCTTTGGTAAAGAGATTCATGGCTATGTTCTCCGAAGTAACGAGTTTCTGAGGGACTTGTCGATTTATAATGCTCTTGTGAGCTTTTACTTGAGGGTTGGACAGATAGAGGCAGCTGAGTTGCTTTTTCACAGGATGGAATTCAGAGATTTGGTGTCATGGAATGCTATCATTGGAGGGTATGCATCGAATGGCAAGTGGTCAAACGCCTTGGGAGTGTTTGATCAAATGCTTGACCTAGACGCTGTCAGGCCAGATTCGGTCACATTTGTAAGCGTGCTTCCTGCCTGTGCACAATTGAGGGACCTGAGACGTGGGAGAGAGATCCATGGCTATGTTCTCAGGAACCCCTTCTTGTGTGAGGATACATCTGTATCCAATGCATTGATGAACTTTTATGCAAAATGCGAGGATGTGAAAGCAGCACATCGAACATTTTCCATGACTGATAGGAGAGACTTGATCTCATGGAACTCTATCCTTGATGCATTTGCTGGAAGGAGCGATGTTCAGTTTGTGCATTTAATAGAATTGATGTTTATAGAAGGATTTGTGCCCGATTCCATTACCATTCTAAGCGTGATCCAGTTTTGTGAGAATGTTTTGAGGGAAGATAAAGTTAAAGAGACCCATGGCTACTCAATCAGGAATCATTTCTTACATTCTACTGATGAACCTAGAGTTGGAAATGCATTACTTGCTGCATATGCTCAATGTGGCAATCTTGATCATTCCTTCAAGGTCTTCCAGACCATGTCAGAGAAGCGGAACTTGGTTTCCTTCAACTCCATGATTTCTGGATACCTGAATTTTGGATTGCATGCAGATGCATATGCCATCTTCAGCAGTATGCCTGGCACGGATCTCACGACTTGGAATCTGATGGTGCGAGCGTATGCAGAGAACGAATGCCCTGACCAAGCTCTCAGTCTTTTCCACAAGCTACTAGCTCGTGGATCAAAGCCCGATGAAGTTTCCCTTATGAGCCTCCTGCCAGTATGTGCTCAAATTGCTAGCTCAAAGCTCTTGAAGGAATGTCATGCTTATGCGATTAGATCCTGCTTCAATGATCCCCGCTTAAATGGTGCGTTGCTGGATGTCTATGCAAAAACCGGTAGCATAGGCTATGCCGAGAAGCTTTTCGAATCAACGCAACATAAGGATCTAATTTTATACACTTCCATGGTTGGTGGATATGCAATGCACGGTATGGGAAATGAGGCAGTTAGGGTTTTCTCTCACATGATCGAGTTGGGTGTAAAGCCAGATAATGTTATCTTCACCGCGGTTCTATCTGCTTGCAGCCATTCCGGCTTTATAGACAAAGGATTGAAAATCTTTGACTCTTTGGAGAAGGTGTATGGAATAAGACCAACTGTAGAACAATATTGTTGTGTGGTCGATCTTCTTGCTCGAGGTGGCCGAATTCATGATGCTTATACCTTGGTGAGTGGGATGGTGAAGGGTGCTGCCAATGCAAGTATATGGGGCGCTTTGTTGGGCGCCTGCAAGACCCATAATGAGGTGGAGTTGGGGAAAACTGTTGCCGATTCTCTATTCGAGATGGAAGCGAATGACGTTGGTAATTATGTTGTACTTTCAAACATCTTTGCAGCTGATGAGAGGTGGGAGAAAGTAGTAGAGATTAGGAAGCTGATGAAAGCGAGGGATTTGAAGAAGCCAGCAGGGTGCAGCTGGATTGATGTAGAGAGGAGAGAGAATGTGTTTGTGTCAGGAGATATGGCTCATCCTCAAAGGAACCATATTTATGAGGTACTGATCACGTTAGATTCGCAGATCAAAGAGCCGCGTCAGGTAGATCAACAGTTCGGGTTACAACTTTTGGATTGTCACAAATGAAAAGAGTGAAAACTACTACTGCGGGATTCTTCCCTTTGTTGCTGTCTCGAGTTCTTGAAGATTGTGTAATCTTCCTATTGTTTGAATGAGAGCCGTCAAGAAGAGCAGAGAGGATTTTGCATGAATCCTGTTGGTAGCATAATATGGTATGTTCAGCTAGCTGCGGCAAGATTAACTTAATGAAATCTCAGGGTTTTATTTATGCTACACATCAGTGCTTCAGTTTGATTGCTGCCTCAAAATGGGAACCATTTGGATAGGTTTCTGTTGCAACCAACTTTAAATAAGTTCTGATGCTTCTTACCATGGCAGCTCAATTAACAGTCTCCTCCCGCCTTTGAACTTGTTTGGTTCCCAAGCATCAGATTTCAATGGATGAGGTAATTTGCTGTAACAACCTGTTCATGAACTTTGATTTGGTTAAAGTCTCTGGTCTTACCATTCTCTCTTTTCTTGTTATTGTGAATTTACCTAATCCAATTTGAGAACTGGGAAGAAAGCCATGTTATCATTTTCAGCCTTAAGATCCTTCCATATGTTAACTTGTATGTGAAGTTACTATGTCCACTACACAGGAATATGCTGATCTTTTCCCAAAGCCTTATATGAGCCAAGATGTCTAATGGTGCTCTGTGAATTCTCACCTTCCAACTAGGATGACAGATATCAACTCAAATGTCAATACGATCTGCTCAACTCCAATGTTACCGGAGCAATGAGCAACTTGGGGCTGGGCATCGGCTTAATTCAGCCTCATGCCACTGCCACATCGTCCGTTCGTCATTCAAATTTTCGGCCTCCAACATCTCAGTCAGTCATGCAAAAGAGTTTCCATTTCCACTGACAATGTACTTCAACTTTCAAGCTTAGTATTCACTCTAAAAATGAAACAACCATTTCAAAGATATTCCCAGATTCTGTAACTGGTCGATCTTTATTATAGAGTGCATTTAACAAGAATCCTAACAAACAATGAAAGCAAAACACAACCAAGCGAACTTAATTCAACCCAACTGTGAGTAGTTCATACTAGGAATCCAGCAAAAAAAAATCCAAACTTTGGTCCGGAAATCGCACATGAGCGCCAGTACCAGGCTTCAGGCGGAAGCAGTCTTCTTCTGCTGGAAAATGACAGCATATACTGGAACTCCCACGCCAATGGAGAAGGCAGTCAGGACAGCAAGAGGCATCTTGATTTTCTGATACTTCATCCTGTCCAAGTTGTACATGTGCTTAGCATGCATATAGAACGGTTCATCATGACCATGGCCTCCCATCCTCTTCACCCCGGTCGAGTGGAAACTCCTGTTCACTGCCACAACACATCACAGACGCTTTGCTATCAGTTGGGCAAAGCAAAATCGACAATTTGCTGAAGACTACTCCAGGTCACCAAAGCTAGCTGATATAATAACTTAATAAGCATTACATGGCAATAACAGTATCACAACCCATTTAAAGCACCCATTTTTCAAGTTTGTAATTAACCTGTGATACAACAGTTAGCATGCAGGGGAAGATAAGATTCTCAAATAATCCATAAAGAAAAGAGGTACAGGTTACGTGAGGTGAAGTGTCACATAGTTATTTCAGCAACAGGTAAACGTCAGGCAAATGGAGGAACCCAGGAACAGGAGCTGGTAAAATTTTGGAAATTGACCAAGATATGAGGGGAATTAGAAGCAGTTCCATGACTGCCCAAAATCTAATCAACAGTTAGCATACAGATATGTAATTGCTCAGTCTAAGGAAGAGATCAGAAGTTGCATCCACAAATAGGACTCAATTCCTAAGGAACTGGATACAGAGACTAATAGCATATGATAATTCTACCAAAATGAAACTTACTAAGACAAGGTAACAGCTCAAGAAACTACTACAACAGAGATCAGCAAATAAAGATTTTCACTTTACACCTTGACGGTTGTTCTAATAATGATTTTCTTCTACACCATAACTCAGAAAAAAAAAAAAAAAAAAAAAAAGAACGAACACTGTAAAAATATAAAAGCCTTTCTAAGCACTTCGATGGTGGCATTGCCTGTAACATACACAAACTCAGATAACTCCATATTAATTCTTACTGCCTTCAACTGCGCCCTGCAAAGCCATCATTTCCAAATAGATGCATCTTCAAACAAATCATTATCCCGTTCCTTAATCTATCATCTCACCTACTTAGTGGACATTCAACTCCAAACCCTCTTCTCGACATAGAAAAATTCGGATTCCACTAATTCTCCGCAACAACAACAAAAAAAAAACAAATCATGTTTACAAACCCTAATCAACAGGACTGGGGAATCAGCAGGCAAATTAAAATTTTCTCCACGCCGATAAGATCCGGACTTGTTAACGAAATGGCGATTCGAAACTCCAACTCTCCACTTCCAAAGACTAGGAAGACGATGACTATAGAATTCGGTTCAACTGAATTCCCCCGCATTTCTCAGCAACCAAGCATCGCGCGATAAGAGAAACGAAAAGAACAGAGTTTTTGAAAACAAACCTGATTTGGACAGGAGCGATTCCGAGGCTGCGTAGAGCCTGGAGGCGGATCTGAGACCTGCGTTCATAGCCATGGCTTCGATCGGCTTCTAGCGAGACGAAGACAGAGAGAAGAGCGAGCGCGAGGGATTGGGAGTTGAACAATTGGGGATGAAAGGGTTGTGGTTTTCACTATTTTCTATTTTAATTTATAATTTATGTTTTTAGTATATAGTGGCCAGTGCCCAGTGGGCGTTCCATTGCATTGAGGCTTGGGCTTAAGTTTGGGCTTGAACGTGGCCTTTGTTTATCTCTCCGCACAGCAGGTAACTGGGCCGAGGTCCATTTTCCCATTTACCACTCCTTGTATCAAAACGAAGGATTGTAAAATCAATCAAAACTGCACCGAAAAAAAATCAACGATAAGTTATTTTATGTTATTGAAAAAAATTATGTTGAAATTAGTATTTAATTATCGTTTAACTGTTTTATACCTTTAAAATTATCTATCAATTTATACTCTAGTAAAAAAAATCGAGTCAAATTGTTATTACGATATGATTTTAAAAATACTGATTAAAAACTTAAAACTGACAAGGTAGAATCCACTAAACACATGGAATGTCGCATATACCCTTTTTTTCCCATATACAACAAAAAGGAAATATTGGTTTCACATTATCATTAATTGCCCTTTTGACAAAAAGAATCTAGTAGTAATTGTTCTAGATAGTGTTTTTGTAACCAATAAGCTACCATTTCATAATCCCTCCTTTTGAACAGGTCAGCCATATAAAACACTGTCATTAAATGATTGGTCAACTATCCATATTAAAAAAAAACATATCTCAGAATATCAATGCCATATAAATAGCACTCCCCTCTCTCTCTCATCGCTCCAAACATTATAATCTCTTCACATTGCACAAGTTATTCTCTCTTTTTAAAAAAAAAAAAAAAGTGAACAAGCCAAGCATGAAGAACTCCACCATTTTCCTTCTCTTCTTGGTGACACTTTTGGTCATCATTGGTAAGTAAATTCCCTCCATCATATAGAGAGATATTGCTTGATTCACAATTATATATCATCGTTTAGTCTATCTCGTTCTTGATTCTCGATATGTTTCTTTACCCTATCAATATTTGATGAAGATTAATCCTTTTCTGAATTCTTATGTTTTGATGAAAACTTGTAAACGTTCTTGGTTTATGCTCAATATCACAAAATATCACCTTTTTGCAACCGAAATGTACCGTAGTAGTTTTGGTTGCTAAAAACCCACTATTCGCGACCAGTGATGGAATCGCATCTAAAGTGGTCGCTAATTTCTCCTCTCTTTTTTATTCAGGAAACGAGGTGGCAATAGCGACGAGGGTTGGTGGTGCTGGAGATGGGGGGAAGAAGTGCAAAGTAGGGACGTTCGAGACGCCTCAGTGCGTTCCCCAAACATGCTTCTTTCAGTGCGACTTGAAGTACGGGAACCCAGTTGTTGGTCAATGTGAAAATGGTGCTTGTATTTGTTATGGCCCATGTTGATCGTCATTATAGCTATTTCTTGTAACTTAATTAGTGCATCAATAAAGTTTTCTTTCCTTCGTTATTGCTAGTGCTTTCATGTTAGTGGAGTGATTGTTTATCAACTATTGCAAATATGATTATCTTTTGTTAGGGACCGCAACGAGTTTGGTGTGGGGCCGGTTTATATATATAGTGGCGTTTTCAGTGCACTCATTTTTTTGGGTGCATTCAGTGCACTCATTTCATAACCATCATTTTAAACATGTGATTCATGTCAAAATGATGTCAATCATCACTTATGATGTGATAAACAATAAAGCACATGAATTTGCACAAAAACCATTCATGATTTACTTTAATTTGAAGGATTTAGAGTTTAGAGATTTAGGGTTAGGGTTAGGGTTTACAATTTGGGGTTTAGTGATAGAATTCAAAATTGGAGGTCTAGAGCTTAGGGTAATCCATTAATTAGTTGTTATCATATACTATACCATCTATTACACTAATTCTACAAATTAAAATTCAAAATCTAACACCTTAAGACTAGTTGTTGAGTACAATCACGTTTTTAAAATTGTAATCATCCTCGTAATCAAAATGTGGGGATGTAATATGGCATTACTACAACTAACGAGTATGCGGTTCGGGGAAATCCCGCCCGCACCATACTAAACAATCATGTATAAAGTTTTCGATCTAGTCTATAAATTTTATTTGAATGTCAATGTAAAATGAAGTTTATTTGTCACATTATTTACAAATGAGAGAAAATGAACAAGATTTGTGGTATGAGAGAAAATCGTAATGATTTAGGGATATGAATGAATGAAGTGTTAAAGTGAATGAGTCTATGACATAGTTATAACACATATTCAGGTGTGTTCGGTGTGAATACTGAAAATACCAAAACCGCACTAAACCCACTAACCTCTTTGTTGGATTCGAAGAGAACCCAACCAAAAATAGTATCAATTGATTTTTTCCTCACAAAACAAATTTTATTTCGATTGGATATCTACGATGATGAGTTATTGTCATTCTACTTTGTGTACGATAAATTTCCTGCATTTTGAGTATATACACGAATGGGGGGGGGGGGGGAGCACTTTCAGAAAGAAATGAAATTGTCCATTAGATAGCATAAAATCATTGGAAATATATGGCAAAAATGAACTTATTTAAGAAGGAACAAAAAGGCGTTGTGAAGGCAGGGATATCTCGGACAACATTCTCATTGCACAGGAGGTTATGCATTTCCTCAAAACGAAGACACAGGGCCGAGATAAGTGGATGGCTCTCAAGCTTGATATGGAAAAGGCGTATGACCGAGTAGAGTGGGGATTTCTCTTTGCTGTGATGGAGGCATTGGGGTTTGATTCTGCTCGGATCAAGTTGATTAAGGTGTGTGTTACAACGGTCACATTTTCCATTTTATTAAATGGCCACTCTCACGGCTATTTTTGCCCGGAAAGGGGTCTTAGACAAGGTGATCCTCTCTCACCTCTACTCTTTTCCATTTATACCGAAGCCTTTTGCACCTTGATCTCTAATGCTTTTTCATCTCAGCAGCTCCATGGATTGAAAATTCATCACCTAGCTCCAGTCACTTCTCATTTACTGTTTGCTGATGACACATATTTGTTTTTGCGAGCCTCTTCTACGGAATGCTCTAATCTTCAGCAGTTACTTAACCTCTATGAAGCAACTAGTGGGCAGAAGATCAACCTTCAAAAGTCGAAAGTGTGCTTCAGCTCCAATGTCTCAGCTCAAGAAGCGTCCGATCTAGCGACTATTTTGGGCATGGATTCCATTGGTGAACTTGACAAATATCTAGGCCTCCCCGCTCAGATCCAATGTCAAAAGTTCAGACATTCCGGTTTCTCGAGGATGCCTTAGCCAAAAGGATTCAGCATTGGAAGTCTAAATCTCTCTCCTTGGCAGCAAAAGAGGTGGTGATCAAGGCGGTTGGGTCAGCAACTCCGGTTTATGCGATGCTTTCTTTCCACCTTCCAGCCACCTCTTGTCGTCGTATGAATGGACAGCTCTCGAGGTAGAGGTACTGGTGGGCCAGCCAAGACAAGGACAAGGGAATTCACTGGATTTCCTGGCCAGCCATATGTGTAAGTAAGTTTCGTGGAGGCCTTGGGTTCCGGGACTTCGATCTCTTCTACATTGGCTCGAATGTACAAGGCTCGCTAACATCCCCATTGTGACTTTCTTCATGCTTCAACGGGTACTCGACCATCCTGGGTTTGGCAGGGTGTATTAGCTGGTAGAGAGTTGCTTCTTAAAGGGCTTCGGTGGCAGGTAGGGTGTGGCACTGCCATCAGGATCCTCGACGACCCTTGGCTACCTACTTCTCCCCCTTCCTCTCCGTCTCTCCTCCCCGGGGTCCATCTCCCCAGTCTGTATGTGGCATCTCTCACCGACCCTTTGACGCGGAAGTGGAATATACAGTTACTTCGGTTGTACTTTACTCCTGCCAGTATAAAGTCGATCCTCTCTATCCCTATTCCTCTGACTCACAGGCCTGACAGATATATTTGGCATTATTCAGAGACAGGTCAATATTTTGTGAAGTCGGGGTATCATCTCCTCTCGGATGCTCGCTCTGAGTTGTTCAACACTCTTCCCCCTCATTTGGATTCACGATTCTGGAAACTGCTTTGGAGCCTTCCTATTCCTCCTAAACTGAAGTTTTTCTTGTGGAGGGTTGTTTGGGGTTTTTTGCCTGCTTGGCGGTGCTCCATGCCAAATCCCTCAGCGGCTCTAATGTATGTCCTGTGTGCTCGGACGGGGTTGAATCTATTTGCCATTGCCTGTTTGATTGCAGAGTGGCGCGCGCAGTATGGGATCTCGCTAGAAAAGATCACGTCCGTGTGCTTCTCGCAGGTATGATGCCTGACTTAGCATGGTTTACTATTTTCTTCTCTTTGCAGCTCAGCAAGGTAGCCATGGCCGAATTAGTCTTCATAACCTGGCGGATTTGGAAGGCTCGTTGATGGTCTTGCTATGACAAGGTCTAGTTCCTCCCTGGTCCTCTTTTGCGACAATTCTTACAGCAAAAGGAGGAATGCACAACAGCCACTTCTACTCCATCTACAAATGGGCGTCCCTTGGCTCGGCAGCCTACCTCCTCTCCTTCGCCATCCTATCCCCCGGGTGGACTGCTCATTCGGTTTGATGGGGCGACTAGGCATGAAGTAGGTGGCAGTATAGTCTTTGTTGGATTCTCACCTTCTGACTCCATCGTTTGTGCCTACGGTAAGTTCTATAGTGGTTTATTTTACCCTTTTGTGATGGAACTTTTAGCGTTACGGGATGCGATGGACTGGTGCTTAACTAGGGGTATTTACTCTGTTTGTTTTTGTGGGGACTCACAATTGGTGATCCGGCGCGTGACGGAGGAAACGACTCATCATAACATTGGCGGAGCAATCCTGGATGAAGTTCGGCTGATAAAAGCATCGTTCGCGTCTATTCGTTTTGTTTTTTCTCCTAGTAGAACTAACATGGCTGCCCATTGCGTGAAGAAAACGGCTCTTGCATCGGCTAATCAGCATTTGACTTATTTTCGTTATTTATTTTTTAATTATTTGTAATTCCCTTCTATTACACTTCTATCTATGGAAAAAAAAAAGCATATTAGAGGGTTTAAGAAAGCATTATCTCTTCAACTTTTAACTTCAAGTTGAATTTCATCCCTATCACTTTCCGCCCTAAATAAATGATTTTAAACAATAGAATCAATTCACATTATACATTCATGCATTGCCCATTTCATTGAATCGAATACCTTCTATATATGGATTTTATTATTATGCGGGGGAAAAAACAGGAATCGTTGGAAAGGAAATTACAGCTTGCTCTTATAGTTTTTGGAAAATGGAACTTGGTAGGCTAATTATTTGACATACATGCACATCCTAGAAATTTCTTTATATATATAAAAAAGATATATCCTAGAATTTTCACATATACATATTTGGTGAATTTAAATACCATATTTGTTTTTAGTATACATGCAAAGTATATGGTATACGCCATTAACGATTTTGATATACATGCATATCCTATAATCTTCCGTTTGCATATAAATAGAGAGCTTAAGACTCCGTACATTCAAAGTGACAATTCAGGTGACTAGTGATATTAACACATTTTTCGTTCTTAAATACTTATATCATGAGGAGCTCCAACATCTTCCTTCTCTTCTTATTGACATTTCTCATCGTCGACGGTGGTAAATATTGTGATAATATTTTTCTTTTACATCTTTTTGGTGTTGATTTAATGACGAATCAATAATGCAGGACATGGAGTGGCAATGGCGACTAGTAACATTGAAGGCAGTGGATTTTGTCAGATAGGAACGGCACAAGCAGTCCCTATCTGCAGCCCAGAAACCTGCAACGTCGCCTGCAAGTTGAAGTATGGGAATGGGGAGACAACCATAGGTTTCTGTGGAAGTGACCAAACGTGTAATTGTTTTAGGCCATGTTAAGAAATAATGGGTGTTTCGTGAGTGGGTTGGGTGGTTTTCGAGATAAAATTCTACGCTTTTATAATTTTGTTGGGTGATGAAAAATGATTTGCACCTATATATTCGTAAAATTATGGGTGGGTTGCGCGGATAACAGTGAACCGTACCTGGATTGGTTTGCAAGTTAGCTATTATTAATTTGGACGTGTGTTGTTACATCATCCAACTACAATTGATTCAGCAAACACATTGGAAGAGGACTATATCCAGCAATATAACACTCCCGTTTCCACCTTGTCTTCGTATGAGTCATAATATGAGCAACTTCATTTTCATTTCTCGTAACATGAATTCTGCGTTTGTGTTTATACCTAAAAATAATTTAGTCTTAGATATCGCCGGCGTCGCGAGATTAACGACGTCGGTGATAAACAATTTCAGCGGTGTTGATACCTACAATTATTTTAGATTGAATTAAATGTCGCATTAGTGAGTCTCGACATTTAATTCGATGCCGCATGATAAAGAACGGTGCCATTTGGAGTCAAGCAACGTCGCAGGGAGGGAAAACGGTATCGCAAGGAAGCTCAGCGGTACCGCGACACTGGAAACAACACTGTTTACCGGAAAACAAGATGTGAGCCGCGCGATTAGTGTTGGTGTTGGAAAAGGGGTTATTTATTTATTTATTCCTTGTCGGAAGGGGAGAAGCGATACCGCGTGGAGACAAGCGGCATCGCGGAGAATTAAAACGGTACCGCGGATTTGAAAACGATACGACGAGGGGCCTTGGTAAGCTATGTCGTTTAGTTAAAAACTATACCACAACGGATTGGATTTTGGCGAGGGCGGCCCGGCAAGCCCAACTACACCGAAGACGAGAAAAGCAGTACTGTTTGGTAGAGAACAATATCGCGGAATGAAAAACGACATTGTTTGATGGGACTGGGACGAAGCAGTTCAAGGTCGGCATCGATTAGTGAAAAGCGATGCCGCGAAAAGATTAAACGGCGCCGAGGGATGAGAATTTGACCGCGTGACAATAATGAGCCGATTTAATTAATTAATCTTTTTAATAATTATTTTAGACGGTGTTGTTTAGATAAAAACGACGCCGCGGGAGGTATCAACGACACCGCGGTGTCATAAACGATATCGTTTGATTAAAATGATATCGCAGTGGTTAAGAGCTCGGCCAAGGGTGGCCCTCTAAGTCCAACGCCACTGTTATCCCAAAGCAACATCGTCATTGTAGCTTTGTTCCACGTGAGATTCACGCAGAATAAAAATCGAGGCGGTTGAGACACGTGGGAGTTCACGACGGAGCAGTTGAGGAAGCGGTTCCACCGAGCGTGAAGACTACGAAGCGGTTTTTTCGAAGAAAAGCAGTGGAGCAAGGAGAGAGAAAGGACAACCAAATCAACACAGAAACACATCTGTCAAACTTTGCCTTTCTTCTTTGTAATTCCCTTGTAGAGCTCTCCTTCTAGGAAGGATCTCCATAGTCGTAGCAGTAGTCATAGTCGCGGAGCTCTCCACATGAATCTCCATAGGAGTAGTTTTAACGTAGATTCCCCCCCAAAAACTCAAATACCCTCGTTCGAACATTGTTTGGAGAGGTGTGAACCGAGTCACGATCGTTCTTGGTTAGAAGTCAAAGGTGCATCGATCAGATCAACATCGCCAGGCGGTGGATATTTGACGGTCATGTTGATTTCAGCATTCAGAGGTGCATCGATCAAATCAACATCCCCCGACGCCCAGCGGTGGATATTTGACGGTCACGTTGATTTCAACAGTCAGTGGTGCGTCCGATCAAACGACACCGCAAAATTTTCTGTCGCGAAACATCAAATCAACATCGCCGGAAACAAATTCAGCACTGGCGGTGGTATTTGGTTTTCCCGAGGAAAGAAATTTTGGTGCGGTGAGCGGTGGCACCGACGGTGGTATTTGGTTTTCTGGGTAAACAGTTTGATAAGTAATTCCCATCTGAGTGTGCACCAGTTCTCCGTCGACTGCAATTTCTGAAAGAACATTGTTCTCTTAACATTATTACGTACGAAATAATAACGATCGATGGTTTCATCAACGATCAGAGTATAAGATCATCTCCCATAATTATTATTAGCTAATGAATTATGATTTTTCTACTTCCGTTGAAAAAAAGAGAAAAAATTATTTTTAATATGTGAGGGCAAAATAGTCAATTTCCACTTTATTTTACCGTTAGTTAACAGAATTTTGAACGGAAGGATATGTGTGTTATTTTTCGATAATAGAAGGGCATGTTTGTGTATAAAAATTATAGAGGGGCATGTTTGATAATTTGCAATAGTACAAGGGTATAAAATGCTATTAACCCTTATTTAATTTGTACAAATGAGAGAAAATGAACAAGATTTGAGGTATGAAAGAAAATCATAATGAATTAGAGATATGAATGAACGAAGTGTTATGAATGAGTCCATAACATAGTTATAACACATATTCAGGTGTATTCGGTGTGGATGCTGAAAATACCAAAACCGCACTAAACTCATTATCTTCTTTGTTGGGTTCGAAGAAAAAAAAAACAACCAAAAATAATATCAATCGATTTTTTCCTCACAAAACAAATTTGATTTTGATTGGATATGTACGGTGATGAGTTATTTTGTCATCCTGCTTTGTGTAGGGTAAATTTCCTGCTTTTTTAGTCCTTTTATGGTATATACACGAAGAAGAAGAAGAAGAAAAAAGAAACAGAAGAGCCACCACTTTCAGAAGGAAATTTTTTCCTCACAAAACAAATTTGATTTCGATTGGATATGTACGGTGATGAGTTATTTTGTCATCCTGCTTTGTGTAGGGTAAATTTTCTGCTTTTTTAGTCCTTTTATGGTATATACACGAAGAAGAAGAAAAAAAAAAAGAAGAGCCACCACTTTCAAAAGGAAATTTTTTCCTCACAAAACAAATTTGATTTCGATTGGATATGTACGGTGATGAGTTATTTTGTCATCCTGCTTTGTGTAGGGTAAATTTCCTACTTTTTTTAGTCCTTTTATGGTATATACACGAAGAAGAAGGAAAAAAAAAACAGAAGAGCCACCACTTTCAGAAGGAAATGAAATTGTCCATTTGATAACATAAAATAATTGGAAATATATGGCAAAAATGAACTTTTTTTTTAAAAAAGGAACAAAAAGCATATTAGAGGGTTTAAGAAAGCATTATCTCCACAACTTTTTAACTTCAAGTTGAATTTCATCCCTATCACTTTCCGCGCTAAATAAATTATTTTAAACAATAGAATCAATTCACATTATACATTCATGCATTGCTGATTGCCCATTCCATTGAATCGAATACCTTCTATGGATTTTATTATCATGCGAAAAAAAACTGGAATCATTGGAAAGGAAATTACAGCTTGCTCTTATAGTTTTTGGAAAATGGAACTTGGTATGCTAATTATTTGACATACATGGACATCCTAGAATTTATATATATATATAAAGATATATCCTATAATTTTTTTTAAGGATATATCCTAGAATTTTCACATATACATATTTGGTGAATTTAAATACCATATTTGTTTTTAGTATACATGCAAAGTATATGGTATACGCCATTAACGATTTTGATATACATGCATATCCTATAATCTTCCGTTTGCATATATAAATAGAGAGCTTAAGACTCTGTACATTCAAAGTGACAATTTAGGTGACTAGTGATATTAAACACATTTTTCGTTCTTAAATACTTATCATGAGGAGCTCCAACATCTTCCTTCTCTTCTTATTGACATTTCTCATCGTCGACGGTGGTAAATATTGTGATAATATTTTTCTTTTACATCTTTTTGGTGTTGATTTAATGATGAATCAATAATGCAGGACATGGAGTGGCAATGGCGACTAGTAACATTGAAGGCAGTGGATTTTGTCAGATAGGAACGGCACAAGCAGTCCCTGTTTGCAGCCCAGAAACGTGCAACGTCGCCTGCAAGTTGAAATATGGGAATGGGGAAACAACCGTAGGTTTCTGTGGAAGTGACCAAACGTGTAACTGTTTTAGGTCATGTTAAGAAATGTGGGGGTTTCGTGAGTGGGTTGGGTGGTTTTCGAGATAAAATTCTACGCTTTTATAATTTTGTTGGCGATGAAAAATGATTTGCACCTATATGTTGGTAAAATTATGGGTGGATTGCGCGGATAACAGTAAACCGTGTCTGGATTGGTTTGCAAGTTAACTATTATTAATTTGGATGTGTTGTTACATCATCCAACTACAATTGATTCAGTAAACACATTGGAAGAGGACTATCCAGTAGAGGTGGGCATTCGGTTCGGTTTCGACCGAACCGAAATTATGAATACCGGGTCCCCGAATTCTCCCAAACCTCAAACCGAATTCGAACCAAATTATAATTCGGTTCGGTCAGTTTAAACCGAACTATAATTCGGTTCGGTTTTCACACAAAACCGAATTTGTGAAGCTACTTGTATTTTCTCACTTTTAAATTATTTTTCACCCCTAATATAAACAATAAATATCAATTATATGCATCATCAATGATAAAACCAAACTTTTCAACACATAAGTCATAAAACATTTCAAATATTTAAGTCTAAAAACAACTACAGACATAAAAATCCACCATTTGGAGCTTGCAATTATAGTATTTCGGTTTTTCGGTCGGAAATTCGGTTCGGTTGAAAGAACCCTGATTTCCGAACTATCCATATTTTCCTTCCGAACCGAATAGCATTAATTCGGTTTCGGTTCGATTTAATTCAGTTTCGGTTCGGTTCAGGTTTACCGAACCTTTTGCCCACCCCTACTATCGAGCAATATAACACTCCCGTTTCCACCTTGTCTTCGTATGAGTCATAATATGAGCAACTTCATTTTCATTTCTCTTAACATGATTCCGCGTTTGATAAGTAATTCCCATCTGAGTGTGCACCGGTTCTCCGTCGACTGCAATTTCTGAAAGAACATTGTTCTCTTAACATTATTACGTACGAAATAATAACGATCGATGGTTTCATCAAGGATCAGAGTATAATAGTATCATGTCTCATAATGTAATTAATATGAGATCTAAATATCAATTTTCATACAAAAAGGTATGTCATACCCTAGATTTACCCGAGTTACTACGAAACACCTAATTGTCATTTCTTCATTGAGTGCTTATTTGTGTTTGGTAAGACATTTTCTTTCCGGGTGTCTATATACACAAACGATATCCGCTAGAATAGATCATCCAATAATAGCAAAGACTATAAAAAAAACGGGGATTAAACACGACACTTTCAAAGAACAAAATATATATCCAAAGTTCAAGGGCTTTCATAACGTACTTTCCACCTTCCATGGCGGAAGGATTAATATATAAAATTCGTTCCAACACTTCTAATTAACATACAGATTATAAATCATCAAATCAAAACACAATACTACACAAACAATGAACGCCGCCGCCGTCACCGCCGCAGCACTACTACTCTCAACAATCCTAACAACAACAGCCACCGGGCAAGCCGATGACGTGGCGCAGCCGGAGTGGAGCCTGTGGCCGTACAAGCACGTCCACATCAGCAACGAGCTGGGGTCCAGCGTGGTGATGACGGTGCATTGCAGGGGCAAGAGGTTCCTGATGAAGACCAAGGACCTCGGGGTCCAGTACGTGGGAGACGGAGGGGAGTACACGTGGCGGTTCAGGCCGGGCTTCTTCGGAGTCACCAAGTACCCTTGCCACGTCACTGCCGTCCACGGCAGCCAGTCGGTCCACGTCGACTTCGTGTCTTACTCGTCGAGGAATCGGCACTCGTTCGTCGAGCACAAGAACAACGTGTACTGGGCCGTTAAGCGTACCGGCGTGTACGCGAGGGACGTGACCAAGGGGGCGAGTGGGGATGTGTTGAAGTACGTTTGGGTTCATGACTCATGAGAATTGGTTTTCGAAACATAGTATCGTCTATCCCTGTAGTATATATGAATTTGTTAGTTTCAATTCTCAAAGACGACATAATGGGCATTACGTTCGGTCGCGCACTAGGTTGTAACTTTTCTTCTTCCCCTGGTAACCCCCATTTTCTTGGTTGTAGAGCCTTCCCCATCAATTAAAAAAAATATATGAAGCAAATGTTCGTTTTCGAGTCGTATGGAATTTATCTTGGTTTATATTTAACCCGGAATAACTCATTTGGCAAAAAAAAAAAAAAACAAGTAAGGGGGCCCACGACAATCGAAATGATGCACAATGAATCAGTTAAAATACCTCCTCTCCGGCTAGATATTTCTTTTAACCAAGGTTGTCAACCCACGGGTCGACCCACTTTGATCCTGAGCCGGTGAGAAAAATGGGCCGCACGCACCCGCCGGGTAGACCGCTACAAGGTACCGGGTTGAAGGTCAAATTGTGTCATTTTTTCTTTGGTTTGCGAATTGCGCCTATTTTCCGATTTTTCTTTTCGCCTGACTCAATCTTTGGAATCCTAAGTTGAACATTTGGATATATATGTTATATATAATTGTGTGTGAATTTTAACTCTATGTTGGATCTAAGTACGACATGTTATTTTGGTGGAATATTATATGTTATAACTCATATGTTAGATGATGTTTGATATAATTTATCAGGATAAGTACAATATAATGACTCTTTCCATATTTCCAGACTAAAACGGGTGACCCATTAACCCTTGACTCACTAGCTCGACCGGGTCCGGATACGCCCGCGGATTGATAACCTAGTTTTAATTCACTCCTCCGTTCTTTAAGTGGCGAAATAACACAACATGTGAATGTTCTATCATATAACAAAACCACTAGACTATTCATGCAGTACTTTGATTCAAAATACCAAATAACCAAAATGATCCCGCATCCAATAGTGATGGCAATGGAGTGGGGCGGGTACCTCAATACCCATGCCCCGACCCACGCTACTACGGGTCGGGTAAAACTCACGCGGGTACGAGGTTGGGCGGGTCGACCTACTCTTACATATTATTTGAAAAAAAAATATACGTAAATTTTACTTTTTACGATAAAATAAAGAGGAAAACACTTTATGAATGAAAATAGTTATAACATAACGGGTAATTGAGTTTAACAAGTTGAAAGATCGACTCTAAATAGTTGAAGAAAGTAAAAATAGGAGAAATAGGGTAAATGCCACATTTGGTCACTTAGATGACTAAATCATGTCATGTTTAGTCACTAGAAAAAATTAATATAAATTTTGGTAACTCGAATTACTGAAACATGCCACATTTAGTCACTCTCCTGTTAGTTTCCGTCTAACTCCATTAATGGAGTTGGACAGAGGCTAATGGAGAGTGACTAAATGCGACATGTTTCAGTAATTTGAGTGTCATTCAGAAAAAAGAGCAATTCGAGTGACTGGAGTTGGACGGAGGCTAACAGAAGACTGACTACTAAATGCGAACTGTTTTAGTAATTCGAACGACCAAAATTGATATTAATTTTTCTAGTGACTATACATAACACGATTTAGTAATCCCAGTGACCAAATGTGCCATTTACCCGGAGAAATATGTATAGAGATTGTAAGAAATTGAGATAGAATTGACAAAAAATGGAGCGAGGCAGGATAGGGCAGGTCGGAAGTAGATACTCATGCCCCGCCCCATGCTACTGCGAGTCGGGTAATACCCGCCAGGTCATACCGGATAATACCTGGGACGGGTTGAAATTGTCACATCCAAACCAGTTTATTTATTTGCAATGAAGGTGTCATGGGGCTCGTCGTATATGTAACAAACTAGCGTGGGCCCCGACCATTTGGCCGGAAGAAGGTGAGGTATGAAATTTGATAATATAATGGGGTGTATAACTTATTGTTGTATAGTTTTTTTTTGGGAAACACGTGATAAAAAGTAGTGAATTTTTGTTAGAAAGAGACATGAATTATGCAACGAATCAAAAATCAGTCTTATCAACCAAAATCAAGTACCTATTACCTTGTGAAACAATATTTTTTCTGGTAATATGATGAGGTGGAGTAAGTTTTATAGAAACCGAATTCCAGAATATCGAATAAAAAATCGCCTATCCCGCCGGTTTTCGGGAAATGAGCATCTCACAATTGTTGTTAGCTTTTACTCGGCCCGTTGGCCGGTTAATTTGCTTTATAAAACTTTCGTCTTGTCATCATTGTGTTTTCTGGTTTTTTGCCAAGCCATGATAAAATCTAAAGAAAGAAAGAATGAACAACACGATTTGGGATAGGAACCATTGTTCCTGTATCCTTAGAAAATGGTGGTAAACATGGACTCACCTGCCAAACTGGTTTGGATTGATATTTTTATCGGGTATCAGGGAACCATGTGATTATAAATTAGTCTTGATCAAAACGGGCCAAAACTTGAAATTCAGCCTATTTGACCGACCCATGCCAAACTCTAATTATTCTTTACTTTTAAACTTCTATTTGAAAATAAAAAATAATGAAAGAAAAGAGATAACTGCAATTCACCATTTGCACATCACTGATTCGGGAATAAAACTATAGAATTTCGAAAGGAAACTGAAAATGTTTAGGATCGTTTTAATGTTAAAAATAACCAAATAGATCTTTCTGTTTCGTCTTTTACTAACAAACACCAAATGATTCCCTATAATATACACTATAATTTAAACATTATGATATCAAATAATTACATAATATATATTTGAAATGATAAAAATTGGACTAATTGGGTTGGTCGAGGTTGAACCATTGAATAACTTTAAAATAAATTATATTTTAGCCACTAAGATATAAAATAATAGCATAATATATATTATGATAGAGAAAATAGCTTGTTTTAGAATGACAAACCCATGATGTACATTTGTTTTACTTGATGAACAACTCCCGTGTAGGTCAAGCCCATTCAACTATTTTATTTTATGATTAGCGGTTAGTGCATTAGAATTCATGCATTAGTTTATTGTTAATTTTTTTTCTTTTTAGCAATAAAAAGGAGTATCGTTTTTGCCTTTTTATATATATTTTACCACCACGGAGAAATAAAAGAACTTAAAGAAAAAAATTGACACTGCTGGATCCGTTTAAATCCGCATGTGTACAGTAAGTTGGTCCGTTCCACAGAGGAAAAAGAAAAAAAATTGACACTCCCTATTCTACCCTTCATACAAACGCTCATGGAGCAGGAAATTTGAAATGGGAAAAGAGTTTTTTCCTCTCTGCGATTATATGTTTTTAATTTAAAAAAATACAACAAATGTATTTAGTATTATTGGTTATGATGTTTGGTTTTTATTGTTTAGATAGATGTTCAGTCGGAGAAAAACCACAATCTCATCCTCTTCGTCTTCGGCTGCCTGCCATTCATCTTCTTCACCACGAACTCCTCTCATCCACTTGCTCCAGCCGAGGAACCCGGACGACGATTTAGAGAACCGTGCACAGCGTTTCTTCCAACGCTCTATAATGTAGAGGAAGATCAGGTGACGACAAGCGGCAACGGTTTTCGACTCATGGGGTTAGAACAGGGGAAGTCAGATGGGATGATAGAAATGGGTTGTTGGTTGATCGATTCGAATCTTCCAGTCTTTTACACTGGAGTTTTAGCTTCAGGGTTTTGGCTTTTGCCTTTCTCTTCCACTTTTCATAAATTAATAATCTCATTCCAATTTAGATCTGATTGAATCCAGTCAATCTACAATCAACGCAGGCGGGATTTACAGCGGCGGAGGGGAATCAGGCTCGAAATCATCAACGGGCCGGCGAGAGGGAGGGAAAGAACGGAGATGGGAGCGCTTTCTGGGTTCTGTATTCAAAATGGGCGTCAAAATATCGCTGGAAAGGATTTTCGGTCAAAATACCGTAAAATATCGTTGAATATCGCGATATTTATTAATATATTGTATCTCGTCAATTTCAATTTCTCGTCAATTTCTCGCGTTTCGATTTTGGTTTTGAGGACCCGAAACGTTTCGCGTTTCGGCCCGCCGTTCCACGTTTCCCGAGTCCTTTTGATGGGTTTCGCGGGTCCTCTGAAGCAGGTGCCGCTGGGCCCAATATGTGGATGGGCCAAGACATTTAATCGCTCCGGATAACTTTTGATCATGCAGGCCCATATGAGCAACCCCATCCAGAGCTTTTTGGTTTTATGCCGGATTCTGGCCGATGGGGACGGGCCCAACTCCGGCCACCCCTGGCCCTAAAGCTACGAAGCTGCAGAAACGGATAGAAGGCACGGAAATTTACGGGAGAAACGCCGAAACGTGAAACGTTTCTCCACCTCAAAACCAAATCCGAAACGCGATAAATTGACGATAAATTGTAATTGACGAGATATCACGATATGAAGATATTTCGCGATATTTACGAGATATATGCGATATATTGATTTTCCACGATATATTGGCATGAAGAGGTCAGATAAATTGCCGGAAAAAATCTTTTTAGCGCCAATTCAAAATAAAACCCCCATTTTCCCCCATGGCGCTCTCACCTTCTGCATAGTTTGCTCCACACTCTTCTGAGTACCGCGAAACTGTTCGAGCCGATGAGTTCTCCTCCACTAATTGGCGGCGGCGACGACGACGAAGTCAGTTCGATTTCTTTCCCCTTTCCTGATTTCTTTCACTTCCTCAACAATGTTTCTTGGGCTCCTTTCACTGATTAATTTCTGCGTTTTCCCCCCCTCACTTTGTTCTTTGAGTAGGGCTTCGATTGGGAGGCAGCGGTGAGAGAAATCGACGTGGCTTGCGAAAATGCGAAGCCCTCCTCTTCTTCATTCCACCACAGCCGGCCGTCTTCCGTGCTCGATTTGGATGCGGAGAATCGCCGCCCCGCCGCCGGCGGCGCTTGGAATTCCGAGGTAGCGTCCAATTACTCGTCGTCGTCTTCTCTCGTTAATAATGGAAGGAGGACTGGGAATTGCAGGCAGATGACGCTTGATAGTTTCGTCGGGAAGGCGGCGGCTGTGCGCCAGGTGAAGAAGTGGGTTGTTGAGGATGTAGAAGGATCTGCAGGGAGCATGGGTGAGGTTAGGGAAGGTGGATTTAGTTGTGTTGAGATTGATGCTGAGGCCGCCAAGACTTGGGTATATCCAGGTCAGTTTTTTTTTCCCCGTTCTTTCTTTTGGCGATTCCTATGTGAATCTCGTCATTGTTGGTAGTTGGTACCATTCTGTTTGAAGTGCTATCAGTTTGTTGTCAACAACAGGTTTAATTTTTTTGTTCTTTCCTATCATTTCCATCTGAAGTTCGTATGAAACCAAGAACTTAGTTGATTGGATTTGGACCACCTTTATAGTATCATCCGTATAACCAATTTTGGCACTCGCGGCTGCAGTCAATGTTCCTCTTCGAGAATACCAGCTCGCCATAACTAGGACAGCATTGTTTTCAAATACATTGGTGGCATTGCCAACTGGCCTTGGAAAGACGCTTATTGCCGCAGTTGTTATGTACAACTACTTCCGTTGGTTTCCAGAAGGTAAACCTAGTTGCAGCTTGCTCCTTATGTATTATAGTCAAAGTTAACTCACTTATTTGTTACAAGTATGAATCGCTTGGAAACATAAATTCCATTTTCGTTAGTGCTGCCAAGAACTTTTGCTTTCTTTTCCTTTCCTACTTTTGAAATATGTCAGCCCCTTGCTCATTTTCTTTATGTAATAAGAGAGAGTAAATAAGTTAACCTTCTCAGCCTATGAAACATAGATGGTCCTTATATCAGCACGGCCTCTTCCTTGTATTCTTTGGTCATATAAACTCAAATGGGGATGGAAAAGCTCCGACCTTTTGTGCTCATTATATTCAGAAGCCATGCTGATTTGGCTCTATTTCTTTCTCTAAGTTAGTCATTCATCAGTTCTTATCTAGTTTCTTGGAAAATAATCTCCAATCCACTTATTCTTGTTTCATTTGTTCTTTCCTTTTTATAGGGTGTTTAGTATACTTCTTACGTAGTTGCTTTTATATGTAAATTTTAGGGAAGATTGTTTTTGCTGCTCCTTCTCGGCCACTCGTACTTCAACAGATAGAAGCATGTCATAATATAGTCGGAATACCACAAGTAAGATCCTTTTCCTGATCAACTGAACAATCGGCCCCATGGTTTCTTTTCCTGCAGTTCTTTTATTTTACATCTTCATGAAACTATATAAACCTATTGCAGGAATGGACAATTGATATGACAGGTCAGATAAATCCAACAAAACGAACAGACTTTTGGAAAACGAAACGGGTGTTCTTTGTTACTCCCCAGGTCCTGGAGAAAGATATTCAGGCCGGTAAGTTCTAGATCTCATCCTGGTAATATAATATTCATTGGAAATTGTTCTCCTGTTGTCATTTCCAAAAAAAGAGCTTCCTCATTCAGTAAAATCGTTGCAGGAACATGTTTAGTTAGAAATCTGGTGTGCTTGGTGATTGATGAGGCTCATCGAGCAATGGGGAATTATGCTTACTGTGTCGCAGTTCGTGAGGTTGGCTATCCTTTTATCATGAAAGTTTGGGTCTTTGTTGGGTGAAATTGTTAATTACTTGAAGTACCACTGATACTCTGTAGCTGATGGCTGTACCAGTCGAGCTTAGAATATTAGCCTTGAGTGCTACCCCAGGATGTAAGTCACGCAGCATAGTTTCTACCAATGTTTTAACTTTTGAGCAAAAATAGAATGTAACCTGTGCAATGTTAATGTGAAATCAACTGCTCAGCAAAGCAGCAGACAGTCCAGCAAATTATCGACAACTTGCAGATATCAACCCTGGAATACCGTGATGAAAATGATCCTGATGTCATCCCATATGTTCACAACAGAAAGATTGAATTGATTGCGGTATGAACCACTGTTTATAATGATATCTTCAGGAATCATTTTGGTGAACTATGCGTCTATGCCAGCTAATGACATTAACGTCTTCCTTGTCAACCTAATAGGTGCCTATGGGAAAAGATGCTCTTGACATAAATAAGCTGCTCTTGGATGTCATACGTCCGTATGTGTCTCGGCTTTCTGCTGTTGGACTTTTGCAGAACAGAGACTGCCAGACTGTACGATTCTTAACTGGTGCATTCTCCATGTCCATGGCTTCGAAAATCTTGTGGATTATGTATGCTCAGTGGTTTTTGGAGCTTAAACTTTACAGCTATCAAGATGATTAGTTTCTAATCTAATTGCTTAAACTGATCGTACTTGTTTGTCTTGTTGCTCAATGATCACATATATTTGGTTTTTTCTTACTCACACTCAACGTTTTACAGTTAAGTCCTCCAGATTTACTCAATTCACGTGATAAATTTCGTCGAGCACCCCCACAAGACCTTCCACAGAATAAGTTTGGTGAAATTGAAGCTTATTTTGGAGGTCTTCTCACCCTTTATCATATAAAAAGGTTACTTTCCAGCCATGGAATAAGGCCGGCATATGAGATGCTGAAAGAAAAGCTGGAACAAGGGTATCTTCTTTGCCATCTCCACTCAGACTGCGTTGACTCGACCACAAGAAGATTGCTTTATACTTTATGCTTATTGATTTATTTGCGCTGGGAGCACATGCGTTTGTTTAGGATCTATTACATCATTCCATGGTAGCAGCCTAGTTTAATAGGGTCCAGGGTGCCAAATTTTGTTCCACATGATAATTTTAGACTAGTTTCTTTGTCTGATGCCTCACGGCTACCACTGTAGACTCGCAGTAGTCAGTGATATAGTTCATTTTGTTATTGTTAAATGTGATTGTCCTTATGCAATCTCTGCTTGGCTAAGCTTAATACTTCCTTCTGCTGTTATTAACTGCTTGCTGCAGATCATTTGCAAGGCTAATGAGTAGAAATGAAGATATTAAGAAAATGAAACTCTTAATGGAAAGAAACTTGACCCATGGTGCACCTAGTCCCAAGTTATCCAAAATGTTGGAAGTACTGATTGACCATTTCAGTGAGTAGCGTATGATTGTCTTTTTCAAATAAATAAATGAAGTTAATATTTGACTTCGAGGTTGCCTTTGTACTGGTTTGCTGCTAAATAACTACAGTTCTTACTAAATGATGCAGAAAGCAAGGAGTCCCAGAACTCACGGGTTATAATATTCTCTAATTTCAGAGGGAGTGTCAGGTGAGAAAGTGATTTACCTCAATTCTCAATACAATAGTGTAGTAAAATCATGCATGGGATTGCATTTGTGTTCCTGGCATCTACAAACATGTTACTTATGACTCGCCAGCCATAAAATATTATTATTCAATTTTACCGGGACTAATTAGAATTAGATAAATTGTTTGCTCATTTTGTTCCCAACTTCATGTCCATATGACTTTAAATCTTCCAGTGTATGTGGCTAACAAATTTCTACCGTCATTCAGGGATATAATGAATTCCCTAGCCAGCATTAGTGATTTGGTGAAAGCAACTGAATTTATTGGTCAAAGTTCAGGTTCGATAGTTTTCCACTTGTTGTCCTGCCGTTGTGGTCACCCCTTGCTAAACTATAAGCTCTGTCTTTCCGAACCCTTTAGATTGTGATGTACTGTTATCTTGTTGATGACAGGTAAAGCTTTGAAAGGCCAATCCCAGAAGGTCCAACAAGCTGTGTTGCAGGTACTAATACTACTTTTCTTTGCTTTCTTTGATCTATGCCTATGCTGACGTCAATCGTTGTCAGAAATTTCGAGCTGGTGGTTACAATGTGATTGTTGCTACATCAATTGGCGAAGAGGGCCTGGACATAATGGAAGTTGATCTTGTAGTATGCTTTGATGCCAATGTATCACCACTAAGAATGATTCAGCGTATGGGTAGAACTGGAAGGAAACATGACGGCAGAGTTGATATCCTTCTCTGTTGGTTTTATAATGTTTTCTTTGGTTTTTACTTTTTATTCAATGGAAGTAACCGTCCTTTTATTCTAACTCTACCACTAGTCGGTTCTATAATCTGTATGTCCCTTGAAGTCGCTCCTTGACTATGACTCACTGGTTTTAGCTTGTGAAGGGTCAGAAATGAAGGGTTACACTCGAAAACTAGCCAACAGCAGAACTATAACGAAACACATGCACAATGGCGGTACAAGTAGCTTTAGTTTCCATTCTAGCTCAAGAATGGTGAGACTAATTCATGTCACTGGGTTGTACCTTATGGATGTTTGTTTTAGTCTCTGCTTATATTTTTGCATTTTCATCCCAGATTCCCCACATTTTCAAACCAGAAGTCCAATTTGTTGAGATGTCAATCGAACAATACATTCCTCGTGGAAAGAAAGTTAAAGATGCCACTGATATCCAGACACCTATATTCACTAAGAAGCTAACTGCTGCCGAGAGTGCTGTGGTTGCCAAGTATTTCCAGCCTTGCCCTTGGAGGCCGTCTCTTATTGCCTTCCCAAGTTTCCAGGCATTTCCCTCCCGGGTGCATCAAGTAATGCACTCTCACAGAACAGGGATGCTGATCGATACAATGCAAAATCTTCAAGCTTTGTCCTTTCCTCTGGACAGCAGAGGGTTTTCCTTTGAGGTGGGCTTATTCTGCTTTGAGGTTTATTCTTTTACCCAACAACTATTGTGATGTCCTCTTAATTATCCTTATGGATGCAGGATGAAGCAGCTTCAGGTAAGTGTCAGGGAACTGAGAGCCCAAATAGAGATGATAATGATGAAGAAGGTACTTTTTACTGAATTATCTCGTAGGACAGTTCAACTAGGTTCTTTGACTGATTAATTACATCAGTGTGGTATTAATGGTGTGAACTTACTTGTCTTCATCCTAAACTTCACCCAATATATACTCTATACCACAATTTGTTACAGGATTTACTTATTAAAGAGCCATCTTGATCCAAATGAAAATGAAGTTCCTTTTTTGTGAATGATGGGATCGATTTGTTTATATCTCTCTTTTCTTGATATCTTCATATGATATGTATAAGCATATGCATACCTCAGTTAAATGCATCGTGTGCAGCCTTCCTTCCCATTGTTTTTCAAAGGCTGTTATCCATTGCAGTTGTCTGTCTATTTGATTCTGAATTGCAAAAAAGTGGGAAGCTACAAAATGGCATAGTTCAGTGTTGAGGGAGTGGAGGAATTATAGAATTCTTGATTTTCGTCCAGTAGGAGTTAGGTCTATCTTTCATTTTCATATAATTTGCTCGCCGAGGTTGTCCTATTTGGTTTGAACTTCTCTTGAGCTAATCTTTGAACTCTTTGGTGAAACTTCGGGTGCTAAGGTGTGACATTTGAAATTGTATGCACATCTCGATCCTGTTATCCATTCTTATTGCATTCTGAAACTTGTGCATGCATGGCAGACTTGGGAGTGGGCTATGGCACCCCAGAGCACAACTCACAGAGCAATTCAAGGGATTCTGAAGGACCAATTTCTCAAAAACTGACAACCAAGAACCTTAGTGTTTTAGATCTTACTGGGGAAAGTCATTCAACTCATGCTTTTCTCTTTGGCTCTGATTTTGTTTCTGTGGATTCTCTTGGCAAGGTCCTAATTTCATACGTCCCTTCACTTCCTTTGAAACTGGTATCATATCCGAGGTGTCCTGACAATGAGGCTGTACCTCTAAACTGTGCAAAACGAAGTCCTTCACATTTGAAGACTTTGGTTGAAGGCTCCAGTGGACCGACTGTTCTACAAAATTTTTGCACTCACTTACATTCACTGTCCGAGGATCCGTGCAAAAGAAATATCTCTGTGGATGGCTTGAAATTGTCTGAGAGTGCAATTTTGGTGGGAGATATGGTGAACGGAGGAGATAGTGTTGGTGATAGCTTTGTTGATTTTGGGATCAATTCGCCTTGTCCGAGTGCTGATGAGTGCTGTCACAGTCGTGAAGATACTGAACTGAGTCCTCGCTTAACCAACATGATGCAAAATGGTGTTGTTCCAGAGTCTCCTACGAATGATCATGGTCAGTTTACATCTTTTAGAAGGATGTGGTTGAATTGGCTTCAGGTATTATTTAACTCCATTCTATAGAGGAAATTGATTCAGTGTTGGATTATTTTTTTGCAGATTTGCTGAATGATAAAGAGAGAGCTGAAATTATCACACCCATGAAACTGCATACCAGATTGCTGACTGTCTCTCCAGGTCCTTGGAGAAATGAATCAAATGCAGCTGCTGTAATTGGGGAAGCAGATATGGCTGATCCTTCTATCATTGATCAAATTCAGACTCCTTTGCGTGAAACAAGTGCTGCCAAAGTAGACAAAATTGTCTATTCAATTTCTCCTGCTCCCAAAGCAAGCAACTCCAGCAAAGATTGGCCTTTCAGTCCTGCTGATGATAAATCAGACAGTGTTAAACCAGTACGCAGACTTAAAAGACTCCGAAAAGTTGGGGATCTTGAGAAGAATAAGAATCCTGGAAGCATTAAAGATGCTCCTTCTTTCCATGAAGCAAATCCTAATGTATGTGTCAACGGAGCCCACAGAAATCAACCTAAACAAGGGAAAGGTACCGTGGAAAAGCTTTTGTCTCTAACCGCTATCTGCTTCCTATATAACTGCATTCTCTAATAATGGCTGACTGGGATAAGTTATTTATGGCTGTGTAGCTTCTATTGTTGCTTGTCGAGTGGAAAGGCCGGATGTTTTATATGGAAGTTACTTATTAGCATTGTCGTTCACAGGTAAAAGGGAGCAATTTGGCATCATCCAGGACTTCATTGAAGAGGAAGCCGAGTAAGTTTGAAGTCTGACATTGCTGATAAAAAATAATTCTATCGTGCCAGTAATTCTATCGACTGGGATAAGTACCTACCGATATTTCCACATTGAGTTGCCCTGTGTAGTTGAATAACAATATGGTTTGTCTTGTTTCCTTTTACTGCATATAATTTTTCAGGGTTTCTGAAAATGGCGAAGTATCCGAGGATGAGAGAGTTGATGAAGATGATAATTCGTACGACCAGAGTTTTATAGACGACAGAATAAACCCCACAGCTGGAAGTGCTGAAACACAACCTAGTCGAGTGGACATGATGGCAGTTTATAGGTACTTCCTGGTCTCCCTTAACAAATATAACCTTTTGCTTTGATACATAGTTCATGTTTGTCTTATCAATCCATTTCCCATTCCAAACTAACAAAGCTTTATGCAACAGGCGTTCGTTGCTCAGCCAATCACCAATGGTGAGGGAATCCCCTTCAGCATCTTTTACTCCAGATTGCAACTCTTCTTGCTCGAGCGGTAAAAACAATACCACTGGATCTTCCTCTACCAACACGCTTCATTCACTAAGGACACCTCTACATGAGAACCAAGAAGGGCTACAGCCATCTCCAGCTGTTCCTTGCACCGCAGCCTCTAACATCCCAACAGAAAACAGCACTATGTTGGAGATGAGGAAGAGAAGAAAGCTGACTTTCCATCAACCTGCAGCATCTGTTCCCATAATCAACTTGGAGGAAGAATTCTCTAAGCAGTTGGAGGCTGACCCGAATCCTTCTAACAACATCGATGATCCTGATACCCATGAAGACATGCTCTACGACGATCAGTTCTTTGCTGCTCTTGATGCTTTGGAAGCACAAGCTACGACTACTCAGCAGAACAGGCCTAATTTATCTGTACAGAAGCAGGATACTATGTTGCCAAACTCAGAACTCCATGGCACACCAACATTTGATCTCGGGATTTAGTAGTAATCCTCCAAATCGGCAAAAGGTTGAATGCTTTGCTAGTGAAATGTCCTGCTGCTGCTGCATTGCAGTGCATTGTACAGATCGGCTCGATAGGGAAAGTGGATGTATAAGTTATATTCGACAACTTGAATCTTCTTGTGAAGTGCCTTGTACAGAAAGAGGGAAAGAAAGGGAATGGTGAATCCCATTTTGGTTGTCAGGCTGCTAATGAAAGATTTCTAAAATAAACACAACCAGAAATCAAATAAAGAAAATAAAAAAAATCGCAAATATCGAACCTAATGGTCTCAAAGCAAATTCGGAAATTTTAACCCGTAAGAAATTGAATAAGAGAAGAGCGAAAGGGGCCTTAAGCCCCCACCCAAGGGAGTGTTCCCCGTATTCCCGACATGCTAAGGGAATAGAGAGAGCGTAATATAGCAGTTAATTCCCGTCTGATCTTACCGTTAGCTGTATTCTCATTACTTATCAAATGTTCAAGAAGCTCACGTTTCTCCGGTTTTAACCGTTTTAAATCCTCTGAAATTATCAACCGGTTTGTTTTTAGAGGTAAAACCAGAGGAAACTTTTAGAGACGGAGACATGACCCGTTACAAAAACCACAAAATACAAGAATAAGTTCATTCCTACCAAACGATCCTTAACACTCTGTTTAGGTAGAGGGGTAAATGGGAGGAGGGTGCAAATGTGAGGGGTAAACACAGTTTCCAACACATTTGCACCTGTTTGGTTAATTTGGAACAGTAGGGGGTGCAAAACGGGAGTGCAAATTTACTGTTTCGGCTTACCCCCGAATTGGGGTGCAAGGGAAGGAAGGAAGAGAGGGGGAGGGGGAAATTATGGAATTTTATTTTTCTAATTGTGTTATATATAATTATATAATAATTAATATTATCAATTTTTTCTTTTTATAAATATCATTAATGTAAACATTATTCGGGGTTGACTATTTGACTCTAGAAACAAGTTTATCAATGTTCGTCAAGTCAAATCTAAATCTCTTGGTTGAATCGAATTTGCATTGAAAATTAGAGATACGAGGTGTTTGTGGAAAAGATAGAGAGAAATTGTTTGGTTAACTCAGTTTATTTGACTAAATAGTTAAAACTTACAAATTCGAACGTGTTTGACTAAGTTTGACAATTTAAGATTAAACTATACACGAAAACCCTATATAGGATGACCAGTTACGAGTTGAGCTTCGAGTTTTGAGATCGCTCGATCAATGATTATTACAATTGTTATAATTAATTATTATTTGAGCATTATTATATAATAACTATTTTTAGTAAAATATATTTATTATTATATAGTAATATTTATTTTATTATTTTATGATAATATTTTAAAATCTTAAAATCCATTTTATAATCTTAAAATCTATTTTAAAATTTTAAAATCTACTTTAAAATAATATAATTACTTACTTTTCACTCTATTTGCACCCACTACTTTTTCATCCAAACAACAATTTACCCCTCCACTTACAACCCCAACAATTTACCCCTCAACTTGCACCCCTGCAATTTGCACCCCAGCCAAACAGAGCGTAAATAACTAAATATCCTCGACGTGACCCGAAATAGTGAATTGGGCTAAAGCCCAGATGAGTACTAGATTTAGCCCTCGAAAACCAGAAAACAAAAGGAAGCTTCACTCTCCCGCCTCCGGCGATTCCCCACCGCCATCTCCGAGCTCCCACTCTGCCCATGGCGGCGTCTCGTCTGGTTCCCAGATTACATTGCCTTAAGAATACGCTCCCCTTATCTCCACCCTCACTGATTTCTATCTGCTTCCGCTATCATCAATCAGTTTCAGTCCCCTGTGCCGGTGACGTTCACCACGACGGCGGCTCCAATTCATCGTCGTCACCGCCGGTGGAACAATCTCTGGCCCGCTCAATCTGTTCCATGGTAAGCGAATCGTTCTGGCAGCAAACTTCTCACGCGAGTAAATCGCCTCCAGAGCTCGTTCTGGGGATAAACCCTGAGGATTTGTCCCGCGAACAGGCCATCACGGTTGTTGCTTCGCTTGCGGAGCAAGAGGGCTCGATGGTGGCTCTTAGTTTCTTCTATTGGGCGATTGGGTTCCCCAAGTTCAGACATTTCATGAGGTTTTACATTGTCTCTGCTACTTCTGTACTTGGGAACAAGAATTTTGAGGTAGCTCATGAAGTGATGCGGTGTATGGTGAGGAGTTTTTCTGAGATTGGGAAGTTGAAGGAGTCTGTGAACATGGTTATTGAGATGCGTAACCAGGGATTGGCATTGAGCTCTAGGACAATGAACTATATAATCGAGATTGCTTGTCGGATGGGCCTGTTTGAGTATGCAGAGGACGTGTTTGATGAAATGCGTGTTAGAGATGTGTGTCCGGACTCGACTAGTTACAAGTTGATAGCTTTGGCTTATTGCAGAATGGGGAAAGTGTCAGTTGCAGATAGGTGGTTAGGGGATATGGTTGAGAGAGGTTTTCTTGTTGATAATGCTACTTGTACTTTGATGATTACCGCATTTTGTGAAGAAGGGTTGGGGAATAGAGCATATTGGTATTTCAATAAGTGGATTCAGATGGGTTTGAAACCGAATTTGATAAACTTTACTGCTCTGATCAATGGGTTGTGCAAGAGGGGGAGCATTAAGCAAGCATTCGAGACGTTAGAGGAGATGGTGCAGAATGGGTGGAAGCCAAATGTTTATACTCATACGGTCTTGATTGATGGGCTGTGTAAAAAAGGCTGGACCGAGAAGGCATTTAGGTTGTTTCTTAAGCTTGTTAGAAGTGACAATTACAAGCCAAATGTACATACTTATACTTCCATGATTAATGGGTATTGCCAAGAGCACAAGTTGACTAGGGCGGAGATGTTATTCAGCAGAATGAAGGAGCAGGGATTGGTCCCCAACACCAATTCGTATACTTGTCTCATCAATGGACATTCTAAAGCCGGAAATTTCGAAAGAGCGTATGAATTAATGGATATCATGGGTAAAGAAGGTTTTGCTCCTAATATATTTACTTACAATTCTCTTCTGAATGGGTTATGCAAAAAGCAGAGGTTTTGGGAGGCTTATGAACTGCTTAAGACGGGAATCCAAAGTGGACTACAGGCTGATAAGGTGACTTACACCATCCTCATGTGTGAGCATTTCAAGCAGGCTGATTACAAGTGTGGCCTCGCATTTTTCAGTAAGGTGTTCAAAAATGGATTCCAACATGACATGCATACGTATAACGCACTGATTGCTGCTAGTTGCAGACAGAAAAAGATGAAGGAAAGTGAGAAATTCTTTGAGGAAGCTGTTAGTCTTGGTTTGGTTCCTACAAAGGAAACATACACATCCATGATATGTGGATATTGTCGAGATGGAAAGGTCAGCTTGGCTATGAAAATTTTCAGCAAGATGAAAGAGCGTCGATGTTTGCCCGATAGTTTTACCTATGGAGCTCTAATAAGCGGGCTCTGCAAAGAATCCAAGTTGGATGAGGCCCGTCAGTTGTATGATACGATGTTCGATCGTGGCCTGTCCCCGTCAGAAGTGACCCGTGTGACATTAGCATATGAGTACTTTAAACAAGATGATTCTGCAACTGCAATTATCATCATGGAGCGCTTGGAGAAGAAGTTGTGGATTCGTACTGCTACTACATTGATCAGGAAGCTTTGCAGTGAGAAGAAAGTGGGGATTGCCTCACTTTTGTTTCATAAATTGCTGGACAAGGATTCAAATGTTGATCGTGTAACTTTGGCTGCATTCACCACATCTTGCTATGAGTCCAACAAGTATGCTCTTGTCTCTGACTTGTCAAAGAGAATTTCTCGATGATTTCCTGACATGGAGCAATTGATCGAGCTCAACGTGGATCTATACTGCTTCCACTTGCCAAGGGGTATTTGCTCATGCCGGGTCTGCTCTGAAACTGCCTTCACACTCAGGTTAGCTTGAAACAGTTTGATTGTCCGATCTCCATGTTAGTGTAATTTATTATCTTCCAGCTTGTTTTGAAGGTTCGGCGAGTAGTATGCTGTTCTCATCATTTCATTTTCCTAAGCGAATCAATTGGCTAAGGATCTAGCTTAGCTTTAAATCAGGTGCAAGCAGCTGGAGAGCCTCTTACTTCCCATGTTATTGTTCATCTTTTTTGTTCATGTAATCTCAGAAGAGAAGAACTATGATGAATGCTCCCTGCAAGTTAGAGAATATAGGACGGTACTTGCCAAATTTATCAGTCTTGGGACTTGAAGTTGGCCATCATCACCAGAATGAGTTATTTGGGTTATCACGGGTGAACGACAGCTGTTCATTATATGGCATAAATGTCGTCGGGATATAAGGGGCAACATAGGCTGATGGTAAAGAATCTAGCATGTTGGTATGACCATACCATTTCAGAAAGAACAGTTTTTACTGATGCATAATCCTTGGGAGTGGATATGCAGTATTTCATGCTAAGTTGAGTACTTGAGTTACATGGCTGGCCAAGGAAATCATTTGGCTAGGTGCAGATTCACAGTATGGAGAATATGCTCCTATTGCTTCTTGGCTGAGGGACTATCACATTGCCTGTAATTTCTGCTTCATCTCCTCAGAAGGCCGATTCGTCTGTTAAACGAAGTGGGCTCAATGCGTTGAAAGAAGAATCTCTTGTTTTAAATCAGGATATGATTTGGTGGGTTTAGACTTTCTGCGACAATGGTTGCTTCCCTTAGTCTTGAAGGTCACTGATGGATTACAGAATGGAAGTTCGGTGTTACGACATTGCATGACATCGAGGGCGCACATCTACACTTGCAAGTTCATTATACCACCAGGTAATTTTGTTTGCTTATTAATTGTGTAACAGCATAGTGAGGTTTTCTCATTTCCTTGAAGATGCATGTCTTAACTTCTTGGACTGACTTCTTCCTCTGACTAACCCCATCCGTTAGATTGAAAAGAAAACTAATGTCCAAAACTAATTAATGAGAAACATCTCCTCCTTGACTAGTCATACACTCTTATCAGACTCCATTAATTTTCCAGATTCTCCTGCACCAATCCAAATCCATTAACAAGAAAGAGAGAATCAGAAAAACCAAATGAAGAATTATGTGTCATTTAATTTTGACAGCTTTAGTGCCTTTATAAAAGGAGAGTAAACAAACCAGTCACTGGACTCCTCACCTCACTGAACTTCACAAAAAGAAGAGAAAGAGATCATCAGAAACCGATTCCAGAATGAAGAGCTCCACCATCTTCCTTCTCTTCGTAGCGACCTTCTTGGTCGTAGCTGGTGAACTTCCCCATCCCCATTTTTCTCTCTTTATCTCTGTTTCCTCGCTTTTGCGTCGAAATATCAATAGTATTTCTTCGTATATATCGCAGTAAACACGCGCCCTTGATTTCCTTCTTTTTTTTAGTAAAATTTTTCGAAAAAATTTGACTGTGCAGGAAATAAAGAAGTGATGGCAGCTGAAGGAGGCTACTGTAAGAAAGGAACTATCAAGCAGGACCCTAGCCATGACTGCTTCGGTGAAGAATGTAACTTTCAATGCAAAGGGAAATTTGGACAGAAGGCTCAAGGGCGTTGCGAGTATGAGTT
Organism: Linum trigynum; assembly: GCA_964030455.1. Lineage (NCBI taxonomy): Eukaryota > Viridiplantae > Streptophyta > Magnoliopsida > Malpighiales > Linaceae > Linum > Linum trigynum. The sequence continues at coordinate 1,387,198 of OZ034822.1, read as the reverse complement.
GTTCTGCACTTGCTTCCTGCCCTGTTGATTCATTTGTCTTAGAACAATATATATAAAACCCAATGAAAAATTTTTCTCTGCTTTCCAACTTTTGAGATATTGCAATGTGGTATCGTATACGATTGATTGGCGTTAAATTAAGGGGGATTAGAGAAATCGTCCACATACTGCTGTGTTGGGACGGGATAGCGTGACAACCCTTTAGGGGTTGTCAATTTCGCTTCCCTCATTTTTGCCGTCCATCATCCTTCTTCATCTGGCGGTCAGGAGCATAAGGATTTTTTAGTAAGTTTTTAATTCTAATAATTTTGAATTACCACTTAAATGTATGGAGAAAATCTTGGAGCGTGATTGGCGGGAGGTGAAGAGCCTGTTTCGGTTGGGACTCTTTCCCTTCCATTTTTGGCTTCTCCCTCGTCAAACCAAAACCCTCATCAAACCAGGCATCAGTAGCTTCGGAAAATACCACAACACGGCCGTCGCCATACAATGGGTGACTACATCAGCAACGACGACGGAAAATGGGGTGGAGCTGAACCTAGTTGCTTATTCGGCTTTGACCTTAACGTCCCATTGACAAGCAACGACGAGAATATATATGAGATTGGAGCTAAGCAGTCAGACCCAACGGAGAATGGCGATGATGGCGACGTTTTGGGCCTGGAGGAGTTGGTCAACGAAGACCATCCGGAATGGGACAAAATCACGAACAACATCCAATATGGCGTCGACGTGGAGAACAACGACCATTTCGTACTGCAATCAGGATATCACGCTCATTCAGACGACAGCGTGGCGGAGAATGGCATCGACGACAACAATGGTGGTAGGGTTAACATGTGTCTTTACGACTTCCATTGCATTTGTACCATTTTAATAGTGGTACATATAACGTTTCTGCAAAAAAATGTACCAGTAGTTATGGTTCAAATTATTTAGTGATAGTATTATTGTGGTGGTAGGCACATAATGGAAATCATCTAGTGGTAGTCACATACTGGTAGACATGTAGTCGTCCGGTGGTACTCCCTTAGTGGTAGTCATTTAGGCGTAGTAATTTAGTTGTACTTCCTTATTGGTACCTGGATACGGATCATGTACTAGTAATCATCTAGTAATAGTCGTGTACTGGTAGACACGTAGTCGTCTAATGGTACTCCCTTACTAGTAGTCATATAGTCGTAGTGATTTAGTGGTACTTCTCTAGTGGTATCAACCATCGTCCGCAGTAATTTAAAAAATAGTTCGATTTGCTAATGCATTTGTTCTTTATTTACAGGTTTGGTATCAACCATCGTCACATCAGACAGTTCAACGTGGAATCACCTGCGTTTCCAGAACCAGGATGAATTTACATGTTTTTTACAAGAGTTATACTCATGGAAGATGATTCTCGTCGAGAATTACTACCAGACTTAATAATAGTAAATAGTGGCATTAATTTTGTACCAGTTGTATTAATAGTACCAATGTCGCTGATTTTGTTCTAGAGTGAGTAATGGTAACTAGTAGCATAATTGTGGTACCAGAACCATTAATCAAGTACCAGTAACATTAATTTGGCACCAGTACCACTGATTTAGTTCCAGATTGAGCAATGATTAGTAGCAGCATTATTTTGATACTGATACCATTGTCTTTGGTACCAGTAGCATTAATTTTGTACCAGTACAACTAAAACATAACCAGTAAAGGGTTATGTAGTTAAAATGACTAGGAAGAAGGTATTAAATTTTCACACTCAAACACCAAACTAATTGTGCCAATGTAGGAAACAATATTTTTACTTCAAACCTACATGAAGCAATGATTCTATTTCTGCTGTGACACCTAAGTATATCGACGGAATAGTGCCTCGTGCATATCAGTAGCTTTAGCAAACAAACGTACGAGTACCACTACTAGTAGTTACTGCCTACTGGTTCATGTGCCACTGTTAGTGACTGGTACATGTACCAGTAACTAGTAATGATACAAGTACCACTGCTAGTTATTGGTACAAGTACCACTACTAGTTATGGGTTCATATGCCAGTAACTAGTAATGATACAAGTGTCGCAACTAGTTACTAGTTCATATACCACTACTAGTTTCTTGCACATGTACCACCATTAGTTATTGGTACATGTACCACTGGTAATTACTGGTACGTAGTTGTACAAGTACCACTGCTAGTCACAGAATACTTATGGGGAAAACTAGTGTTGGATGTAATGCGATAATGCCAATGGAACACAAAATCAAATGTATTACTGCAAGTTGCCGCTACTTTGTCCAATATAATTGGTTTACATTAAGAAAGCAATAGACAATTATCATACGCCTCAAGATTTGTTCATACTACGTACATAAACAATTATCATACTCCTCAAACTTTTTCAGTATAGCCTTCCTCTCTTTCGAAATGCTAGATTACAGAATTTCAATGTTTGAATTCCGGCTGCACTTCTCCCAAATTGGCTTCAACTTGCATCTACTTTTTGCTTCTTCTTCTTCTTCTTCTTCTCACAGGGAGTCTCTGTTATCACCTCATGTGGCCGTTTTTTACTAGGGCTCGGATCATAATATGATGACTCTCCTTCACAGATGATAACCTGCCGAGATTCATAGGTAGCATTTTTTTTGTTGCAAGTTATTTTTTGTCGTCGCTGTGTAGTTCTCGCCATTCCTGGTACCAAAAAAAATAAAACTACATTGTTATACAGATTTAATTAAAACTTACTATGCTACCACTATAAACCATTCAACAGTGCCACAAACTACCACTAAGGACTAATACCAACTTCAACTACCACTACCAGTAACAACAACTTCGACTACCACTACCAGTAACAATTAATTATTTTAAACCCACTACTGCCAGAAAAAAATTTACTGGTATGCAAATATCAGTGCTACCACTAATATACTACCACTGCAACTAGTACAAGTGAGTGGTACCCTCTTATTAAACTACCACTATTAAACTACCACTACTGCTAGTACCAGTGGTACCATTCAATTAAACTACCACTATCATACTACAATTAAAATTGGTACAATTGCCACAACTACCACTAAAACCGGTACCAATAGTGTCGCCTCTGTAGTGATAGCAACGCTACCAATTCAAAGTACCACTCGATTATACAAAAACCAAATCGAAACAAGCCACACAAGCAAGAAAGGATTGCATGATTATACCTCGCTTGTGATGGTTTGCACGACAGCAAGAAGGGACGATGGCGGTGACGGTTGCTGGGTTTTTTGGGAGACGATGGAGGGGGAAATGGTTTTTGGCCAGACGAACACTAAGACTTTGCACTCAACACGGGACCGGGTGAGAAGATGGCAGGAAACGCCGAGAAAATTGATCGGAGATGGTGGAAGGGAAGGTTTTTGGGAGAAGGTAGAGGAAAAGGGTTTGGGGGAGACGAATCGTTCTACGAGAAGGGTGGCTGATTTCTCTCCCCTACCAAATTATTTCCCTTTTCAAAACCTGGTTGACGTCAGCGCATTAGTGGGCAGGCGGATCCACTGTGGGCACTCTCTTTTTTGCCCGTGGCCATCATCAACCGTCAGATGGTGAGGAAGGGGGACGGACGACTACTAAAGGGGAAGCGAAATTGACAACTTCTTTAGGGGTTGTCACGGTATCCAACCCCTGCTGTGTTCTGTCGGATCGAGAATAACACAGGTATCAGATCCCAGACCGATAGGCTATTTCAGAGGGCGTATGCAACAGTCGAACCACGCGCGCGATTAAATTACGATTTTAGTACGAAAATGCATTACCACTGGCCTTAATCATATCGGTATATACATTCTCTGGTACGATTTCACAATCATTTGCTACATTGTGATACAGAACTGGAGCTAAATCATCAAATTTTTTGAATCTTACTTGCCGACATGTATTTAATATGATGATGATATCGCTTCGAGTTACAACCATTCATTGCCTTTTCTGAAAATAAAATTGTTATTGTAATGATTATTACGTAAAATTTTGAACGTATCAAAACACTAATTAAAAGACGAGAAGTGATAAATTATTTTTCCTATAAATTAAATTCATATGCTTTCTTGTTCGGTGTATTACAGTTTGAAAACCGAAATCATTTTAAAACGAGTCAAATAATCCAAATTAAGTCAAATCCGTAACTAATTGTTTCGCTAGGTACACGAGGATTCTCGTTTTGGAAACAAATCGATAGTTACCTGTAAACTCCGTAACTGACGAGTGACATTCTTCATATAAGCCTAAACGATCATTTATCATCGAGATCCTCTCGCATCAATTTCGTCAATAAGAGGTTAGAAACAACATTGACAATGACCCAAAACCCACAATTAGGCATCCTATCGACTCCCTAACCCTAACCCTAACCCTAACCCACAATTAGTCATCCTATCGACTCACTTGATCGAACGTCGCCGCCGAAAAGAAGAACAAAACCGACCGAAATGAAGAGCTCCACCATTTTCCTTCTCTTCTTGTTGTCCTTCTTCATCGTCGCCATTGAAATTTCCATCTCCATCTCTTGTGTGATCTTTCTCTCTGCGACGACACTATTTTACTGAACATATGTAACGTTGAAAGTCACTTGCAGGAAATGAAGAGGTGATGATCATGGCGGCAGCTGCAGGAAGGTACTGCATGCGATGAAGGCGTCGTCAAGCTTCCGCCGAGCTTTGATGAATGCTACGTCGGCCCAAATTGCCGTTGGAGTGCAGATGCTCCTTGCCTTGTTGATTTCTATTCGTCTGAATTGATTTCAACAAATATTTTCAAATAAAATTAAGTATCGGGTTTAGGCCGTTACAAAAAAAAATATATCATTTGAAATTTCAAATCGATATAACATTTGTAAATTTTTGTGGTGTTGTCGAATACGTTATAGTTTGTTTTTTGTATAATTTTAAACAACCATATCCCGTCCTGCGTATACTATGACTTGAACCATGATTATAAATTCACTAAAAATATCATTTCACTAACTTGTTCGATACGATTTCCTATATGAAAATTACCCATGTGTAGAAGGTAATTTATGAGGACTTGGTTTTTCTTGGAAATAAGTATATGATTCTTAGACGAAATCCCGTCGAAGTTAACAAATTTTAAATAATTGGATTCTCCGGTCCTATAAAAAAAAGAATATCAAAGACAAATGGAGAGATGTAATTGAAAATCAATCGTCTTATTTGCTAGCTTCCTAATTCTTTTTCGAATACGAGATCGATCCAATGATAATATATATCACTAATTTTGAAACTTGAGGTTTCAATCAGATTCAAATTTCTTTAAATACCACTCTTATAAAAATATCGATTGCCCATTAGAGAAAGAATTTGGCCTCCAATAATTAAGCCTACGACGATGATATATCATATACAGCATTCTCGAGCGCTTTAGTTTCTTTACGTAAAACAGAATGGCGACGTGCATTAAAATGAGCATCCTAGGAGCTCCCATGAATCCTTTATTTGTGTGATATATACTTTGATATTTTGAAGAGAAAGAGAGGCGCAGATGATAAAAGAGGAAAGTCTAAAACAGAGAGAAAAAGAGAGAGAATGACTCGAATCAAAAGTATATTATTAGTTACGTGTTGCAATTTCTTTTTTCTTTTTTCGCATGGGTGACAAATCGCTAAACGGATATTTCAATGCTCATATCTGTCTCATACGAAGTTCGGATGAAGTTGAGCATACATATGCGAGTACAAATTGAGATAGGTGGATCCGCTCTTACAATTTAATTAAAAAATACAAAAAAATAATAATTTATTAGCTAAAATTGTCAAGAGTAATTTGGTTCAATAACTCAAGTTGTAGGAAGATGTCCAATTATGGATCATATACCACATAATAACACACCCTCTCAAACGAAAGCCACCATATATGGGCTTGAAGTTTGCACGGGATCTCAGACGCCATGTGCTTACCAATGATGGTTATCAGGAATATTCGAACATAAGACATATCGATCACCGAAGGCTCTGATACCATGTCAAGAACCGATCGATCCCAATTACTCGAGTTATGAATAATATACCACTCACTAACAAAAACAAAGGAAAATACTTCATGGATGAAAAATAGTGACACTAGAATGAATAATTGAGTCTAACAGGTTGAAAAATAAAATCTTGCACCTATTTAAAGTTTCATTGGGTGCAAACATGATTAAAAAAAGTCAAAATAGAAGAAATACAAATTGAGCTAGGACGAGTCAAACGCGGGACGACACAACTAGTAATTAACCCATGCCCTGCCCTCACGCCACTACGGGTCGGATACTACTTACTAGTTCCAACACAAGTAATCAGAGTAGGCACCAAACTGGGCGGCAGGGGCGGACCTAGGTGTTGCTAAGGGGTATCGTCCAACAACCCTTCGTCCGAACATTTTGTGAATAACCTATATATTTTTTTGTACAACAAATTTTAATACGAGATTTCCGACCCTACTTTAATAATTATAGCTGATACTCCTTCATTCGACACCCCCTTTTCAGCAATTCTGGGTCCGCCACTGCTAGGCGGGTTCAATTATTGTCACCCCTTAAACATCACTACTATGAATAGTACTGTGATCCACTTCTACTTAAAGCCTCAAAATAGAAGAAACACGGAAAATTAAGTTAGGACGAGTCAAGCATGCGACGACGAGACGAACAAACGATATGCACGCGCGTGACTTCTCATAATACCAAGATAAAAATATCTGTCTTCAAACCCCATTTATACAGTACGCGATTTTCATTCCAGTTCCACCACACTCTAAGTTCGAACTATCTTATTCCCCTCTAGCCGCCACAAGCCAATGGACATGGAGACGACCGATCCCGCAACCGAGCTTAATAGCACCACCACCACCACCGACGCAGCAAACTCCCAACAACGCATCAAGACCAAAACACTCCTCCACCTCCTCCTCAACTGCCTCCTCCTCATCGTCGGCCAGGTCGCCGGCCCGATCCTCGGCAGGATGTACTTCATCCACGGCGGCAAGAAGCTCTGGCTCTCCGCCTGGACCAACACCGCCGGCTTCCCCATCCTCATCATCCCCATCGCCATGTCCTATAAAGCCCACCACCACCGGCCCAATAAAGAAGCCCACCGCCGTTTCCTCCCCAGCAACTGGCTGCTCGGGTCCAGCGTCCTCCTGGGCCTCCTCCTGGGCCTCACCGTCTACCTCTACGCCTTCGGCACGGCCTACCTCCCCGTCACCGTCATCTCCCTCGTCAGCTCCTCCCAGCTCGCCTTCACGGCCGTGTTCGCTTGGTTGATTGTGAAGCAGAGGTTCACCCACTACTCGATAAACGCCGTCGTTCTGATGACCTTCGGCGCCGTCGTTTTGGGGCTCCACATGGGCGAGGACGTGCCGAGGGGCGAGCCGGTGGGGAAATACGTGCTGGGTTTCTCGATAACGATTGGTGCTGCGGTTTTCCATGGCCTCTTCCTGACGTTGGTTGAGTTCACTCGGGCTCGAGCTGGGGTTGCGATCACGTTCGATGTCGTCATGCAGCTTCAGTTCGTCATGTCGATGGTCGCCACGATGTTCTCCACCGTCCCGATGATCATCACCGGGGGATTTCAGGTAAATTAATATATAAAAAACGGGTATACGATTTAATTTCAGCACTACCGAAACAATATCTTGCTGCTCTGCTAATTTTTTCGGCAGTGGCGGATCCAGCTCGTTCTTGTTTCCTTCCTGACTAGCCTAGTCATCAGGTCGAGCTGGATCGGGCCCGAATTAGCGGGTCACTCAAATCAATCTGCATACTGAATTTTTTAAAATTATATTTTGGTATCCAATTTTATTTTTCTCTTGCACTTTACTTCCTAAATTTTGCTTTTTTACAAATAGGTCCATAAATTTCAGTGAAAAAATTACACTTTAGTACCTTTATATTTGTCCTTGCATTATAGTACCTGAATTATAAAAGATTACAAACAAATCCAATATATTGGTACTGTATCATCCCTCAATTGCAAATGATTAGTATTGTTTTGACTTACATGGTCAAAAAAGTGACTCGATCAGATCGACCTTAAACTGACCAAGCAAACAAATTGACCCACCCCGATCCTCATGATCAGTGACGGATCCAGGGGTGGCCATCCCTGGTCCTGGCCCAGCTAGGGGTGGGAAACGGTTTGGTCCGGTTAAAACTGGACCGGATTAACCCGGTTTTTTAAAACCGTTTCGACCAATACAGCAACCGGAAATTGGATTGGATAGGGAGCCGGTTTCAACCGTGACCGGACTGGATTGAATCCGGTCCGATCCGGTTTCAACCAAAAAACCGAAACTTTTCCTTTCTCCCAAAACGACAGCCGCTCTTCACCTCCTTCTCTCCCGAAAAACCACCATCTCCAAATTCTCACTTCCATTTCCAATCCCACAGAGAAACCCAGCAGATCCCTCTCAACCCTCATTTACTTTCCTTCTCTTTCTTCCTCCCAAAATCTCAACCCTTATTTTCATGTCTTCTCCGACCTCCGTCATCACTGGATCCTCGTCGATCTCGCCTCCGCCAACAGAGCTGCTCCTTCCCGTCCTTGAATTTTTCCGAACAGAACTGCCCCTGCCCCTTCATCGTCGACCTCATCTCCGCCAATAGCCCAATAGAGCTACTCACCACGCCTCCGCCAACATAGTCTCGAGAGAGAACGAAGAAGAGGAAGCGGTGAAGCAAGAAAAGAAAGCGACGGAGTGTGAGGAAGATTGGAGGAGATAGATCGGCGGTGTATTTGGCGCATGCAGAACCCGACGGAGAAAAGCTCGAGATGGGAATCAATAATCGTCGACGGGTTGTGTCTTCGGAGTCCTTCTCCTCTCGTCTTCTTCTTCTTCTTCTGGAGTGAGAGCCGACGATTAGACAGCCGAGGTCGTCGTCGTCGTCGCCGTGGGTGAGAGGGGTGAGAGATTGAGTTTAAGATCGAGAGAGGAAGAGGGAGAGGAGAGCGGCGGCTGTAGGAGTTAGGGTTGTGGGTGGGGTTATGGGTTTCGGGCTTCAAAACTAAAGAGGTTGGGCTGGGCTTCACTGGGTCGGGCTTGGGTTTGGGCATGGGTCTCGGGCTTCATAGTAAGGAGGTGTGGTTTGGGCTGGGCTTCACTGGGTCAGGCTTAGTCTTGGGTCTGTTATCCGGTTTCCGGTTAAAACCGGGTAAAACTGGACCGGGACCGGGGCGGTTATTTACCCTCAACCTCAGACCGCAAACTGGATTGGATTAATGAGAATCCGGTTTCCGGTTACAACCGGGACGGTTTAAACTGCCCGGTTTCCGGTTTGACCGAAAAATCCGGACCGAATTCCCAGCCCTAGGCCCAGCCCTCCTCTGAATCCATAGTTGGTATAGGCTTTTCAATTTTAGGTATTTGACCTAATGCTATTTTATAATAAAATTGGATATAATTAGCAAATTGATTTAGATGAACATATTCAAATCACTACTCTAAATTTAGCCTCAAAGATTTTTCGTCTAAAAAAAATGAAACCTAAAATTATAAAGCATAATAGACTAAAAGAAATATGAGGTTTGTTACCTTGAAAATTTACAAGACAACTGGTGGTATAGGAATGGACACATAATGCAAATTGATATTGATTTGTCTAGTGTTGACGCTGCTCGTTTTAACAACTACTACAGAGAGAACCTGAGAGAACCTTTTGAACAAAGAAACATGTAAAAACTAATTTGCACAATAAATGAGCAATGAATTTCTTGTCAATTGCTCAAGTATTTTATTTGGGACAGTGTATACTATTGATATGGATGTGGACTACATTATTGATGCATTTGCTAAATTAAGATACCGTCGTGTACAATTTACATTGTAAAAAAACTATAATCATTAATTATTTTATGATTCTAATTTTCTAATAAAATGCGGCCCAATGCTCTTCTATGTTCTGGATCCGCCAATGCTCATGATAGTATTTGGGCCGGCTCAATAAATTTCTAGGAAAATGCTTAATTAGCTTATACAACCCTAATTATAGATACATATAATTTTCAACCAATGAGCGCGAGCGAAAGCCACTTTTGATGGCAGGGGTGATGAACCGAAACTCTCGAGTTCGAGAGTTTGCTTGTAACTCACAAGCGAAAGAACGATGATGTTTGTGTCGCGCGATAAACTTCTTTTAGCTCATTGGTTAAGACTTCTGGCTTCTTTTTTTGCAGACTATGCCGGAAGAAGCGGCGGAGTTCGACCTCGGGGAGACCAAGTACTACCTGATCATCTTTCTGGCGGCCATAGCTCTCCAAGTGATGATCATCGGTGTTTTCGGAGTGGTGATGAGCTCTTCTTCCCTGTTCGGCGGGATCATGACTTCTCTCATGGTCCCCGTTCAGCAAATCTTCGCCGTCATCTTCTTGCGAGAAGGGTTCAATGCGGAGAAAGGGATGGCGTTGGCGCTGTGCCTCTGGGGATTCGCGTCTCACCTGTACGGAGGTTACAAGACCTCCTCGTCGTCGTCGGAGAAGAAGGACGACGGCGGCGACGATGACGAGTCATCGGTGGCCGCCACGAGAATGATCAGTTGAAGAGAAGAAAAAGGTGGTTGGAGAGAGATTGGAATGGAAATGTGACGTTGTTTGTGCTAGCTAGCTAGTGTTACTTTTGCATGTCGCTGTGTTATAAATATATGTGGTATCTATCTAGTACTGCCTCGTTAGAAAGTCAGGTCCAGACCACCTTCGTTAAAGCACATTTCAATAGTGTTAAAAAGCAGCAACTTTCCATTCCTTATCTCTATGTCTCTCTATCTTTTTTTTCCCCTGCCTCTATCGTGTAACGGTTTCATTCTTCGTTGACTAGTCTCATTCTCATACCGACGATACTGAGTTAAAAAAAAGAAAGATCTTATGTTCTTTAAAAATACTAGCCTATTATCCGGCCCGTTGGCTGGATTAGTGTATGTTACCCACTTGTGGAATAGGAGAAAAAGCAAGTGAGAGTAGAAGGAATTGGGATTCCACTTGCTTAGGACCGACCCACTAATCCGATTCTTCCCGACCCGCCCCAACCTAAAGGGTCAGAAAGAGTCAATAAGAAAAAACGAACGGAGAGGATTAGTCATATATCTTGAATCTTCATAAGTGGGTCAAACAGGATCAAGGTTGGGTGAGGGGAATTTTTAGCGCTAAGCAGAGTTATGGTTGAATAACTTTACTTAGGCCTAGAAATTGGTGCTGATGCAGACTGCAGTTTTTATTATACCATCATCAATCATCATTGAATTAGTCCTGGGCATCCCTCCCCGTTGTCGGTCTGAATTCTAATGATGGCTTCGTTCCTTGCACCAGCCATATCGGCGAGTTGTCATCTCGAGCATGATTTGCCTATGTACAAATGATACAATTAGAGTATGAAACTGAATTCAAAGAAAGGAAAAGAGAATTCTATCACATGACAATAAATACACGCATAATAGTGAAGCTAAGTGAAAGTCATTACTCGCAAATCAATTTTCAAAAATTACAGACTAAACAATGGCTAGAATGGCACTGAAACTACCAAGAATCATGGACGAAACAACTTGTCAAATTAAATAATCCTTATACTCAAAACTACCTTCTAACTTGAAATAGGACATGATCACAGTTCATAGCTCTCTTCTCACTATGAATTGGTTGCAGCTCGTCCTTATCACTGCCTCCCAAGCTCAATTCCAACAGAATAGAGACAGTTATGTAAGATAACCATATCCTTACTGATCATAATTCCTTTCTTCACTCCATTTTTGTCAGAGAAAAGAGTTAACCCCCTCTCCTGCATTTCCCTTTCCCCCTCTCTTCTCCCTCTTCTTCACAAACCGATCCCTAAACCAGCAACAACAACACAAAAATAGCCTTCGCCTCTGCCATCTCCATCTACTGAACGCGTTGGTGGCAAGACAGGACTGCAGAAGCAAAATTTTCTAAAATCAAACTAAATTTTTTGAAGGAGACCTAACCACGAAAAAAGAGTAAAGCAACAATGCTAATAGTTCAGATGGTTGGTTTTGATGTTATACATTGCTTTTGTTCTGGTCTCCAGTATATCAACTGCATGATTTAGAAGCAAGTCCTCCTGTTTGTGTCAAACGAAAACATTCATGGGTTCTTAACTCCCCTGTTAGTGTAAAAGCAGCAGCAGCGGCAAAGAAGTTTGACAACACAGCAAGCACCCAGGCAAAATGATACAATGCAGTAGGTGATATGTGTCTCGAAGGTTTTGAGTTACTAAAGTTCATGTTAAAAATAAACATGAATTAAAATGGATTATTCTATTAAGCAAACATCCCCTCTAATCATACAAAGATCATATATCCAATTCACAAACAATTAAGCCATAAAAAATATCATACATCCACCACCTTTGATTGCCTAAATTTGGTTTTTCGCAAAGTTATGGACTCTTAAGGGTAACGTTCATGGGTAGTCTGTTTCATAACTCTAGAGAGCACAGTAAGCAGCCACCAGCCAGACACAGTGCGGTAGGCGAATATGATTCTCAATTCACAATTTCTCACCACCGGAAGTAAGAACAGACCATAATAAGCGTAACATTCATGGGTGGTCTGTTTCATAGCACTACCACACAATTTGTTAAAAAAGAAAGAAAGGTATTTAGCACCACGGTGGAACAACTTTTACAGGCCAACAACGACAACATGCTGCAACCACCAGAACTAGTATCACAACTCATAGGGAAAATCAAAAGAGCAATCGTCAAGCACATACACCATCACAAAAGTCACGGAACCTGATTCACAAAGCATTCAAACATTTGAGGACATTTCTGCAAAGGTACAACTTATATGTCTTTTTTCCAAGCCATTTCCATCAACATGCTAATAAATTTGCAATGCATAAAACAAACGGGCCAAAACTTGAAATTCAGCCTGTTCGATCGACCCATGCCATATTCTAATTATTCTTTACTTTTAAACTTTCTATTTGAAAATAAAAAAAATAGTGAAAGAAAAGAGACGACTACAATTCGCCATTTGCACATCACTTAATCGAGATTAAAACCATGGAAATTCAAAAGGAACTGAAAATGTTTAGGATCGTTATAATGTTTAAAATAACCAAATAGATCGTTATGTTTAGTTTTTTACTAACAAATACCAAACGATTCCCTATAAAATACACTATAATTTGATCATTGTGATATCAAATAATTATAAAATATATATTTGAAATGATAAAAATTGGACTAATTGTGTTGGTCGAGGTTGAACCATTGAATAACTTTAAAATACATTATATTTTAGCCACTAAGATATAAAATAATAGCATAATAGAAAATAGCTTGTTTTAGAATGACAAACCAATGATGTTCATTTGTTTTACTTGATGGCCAAATCACATGTAGGTCAGGCCCATTCAACTCTTTTATTTTATGGTTAGCGGTTAGCCCATTAGATACCATGCATTAGTTTATTGTTAAATTTTTTATTTTTAACAATAAAAAGGAGTATTAGTTTTTCCTTTTCATATATATTTTATCACCACGGAGAAATAAAAGGGTTTAAAGAAAAAAAATTGACACTCCTGGACCCGTTTAAATTCGCATGTGTACGGTAAGTTGGCCCGTTCCACAGAGGAAAGAGAAAAAAATTGACACTTCCTATTCTACCCTTCCTACAAACACTCATGGAGCAGGGAATTTGAAATGGGGGAAGGGTTTTTTCCTCCCTGCTATTATATGTTTTTAATTTAAAAAGATACAACAAATGTGCTTAGTGTGATTGGTTATTATCCTTGTTTTTCTTTAAAATGGTCATGGTTCGAATCCCAGTACGTGTCTTTTTAATGAATAAAAAAAAGTAATTGTGAAGACCAAAATGTCCTTCCTACTTTCACTCTCGTTGCAGGAAATTAAAAATGTCATAGTAATGCACTGACATTTTATACAAATGTTCCCCTAAAAAAAATGACATTTTATACAAATGACGCATAAATGTGAGGAGAAGAGGAGATGGGATTGGGTAGGAGGAAGGGAGAGAGAGAGGAACAAACATAAAGTGGAGCTGTTATTTTTTTTTTCTTTTTTTTTTAAGAATGAAATAGATTTAATTTTTTGTTGTTTAGGTACTGGTTAATAGATTTGAATTTGAGATTTTCAAGTTGGCCAAATTCACTTGTATAGCCAAAAATTCGACGTTTGTGATAAATATAGCCACTTTTGGAGAAATACCAGAAATAGTCAGAATTTTGAAAGTTCGATGACAAATATAGTCATTTCCGTTACATAGTTTGACGGCGTCAATGACACCGTTAGTCTAATTAACGGAATGATGATGTGGCTGCCAACTCATCACCCACGTCAGCAACAAGTCATCAATATCATTGCCACGTCATTTTGATTTATCTTTTAACAATTCTGGGTGGATAAATAAATAAATAAAATTCCAAATAGTCTTTTTTATCTAAAAATATTAAAAAAACAAAAAAACAATAAAAGAATAAATAATTTTATCTCACATCCCTCTGACCCTCTCTTCTCTCTGCCTCCGCCCGCAACCGTCTTTCCTTCCTCCACGGACGATCAAAACCAATCGCCATCACCTCATAGTACCATCTCCAATCTCGCTTCCCTCGATACCGCTCCTCCCTCGACCAGTAGCAAGCCAGGTCCCCCCCTCCCCCCAAATCCCGGGGAGACCACTGAAACGACAGCCGACAAAGACGCCGACCAAGAGCGACGCCTACTTCACACCGTTTCCTCCGTTCGTCGTTTCCTCTGTTTGCCGGGCACGGAGCCTCCAGATCATCCGCCCTCGTTCTATTGGTAAGGACCACAAAAACCTCGTAGCTTCGAGCTCAATCAGTCGCTAAACTAACTCAACCCGTGTTCATGAACCGAAGTTTTGCCGGCGGGATTGCGACGATTTAGAGCTCCGAAGCCGTCGATGTTGCAACAGGAGCGACAGTGAGTTAGATCTGGGGGTTGGTGGTGGCTGTTGCGGATTAGAAATAGATCGTGGTTAGGGTTGAATTCGGTGTGATAGTTGAGATGGATGGAAGAGAGGTGGTGAGTGTGAAGGTTGGTGGTGGCTGTCGGTTTGGAAATTGGGGAGGAGGAACATGGGGGAGTGATTATGGGGAAGAAGGAGAGAGATTTGGAAGGTTGGGTGGGAGGGAAATTGGGGAGGAGGAACAGGGGGAGTGATTCTGTGGAAGAATGGGGAAAAAGGAGAGGGATTTGGGAAGGTTGGGTGGGAGAAGAACGGAGAGGGAGAGAGAGAAAATAAAAAAAATATTTAATTATTTAATTATTTTATTTTCATTTTTTCTGATTATTCCAGCTCATATTTTTAATGATTAAAAGATTGACATGTCAACTTTTTCGTTAGTCCAGTCAACACGTTGATTAATACCGTCAAACAATTGGATGGAAGTGGTTATTTTTTGTATTTATCCAAACGTTGCTATATTTGGCAAAACCGTCAAAGTTTTGGCTATAAAGATGTATTAGGCCTTTCAAGTTCAAGGCTTTTGGAATTACCAAATTTTAATTGAAGTCTATCTTAGAGTACATAAATTTTCATTAAACCCGATACAATGACAATCAAATAATTTAGTTAATGCGAATTTTTTTTATTGATTTTGCAACCAAGTTATTTAATTATCTAAGATTTTTAAAACTCTTGTTTAAATTTACAATCAATAATATTTGGCGGAAAATTTAGAATCGTTTTATGTTTCAAAATTACTTGGTTTGAAAAAGTATAATAACTTTGCTACCGAACTTATTTGGTTGGAATATTCTTGCTTCCTTTTGGTCTCTTCAATTTTGATTCGGTTAATAGGATTATTTTAATTGAAACCCAATTTATCAACATCTTTATCTTCCAAAAATGTAATTTAGTATGTAGTAAATGATAATCTTTTCGCAACTACTTGTAATTTGGTTGTAAACTTTTTGGTTGCAAAAGCTAGTAGTGACAACTGACAACTACACAACTCTGAATCGACAACCTCCTCACCCGTAAGTAGGGATGGCAATTTCGACCTGACACGTTTTATCCTACCTGTTTGAACTGTTTTGGGGCGGGACGGGCATGGGTATTCTCGTCGACCCGACCTGCCCTGACCCGCCCCATTGTCGACCTGTTCTTACTTAAATTACATGTAATCTTAGTCAAATTACTTAGGATTTTCCTTTTATTACATCATATTTTAGCTACAATAAAGTTGTAATTATTGAAAACCTCAATTTCTTCAATAATTTATCTATATTTATCGTTATATGGTTTGTTTTCTTGGTCTTAAAATGATAATAATGAATATTTCTAATGTTTTCCATATAAATTGCGTACACATTGGGTCGACCTACCCAACTCGCGACCCATGATAAATTACCCGACCTACACCCGACCTGTTACCGGGCGAGTATGGATATCGAGATACCCACCCCGGGCCTTCCTCATTGCCATTCCTGCAAGTAAGTCCCCATGTGGTCTAGTGGCATTAATATTGCATGTGTTGCATAAAATAAAATAAAAAACGTGCCCCGTGGCTACGTTTCCTCCTTCCATAAACTCAGCAAGACAATCCCTTTAGACAAATATCAAAAGAAGAAAAACGATTTGAGCACGAGAAAAAGAGAGATAATCAATGGATGAAAGGATTTATGACATTCGGAGAAGGTTGGCACAACAACGTACACCACGCATTCAACAACACAACGTGGTCATGTTCCTTCAAGACGAGTTGTGGGGTTGGGCTCCTGGTGTGAAGCAACCAATACCATTCAGAACCATAGACAGAGAAGACAGACTGTTCAAAAGTTGGTCATTAATTCTTGCGGTTCCCGATCGTGATTAATTTGCACATTCACACCTTCGCGAATGATTGATTGATTGATTTCGTATTCTACTCTACATATCGTGTCGCGTGATCGATGATGGTAAAAGTGTGAGGTAGGATAATTTGTAATATAAATTGCGGTTTAATCATCGTGGTTCAATGGTTTCGTTACTGTAAAAATCGTGTACTGTTTTGGAATCGCGGTGTCCGGTATTTCCGATACCGATACGATAGGGTTTCTAAAATTCTGATTGTATATAATTATTCATGGCCACTATACATGGGTTCTATAAATAATAAAGTTATCATTTTATTATTATTATTATAAATGATCAATATGACGTATCATAGCCTCCATTCGCCATAGAATGAGACTCATAGAGTCCTTGACAGTCATACATGATGAACCGGTGAATTAAATACCAGATAAGAAACGAACAGAACATGAAAATCCAAAGGTAAAGAGTGACCCCCACAAATGGCCAGATAATCCGCACACTTGTTTCATTAGTTCCCGTTAAATGCGGGAAATCGACTCTTCCCGATCGAGAGCAAGAAGATCATCCTGAAACTTTTCGCTGACGCGGTTGCACGTTGATGATCCACCTTCTCCCTGCGTTGTGGAGAAGCTTTAGTACTGCACAAATAAAGGGATCGATTCAAAGCAAACGCTGCAAGACAACATGTTGTGCGATGTCGAATCAAACCACTCGGAGTTATTGAAATAACTACTAACCAGAAACTATATATCAAATTTCAGAACACAGTAAAAATCTAATGAGGCGCCATGTGGTAGTTGGCTGCGTGCTGCCATTCACCATTAATGCTCCTGCAAAAACCACATTCCACTACAAAAACAGGTAAGAAGAATCCATAGACGACGACGAGAAGGAGAGAAATAATGGGAGCTGTGGGAGAATCACCTGGGTATGGAAAGGACCACAAGGGCTTTAATGACCAACTGCGTCGCCGTCACGAAAAGAGGAAATGGAGCAAATGGGACAAAGTCGTCGTCGCGACAGTTTTAGTGACCCATTTGCTGGCCTTTTGCGGTCTGTTCTGCTTCAGCTGGAAAGGGTTTGGTGTTTTTCTTTTGATAGGCATCGTCACCAGCCTCTTCGGTATCAATCTCAGTTACCACAGGCATCTCACCCACAAGAGCTTCAAGCTCCCCAAGTGGCTCGAGTATTCGTTTGCTTATTGCGGAGTTCATGCACTTCAGGTACGTACGATATCTCGTTCGAAGAAGTTCGAGATTGAATCTTATATCATTTGTTCGATGACTAAAATGTGTTCTCGAATTCCTTTTTTTTATATTTGTGGACAACTACTTGAACCACGGGAGAAGACTAGTTATATATCTCATCACCATCGATCTCACACGCGTTGATCCATTAAACGCAAACCTTTTCTTCCTTGTGTTCGAGTTTTAAGCGAAAGATATGGATTGATGCATTAACATCTAATTCGCTATGCGAAAGTTTTGATTTGAGTGGGTATGTTATGTACGTGCAGGGGGATCCATTGTCATGGGTTAGCAACCACAGGTTTCATCATCAGTTTGCTGACACCGAAAGAGATATACACAGCCCGATCGTGGGGTTTTGGCATAGTCATATGGGTTGGATGTTCGATTTGTCATCTATCAAAGAAAAGGTATATATTAATTGTTCGATGTAAATTGAAAAAATTGAATGAAAAGAGAAGGTAGTTAATGTGAATTGGCGATTTCATGTGCTCTTGATTTTTATTAGGGGTGGCGGTTCGGTTAATCGAACAAAAAACCATTAGAAATAAAAAAAAAATTGAATTAGCCAATTGCTCAAAACCGAATCCGATAAGAGCTTACTAGGTTCTATTCGATTTATTAAAGTTTTTCTAGTTGTTAACGAAACTGTTAAAGGTTTATTGATTTTACTCACTAAAGAAAATCAATAGATTATAAAATCAGTTTAGGTATTCGATTAAAACCGAACAACCACCCTAAATTTGATAAATGTTGGTGTGCTCTGGCAGTGTGGGAAGCGAAACAATGTTGCTGATCTGGAAAAGCAAGTCTTCTACAGGTGGATTCGGAAGACCTACATTATACATCCTCTGAGTCTTGCTACTCTCTTATATTCACTTGGTGGATTCCCCTACATATGTTGGGGAATGGTGAGCATTATATATTCAATCATCAATATGAATATAGAATTTCTCTCAACAATTTGACTTAGTGGGGTGCATTTTCTAAACTAAAAACATGAACGGGTTCAGGGTGCAAGGGTGGTGTGTGTCTACCACGCCACATTGTTAGTCAACTCAGCTGCTCATACATGGGGAACTCGAGTTTGGAACACTGGCGACCTGTCGAGGAACAACTGGTAATGATCGATTTAGTGTTTTTATCATATACATTAGAGTTCACTAGGGTTTTCAACAACTTGCGACGGTGTAAGTGCTTTGTTGCTATGACTTGATGTCAGATTATCTGCCATCAACTGACAACACCCATCCAAACCCACAGTAGATGTGCCTATACACATCTGTTGTTCTGTTTTTGGTCTGGTTTGTAACATTTTCACGTTGGATTATTAGAGTTATTTCATATGGAGAAGGTGCTAAGTACATCTTCTCATCTCTCTGTGTTGTGAAAATGGTATCCCATGTCTATGGATCAACTAGCACACATCATGTTACCTAGTAAACCACGTAAATCTATGTGTTCGTCACTTTCTTGCATCGTCGATTTTCCATTTTCGTGGTAACATGTTGTGTGTCGATCAATCAGGTGGGTTGCAATTATGACATTTGGAGAAGGTTGGCACAACAATCACCATGCATTCAATAGCTCAGCAAGGCACGGGCTGGAATGGTGGCAGATCGACATGACCTGGTACGTGGTGAAGTTCCTTGAAGTTGTCGGCTTGGCCTCTGATGTGAAGCTACCAACTCAAATCCAAAGACAGAAGATGGCTATCAAAAGTTTATCAGTAAATTAAATCATTCTTTATTTGTCGACGACAGACAGCCTCTTCTGATGTCTGGAATTGTAGTTAACTCTTCTGACCGTAGATTAGGTAAGACACGTCGTGTTAGTGAATCAGGTAAATCTGTATGCTCTTTACTTTCTTACGTTGTTGATTTCCCATTTCGTTGCAACATCAGATTAATTACTTGCATGTCATCCGAGCCTTAAAATAGCATGCAGTGTATTTAGGTTTTTATACATTGGTCTTCAATTAATATCGATGTTGATGCAAGTACTAGGTCTGAATGGTCTATGCATACTTTAAATATATCCACATAAATTGTCAAAGAGCCTTCGAGCATTCCATTTGTTTTCCGACGAGAAAATATGTGTTGAAGAAAATTGATTGGACCTTTGACTTTTTTGGACAACAATTACTAGGACACGACTCACACTTCTTCAAACAAAGTTCGAACGAGGGTGTTTGATTGATGATGAAAGTAAACTATAAATTCTAAGTTAAGTTACTCCTACTCCTATCGAGGTTCAGCGAGACCGCCAACTACAACTAAGGCTACATTGCTGAGAAAAGGATGAAGTTTGACATTGGGTGTCAAATGGTTGGTTGTGAAACCCCTTTCTCTGTCAACCCTTCCTCCTATTTATAGCCATGGGGAGATAATTGTCATAGAAAACCACCTCTGAGATAACTCCCGAAAACAACCACTCCATACTTCCTCGGAGTGATGGTTACTCCTTCAACCGCCTAGGTGCCTCTCTTGGAACTGTCACGGGTATTGGAGTGTAGCTTGTCTCGCCTAGTCTTGTTCAAAATCTCGTGTCATGCTAGTCTTTTGATAAGCACGTGGTGTCTCACAAAAGGGGGTCGTGATCCTCTTGCCTCGCGGTCATGGACTCCTTACTCATGTACATGGCCCTATTGTCTCATGGTCAAGGACTTATTATATTTTGAGTCCCTCGGTCTTGGTTATCAGGCAGCATTGCCTCTTCATTTGCGGTCATGGACTTCTTAATCATGTATGTGGTCCATCTCGTGACACGGCATGGCCTTCTCATACTTATAATTTTTCAATCGTGCCTAGGGACTTTTTTCTCGCACCCATGCCTCTTCTCGTGAAGCGGCATGACCTTCTCATACCTAGTATATTTCAATCGTGCCTAGGGCCTCTTGTCTCGCATCCATGGCCCTTGTCGTTGAGATGGCATGTACTTCTAGATCCTAGACGGACATGGCTTTCCTCGTTGAAGCGGCATGTCCTTTCCATAATTAGAATATTTTTTGTCTCACATGACTCCTCTCGTGAAGCGGCACGTGCCTCTAGATTGTAGACGGACATGACCCTCCTCGTTGAAGCGACATATGTCTCTCCAGACTTAGTTTATTTTTATACAATCTCGTGGCATGACATGGCCTTCTATGAGAGGCCCATGACACTCATTGAATCATGTATATGAATACTGTGACTTAGTAGGTTGGGCTTAAAATCAATATCCATAAGACCCAACTTAAATAACATTAATTGTTATAATTGATGTGACCTTATAAGTTCATTGATTACCTTGTAACTCATCAATGTGGTACAAGATAATTTTAGGTGTAAATACTAAATATCATTTCTAGTGATGGCCTTGAAGACGGGTTTTTCGGTCAATCTAAAAAAAATTATTCGCTTTTGAAACCTTTGAGTGGATGTATAAGAAAATGATTATATAGTAATTATTTCTCGACTTTTGACATCTTCCACTAGACATATAAGAAGATGGTTATATAGTAATTATTTCTTGGTTACTTTAATACTTTTATTAATTCAATAGATTACGATGTTATGGCAATTTTCCAACCACGGTTAATTAAAATATGATCCTAAACGCCTTTGGCGTCTGTCTTCCTACCCAAAAAAAAATCCAATTCCAAAAGAACTTATGACTAACTCCGTCTGTTTTTTGAGAAACGTCTTCTCCTTTAATTCTACTCTTTGAAGTTTTAACTACTGCTCATCTTGTAACTAACCAAACCCTTTTATCGTAAATTCGACTATTAATCGACTACCGTCCGTGGTTGTTATCTGCTCTTTGACTTGTTGATCTGTTAAAACATAAAAAGTGAGAAACGTCCCCTCCTTAGTTAGCCATATACTTTTATGACTCCATTAATAATCCAGATTCTCCTTCACCAAACCAAACCAAACCAAATTCATAAACAAGAAAGAGAGCATCAAAAAAACCAAATCAAGAATTAAGTGTCATTTAATTTTGACAACTCGAGAGCCTTTATAAAAGGAGAGCAAACAAACCATAGTCATTGGATTCACCACATAACAGCAAACTCTCATTTTCTCACCTCACTAAACTTCACAAAAAGAAGAGAAAGAGATCCAGAATGAAGAACTCCACCATTTTCCTTCTCTTCCTAGCGACCTTCTTGGTCATAGCTGGTGAACTTCATCTCCATCCCCATTTTCTCTCTATCTTTGTTTCCTTTTTGCGTCGAACATCAATAGTATTTCTTCGTATATATCGTAGCGCGTATTTATGACACATCCCTGATTTCATTTTTTACTAACAAGTAATTTTTTTTTTAATTTTACGGTGTAGGAAATGAAGAGGTGATGGCAGCTAAAGGAGACTACTGTGAGAAAGGAATTATCAAGCTGTCCCCTAGTCATGACTGCATCGGTAATATGTGTAACTCTGCATGCCAAGCCAAATTTGGACAGAAGGCTCAAGGGCGTTGCGAATATTTGGCCTGCAAATGCTTCCTTCCCTGTTGATTTACTGTTTTTTTTTTCTTTCCTTTGTGCTAAGATTCGAACCTAGATTGTGGTTGGTTTATTGTCTTCTAACAACAAAGTAAGAGAGAAGGCAAATGAAACCCTAAAAACCTGAGTTCTCATTCCATCAATCTGCCTCTTATAGGCTGAACCAACAAGTGAAGACAAGGTTCATTACAACCATTGTTTTGTAGCTTGGAAAGGAAACAAGCTGTCTTGCAACGAAAGGAAAAAGCTACAGAAATGGTAAAGCAAAAACGGTAGCGTTCCAAACTGGTCTTCATGTCTCCAAAACGCAGCGCAGAGTGGTAGTCGTCCGAAAGCAGCAAAACGTCGACGTTGGAGAAGATGACCGTTGGGATTGAAAATGGGATTTTCAATCTGTTACCCCCCCCCCCGCAAGCTGGTGGGCATATGTTTCGCACACCAAGCTTGGACAATAATGTCTGAAAGGGGGAGGGAGAGAGAGCTTTAGTAAAGAGATCTGCAAGTTGATGAGTCGAGGAGATGTGGAGAAGCTTGATGGATCCAGATTGTAATTTTTCTCTGACGAAATGACAATCGAGCTCAATGTGCTTGGTGCGCTCATGGAAAGTTGGATTTTTGGCGATGTGGATTGCACTTTGATTGTCGCAGTACAGAGCAGCAGGGGAAGAACAGCCGGCCTGGAAATCTTGAAGCAGGAATTGAAGCCATTGTATTTCACAAGCTGTGTAAGCCAGAGCACGATATTCAGCTTCACAAGAGGAACGAGAAACAGTCCGTTGCTTTTTGGTTTTCCAAGAAATCAATGATTCTCCAAGGTAAATGCAGAAGCCAGTTGTGGAGCGGCGAGTATCCACACACGCCGCCCAATCAGAATCAGTGAAAGCCTTCAGTTGGAAAGTCCCTTTTGTTGGAAAGAAAAGGCCAGTGGCAGGGGCTGATTTCAAATACCTCAGTACTTGAAGAACAGCTTTGAAGTGGGTTGTGGATGGGGCTAACATGAATTGGCTGAGTTGTTGAGTTGCATAGCAGATGTCTGGCCTTGTAGTTGTTAGATAGATTAGCTTGCCAACAAGAGTTCTGTACAATTCTAGATCTTCAAATGCATTGTCAGTAGCATTGGTAAGATGTATTTTGTAGTCCATTGGAGTGGAAACAGATTTGGAATCAAGTACTTGTGCCTCTTCCAATATCTCCAAAGTGTATTTTCTTTGAGATAAATGAATACCTGTGTTTGTTCTTGCCACTTCAATGCCTAAGAAGTACTTCAAATTGCCAAGGTCTTTGATGCTGAATCAATGTGCAGCATGTTTTTGAGTTCTTGAATCTCTTTAATGTCATTACCACCCAAAACCAGATCATCAACATAGATCAGTATGCAGGTGTAACTGGTGTCAGTTACTTTGAAGAAGAGTGAGTGATCTGCCTTGCTCTGAATGTAGCCAATTTGCTGCAACTTGTCTGTTAACTTGGAAAACCACTGTCTAGAAGCTTGTTTCAATCCATAGAGTGATTTCATGAGTTTGCAGATTGGATTGTCAATGCCTGGGGGTGGGGTATAGCCTTTAGGAAGAGTCATGTGGACCTCTTCTTCAAGGTCTCCATGTAAAAAGGCATTATTCACATCCAGTTGGTGAATATGCCAGTTTCTCATTGCTGCAATTGCAAGAAATGTCCTTACAGTTGTCATCTTAATAACTGGTGCAAAGGTATCTTGGAAATCAACTCCTTCTTGCTGAGTGTTGCCTTTGGCAACAAGTCTGGCTTTGTGCCTTTCTAATGATCCATCAGATAAAAATCCTTATAGATCCACTTGTTACTGATTGGTTTCTTTCCTTTGGGCAGTGAAACAACATCCTAGGTGTGATTCTTCAAGAGAGCTTTGATTTCAAGCTGCATTGCCTCATTCCAGATATCAAGTTGGGAAGCTTCTTGGTATGTTTGAGGTTCTCTATGGCTGGAAATGTTTAAGAGGAAGTGTTTGTGGGGAGCAGAAAGTTTTTCATAAGAGAGTAAAGATGAAAGGGGATACCTGGAGTCTTGGATCTGTTGCTGACTAGAGTGACTGATGCTGTTAGGTCCTTTGGAAAGGTAGCAATGGTAATTTTGAATGAGATGAGGTGGGGTTCTTATGATTCTATCAGAACGTCTAACATTCTGAGGTGGGGGAGGTGGTGGGGAAGGTGGTGATGATGCAGGAGAAGATAATGGTGATGCAGGAGAAGTTGGTGGTGGGGGTGAGCTAAGAGGTGAAGGAAGTGGAATAGTAGGGGTTGGAGTAGTAGAAACAGGAGGAGGATCCTCATGATTAAGAGAAGAATCAGATGTAGGTATGGGGAAAAAAGTTGGACTATCTACAGGGTTGCTGGATGTTGGTTGGAAATCTGGTGAAGTGGATTTGAAAGGAAAGTGGGATTCATAGAAAATGACATCCCTGGAAATGAATACTTCATGGGATTGGAGATCATATAGTTTGTAACCTTTGATGCCAGATGGATATCCAATAAAAATTGCTTTCCTGGCTCGAGGTTCAAACTTTTTTCTGTGGTTTGCAAGGGTGCTGGCAAAGCAAAGACAGCCAAAAACCTTTAGATCTGTCAGGTCTGGTGATTTGTTGTGTAACATTTCGAATGGTGTTTTGTTTGAAAGAACAGAAGATGGAACTCTATTGATTAGGAAGATAGAATGTTTGACAAAATCTCCCCAGAATGAATTTGGTAAAGATGACTGGAATTGGAGAGCCCTGGCAACAGCAAGGATGTGTTGGTGTTTCCTTTCAACCTTGCTGTTTTGCTGGGGTGTCTCAACATGACATTTCATGAATGATCCCAGTAGAAGTAAAGATCCATCTGGAATTCTTTGCCTTGGTCACTTCTGATGGTTTTGATTTTTGTTTGAAACTGTCTTTCCATCTGTTTGCAGAAGAAGATAAGTTTAGGTCTGGCTTCTGACTTAAGTTGTAAAAGGATTATCCAAGTCATAGTAATCATCAACAACAGTTAAAAATATCTAAAACCATCATATGAAGGAACTGGATTGGGTCCCCAAATGTCAACATGGAGAAGTTCAAAAGGAAGTGAGTTACAGACTGGCTGGAGGGAAATGGTAGTCTTTTCTGCTTAGCAAAATGACAAACATCACAAGGTTGATCCTTGTGTGTTGAAATGGAGGTACAAAATTGATTGAGAAATGGAATTTTAGAATGGGAAGCATGCCCTAATCTAAAATGCCATAAGTCAAAGGTGGTGGAGGAAGCAGCAGAAACCAGCTTTGGAGAAAGGGAAGCTTGAAGGTAGTAAAGACCATTCCTTAGGCTAGCAGAACCAATCACTTTCGTCTGCTTCAGATCCTGTATAAGACAAGTGTTTGATTTAAAGGTTAAGCATAAGGAGTTATTAGAAGTCAGTCTGCTAACTGAAATCAGGTTGAAGGTGAAATGGGGAACAAACAAGGTATCATAAAGAATCAAATCTTCACTGCAAATTGATGTGCCTGAATGTGTTGCTTGAATCTGCTCTCCAGTTGGAAGGGTGATGTATATGTGAGATAGGGGTTTGGGATTGTGGAGATAGTCCAGGGAGCAGACTATGTGATCTGAAGCTCCAGTGTCAACTATCCATTTAGGTTGGATAGAAGAAGAAGCATTCAATATAGGCATAGGTAGAGAGGGGAGAGGAAGAATACCTTTCTGTGTTACATAGGCAGCAGCAGAGAAGGAAGTGGAACCTCTGGATGGATTAACCATGTTCATTAACTTGTCATAGTCTGCTCTTGTAAGTTTGACTTCATCAGATGGAGAGGTTGAGCTAGAGAGATTGACAGTAGGTCTTGTTCTTGGAGGACCAGTAGAGGGGTTTCTAGGAACAAAATTTGGAGGATAACCATGTTTTTGGAAACACTTGTCTTCAGAATGCCCTCTTCTTTTGCAGTGAGTGCAAGTCACAGGAACACCAGTATTGGAAGTGGAAGGTTTGGTCATGCCAGGAGGCCAACCATGCTTCTGAAAGCAAATATCCTCTGTATGTCCTTCTCTTTTGAAAAATGTGCAGTAAGGGGGTTTGTTGTTCTGAGAAACCCTCCTGTTTCCAGGTTGAAAACCAAGGACAGAAGGTTCAGTGCTCAGTGAAGCAACCATTTTGCCAGATTGAGTTCCATAGATCTGTCTTTCATGCGGCAACATGCGTTGAAATACTCTATTGATGTTTGGCAGTTCCTCACCAAAAAGAACCTGTGCTCTTACTCCAGAAAAGTTCTCATTCAAGCCACGAAGGAATTTTATGACATAGCTAGTCTCTTGGTATTGCAAAACCCTTATCATGGCAGCACAATCATTGTGACTAGTTGGAGTGCAGGAACAAGGTAAGATGGATTGGTAATTCTCTAGTTCATCTCTAAGAGTAATCACACGACCATAATACTTTGTCACTGTTTGATTACCTTGCTGCAGGGTAGATAAGGCTTCTTCCAGTTCAGCAATTCGAATTAGATCTCCTGAGCCAAGAATGGTTTTCCTGATCTCAGATGAAGTGGCCTGTTGAAGCCAACTCAGGACCATGACGTTGTTCCTCGTCCAGGCTCCATGGCGAGGATCTGTGACTGCTGGTTCTGGTATGGTACCATTGATGAAACCAGTCTTGTTTTTAGCTGCAAGAGCATTGAGCATAGCTCTGCTCCAGTCATTGTAATTTGTGGGGGTGAGAAGGTCGCCAACAAGGAGAGTGCCAGGTTGGTCAGAACCATGTAGAAAGAAAGGGTCAGACAAGGGATCCTGAGGAATTTGAGGTTGAGGAACAGGCTGTGCATTTTGTTGCTCAGCCTGTTGAGGATCTGCTTGATTGTCGGCCATTGTTGTGGAAGAAAAGTGTGGCGGCTAGGGTTCCATTGGAGGCTCTGATACCATAACAACAAAGTAAGAGAGAAGGCAAATGAAACCCTAAAAACCTGAGTTCTCATTCCATCAATCTGCCTCTTATAGGCTGAACCAACAAGTGAAGACAAGGTTCATTACAACCATTGTTTTGTAGCTTGGAAAGGAAACAAGCTGTCTTGCAACGAAAGGAAAAAGCTACAGAAATGGTAAAGCAAAAACGGTAGCGCAGAGTGGTAGTCATCCGAAAGCAGCAGAGTGGTAGTCGTCCGAAAGCAGCAAAATGTCGACGTTGGAGAAGATGACCGTTGGGATTGAAAATGGGATTTTCAATCTGTTATCTTCAAACATTGTAGAACAATGAAAAACTTTTAAGAATAATGCTGCTTTCCGACTTGGAGATACTGCAATGTGGTCAAATGACTCAATCCCGTGTTTTAGAAATCGTACTCTACCGTGTTCGGTTAGATCGGGAATAACGCATATATCATATCTCAAATTGATAGACGATTTCATAGGCGTAAAATGGTTGAAGTACGCAATTAAATCACGATTTTAGCACACACAAAAAAATACATTGTCAGTCACCTTATTTCGGTATATTCTCCAATATGATTTCACAATCATTGATCAATCAATTTCTAAAAGTATTTATTGATTATTATACCATACCGTTCAATTGGGTCAACTGCAAGAATTGTCTACCGTCATCTAGGGATGGGCGGGTTGGGTGGGTTTTGGTTTCAAATTGACCCACCCGCTTACTAGCGAGTTGGAATAATTATGACCCACAATCCACCCACGTACTTCTGCGGATTGGTTGGGTGGGTGGCGGATGGGTATGGTTGGGTCATGGGTCAACCCGCAAAAGCAATTCTCCAACTAGTCATTAAGAAAGTTGACTAACATTTATAATAAGTTCATAGCAAATTAGTAAGATTGTATCAATAATTTATGATTTTGATACAATTAATAATTTATACTTTCCATCCCAATATTTAATGGATATTAACAATAATTTGCATATCAATATCCAATATCTAATGGATATTGCACAACACAATAACCAATAATAGTAGTCAAAACTATTCTTCATTCTCTACCTTTTGAAGTATATAGTCAGACTGTAGTGTAGTTCGAAAATATTATGAATATTCAATACTATAAGACACAACATTTTTCATGTACAAATCGGATGCGGGTCATGCGGGTGACCCGCAATCCACCCACCACCCACCCACATAAGTGCGGGTGGGAGATTTATCAATCCGCAATCCACCCACATCAATCACCCACTGCGTGCGGGTCGGTTATTTACGGGTGAATCAATATCAAACCGCGGATTACCCACCCACGTGCCCACCCCTACGGCGTCATCTAATCCGGCATGTTAGAGAAATCTTATGAAAATTCATTAAAATGTCAATTTGATATAATATTGGTAAGTATTGGTGGTGTTTAGGAATGGCAACTTTGCCCATACCCATGGGTTTCTTACTATCCAACCCAATTGGGTTGGGTATGAAATCCAAATAGATGGATATGGGTAGAGTTTGATGGGTTTGTACCCATACCCATTTACTTTGGGTTGAGTTGGGTTTATATCAAATGGATTTGGGTTAGTACCCATGCCCAAATATAAATTACAGTTTGGTACCCAAACTTAATAGATATACATATTTAGTACCTAAATTTAATTTTTTTTTTGCATATAAGTCCTCAAAATATCGATGGAAATTATATTTTGGTACCTAAATTTTTTTGGTCTTACCTTTTGGTACCTAAACTTTTCAAGTTTTACAAATAGGTCCATTTTTTGCATTTGTAGTTAAAACACCCTCAAGTAAATGGATATCCATATCCAACCCATACCCATTTAGATTATGGAAGCAATATTCATACCTTACCCAAACCATGGTCCATGAAACCGTACCGGAGATCGTACCGGGAGAGTCAGCGTTAGGGTATTTTATGGTAAAACCGTGGTTTAATCGTAGTTCAACCGTTAGACCGTTAAATACCGCCTACCAATTTAGCCTTCAAGACTGATATTTCGTGGTTGAACCGCCGGTACAGTACGGTTTCATGGACAATGACCCAAACCCATCTATAAACCCCCCAAATCCATATGCACTTCACCCATACCCAACCCATTATCAATGGGTCTACTTGGGTTTGGGTATAACTACCCATGGGTGGGTAATTTGCCATCCCTAGTGGTGTTATCGGTATGATACTACCAGTTCAATATATTAGTTTATTTAATATCATTTTAGCAATCATATTCCACTCGTATATATACGTACTATCGATAGAACCAAGTTATAAACCACTATAATATCATTTCACAAGCTTGTTCGATACGATTTTCAGTACGAACCATGGAAAAATACCCAGATGTAAAATGAAGTTTATGAGGATCTAGTTTTTCTTGGAAGGAAAAACTTGATTTTTTTCGATGAATCGATTTTTTTAAAGCAAATAACAACATTTTTAGCAACATTCTAAACTATCGTAGGTGATGTAAATAATGATATCTCTCGAAACATATCAAACTGTCATGATTGATAAATACCGGACATTTCGCGACAATTTTAACTTGGTGGTAAATTTTTTGGTTGGAAAAGATATTTATTCTTGTAGCGACATCAAGGATCTCCTAACCCGTAAGTCCCCATGTGTTATATAAAATACGTGCCGTGGCTACGTTCCTCTTTCCAAAAACTCAGCAAGACCATAATAATTACTAGATTGAAATCCGGCCCGTTGGCCGGATGCAGTATCCCAAAAGCAAAAATATATGTACTATTAAATTAGTGAAGAATAAAAAAAATGAACAAACATCATAATATTTTACTAAGCAAGATATATTTTTATTGATATCAAAAGTCAAAATATTTGAACTATTCAACTAATGGTAAAATAAAAAATGGAACATGCATCATAGAGTTTTCTTATATTCTAACCGGTTCATCAACGAAAATTTTTACTAAAAATTAAAAATAGAACTCATGGAAGGGGACTAACTCTTAAAAAACTTAATCAAACTACATTCAATTTACTACTTGAGTAGAAATTACTATAATTTTTCTTATGGACTTCTTTGCTATTGCTTCACCATATGTATCATCATCTCTGTCAATAATTATAGTTTTATATTCATCACTAAAGTGTCTTTATCCATCATCAATAGTCTATCTCTTATTCTGAACAACATCACTACTCACTATCGCTATTCTTTTTTTTAATTCAATACCTCCATCAAACGAATTTTTCTTCTTCACCTTCATTTCATTGAAATTTTACTTAAGCGTAAAACTAAGATGTTTGCAAATATAAAACCTTTGGATTTTGCTACGGTGACATGCATGTCACGGTGACATGCACTTTTCGGTCGACCTCATATAGGATCAGGTCGACCTAATTTGTTGTTTCAGTGTAAAAACAGTTTCATGGTGCCTACTTGGGAGATTCATATCTTACAATTGGCTAGATGGAAATTGGAGATTAAAGGCTTGTTTTGAAGCTGAAGTGTCCCTCTACACATTAAAGTACTTGGGAGCTCAATAGAAAGTCCAGAAGACCATTTTTGAACCTGAGCAAAAGGTTATGCCAAAACAGGGAAACTGCCTGGAAATGGCTAAGTATGGCAACGTGTTTGTCAAGCCTACTTTGGAGCTCAATTTGAGAAGCATGGATGCGAGTCAAGTCCAGGAGCCTCTACCACATTAAATTACGTTTTTTTTATATAAAGGAAAAGCATTGGATGAAAGATTGAATATCTTTAAGGCTTCAAACAAAAGGCTCCAAGTTGCTACAAAGGCTGTTTTTCTGGCAGCTTGCTTGTGCTCGAAGTCTGCCAGAAAAACAGCCTTCGTAGCAACTTCGACTCTTTTGTTTGAAGCCTTACAGATATCCAATCTTTCATCCAATGCCTTGAATTTGTATAAAAACATACCTAATTTAACGTGGCAGAGGCTCCTGGACTCGACTCGCATTCATGCTTCTCGAATTGAGCTCCAAAATAGGTTTCACAAACACGTTTCCAGACTTAGCCATTTCTAGGCAGTTTCCCAGTTTTGGCATAGCCTTTTGATGAGGTTCAAAAATGGTCTTCTGGACTTTCTATCGAGCTCTCGATCACTTCAATATGTAGAGGGACAATCCAGCTTCAAAACAAGTCATTAGTCTTCAATTTCCATCTAGCCAATTGTATGATATGAATATCCAAAGTAGGCACCATGAACTGTTTTTACACTGAAACAACAGATTAGGTCGACCTGATCCTATATGAGGTCGACCGAATCCTAAATGAGGTCGACCAGATCCTATATGAGGTCGACCGAATTCTAAATGAGGTCGACCTAATCCTAACTGAGGTCGACCGGAAAGTGCAAGTCACCATGACATGCATGTCACCGTATAGTTTTAAAGATTCTTAATTGGCTCCTAACCCAACCCAATAGTTTAAAATCCCACACGTTTAGTTTCCAAACTAAAGATTATAAATATTTAAGTGGACATATTGATTATTAATTAATAAAAATCCTAAAACTACACGTATACATAATGTGGACATATTTATTTGATTTAGAAGTCTAAAAATATTTGGCCTATTTATTATTAATGAATAAAAATCCTACTACTGCACGTATAAATAAGTATACATATTTATTTGATTTAGACATCTTATGTACAAGAAATCGGTCATATAGTAATTATTTTTTGGCTACTTAATACTTTCATTAATTACTTAGATTCTTCTGCAACAATTTGCCACAAAGAGACACAACTAATCAATTTGGCTTTGCATCATTGCATGTGGACTTCTTTGCACTAACTAATTATATGCAGAAACTTTATAGCTTCATTAATAATTCAGAATCCACCATAACAATTTCTCCACCAAGAAAGAAAGAGGAATGGAAAGAGCCAAATCAAGAATTAAATCTCATGTTGACTCCCTAATCCTTATAAAGGCAAGAGAGTTAATCAGCTGGTCATTGAAATCGAATTCTTTGTTTTTATCATTTTTCTCACCTAATTAGTCCACCAACGATGAAGAGCTCCACCATCTTCCTCCTCTTTTTAGTGACTTTCTTGATCATTGCTGGTGAACTCTCCATCCTCATTTTACCTCTTCTCTTTAATTTTGAATTTTGGGTTGTAAATAATATATTTCTTAGGTTATACATTCGAAATTTTGCTTATAATTAATTTTAATTTTTTAAATATTACGTATTCCATAGGCTAAAAATATTTCTCAATGATTTTGTATAGGAAATGAAGAGGTGAGAGCTGCTAGCAGAAATCAGGTTTGTAAGAAGCAACAACTCCCACCATATGAATTCAAGTGCTTTAAGGATGAAGACTGTGTCCCTGGCTGCAAAGATGAATATGGAGATAAAGCTGTTGGCAGATGCGATAGCCTTTTTTTCAGATGTTATTGCTACTTTTACTGTTAAATTAATTAATTGTAATATCCTCAACCAATTGTGTAGGAAAATAAAATTTTAGTTAAGGATGATCAATGTCAATTTATGTATTGCCCTGCCTTAGCACGATGTTTGGAGTCTGCTACGAGATCGAGGCAACATGACAATTTTAGAAATTAGGTTTGCGTATTATTATTGTTGTTCCGTTACTATTATGTGTATCATATACTTTGAGGACAATTCGTTATAAACTTATAATTAGGGCTGGGAAACGGTGTGGTCTGGTCCAGACTAGACCATATATACGGTCTATAGTCCAGACCGAGAGGTTAAAGTATAGACCATAGACCAGACCACAGACTATACGGTAGGTCCAGACCATGCCTGTGCGATCTGGTTTGGTTCAGATAGACCTCACTCAACGAAAAATGAACAATTTCTTTAGTCAATCACACAAAAAATTGAACCAATAATCAAGAAAAATAATTTTTATTTGCCTTAAAACATTAATCCTAACATGCATGAATAAATTTGATACCCTAAACCTTTGTACATAACAAAGATATCAAGTAAAAGCATCCCAACTTGCACCATAACGTTATAAACATTAACATAATTAATGTCATATGGAGACACGATTATCTCTACTCTCTGGTTAAATGTGGTTCTGAATGAAGGAGGGACGAGATTCACAAAATTAAGGTTGAGACTTGGGTGTCGTTGTGGGAGTTGGGAGAGTGGTCGAATGGGTTGTTAACACGTATTGACAAGTCGGTTGGGTCCGGTAAACCGCGGTCTAGACCAGACCACACCAAGAGATCAAAACATAAAATAATACAGACCATGGACCAGACCATACTTAATGATCTACGGTCCGGACCTAACTGTGTGGTACGGGTTGGACCATGGTTTTTCTAACGGTCTGCTCTATTTTCCCAACCCTACTTATAATTATTCATTATGTGTTCTAATCAGACTTGTGTTTAGTTGAGATAAAAGCCCAATAATAGGCCCAAACGGTTGAGTCCAGAACACAAAAAAGCGGCCCACAAAGGATGTCCCAAACGACACGAGTTCAATCAATCCACCAACAGAAAAAGATGGCCAGAAGCCCAAAATTGTGGCGCCAACTGCCAAGCCGCCAACGACGTTTGAGTTGTAGCCGAAAATTTGGAGGCGGGAGATCAATCCCCTACGGACACATTTTCCCGCGGAGAAATCCCCTCCTTCCCTTTCCTTATCTGGACCTAATTTCCCCCTAATGCTCAGCTTCAAATCAGTCCCTCTCAATTGGAGTAAACAATTATCCCCTCAATCGCCGATTTTGAATCAGTCGGAACAATCTTCAATCGTCAAAGAAAACAACAATGCCTTCTCTCGCCGTTTCCCGATCCGCAGAAGAACCGCTGACGCCTCAGAAGCGGAGACTGAGATCCAACTCCACGGCGGCGCCGGAAACCCCGATCTATGCTCCGACGAAGCGGAAGTCGCCCCGCCGATGTCTCGACTCCACTCCCTCTTCTCATCCGAACTTCGTGAGTTTTCTTCTTCGCTCGGCTCCGAAAATGGAGTTTAGGCTTACGGTATCTGATCTGATTTTTTTCCCGCTGTGTAGTCAACAAGGAACGATTCAATTGAACCGATATCGAACTCATCGAAATCTCCTGCCGAGGAATTGAGCGACGATTTCTCTGAGATATTGAACTGGAATCCTAGAGGTGAGAGAGTGATAGCTATTTGGTTTGATTCTTGATGACTTTCACTTTCATTCTTCTTGATTGTTATTTTTTTTTTCAATTGGTTCGGTAGATGCATCGCAAATAAGCGCCGTGAAGGAGGCGTTGCACGTATCGACAGCTCCTCCTACGATAGTTTGCCGGGAAGAGGAGCAGAGAAGAGTGTTCGATTTCTGCAGGGCTTGTGTCGAGAAGGAACAATCTGGGAGCTTGTATGTGTGCGGATGCCCTGGGACGGGGAAGAGTTTGTCAATGGAGAAAGTTTCGAATAAGCTGATCGAATGGGCCAGAGATGTAAGGATAGAATGCTGCCTCTTCCAATTGAAAATTTGAAAGCAAGTCAACTGTTTTATTCGACTTTGATCACGGTTAAGAGTTATTTTCTCTTGCATAGGGTGGATTTGACCCTCCAGAAGTACTGTCGATTAATTGTACCGCGCTTACGAGCTCTTCTCAGATTTTTGGCAAGGTGATTTCTATTCAGGGTTTGCAGTATCTGCTGATGGTTGAAATGCAGTGAGTGTGCTAACTGTGCTAACTATTTGTGTTTGGCAGATAGTTGAAAATGGCTATGTGAAAGTGAAGGGAACTGGTGCCCCTTTGCAACATCTCCAAAACTTGTATTCTCAAAAGCAGCAGTCTTCAAGTTCAAAGATGCTGTAAGAACCATAGACCTTTGTCCCTTATACTGTATGATTGCAGAATAAACCTACTAAGAACTGTTTGTTGGCAAATCAAAGCATTGATTTGATCTTCTAGAGACAGTACTAACCAATGATGTTGCCATTGCAGCCTCATAATTGCTGATGAGTTGGATTATCTAATTACAAAAGACCGAGCTGTGCTTCATGATCTCTTCATGCTGACAACTCTACCTTTCTCTAGATGTATACTGATAGGTATGAATCTTAGAAATATTAACCTGAGCAGCTAATGATTGTTCATGCAGGAAGATTGAATTTTGCTATGTGTTCTGTCTTTTGCAGGAATAGCAAATGCCATAGATCTAGCAGATCGTTTTCTTCCGAAACTGCAGTCGGTGAATTGTGAGTTCTTCACTCGCTGGGAAAAAGAACCCCTTCGAATTGTTATATTTTTTATATGTAGAGCAATGTCCAAAGATGTATTTGCTCGAGTGAATTGTCTTTCATTGTGTTAATCTCTCCTTGCTTGGCTGACATTGTGAGAATAATTTGAATGTGGACTGGTGTTAGTTATGGGCTATGATTTCAGTATGTGCTGAATTGTTTGATCGCCATCTATGTGATAGGTAAACCCTTGGTGGTAACTTATCGAGCCTATTCGAAAGATCAAATACTCCGAATCCTTCAGGAGAGGCTCATGGTAACTCCCAACATGTCCTGTCTACATTTCGTTTAATGGCGAAACAGCAACTTGATATGATTTAAGAATATCTCATGCCGTCTTTTAATTGTAAGATGTGTTGTTGCTGTGTCCCAGGTACTACCCCATGTAGTTTTCCACCCACAAGCTTTGGAGCTGTGTGCCAGAGTAAGTACACATCTTTATTTTGTGGGCTTTCCATATCCCTTTGTTATGAAACAAAATTTTCATAAGATTGATTTGCCTATTGATTCCTTGTTTGCAGAAAGTTGCAGCTGCATCTGGTGACATGCGCAAAGCACTTTCTGTTTGCAGGTATGCAGTTTCTCTCCTTTTGTCTGATTTTGCTTGTATTCTCAAGTTTTGCTACATGTTTGCCTAATGGTCAAGTTAAATTGGGCCGACGAGAACACTTGCACAATGTTTTCCTTGACTAAACAGAGCATCCTTTGCCCTTGTTTCAGATCTGCAGTTGAGGTTCTGGAAGCAGAAGTAAGAGACTCTAGAAATAACATGGACTCAGATACTCAAGAAAATTCAGTTGTAAGTCATTTTCTGCCCTGCATCATCCACTTCGTTTCCAATTTAACCCACTATCCCTAACCCAACGTCAAGAAACAAGCCTCTGATTAAATTTTCAGTTCGCCTACGTTCTAATTCGTCCCTGAATGACTTGCTAAACCCGCTGCAGGTGAAAATTGATCACATGGCTGCTGCTCTGTCAAAGGCATTCAGGACACCTGTAATCGACACCATTCAATCCCTTCCTCAGCATCAACAAGTGAGTCTTATTATTTTTTCTCTCTTTTCCTGGCTAAACCATAGGATTATCCAATCACAGTAGCAGCATACTATGTGTCATTGACCTAAAACTCAACCGAAAATGCAGATAATCCTATGCTCAGCAGTGAAGTTCTTCCGCGGAGGAAAGAAGGATACCATAGTAGGAGAGGTGAGCTTCTTTTGTTACCATTCTACCAAGATGCATAGATATTGAACATCTCGATAGTCTTTTCAACGTTAGCTTTGTTCTGCTCGAATCCTTGCTTTGCAGCTGAACAAATCTTATGTCGAGACTTGCAAATCAAGAATGATCCCACCTGTTGGAATTTCCGAGTTTCTGAGTATGTGCAGAGTGCTGAAT
Source organism: Linum trigynum (assembly GCA_964030455.1). NCBI lineage: Eukaryota > Viridiplantae > Streptophyta > Magnoliopsida > Malpighiales > Linaceae > Linum > Linum trigynum. The sequence continues at coordinate 1,350,137 of OZ034822.1, read as the reverse complement.
GACCAGGCAAGTGACATATTAACATAACACATCCATCATATAACACAACTTTCATTGCTAGCCTTCTCATCGAAACCAGTGACTAAAAGGTTTACTCTTTATCACTACAGGGACTAGTGAAACTAGGACAGTCTCGAGGTGACGATAAACTGAAGAGGGTGACCTTAACAGTAGACGAAGCTGACATCAACTTCGCATTGCAGGTAATATACAGTCTTAACCATAACCAAAGCCAAAGTATCGACTCTGTTTCTGCCAGTGAATTATTGCTAGCTAATTTGATGAATGCAAATCGCAATGCTGGTTTGGGTGTTGGCAGGGAGTTCGTTTCTTTAGGACCTGTCTGCAATAGAAGAGTGCCAATTCTACTTCACAAGTTGGGAGAAGAGACCAAATTCGCCTATGGAGAAAAGGGGAAAAGCGGAAGAAAATGGAGAAAACCAACCACTAGCTACGAGCTCAATGGTTACCGCGTGCAGCTCAATCAAAAAGGCCACCCATGCCGACATCGTCGTCCTCCGATTCATCTTCTGGTTCCGGCTTCTTCTCCTCCTTAGCTCCACCGCGCGGCAGCTCCTCCTCCGCTTGGTGCTGCCGGGGGCCGCCATCGCAGCTGCAAACTTGCTTGGGTCCTGAAATCCATCACAAGATTCCAACATCATCCATCACAGGATCTGCGAGTACTCGTCCAGCAGCCTGCACAGCTTCTTGTCGTACTGCACCTTCTTCTCCGCCTTCGTCACCTTGATCGCCATCGATCTTTCAGTGGATCGAGCAAACTCAGAAACACAGACACTCGCAGTGTTGACTGTTGAGTAACAAGAAATGTGAATTTGAGAGAGTGAGGTTGGTTTTTGACGTTTAAGTAAGTGTGTAACTGCTTGGCGTTCATCGTGGCATTTTGCATGCCTGAAATGTATAACGGACCTCGCTTTCTGTTTCTTGTGATTTTTGGGCTTTGCGTTCGAGTGGATTTTAGGCCCATAATCTCTCCCATTAAATCCGGTCCAAAACAATAGAGGCCCAAGCTGGAGCATATAAAAATGGCAAAATATTTTCGGAGCAGCTTTTATTTAGTCTTTCAGACAAAAATTCAAACACTCGGCGAGCCGGAAGGAGGAGAAAAAAATGCAGCAGAATTCGGTCTCCATGTGCGAGCTCTCACAGTTCCGCGCTTCCTCCCTTCTTCTCACCAGACCTTTCCCGGCAATGGGGAGAATCCTATCCGTTGCTCTCCCACAGTCTCCGCTGCTTCTGCGGCTGCCGGAGGTCAACTTCAATGGACGACTCACAAGCGGCAGCTGCACTTCGTCGAGGTCTATTTCTCTGGCCGACGGGAGCTCTCGCTTCGGTTCCCACAAATGCGCCGCCTCCACTTATCAACCGATTGGTAAAATTGCTTTTTTGCTATTCTTCTGCTTCCGTCTTCTGTTTGGATGTTGGGGGGAAAATGAATGGGAAAAGCAATAGGAGGCGGATGAAATCAATTCTACTTTGTTTGGGTTGAGAGGGAATAGTAGCATATTTGGAATTCCCGCCGCTGCTGATGTTAGCTAGTAGTGTGATTGTAATGATTTGATTGCTGGTAAATCGAATGCAATAGGAATGGATTGATAGGTTGATTGGTTGAGTGAGTGTCTTGTGATGAAATTGGGAGCTGAATTGATTTCTTTAAATATATAGAAATCGACATCTGTGAATTGAAGTTGTGTTGTTCGATTGCCGAACTCTTTAAATATATAGAAATCGACATCTATGAATTGAAATGTGTTGTTCGATGGCCGAACTCTTAGAATGTCATCTGGTTCTATCTATGGGGACTTAATGTGCGTGGATATATAAGTATTCAGTGCAATGATGGCTGTAAAGTGTGATCATTACTACGCGGTTCCGACCTTCATTCGATTTGTGCAAGTCATGACTCGGTAGTACTGGCTTGTTTTTCAGTTGATCAATCAGAAAAATTTCATGAAGCTGCAAAGAAAGGGAATCTAATTCCTTTACACCAATGCCTACTATGTGATCATCTCACGCCAGTGCTTGCTTACAGATGCCTTGTAAGGGAAGATGAAAGAGACGCACCAAGCTTCTTGTTTGAGTCGGTTCAACCTGGTCTCGATGCTTCCACCGTTGTAAGTTGACTTGGTTTCCTTTTTTCTCTCCTTCTTTCTCCAACTGCGTGTTTTCTTCTAATCAGGAAAGTGTAGTTTCTGTTATGACGCGCCTCTTTTTTTTATTTAGGGAAGGTATAGCATCATTGGGGCTCAACCAACCATAGAGATTGTGGCAAAGGAGGACATGGTTACAACCATGTACCATCATGAGAACCGTAGGGAGGAGCAGATAGTGGAAGACCCAATGGATGTTCCTCGAAGAATAATGGAGGGATGGACGCCTCAACTTGTTGATGAGCTACCAGAATGCTTCTGTGGTTAGTCTTTTTTATTGCAATCTACACTGTTTCTATGATTGGCTTGTTGAAATGGCCCTACACATTCTTGATATTAGATGCTTATTGTTATGTCCATTCTTGGACACACATTTCTTGACTTGAAAATTGCATATGGATCAGGTGGGTGGGTTGGTTTCTTTTCTTATGACACTGTACGGTATGTTGAGAAGAAAAAGATGCCTTTCTCTGCTGCTCCGACTGATGATAGAAATCTCCCTGATATGCATCTCGGTCTTTATGATAATGTTATTGTCTTTGATCATGTCGATAAGGTGCGTAAATACAAGTCGCTTTATATGCTTCTTATTTTATCATCTCAAGACCTTAATTCGTTTGCTTCATTCCTGTGTGTTTTCTGGTTCCGATGTTTTTTTTATTTCTCGTCCCCAGAAATCACACCTGATTCACTGGGTTCAGTTGGATCGGTATTCTTCCACTGAGGAGGCCTATAATGATGGTATTGATCGGTTGATGAACTTAATCTCTAGAGTTCATGATATAGCACCGTGAGTAATCTAGAGATGTTTTATGTGTAGCAGTTTTGTCTATTTATCGCTGTATTAAGCAAGCCTTTCTGTTTTTGCAGTCCAAGGCTATCTGCTGCTTCAATCATGTTGTCACCTAGTCTTTTTGGCCCTAAACTGGACGTCTCAAGCATGACAAATGAAGACTATAAGGAGGCAGTATTGACAGCGAAAGAACATATACTAGCTGGTGATATTTTCCAGATTGTATTGAGTCAGCGCTTTGAGAGACGAACATATGCAGACCCATTTGAGATCTACAGATGTCTGAGAGTCGTGAATCCAAGCCCGTATATGACTTACCTACAAGTGTGCCCACTTTGAGCCTAGTCCTTATCATTTGAACAGCAAGTTATTTATCATTACAATCTAATGTTTGAGTACATCCTTATCAGGCTAGAGGCTGTATACTGGTTGCTTCCAGCCCAGAAATTCTGACACACGTCAAGAAGGTAACTCCAATTAGCACTTGTTCAGGTGGACTTTCGTTTTTATGTTCCGATTCTTCATGCCCAGCCTAATATTTGAATGAAGTATACAGAACAAAATCACGAATCGACCCCTTGCTGGGACTGTTAGAAGAGGAAAAACACCGGAGGAAGATCTAGTGTTGGAAAATGAGCTGTTGAACGATGAAAAGCAATGCGCAGAACACATTATGCTTGTTGACTTGGGAAGGAATGATGTGGGAAAGGTCGGTTCTTTTTTGCTTATCAGTGTCATGTACTCATGTATACGTTGTGTAACGAGTAACAGAATAAACTCCCTCTGCTTTATTGTTTAATGGGGTATTTTCATCAGCTGGCTTTTTCATGCAGGTCTCCAAACCGGGATCAGTGAAAGTTGAAAAGCTTATGAATATTGAGCGCTACTCCCATGTTATGCACATCAGCTCAACGGTACAAATCTCTGCTTCTCAATAATCTAGATACAACAGTTCTTTACTAGTTTACATCCTTGTGAATATGCATAGGAGACTCTCTCGTTTCTGTCATTTTATGATTCTCTCTTGGATTTCTGGACCAACAGTCACTGTGAGTGGGAAGAAGGCAGCTCCATACATGGAGAGCATAACGGTCTCCTACGTGGAGCAACCATTGTGTGACAGGTCAAACGGAAGTATTGTATTAATGTAATGACTCAGATTTCATTTGCTGACAGGTCACAGGAGAGATACTCGACGACTTAACCAGCTGGGACGTCTTGCGTGCTGCACTTCCCGTCGGCACAGTTAGTGGAGCTCCTAAGGTCTGTCTCACCGGACTTCCTCTACTGAAACTCTTTTCATTCCATAATTTGATGAACTCATTCCAGCCTTACATTACTATAATGCATCATACTAATACAATTCTCAACATTCGTGTCACATATTCGGGGTATCTATCGAAAACTGCAGGTGAAAGCAATGGAGCTGATCGACGAGCTAGAAGTAACTCGGCGTGGGCCATACAGCGGCGGATTCGGCGGCATTTCATTCAACGGGGATATGGACATTGCCCTTGCTCTGAGAACCATCGTCTTCCCCACGAGCACCCGGTACGACACGATGTACTCGTACGCCGATGTCAGCAAACGACGAGAGTGGGTTGCTCACATCCAGGCTGGAGCCGGGATTGTGGCCGATAGTAACCCCGACGACGAGCAGAGAGAGTGCGAGAACAAAGCTGCTGGTCTCGCTCGCGCCATCGATCTGGCTGAATCGTCGTTCATGAACAAGTAAAACCTTATATCCGTTGGTTTTTGTCTTCAGCAGTAATCTTCTTGTGTTGGTAAAAAGCTTTGCTTTAGCTTCTGCAATATGTAGAACCGTAGAAATAGGATTATTTTTCAATTGCAAGTGGAATGGAGGGAAATGGTGTTAAGCAATTAATTGGGCTTGGTCCAGGGATAGTGGACTACTGATCCAAGTCCATCTATTGACTTTGGCCGGCCCATGAAGCCATTTTGCATTGAGCCTAAGCTCCTAGGTAAATGATCAAGTATGACCTATGATTAGGTAGTTGATGAGATGTTAGTTAGGTTACGAGTCCAACAAAGTGGGACTGAGAAAAGGAGAATGGAACCAAAGAATCGTAACTTCTTTAGTGTTACCCTGAATAATCTACTTTTCATTCAAGTGGGGATTCGTCTTTGGTATGGTTGGATGAGCTCATCAATACCCACTAGTCTACTCCTATTAGGGTTGTCGTACTGGATCAAACCGACCGCTTGTACTGAATCATATCGAACCATATATAATGTGTAGTTCTTGGTCCCATTAATTTATAAATATTGAAGAAAAAATTGTCGAATTGACATTTGGATCGAACCAAACCTGATCCAACCTGAATGCAATGTCGGTGTGCTCTTTGGTTCTAAGATGTCTTTCACTGTTGCACCGTAATTCTTATGAGTTTTGGTTTAGTACGGATTATGTTGTTGCACACTCCTAACCCCCATTATGACCAAGGGGTGGCCAAGTCTTTGCACTGAACCAAATTAACAAGTGCATAGGATCTTATCTTTTTGCTTCTTTTGTTCTTGATGAGCAACCCATTAAATTTGAAATCAAAATCGTCTTTAAATTTCAAGAGCCGAAACCTAATCGAAATCGATCATATGCATTGACCAAATCTTTTGCCCACATATGTTCTTCCTGAAAACAAGACCCAAAAATATCTAGCTAATATCTACAGTATGCTAGCTATCACAGAGGCTAGTACTAGAACAGCCAAAGAACACGTTGGTTGTATTAGGTGAGCCAAGTTTTTTGGTACATTAGGTGCTTGTCTGCCTCCTCCATTTGTGCTCTGCCACTTTCCTTTGAACAACCCCAACAAAAAAAGACACTGCTTTAACGAAGACAAGTTTGGCCAGAAGTGCCCATAAAAACACTGTTCCCAGACCTCAACATATATTTACTTTTGACCTTCAGAAGTCTGCTGAAAGATCATCCATGGCCTTATTGCACATGAGGAAGCAGGTGAATCTAGGCCAAGATCAGAGGGCCCTAAAATCGGAATGCCATAAAGGCCAGAGTTGGGTGTTTATTATAGGAAGTAAGAGGGAGTGTTGCTTGCCAATGTGAATCAATCGAACACTAGTCGTTGAATCGACAATAGCTGATATTTCGTATTACGCCTAACTGGAAGAATAAACAAACGAGTTGCTCAAGTGGTAACTAAATTCATTTTCATGATAAATATCGAAACTTTGACGATAAGTTAAGTTTGAGCCAGCCAAACCACTTTATCACACCTTTTTCGTTGTCAAAAGTGTTCAATGTGACACCATTTTATCTCAATGACTCATGTTCATGCTTAAAATAATGGATGTGTTCACCTCTTCGCCATATAATAAGAATGATATCACACACACACATATAAGGGTGTACTAGTCTTCCTAAAAAATTATTATGTTCCGTTTTGATTTTTTTTCCTCCCCTGCTTAAAGTTCGCTCTTAATATAAAACTATATACTATAACGTGCATGAATTAAATACACATCACATATATAACTTTGAAATCCCGATACTAAATTCGCCTTTTTCCTTATTAAATGAAACGCAACAACTTAGATTTATCATGATGATAGCTAAGTTTGCGTCCCTCCTTGCACATACCCTAATTCCATACACGTCCTAACTACCTCAAATCTTTTAAACTTCACGTTTTTTACCCAATGTTCATCACGAGCCTCATGACATTTTGGTTCAAAAGATGGCTTTACCTAATCCTACTCAAAGAAACGTGGTTCCTCATCATAAAAAAGAACCCTTTTCCCATAAAAGAAAGGAGTTGAGGGATCAAAACGTCATCAAATACTCATTCCAGAACTGATTCGTGTTCATCTAGACAAAGAGGGAGCAATTGCACAAACGGTCCACAAACTTCGGTTCATTAACAAATTGGCCACTTACCTTTAGGGATGGCAACTTTGCCCATACCCATGGGTTTCTTACTATCCAACCAAATTGGGTTAGGTTTGAAATCCAAATAGATAGATATGGGTAGAGTTTGATGGGTTTGTACCCATACCCATTTACTTTAGGTTGAGTTGGGTTTATATCAAATGGATTTGGGTTTGTACCCATGCCCAAATACAAATTACAGTTTGGTAACCAAACTTAATAGACATGCATATTTAGTATCTAAATTTTTTTTTCATATAAGTCCTCAAAATATCGATGGAAAATTACGTTTTGGCACCTAAATTTTTTTGGTCTTACATTTTGGTACCTAAACTTTTCAAGTTTTGCAAATAGGTCCAATTTTTGCATGTGTAGTTAAAACACCCTCAAGTAAATGGATATCCATATCCAACCCATACCCATTTAGATTATGGAAGCCCCAAACCCATCTATAAACCTCCAAATCCATATGCACTTCACCCATACCCAACCCATTACCAATGGGTTTACTTGGGTTTGGGTATAATTACCCATGGGTGGGTAATTTGCCATCCCTACTCACCTTTGCTAGGGACAATGAATTCACCATTGCACTTCGTAACAACAACAAAATAAAACAATCACTTCCTCTATTTCATCGAATCTCTATCATAATAAACGCGTCAATCGATCCAGTTTAAATCAATCAGACACTTCTTCAAACAAAACCTAGTCAGCCAACACAAAGCAGTTCTAAAGCACATACAACACAAACTCCATCCTAATCTCTACCTCACCATCCTAATCTCCATCTGTTGAATAACTAGACTATGTTCTCAACCCATTTTTACTCTCTTTTTTTTTACCAGGTATTTTCCTTCTGATCCGAATACGCGAGACATGTATGAAGTTCAAGGCAATCGTGATGCTCTTCATCATTGATTCTGGTTGAGGATAAACGAAATCATTATTTCGTCAATTCCAAAATTTAATAGCGAACTCGACGTATACCGAAAAATTTTGTGACCGAGTTTTGACCGACCCCAAAAGTTGAGTGGCGGTTTTGAGTAATTGACCCCGAAAGAGAAGAGAGAACACATGAAAGAAAGGAAAGGAAAGGAGGGGAAATGAAAAATCCGACGTAAAAGTAGAGCTACCTACCAAATCCAGCCCCCTCATATCTGCAACCACTTGTCTTTCTCACCAACTTGGTCAAAATCCCTTCTCCTTCCCTCTCTCTCTCACCACAGATTTCATTTCAATTCAATTTTCACCCCATTTTCTTCTCTCTTCTCCACTTTCCATCCTCTCTTCTTCTTCTACCTTCCTCCCTCCCTCTCTCTGCTCTATAATTAATACTCCATTCTCAGTCCTCTCTTATTGGCAACACCCACCTTCCCTTTTCTTCATCTTCTCTACAATAAATTCGCTCTCCCCTGTTTTTCCTCTCTCTCAGACTTTTCGTCGAACAGTTAACAGACAAACGAGTCAGGTACTTGTGTAAACCTGCTGTTGACGTCTCTCTCCACGAAACCAATTTCAAACAAGAGAAGAGAAACAGAACCCATTTCTCCGATTTGAAAAAGAGAAAGGAACACACCATGGGAAGGTCTCCTTGTTGCGAGAAGGCTCACACCAACAAAGGCGCCTGGACGAAAGAAGAAGACCAGCGCCTTGTTGATTACATCCGCACTCATGGCGAAGGCTGCTGGCGCTCCCTCCCCAAATCTGCCGGTTAGTGTTTTTTCTGTTTGGGTTCTTCCCCAAAATAAGAAAGGGAGGATAAAGCGAATTCCTTTTCCCCTATTTTGGCAAGTTTTTTGAAAAAAAATTTGCTCTATGGATTTTGTTTTCTGTAGGGTTGCTTCGGTGCGGGAAGAGTTGCAGACTGAGGTGGATTAATTACCTTAGGCCTGATCTCAAAAGAGGGAATTTCTCTGAAGAAGAAGATGAACTCATCATTAAGCTTCACAGCCTTCTTGGAAACAAGTAATTACCTTTACCTCAAACTCAAATCCCCCCCTTTCCCAGTTCCTCTGTTTTTTCAATTCCCCTGTTTTTTTCGTTTTTGGGCTAAATTTCGTTTCTTTTTTTGTCCACTGCAGATGGTCGTTGATTGCCGGAAGACTGCCGGGAAGAACAGATAACGAGATCAAGAACTACTGGAACACTCACATCAAGCGAAAGCTCATGAGCCGCGGGATCGACCCGCAGACCCACCGTTCCCTCAACGAGAAACCAACCTCCGCCGCCGTTCCCGCAACCACCACCACCACCGTCACCGCCGCTGCTGTTACTGCTCCGACGAAGCCTACCCAGTTGGATTTCAAATCGGCGCCGGCTCAAGCTCAATCCATGGCGGAAATAAACCGTCTCCTCCAATCCAACACGATGAAGGCTAGCAGTATCCTGGATTTCAAATTCCAAACGGTGGTAAAAGCAGAGTCCGTCGAGGAAAACAACTGCTCCAGCAGTGGGATGACCACCGACGAAGAACAGCAGTTTCAAAGGCCTGCCGTCGCCGCCTCCGGCGGCGAGCGGCGGGAGGAATTGAATTTGGATCTTACAATCGGACTTGCTACTCCATCTTCTTGTTCTCGAACGACGACCCGGCCGAGTTCGGCTTCCTCCGGGAACTCTGCCGAATCGAAGCTTCAATTCCACCCAAAATTTCAATTTTCCGGCACGGCAGCTACGGCGCCGAGGACGGCGGAGGCCGTCTGCTTGTGTTGGCAGTTGGGCGGCGGAGCTCGTGGGAATTGCCACTGCCAACATTCTCCCGGTGGGCGGCAACAGCAGCAGATTAGATATCAGTATTGCTAATAATAATTTCCAGTTTCATCCCTTAATTTCTGTTTCTTTTCCATTTTGGGACAGATTTGTGTTTACTATTTAGGTTCCTTTTTTTGTTCTTTTAACCTTTTTGGGTAAAGCTGAATCTAAGATGGGGGAAGGGGTAAAAAAAGCTTTTCACTGGCCAAGTGTAATTGTAAGGTAAAAAAAACAGCACTAGAGAGATGTTCAAAGTACTTACTATGTGGTAAATGTTATTTTTACTCCATGGGGTGACACATTATATCGTATTGTATTTTGATGGGTAGTACCGTAGCAGAAGTAGTTTTAGAACTTGGGTTTGAAAATATAAATACAAAATTACTATCCAACATTATTAAATGCCTTCTTCTTCAACCTTCTGGTTTTCTTATGCATTAGTTTGGTTGTCGTGCGCCCAATCCGATTATGGTATTCACAGTTTATCTATGAGAATTTGTTTACTGGACGTACAATCGTTGATGAATTGTGGGTTGGACACATTTTGGAGAGAGAAAAAATGCCACCCACTTCCATCCAACGGTCACGGAGCATCATACATTCGATCCAACACTTGTGCATAATGCGAGCATGTTATCACAAATGGGCTATGAGCACCTTAGCCGAGTTGTACTCACCCAACGCGCTTTTAGGTTAATGGTATATTATTGTAGCTTTGCCACTCAAAACATCTAGTGGTGAAAACATGACCAAATTACTTCTACTCAATCGGATGTCAACAACAAACTGGTAATAGCATTGTAACATGAATGTGTTGGATTCAAATCGAACTACTCTTCAATTGTTTTCCTGTCATTTTTGGTGTTTAGTTATAAGTACTATGTACAACCAACAACAAAAATCTAACACTACCAACCTAAACCCATGTTTTAGTTTGAAAATCAACCTAACATCCCACTATATATGTTTTCAAATAACAAAGATCACTTAGCTGTAAAGCTGAAACTCGACATAGTGGGGAAAATGGAACATTGTACTTGAATAAATTCCCAGTGTTTTAGGGATATACCATGAGACCAATTTCATGTGGGGGGATGAGGTTCTTCCTTATAGCATGTGATCGTGTTTTAGGGTCATATGGTCATATGGTCTGTTAATTATATATTGTTTTTTATCATAAAAAGTGTAAAAGCATCTTGTACCTAATTAGTAATTATTAGGATTAGTGTGACATTAATCTACTTTCTCATTTGAATGAGTTTCATATATGTAACCTTTCCTCTCTTTTTTTTTTTTCTGCATGTACTGAGTTTTCATTTCTAGAAGTAAAACTTCATGTTATTAGGAAAATTTAGTGAAAACTATAATTTGTATGCATAGTTAAGCTATTGAACTTGCGATGAAGGTTCCTAACCTATATGATCATCATATTATGTGTGCATGTGGAGCTAAAATTATACCAAAACACTTTAAGCTCGGTTATTTAAGCATTTTATAAGCATTATGACATAGAATTCTCTATAGGTAGGGTGCTAAACCTGCGTGGATGTTGCAATACATTAGAGACAGATCTTCATATCGACAAAGTATGAGAGAGATATGGGAGTCATAAGGAATAATCTAACATTAACTCACAAAATGTGCTTTGTGGTGAAATGAATGAGCTTTTGTAAGAATTATGAAGTTAAATATGCTCATAGTGAAGTAGTTTAGATATGGATGACATCTTGTCTCTTGAGAAGTCACCATGATGCATCCCAAAAGTAAAACTGTGTGGAAATGGGCCCAAAACATAATATTGATTAGAAAAAGGAGTTAGGATGTTACAGATGCTTTTGTTAACATAAAATCATGCTTTTGTCAACATAAAATCGAAACGGTTAAAAGTATGCTTATTCGTCTCAAGTATAAACTGTTTAGTAGCAAGTGAGTTGTTAAAAAATCGGCATGTGACATATACTCGCACAATAAGAAGATAAAACATAAGAACCACTTTAGTTTTGTTAATTTATTTGACATTTATAAATTATACTAACGATTCAATTATGATGACATGTAATAAGGATGTATCAATCGACAATTTTCCTGTTAAATGAACCGGTTAAATTGACCCTAGTCAATAGGTCAAGTATAGATTAATCTCCAATGTGAGAATTGACTTCTATCTTAGTCTTTAATGTCAACTAAACTCTATGGCCACTTATAACAAATATATGGATAAACTAATCATAATGGAAGTCGATCGAGTACAAGGATTCACCATCTCTTGTCTCTTGGACTTCGAGGTGCGTTTGTCTTTAAAGGTAATTGTTTGGTTGAGAAACAAACCGTATGCCATTAGTTAGCAATTAATTAACAAAAGGTCATTAATGAACACTCCCCACTTAGGACAATATTTCTTTTTACCAATAAGTAGAACTTAACGCCAAACACGTCCGACAAAAGTAACATGACAAACAAATAGGTAGAACCTAATAATAACTAAAATTGGAACAACTATCTACCTTCCTAACTTTTGAACTAAATTTTCCATTTTCAACTAACTAAAATTGGAACCCAAATTCATCCCAATCTTGCAAGGCATGAAGATGGCCTCCCTCCCTCTCTTTTCAACTAACTCAACATATGCATAATTTTCATACTTTGACCTAACTCATGGTGATCACCTAAGCATCACCAGTTACACTTCTTTTTAGGGTAAATTACATGTATACAATCAAATTTTCTATGGTTTTACCTCTAAACATATTATATGTATATTTATGTATACCATACCACTTCCTATTTTGGGTTGGATAAGTTGATGGTACATGTGAGTATGTGACTTAGATTAAATACTTTGTATGTTTGTTCGTTGGTTTTTCACACGACACCGCATAATGAAAGACAGTTTTCAATCTCGTGTGGATATCATTGATTTAGTGTGTTTATACTTTAAACAATGTATGTCGTTGGCTTCCGAAATCATTTCAATCCCGAAGTTCATATGAGTTCGGACAAAAGCATAAAACAGAACAATCATTTCATCCAGAACAAAAACCCCTCATAAAGTTATAATGGATTAGTAATATTCCTAGTGAAGGTTAATATAGATTTAATTTGGCCTCTCCTTACTTACTACTAATTACAAATGCAGGGTAGGGATGGTTGGACTCTCTAACATGGTCGATTGATATCGCAACCGACGCTTCGGTGCTCGCTCAGGAATCTGATCTCATATTTGCCTCCCTTCTTCACCATCCCTCATCACGACAATCGGCTACACGATATTTGAATGCTTCGAATTGTTCACTCTTCCCATTGTTCTCATAATAGTTTGTAATCGAATCGTCACAGTTAACTAGTGCATCCGGTTTCTATTTGTTCACATATAATTTTCACCTCGTTGTATTTTCTAGTCCGAACTTGAACCCACTAGAAAAGTCAAATAATTTTATAATTACTCACAAAAATGGAGTTTTTTTTTGGCAGACACTCCATGGCCAAGTAAAAGATTTGCTTATTTTTTTCCCATGTGGGTGCACAGGCAGCTAGCTGAAAAAAAATAATAAGTAGTTGGTTGGTGGTGGTTTGGCAAGTGCAAGGCTTCTAGAACCTTAACTAGGGTGGGCAGTTGTAGTGGGCCCTCTCCTTGAAACAAGCCCAATGTGGTTAGGCATACCAACCATTATCTAGTTCGTAAATAGTTTCAATTTTTTTTTATATAAAAATTAAAAAATAGATTCAAAGGGAAAAAAAGGGGAAAGAAAGAAGGTGAAGGCACGTGAATGGAAGGTGATAAGAAGGCCCACAAACACAAACTAAGGGCCAAAATCGACCGATCCACCAACTCATCATCTCATCCAAAAACCCTTTTTTTTTTCTTCCTTATAAAATAGGAGGAACGCCAAATTGCCCACTCCCCATGTTCACAACAACTCATACATATATATAATGAATCAACAATTATAACAATAGATTGCTTTGTGTGAGATTCAAGACATATAACTAGGGATACAATAATAGAGCAAGCCCCTCTTGATTTGCCATGTTAATTTGGTAGATGATTGGCTGGCCCCATGTGTGTCAATCACTCCATGTTATAAACATCCGATCAACGTTTCAGTAGCGTAATAATGATAATATTTCTTAACTGGAATCGAATTGATAAAACATCTCATGAAAATGACCTTACATTTTTTATAAAAAAAAAAGAAAGGTAATATGGGCGGGGTGGATTCGGGAATGAGTTCTTCGAGTATCCGACCTAAAATCACTAAACTATTTATATGATGTGTTTCTCTCAGACCCTGAAATCGAGTATCCTTAAATCGCTTCTATCGATAACAATTACTTTGCTTATTTGGATCTTCTGATGATTAAGTAGTTCTCTTAGACCCTTTGTATAGGCTTTTCCTCGCATCTGCTTTGATACAATACGTATAAAGATGTCTCAAAAAATACTCAACTCGTTAGATTTTGTTCTATACCTGAAATATGATATTAGACATTATCAATCCGGACAGTGCCTTGCTCTCTACCAAAACATGTATACATTATTATTATTAGGATTTCATATTTGGTATAGCGATGTACCTACCTAAGCTCATTGCTATTCATCATCACTACTCAACTTATTGATCCATGAGTACTAAAAACTAAAAAGTACACGACTTTGTCAATGATAGGCTTGGACTTCTAATATTGCACGGAAAGGACACACATCAATTCTACATTGAAATTATTGTTGCTCTTATCAAGTACACGAAAGTGCCAAACAAATTCATTCAAAAAATTACTATACTCAAATTTCCTACCCCTTCTAATCCCCTTTAATAATTGGTTCATTAATTCCCATGCATAACAAAGAATCGACCCCATAATTAATAACATCATAAAACAGTTCATCCATGTAAAGAAATGAAGAAGTTAACCATTAACATCAACTTGATTTAATATGAATAATCAACTAGTTGGTCAATTTGGTAGATCGATCTGAGCTATATAGCCTATTTTCTGCTCACGAATAAGACAGAAAAGGGCCACCCATCATGAGCTGATAATCCCCACAGAAATGGAGTAATTAAGAAAGCTAATCAAGGGATTAATTCATGGTAATGATGAGTAAATCAGGGGGTAATGCTAATGCACGTGAGTAGAGAATATTAATTAGAACCTTCTCACCTGTTTTTATTGTAAAGCAAAAAACAACATGGCATGTGTTTTGAGAGGCAGGTAACCGAATCTCACAATTATTATGTAACAATCATTAATTTAATTTCTAAAACCATATAATAAATAAACTACAAGGGACAGCATAATTGAAATAATGATAATTTATAGAGAACAGTTGGTAATATTTGGAGTGCAGTGTGATTAATATTAAATCATAATTGAAATTTCAAATAAAAATAATTAACTAATCAGATTAAGGGAAAATGGAATTTCAAACAATTCTCAGCTCAGCCAATCTAAGCCACGCTTGTGGTGGATTCTCTGTCCAGCTCAATCCTTCGTCCGTTACACGTCTGACGTCTGCATTTGGTACCTAATCTTTTTTTTTTATAAATGAATAGTACCTAATCTTTTTGTTCAGTGCTAGTAACTAGCTAATTTTCTATATATACGTGAAGGCAGGGGGGATGAAATTGTAAAGGAAATAAAGTTATGGGGCAGAAATGGAAGGATCGAGGAAAATTAGGGCAACGTCAACTGTTCAAGCTAGCTAGCAAACAAAAAGGGGTTGGGTTACCCGTTGTGACAAGTTAGTGATATATTATTATATACTTTACAATTACTGATGTCAGATTAGCTTACTGATAATATAGTTAAATAGGTATATTCCTTCTTAATTAATAATTAGGGTTTGTAGTCACCGATTTATCTCTGGGCTATTCTGTTTGGATAAGATTGATGAAAAAGAGGTTAGGGCTCCTTTGGAGAATTAGAGTCTAAATCTCTAGATTCTAAACAATCCAAAGATTTGAATTCTCCGGATTGTTGAAAAAAGATTTGAAAATGTTCATTGTTTGATAACTGCGATTGTTAACATACAATAAAAAAGAAATTATATTTGTTTATAAAATGGCATATTTTATGCTTAACCAAACTAATTAAATTGGCTCAAAAAAATATTGAAAATTTTATCAATATGGATATTTAGTGGGATAAATTAAAAAAGGAAGAGATAGAGTAAGAGAGAGAAAACCTCTAAAATCAAGATGTAGAATCTCTCTAATTAGGAGAGATTTGATATCTCTAGATTTTAGAAATTTAAAATCTCTAAACCTACAATCCACGATACAAAAAGTAGCAAAAAAACATAACATTTTGCCAAATCTATGGATTCAATAAATCCATCATCCAAATCTTGTTCTCCAAACGACCCCTTAATGAACATTTATTTCTTGTACTTACATCGTAATAATCCGTGGTTCAGACATAACATGCATGTTAAGTATTCGTCGATCCTTAACTATAACGAATTTGGGTGACATTTTCAGGAATAAAGGAATGAATGTCGTAATAGGGGGATTAATCCTAGTTAACCAGATCGAATAATAGTCGAACTTGTCAAGAGTAATGTAATTGTTTTCATTAACATAATAATCAGATGTTAGCGTACTTAATTACTGTATTTGACGCGTACAGATATTGATTAATATATGCTCTCATGCACATGAATTTCGATGGTGTACACGTTAATTGGCGCATCTTTGGTCGGGTATATATTTAGTTAGCTATAATTATAAATAATTGTGTTTGCTTAATTGCTTTAATATTCCAGGCTAGTTTATAGTATAAGCAATTGCCAATTGGAAAGGGCCATTTTCAGCAACAGTAGTTTGGTGAGGAAGCAAACTGATAACTAATATGAATTAATTAATTAATTATGACTTAGGAGGAGGCAAGGTCTACCTAATCAGCTTAATTAGGTAGCCAACTGTCTGTCTGCATGGCCATTAATTTCCTTCAACATGTGTCATCTTTCTTCCCCCACATGATTTAATGCTTCCAACTTCAACCTCACTTTCTGTCCTCTCCAATTTTTCATATATAGCTAGGTATTAATTTATATGGTTGTAAGTTGTGACAAGCTAGTTTATTTAATTGGACATAGCCTGGATAAGATGAGGAAAAATTGGGACAAGAATGATAATTGAATAACTCAGTGTATTTTGTAGGTTGGGTTGTCAGAATTTATGTAATATTACAATAATATATATTGTTATTTGTTAGCCTTGCATGAAGTCATAAATTGACATGAAAAGCATTGCCGACATTGTGGTGGCAAAAATAGTATCACTACATGATTGCACCAATATGATGACATATGTTACGCGATGTACGAATATGTTACGTAATCAGTCAATCAATAATTCGGTAAGACTTGACAAACACTGCATTGCATCGGAGTCGTGCAATCATGCACTCTCTCTCCTCTACCCACATCAACTATCGGTACTCCCCATTCGATATATGGTTGCACGAAAGTCGACCTCCCCAGCTTCATCCACGACTAGTAGGGATGGCAAATTACCCACCCATGGGTAATTATACCCAAACCCAAGTAGACCCATTGATAATGGGTTGGGTATGGGTGAAGTGCATATGGATTTGGGGGTTTATAGATGGGTTTGGGTAAGGTATGAATATTGCTTCCATAATCTAAATGGGTTTGGATTGGATATGGATATCCATTTACTTGAGGGTGTTTTAACTACACATGCAAAAATTGGACCTATTTGTAAAACTTGAAAAGTTTAGTACCAAAATGTAAGACCAAAAAAATTTAGGTACCAAAACGTAATTTTCCATCGATATTTTGAGGACTTGTATGCAAAAAAATTAAATTTAGGTACTAAATATGCATATCTATTAAGTTTGGGTACCAAACTGTAATTTGTATTTGGGCATGGGTACAAACCCAAATCCATTTGATATAAACCCAACTCAACTCAAAGTAAATGGGTATGGGTACAAACCCATCAAACTAGAGGTGGCAATTGGATCGGATTCGTGGATTCGTTCATTGGATTGGTGGATCCATGGATCAAATGGATTGGATCCAATGGATTGGTGGATTCATGGATTGGATCAAATGGATTGGTGGATTGATCCATGAATCCAAATGACATCCAAGGCTGCGACCAAAATGTAAATTTTGAAAAGTTTAAGTACTAAAATGTCATAATGAAAAAATTTAGGTACCAAAATATAATTTTCCAATGATTTTTTCGTATAAAAATATAAATTTTAGGTACCAAAATGTAAAATATAAAAAATATAGGTACCGAATCGTAATTTGCCATTTGGATCCATGGATTGATCCATGAATCCACTAATCCAATTGGATTTGGATTAAATAGATTGGATTTAAATGGATTGGATTAAGTGAATAATTTGGTGGATGGATTGGATTCATGGATTTGGATCCTAATTGCCACCTCTACATCCAGTGGCGGATCCAGGAATTTTTTGTAGAGGTGTCATCTTTCAATAATTAAATTAATAATTAAATTAAATAATACATAAATAATAAAATATCCAATTAGTACAAATGTTGACAAAAAACCACGATGTGTTTTCATATTTCGAAAAAAAAAACATAAGATAGATTTGGTGTCTACACTGCTCAACAAATCGGTATATCCTACTAAATCGCGTATTCTATTTCTAACATTGTTCATGATGTAATTCAAAGTTGAAAAGACTGTTTCAACACTTGTAGTGTAACCATAAAATCAATTCAAATTAGGGGCACCCCTGGCGATAAGAAATCGTGTTTTTACCATTACATAGCATTTAAAATCGAACAACAAATGAGTTATAACCTAATAGAGAATATGTTTATTAATAGGAGTGTCCTAGATTTGAATAACACAGAGTGCCACTTATATTTTTTTTTAACTATACGCAAACTACTATCGAGGGTAAGATAATCGTTTATTAAAATTTTAGTGGTGTCCCAGATTACCAGTTATATTTTGTTTATCCATACGAAACTACTACTAGGAGTTGGATAATCGTGTTCCCAAAATTTAGGGGTGTCACGGGACACCCCTAAAGCATCATGTATCCGCCATTGTCTACATCAAACTCTACCCATATCCATCTATCTGGATTTCATACCCAACCCAATGGGATTAACCCATGAGTATGGGCAAAGTTGCCATCCCAACGACTAGGGTGCGAATTGATGAGAGTGATTGTTGATATGGTGGAGGAGAGGCTTGCAAACCTCCTGCATCGCACTTTTTTCTGAGATATAGCTAGCATGTTTCTCCCACAATTCATTCAACTTGTTCTCTTAACATCCTAATCAAAATAGAATTTTCTTAATAGGGACGATGTATGTGTGAACAAATCTACCCACAATGAACCTTTTACGATAAATGTCACAACCCAAGATATCATGGGGATCCTATCCAAAATATATGATATGGCCTTGTAGGGTCACAAATAGAGAGAGAGAGAGAGAGAGAGAGAGAGAGAGAGAGAGAGAGAGAGAGAGAGAGAGAGAGAGAGAGAGAGAGAGTTGATGGACTAGTGGTTGTGGAATTTTTCCCCAATAAGGTGGTAGTGAAAGTGAACAAAGTTAGGGGAGTAAGAAAAGAATGGATAGATTGTGAGTCATTCATAACCAATTAGGTCTATTGTTAAGGAGGTGTGGGTGGTAGATAATCAAAATCATATATGTCTTTTTCAAAAAAACAAAAACACAACTAGAAAGATAAGCTTCATGGAAACTTTTAACTACACATTTTGAGATAATACCAAAGAGCCTTGCTTAGGAGCTTTTGGTTTTAATTTAGGTGTGCAAGAAATATTTTTGGGTTTGTCAAAGTTAGGATATACATAAGGGATAAACAAAACACCCAACTTTAAGTCTCATGGAGGATAACCATTAACCCTATACCATGATCCACATCACATTAATTATTGTGGAACATGTCATCATTATCGGTTAGAACTAGAGTGATTGACGGGTTGTATAAATTTTTGAATTTGTTCGACGAAATTCTAATGTTTCTATAAGGAAAAATCAACATGATTAACGTGAAACAACAAACTTTTAAACTTTCTTATAGAATCGAATTCACAATTGACATGACACGTTTTCGTAATAACTTCGAAACTGGATTTCTAATTAACTTTAACCTTATGCTAAAAATGCATTGATTATGAATTTACGATCTCTCCGTGCAACTCCATGTTACAAATTTTGCAAGTATATGAGATAAATAACTTAGCTGATAATTAGACAATAATAGTATATATAGGCTGTCTTCAAAATTCAAATGGACAGTGTGAAAAGACATGGAATTAGGGGAGTAGCCGAAAAGAGAGTTTTTACTTCTAGAAGGAAAACCGCCTTATCTCTTATTGCTTACTTTGTTTTCTTTCTCTTTGACATACATTGTAAAGCAATTTTGAAAGTTATAATCAAAAAAATTAGAGATAGGCTATTTTATTTTAAAATTGAAATTGTCATGATTAAATCGTTTCTTATCGTTAAAACTGCTTATCATACTAGATTTGATATCCGAGATTTTCGATTCAAACGGCCAAATCAATACAATAGAGTTTCTAAAATATTACTTACTGGTTACATGAAGAAGGAAGTTGATATGAAATCCTTTTTTACGTAATAAAAAAACAAAATGAATGCATTTTACGTACAATATGGATATGGTCTGGACTCTGGAGCCATACAGACAAGGAAAAGGTGACAACACATGAAAGCAATAAAGAGATGAAGATGAGAACTCAGTTTCATAAGAAAAAAATAAAATTAAAAAGAATTTTGGGTTGCGTGATGAGAGCAAGCAAGCAGTAACTGCAGTTGCAAAAGTGGCACCTTATTTTTGGTAAATTTGCAAAAGTGGACACTTTAGGGTGGGATTGGACTGAAAAGACTGAAAAAGAAAATATAATGGATTGAAATTAAAATTAAAATAAAAGTGGGGGAAACTGAAAAGAAAGGTAGGTGGAGGTTGGTAGATTGTGACGTTAGAAGCTGCAACTACATTTGTCCTTCCTCATCAATTCATGCATTTACTACTACATAAATAATTGAATTTTTTTGGTTGGAAATCCCAATTGTTTTGGGATATTAGCATAGGACTCCCTAGGCTTTAAGGAAATTCCCGATTTAGTCTCTATGTCTTGAACAAGTTGATTTTGGTTCTATACTAGGAGGAATTTTACAATACTTCACAATATTGGTGCTTTCATTTAAAGAAAAAAAAAATCTTTTTATACTATAAAATGAATTTGTACCATAAATCATAACATATGGTTTCCTACAAATTTCTTTATTGTACAAACTAAACTTGTACCTTTAATGTTACTGTATAAATTCGATTTGTACCCATACATGGTGTATAGAAGGTTTGACTTTATTTGGTCATTGATCAACTCGAAATTGAACTAAATTTTTGTATTTTTAGTTACTTTGGGTTTTTAAATTTGTTAATATGGTAATGAAATTTATTTGAACACTTACCAGAATAGTATTTTTTTTTTAATGATGTGTTTCTTTTGTGAAAAATAGAGAGGGAAAATAAAAGAATAAGAGAGTAAATTTAGATCATTATGAATTTCAAACATGGGTATACTTTGAAATTTTAGGGCTCGCCAAATATGGTGGCCTACCCCTTGGGCTTCAGGCCCGTATTCATGAACTATACAAATATTGTTAGCCTATAAGCTATCTTGTAAGAGTAAGACTGTGCGGAGCTAATCAAGTTTGAGTTGGGCCCTCCGCCTATAATCTTTTTTTCCTTGGATTTCGGCCTGCAAATGATATCTTGGGTCAAAGATTGGATTGGGCTAGGTTACCTTTCCAGGACCCTATAAGAAGCTTGGACAGTCTCTAGTCCACCACTTGAAACGAAAGAGTAAAGAGTAAAGACACTAAAAGCAAGCAACAGCTTCCATCCATTACCATCCTTAAAAACACTACAAACCATCTTTCAGAAACTACCCATCATTCATACAAAACCAAAATCTACAGATCTACGGGGTTGCCTATTCGGGGGGTTAAACAAACTCTATACATGCGCAGCAGGAGGAGACAGACACTTGACATCTTCACACCGGAGTTGTCGGACAAAAAGAAGGCGAGGGAACCAAGGTTGGGCGGGCAGCAAGCTGCTCTCACTGGCTAGACGCGAAGGAGAGCTCGTTGGGCTTCCAGAGACCTGAGAGCAGATTCGTTGAAGTGCTTACCATTTGGTAGCAGCAACCCGCCTTCACGCGGTAGCATGATCTGTCTAGCATTGGGGCCACCATCACCGGGAGCTGGCGAAACTTCCTTCATCTGCTTGACATACTTAAAGAACGCAGAAACCTGGCGCGCATAGCTTGAGAAAAAGAGATTAAACAGTACATTAGTTCATCTGCAGATGGACTATAGTGAAGAAATGTGCAAGTAAAGCAATAGGACACCAAGGTCTCACAAGCTCATTTAGATGGGTAATATCAGGGGAATTGGATCAGGATTCGGTTAGTTTCGTTCACCTCTAATCTTATCCACAGTTCACTAATACTTGAATTATCTCAGTGAGAAGGAAAAGAAATAGTACTAAAGACGAAAATATGATACTTACTGCTCTTTGGCTTCTGTATCCCTGTTAAGGTCAATGTTTGCTTCACAATCCAGAACCAGAGCCGGAACCTAACAATAACCAGGATAGGATTACAACCACCTTTCTCCATAATCAAGTGGTTTCCCTAATAGTAAAGGCAATATATCATACCTTCTGAATGCTGGAATGCATGTGATCACCTTGCAAGAAGAACACTTGATCCCTTATATCAGGATGTATCGAGCTATCAAGTTGCAAGGGAGGCCTACTGACAGAAAAGACACCATGATCCCCAGTCTCAGAGGGAAACAGCCAGCTCTCATGCTTTTCATGCAAGTCTCGAAGATAGTCTAGGGAAACTCCACCCTCTTCTTCCCTCTTTCGATGTTTCATTCTCTTGTGACAAGTGTCAGGGGTTGCTCTGAGATAGATGAACCCATCTGGGATAAGACCGGGTAGAACTGATACAACCGGATCAAACCATGAGTCATAGATGCTTATCTCCATCTCATTCATCCATTTCGCTTCGTGCACTGCTCGTACAAACACCTTTTCAACAAAAACAAAAAAAAAACCCCAACATACTGAGTAGTGAGTACTAACACAGAGAGAAACAAAGGATAAACTCCATAGGGAACAGTCATCCCCTCCAGAAACCACTGGTCGTGGCTTCATTTCAAAACACAAAACTTCAATATGATCATTGACAAGGCAAATGACGAGATATCATCAAATTTCAAAATAGCTTACCATTCGGTCACTGAAAACGCTTCGCTCCAAGAGCCTAAGAGGCTTCAGCCCAATTGACGACTCTCGTTCCT
Source organism: Linum trigynum (assembly GCA_964030455.1). NCBI lineage: Eukaryota > Viridiplantae > Streptophyta > Magnoliopsida > Malpighiales > Linaceae > Linum > Linum trigynum. The sequence continues at coordinate 1,327,128 of OZ034822.1, read as the reverse complement.
GCATAACCCTTGTGACGAAAACGTAGTTCTGGAACGTGTACGCATACCTGTCTGGCTGAGCATAGAATGCATCCAGTATATTGAAGTGGTCAGGCCCTATATCCTGCCACTTATCAATCGGTTCTGGCACCACTTCAACAAGGTCTCTGAGCTCAATCGTATCACTGACTATCTTCTGAAGAAATGTAGTCTTTCCAACACTGATGTTACCCTCCACGCAGAACGTAATCCGCTTCTTCGGAATGTGACGGGCATCCGAGCTTGTATCTTTCAGCTCTTCATCTACACTCTCTTTGACGAACGTTGTTATGCTCTCGGCATGGTTTCGGTGGATAATCCCTACTGAACTCCGTAAATACTCCACCATTGTCTCATTTTCTTTCCCTAGAAACTGCCATTTTTCCAAGCGCATAGAGTTCAAATTAGCTACAGTTCTAAAGGGTATAATTCAATTCAAGCAAATTCAAAAAGGTTTCAGCAAATGTTACCTTGTCCTTGTACAGCTGCTTGAGCTCAGCCATGCCGCTCAGCCCTTTCTCCACTAATTTCCTCAAGTTCTTAGGGCCAACACCAGGAATTGTCAACAAATCAGCGTTACTGACGGCGTCGCCGCTCGGCGAGCCCCTCTGCCGCCGGCTTATCTTCCCCTGCTGCTTCTCCTTCTCTTCTTCGCCGCCGTCGTCATTTTCACTGTTCTCGCTGCCATCATCCCCACCGCACTTAAGCCCTTCAACAGCGGCCGCAGATGCATTAGCAGCAGCAGAGCCCACCTGCTCCGCTGCCGAGAGCGTGCGGCGGCAGAGGAAACGACCGACCTGCCAGGCCCGGAGCGGGGTTCCAGCTGCTGTGGTCCTCCCGGCCCCTTCGATTGCGCTGCGGCAGGCGCTGTAAAGGGTAGAATACGAGCGAGAACACGCGGCTTCCGCCTTGGGAACCGTTAAAGAAGGATTCGGGAAGAAAGAGGAGGCGGCGGCGGTGGAGGAGAAAGCGGCGGCGTGGCAGGGCATTGAGAGGAGAGAAGAAGAGGGTTTTGAAGGGGGAGCTCTGAAGAATTTAGAGAGAGTGGGTTTAAAAAGAGAGGAAGAACAGAGGAGCGGTGTGCTCCTTGACGGGCTCCGTTGCAACGACACCTTCATCTCCGGCGCCGACAACAAGCATTATCTCCCACGGCGGCGAAGGTAGAGACGAGTGACAGGAAGGCGGGAAACGGAGTACAGGGACAGTGAAGTTAAAAAAGAGCAGAGAAACTGTAAAGGGTGAGAAACGAAAGGAAAAACAGAAGGAAAAAAGGGAGTAGAGATTAGAGAAAGTGTGAAGAAGGGCTTTAGGTTGAAGAAGACGAAGAAGGCAGAGGAATTTTCACTCTGTGTGTTTAGGGTTTTTGCTGTCTGTCTCAGCTCAGCGGTCTTCACTCTTCCCACGGTTTGTGTTTTTTTTTTTTTTTTAAATTAATTAAAAAAATTCTTTTTCCTTTTCCTGGCGTGGGGTTTATTGTAATTAATTAATTTTGTTTGCTCAACGAAAAAGCCAAAAAGGACGAACGAGGGGGAGAGAGAGAGCAGAGCAGAGAACAATAAAAAACATGGGCTGGCCTTTCGGTTTTCGTGACCCGAGTTTGGGCTGGGCTGAATCGGAGAATTGATCCATCATAATTCACTAAAATTGGGCTGCAACGACATGATCCAATGGAGTTGTCGCCTTGTCGGGGTGGACATTGGATAAGTTGGGCGGATTCTGACCATAAAACGCACTCACCCGCGCTAAGACGGATTGATAATTTTTAACCACCTTCATCTATATTTAGTCACAGGTTGGGTCAAGGGATGGTAGATGACGCGGGTGGGTTTGTGGGTCCACCCACATAACAATGTATATAATATAAAGGAGTCAACTTGACATGATAATCGGTGGAGAGAGTTATCGGGCGAAAACAAGAAGATGGCATATGGGAAAAAAGATCGAATTAGTTATGAAATTGGATGAAAATTATATTATGGAGGAGTTTTCTATAGATGTAGATGATTATCAACTGCAGGGAACTAAGGAAAATAATTCAACGGAGGAAAGAGAGGTGATATAGGCACAAATATCAGAGGAAAATATAAAGGAAAGAAGAGGGGATCGTTATTTCAAAGGTTGGCTTTGAGGTTCAATCTCCAAGAGCATTCCTAGTTTCCGTCTAACGTCTCCACTCTCCCCCCTCCAACTCCAACGACTTTGTTCTTTTTGCTGTTGGGTTAAGCGGTCACCCATGCACCCGTCCACAACCCATCTGCCACCCACCCACAGACCCATGCACATAAGAAATTTGAGTCAAATGCAGATGGGTCGACTAAAACTCGCAAGTGATCCGCCCGCATACCTAGCCCTAGTTGTAAGTATACCGAGAGTGTCTGTTAGGTTTTTATCATAATTTGAACTTGGTTGAGATTGTTAAATATTTGTATTGTTATTAATACATCATTTTTTTCGGTACAAACATGGTTTGCTTGAGGTGATACAGACTATCATTTGAAATGAAGGATAGTTAAATCATATATTTTAGTTGAGATGGTTTGAGTGAGATTGCTACATTTATTTTTGTTCCAACTATATCCCTAGCTCATTGTATGTGTTGTTCAGGGTTGAAAATGAATCAAACTGTTCACGAGCCGCTTGACATTAGGCTATAGAAAAACTCATTTTGACACTCGACTTGTATTATTAATGAGACGTGTTTAAGCCAAGCATTGTTCGGCTCGTAAGTCTTGTGAGCCATCTTGATTCGCTGGCTTGTTAAACTCAACTCGTGAGCTAGTTCGTTTTTTAGCTATGAGATGGCTCGACAATATGGCTAGCGAGCCACCTCAACTAGAGACTGTATGAGGGAATAATTTAATAGCTTATCATTGACTTGTTGATAATTATGGGTTTGTTATATTATATATCCCATCACGTATGATGTTTATGAATGGATGCACGTTGTTAAAATATGTCCCATTCATATTTCAAAAATAAATTATGTACCATAGTTTGCTCAGATACTAATTACTGTTAAATAACGTGATATTAACCATTTAAAGTTATGAACCAAATGACATGACTTCGTAGCTCGACCTGATCTCGCTAGCTAACTGATGAGCCAAACTCGATAGCTCATTAATGAATCAACCTCGAGTCGAGCTCAGATCAAATACAAGTCATGATTTTAGTAAACAAACCAAGTTCAACACACGACTCGTTAACTATATTAGAACTCAACTCGACTTGATTCGATTCAACTTATGTATATTTTTTTTTCCAAAAAATTAACTATAAAAAAACCAAATGATAAATCAAAATACAACCAACCTCATATCCATAAACCCTAATTTAATAACGACCCCATCCATTTAACTCCTCAACCACAAATCTCACCTATACTTCCAACTACCTCACTCTTGTTTTTTCACTTGCCTTTATTACGATCTCCACTTCCATCCTTATCGTCATAACTTCTGTTCCACTGATCGTTTTCACCATGGAAACAATGAACATGGTCTCAATAGTTGTTTAATTGGCAATGGGGGGAACATGGCTCTTGAGTATGATCCACATAAAAGCACGAGGAAACAATTTCATTTCGATGGATCATCCATCCGCAAGAAAAAGAGGAATACAAGATGGGGACGTTAATGCTAAATCAAAAACTTGTCATGGAAGAAGAATATGTATCTCCAACTTATTCATTAGTTGATCATTTGACTAGTTGAAGTTTAACGATTTATATATGTTCACATTTCGTTATCAAAACGATATAGACACTTATTATTGAATTTTGTCTAACACATAAAACTAAGATAAAAACGTTGGTCGAAAAGTATACTTTTTTTTTGCTTAACTGGAGGCCAAAGGCCAAGAAGAGAGAGATACAAGCAGACTGGGAGGGGGGGGAAATAGAGGAGACTACAATGTTGCGCTCAAAACTGACACCCATCACGTCGTCTCTGATAATCGAGGTTAGCCCAGAAGGCGGGTCCGCCAATTCATACATACCGTAGGGATAGACGAGACTGTGCTTCGAGAGCCAGTCCGCGGCTCTATTCCCTTCTCGATATGTATGAACTATGCGTACCAACCAATCTTGGCAAAGTTTCATGCGAATTGCTGCCAAAAGAGTAGAGTGCGGATGGAGAGGATCATGTCTATGCTTAAGGAGCTGGATAGCAAGCTCCGAATCCGACTGGACCATGATGGATCGATACCCTGTATTCCATGCCAGCTCTATCCCATGAAGAAAAGCCCAGAGTTCGGCCAAAATAGCTGTAGCGTGGCCAATGTTCGCAACAAACCCACCCAACCATCTACCATTATCATCCCGCAGGAGACCCCCTGCACCTGAAGCCCCAGGATTACCATTGGACGCACCATCGATGTTAAGTGCCACCCATCCATGGCGAGGAGGAAGCCACCTCACATCGGTAAGTGTCCGTTGTGGACCAATTCTTCTGCCTCCTGGGATCGGTGTGTCGGGAGCAAGAGAGAAGGAGCAGTAAGGGCATCGCTCATACCCTTGTGCGTCGCCGTCGACCTGTTCTTCCAAAGAAGCCACACTGCCATGCTAAAGAAAGAGTGCCACGGGATGCCCATCGTGTCATCATCGGTCTCCGCCAGGTTCCTTCGTAACCAAAGGGAGACATCGCTGCTGAAGAAAGCTTCTTGTTTCTGCACAGGGACTGTCCGTGACCAAAAGAAGGCTGCCGGGGCACAATCTCTAAGGACGTGCAGGATGGTCTCTTGTTGGCCCTAGCACTGACAACAATCGGGATTTGGAGCAATTTTCCTATAGCACAGAATCGAGTTGGTGGCGATCTTCCCCGATAAAACCAACCACATAAAGGTGCTAATCCTCTTCGGGCCGGGAAGGCTCCAGATCGTCTTCCATAACTTTGCATCGGGATGCTGATGCTGCTGATTAAGAAGTTTGTACGCCGACTTTGCCGTAAATCTCCCATCGGATGAGGCTGCCCAAAACAGAGTATCGTCCTTAGTAGATAGGCCGTCCACCACTATACTAGTAATCTTCTGCTGCACCTATTATACATATGACTTTTTTTACCAATTACCACAGAATGAATCAACCCTATTATACATATGAGAGTACGAGACACGAAGTGAAATGTTGCCCACTGAAATGATAATCATAGCACCTGAACTGGGACAGGTTATGGTGGATACTTCGTGTTAGTAACCACGGTGGTTACTAGGGATAAGAAGGGTATTTTGCTTTCATCCTAATTCAAACTACCATTTTAATTACGCAATTAATTAGGAAGAGATAATTACGGTAATTAATTATTAGGTAGTTTAATCAGCGTAGGGCTTTTCGAATGCCACGTTTTTTGGCCGGCCCTAATTCTGCCGCCGTGTACACTTCGAAGTCCACCTTTTTTTGCCGGCGTTGCATCATCGCCGACGTTGCATCAATGGCGACCGCCGAGTTCCATGCACAACTCCACCGCCACCGCCTCCTCCACCATCGAAGCCCGGATGTGAGCTCCCGCCGCCAGCACCAACAATGTCGCCGCCGCCAACACCCAGCTACCACTCGCCGCAATCCCCTCCGCCGCCGCCTCCACATCACCAAAGTCCTCCTCCGCCCCATTCCATGCAGTGGTAGTCCTTTGATGCAGTGGTAGTCCTTTCATGCAGTGGTAGTTTTCTGCATACATGTTTCGGATTGGTATTGTTACGTACTTGTTTAGGAATAATGGTAGTCCTTACATTGGTATAGGTTGGATTGTTATTGGTAGTTCGTATCGCATTGGTATTCGTTTGATTGGATTGGTATTGGTTCTGACTTTTGTATTAGCTACTATAATGGTAGTTATTTTTTGGCATATTTGTAACAAATGGTAGTGCTTTGTTAGTTGTAGTATGAGTTATTGGAATGGTAGTGATTAATTGTTGTTTTACAAATTGCAGATCAGGTGTATAAAGTTGTCCCGGCCGACAAATCGACATGGCAGCATTTGAGATTTGAAAATAGGGAAGCATTTGTCAAGTTCTACAAAGACTTCGCACACTGGAGGGGTTTTGGAGTAAGACGTATTGGAGAACAGACTCGAAAACCCAAATATCTTAAGGAACGGAAGGTGTTTTACTTTGGAGCACGGTGCAACAAAGAAGGGTTCAAAACAAGGAGCACGCTGGATCCAAAGAATGTCGGTGTTGTGGTAGACACAGAACCTAATAAGAAGAGGAAGAGGGGCGAGACTCGTTTGGATGTAAACAAAATCCAATCCGAGCTTCTTTATTAGTTCTATCCTTGCATTTGTTATACCATTCTCGACAATTGATATAATCGATGCGGGGCTGCACTTCTTCCCAAGTGGTTTAGATTTACCCACATCCTTCTGCGGCACAGCTTCATCAAGGGCAGAGGTTTGCCCACTTCAAACTTGAACCTGTTACCTAACCTGACGACTGCTGTAGGTAACAGATTCCTTGTGTTTTGAGCCCCTACGACTGGGTTCTTGGTTCTTGCCATTCCTAAAATTGGGAAAATGGGAGGTAAGTCGTTTAACATTAATCAAGCATCACAACTGTTGCATGGGAAAAAACTACCAATCCAAATGAAGACTACCAATCCACATCAAACACCAGATTCACATGTATGGAGAAAACTACCAATGCATGAAAGGAAACCACCATTCAAAAAAACTAAAAAACTACCATTCGAACGGAATAGTACCAATCCACATCAAAAAGCACGGTTTCACATGTATGCAGAAAACTACCAATGCATGAATGAAAACAGTAAAAATCTACCAATCCAAATGAAGACTACCAATCCAACATGACACAACAATTCAAAACAGTAATAAAACTACCAATCCAAATGAAGACTACCAATCCACATCAAACTACCAGATTCACATGTATGGAGAAAACTACCAATGCATGAAAGGAAACTACCATTCAAAAAAACTAAAAAACTACCATTCGAACAGAACAGTACCAATCACATCAAAAAGCACGGTTTCACATGTATGCAGAAAACTACCAATGCATGAAAGCAAACAGCAAAAAAGAATACCATTCCAACATAACACTACAATTCAAAACAACAAAAAAACTACCATTCCAAACATAACACTACCATTCCAGAACCGGCGGCAGCCGGAGCTATGAATGCCGTCTGCGGAGAAGATGGAGTTTCAAGCTTGAAGCTGGGTTTTGGCCTTTGGGTGGAAGTCTGCGGAGAAGAGAAAGGAAGCAGATTTGATGGCGTGGCGGATTAGGGTGGAAGCTGGGTTTTGGCCTTTGGGTGGAAGTTTGCGGATTAGGGAGAAGAGAAAGGAAGCAGATTTGATGGCGTGGCGGATTAGGGTGGAAGCTGGGTTTTGGCCTTTGGGTGGAAGTCTGCGGAGTAGGGTTTCTCGATTCTTGAATGAAGGATGCGGTGGCGGATTTGATGGCGTCGCAGAGTCAATACCAAGTTGATCGGAGAGGGGAAGGGGTGGAGGCGATGGCGGATTTGATGGCGTCGGAGAGGCAGAGGTTGATCGATAGCGGGAGCGACAGGGAGAGGAGGGAGGAGACGACGGCTAGGTATTAGGGTTTGAGTAAAATATATACAGTAATCAGGTGTGGTATGTTTTTCATTTCCTAAATTACCCTTAGCTAATCTTAATCATTAATTTAAAATTATAATAAAATAAAGATAATGAATGGTATAGATGTTGGTAGCCACCGTGATTACTCAAAATTGAGTAACCACCCTAACCTATTCCCCACCTGAACTTCTTGTATATGGTGGGTTAACCATTTGTTACTTGTCTTATATTAGTATATATATATATGATTACTTACTTATTTATTATTATTAAAAGTATGCCGTTGGTTAATTAGTTAACGTTAAATCAGGAATTAGAAAAGGATAGAAAATTCCAAACATGCTAATCGATCCTCCCTGACCAGATTTGAAAAAAAAAATCATATATATTTTCCACTGCCTTTTTTGACATTCCAAGAACAGGAAATAAATTCCCCTCTGCCCAGAGAGAAAAATAAGCGGGGAAACAAAAAAGAAATCAATCAATAAACAACGCGCTCTCTCTGTAAGAAAAGTCGGTAACTCGGACTCGGAACCCGTGATGACGCCTTTAATTCCCCGCTTCCCCGACTCAGTCTGACTCAGTTCCCAACTCACTCCCCACACACAGCCAGAGCTTTCTTCTTCCACCACCGTCATCTTCAATCTTCATCATCCCAACACGAACCTCTCTTTCTCTCTATTTGCTGCTGTCTCTTCATTTTCAGCTCCGATTCGATTCTCCATCCGAACTTCCACCTCTCCATTTATAGCTTCTCCCAAAATGCGGATCTCTGCCTCCGCCGCGCGCTGAACGCCGGATTTCCCTTCCACTCCCATTCCTTCCCCCGTCCGTCCTTCCGACCGGCCATGCACGGCTACAGCCGTCTCGGCTCCTCCGGCCGCTCCGTCACCGCCACCACCACGCCTTCCCCGCCCTCGTCGCCGCGCCTCCGCCGCGGCGGAGGCGCGGCATCAGCAACTTTCAAGTCGCCGAACGGCGGAGGAGTGTTCGGCGCCGGGAAAGGGAGCAGCGCGGCTTCGGGGAAGGAGAATTCGGTGGAGAGATTCGTTTTCCTGGTGATATCTCTGGTTTTCAGGCGGCGAGGCCTGCTGCTTTTCGCGCCGTTGCTGTACATATCCTGGGTGTTGTTGTACATGGGATCGCTGGGATTCGATGTTGATTTGGATTTGAAGCGCGGCGTCGTCGGCGGAGTCGTCGTCCGGAAGAGCGCGCCCCGGGGGTCGGTGTACCGGAGCCCTCAGGTGTTCAAGAAGCTCTGGCCGCACATGGAGGCCGAGAGTCGGAGCAATGGCAGCTTCAATGCGGTGATGGATCCATTTTGATTTTGAAATTCGATTGATTGATTGAAGTTTTTTTGTCGGTTTGTTTTTGTTTTTTTTGCCTAATCACCTAGTTAGTGATCAACACTTAGCTCGTTGTGCTTGGATTTGAAGCTTTGCAGTCGCTTTCTCTAGATTATAAATTAGATACCAAACTAAGCCATTATCAACTGTAATGCACTGATTATTACTATAAATCTTTTTGCTTTATTCTGATTTTGTGTGAAATGGATAATGCAGTTGATGAGAACTTGGGACCCGAGTTTGCTTCAAGACTGGAAGCCTTGTGTCAATGGCAATGCATCGGCATCTAATGCAGGTTTGATTACTCTGCTTATTCCTTCGGTAATCAATATTTTTCGGGGTCGATCATGAAGCTGAACTAAGGGGTCGTTTGGAAGTTGCGATTGTTAAATAGATGTATTGTTGAGAATGCATGTATAATATTATACATGTATTGTCGAATTTGATGCATTGTAGAATACAACGTTTGGTATGTGTGATTGTGTATGTCGCATCAGCTAAAAGATGAGACAAAACAATCTCAATTCAACTATCTCAACAATCACAACTAAAAGTTGAGATATAACAATCACTCAAAATGAGTGATAGTTTCTGTCACATCACAGAAACAGTACATGTATTGTTTCGTCTAAAAAAACAAAAAAACGATGCATTGTAAACAATACATGCATAATGACAATCTCAACAAAACAATCGCAACTTCCAAACGACCCCTAAGCTTAAATTGCGGATTTAGATGTTCTGGAAATGGATGTCGATCGATGCTTTTGCAAGCTCATACATGATTAAAGAATTTAACTTTAGCTCCGGATGCTACCTAAAAGAGCTTTTGAAACATTATTTGGGCTGGTTGCTTAATTCAGTTGTTACTTTCATTTGGATCGTTGTCATAGAACTTCTTTTTGAGTCAGTTACGTAGACAATTGCATCTATTTTTGTTTTCTTATTGATGTTTATCATTGTTAAGGTGTAGCTATGCAATCCACCTTATTTGTGGTTGGTCATGTTGTATGATAGTGAAAGAATTAACATTTCTGACATCTACATTATTGTTCTTAGGATTGGCAAAGTCAAATGGCTTCCTGATAATTGAGGCAAATGGTGGATTGAACCAACAACGCTTATCGGTATGTTCTCTTGTTTGAGGAAGGGTGTAGCCTCCTTTTTGTTCTCAACTTCACTACTGTTCTTAACCGTTTAATGAGATAGGCAGTCGGCAGTTTGTTATGCTCTTGGCCAATATGGGGTTATTTAAGATTAAAAGAGGCATCTTAGAACCCTGTGTAAATTGGTTTAGCGCATATTCTCAGAGCATTTATGCAGTCTTGAGATGCAATTTGAGAGACTTTTATCGTTCCTCCTTGATGCAGATATGTGATGCAGTTGCTGTAGCAGGATTTTTGAATGCGACTCTCGTCATTCCGATATTCCATTTGAACAGTGTTTGGCGTGATTCCAGGTGATTATAGTTGCTAAATTTGGCGCTTCTGTTGCTCCCTGTCTTACCTTATGATCAGGCAAATATCTTGATTCCAAGGCTACTGAATTACGTTAGGTGGTTAATATCAGATGTGGAGATGAATCCTTATATATACATCTTCGATTAACCATAGTTAAGGGAAAGCTATTCATTTTATCGTCTGTTCTCTGTATCGCAGCAAATTTGGGGACATATTTGATGAAGAGTTCTTCATAGATTCCCTGAAGGATAGAGTGAATGTGGTTCGCCAACTCCCAAAAGATGTTCTTGAGCAGTTTGATAATAACATAAGCAGCATTGTAAATTTGAGAGTCAAAGGATGGTCTAGCCCAACCTACTATCTTCAGAAGGTGCTCCCCAAGCTGAAAGAAATGAGGTGTGCCTTTCTCCTGTGCAAATGAATTTATTTGGACTTTCGTTTTCATTGCAGCACTTGTAGTTACTAGTTTCCTATAATTGCAGGGCTGTGCGTATTGCACCATTCTCCAATAGGCTGGCTCATGCAGTTCCTCCCAATGTACAGGACCTGAGATGCTTGGCGAATTTTAAGGCACTTAGATTTTCAGAGTCATTGAGAACCCTTGGGGAGAAAATGGTTGATCGGATGATCCGTAATAGTTCTCACACTGGAGGAAAGTATGTCTCTGTTCATCTTAGATTTGAAGAGGTTGGTAACTTAGCACGAGAAAGTTTGATGAGTTCTTTTTTCTCCTGTGGATTTACGTATATAGATAAATTGCATCCTCTCCTTGTGACAGGATATGGTTGCCTTTTCATGCTGTGAGTATGACGGCGGGGAAGAAGAGAAACTCGAAATGGATCTTGCTCGAGAAAGAAGTTGGAGAGGGAAATTCAGGAGAAGGGGCAGAGTAATAAGACCAGGGGCGAATAGAATGGATGGGAAATGTCCTCTCACTCCATTGGAGGTTCTCTTTCTCTCTCTAGCTGGGTGTTGTTTTATTCGGAGTTCTGTTGGCTTAAGAGTTAAGATTTAAAGTAGTGTAGTAACTAGGTGATCATGAAATCAATCCTATATTGCAAATCCACTAAACCATCAAAATTCAAATGATCATTGTAGTGAAGCCTATTTCTACGCTCCAAACCTAAAAGATTTTGCAAAGAGTAAAGCCGAGTAAGATTCTTTGTTTGATGAGAAGTCATGTATTTTGGTCAATGGCCTTGGGACTTGCAACTGATAATTTATGGATTGCTTTGTCAAAAGGTGGCACACTGTGTATCTACCATACAAATTTTGCTGGTTTAGTTTCCCCTTTTAGGTTTAAAGACAATACTGCTAAACCATGGCCCTCCACCTGATCAATTGATCATCACAGCCACTATTTTCCCCTTGCAGGTTGGAATGATGCTTCGTGGGATGGGTTTTGACAGCAGCACACCATTATATGTTGCAGCTGGCAATATTTACAAGGCAGAGAAGTATATGGCTCCACTGAAACAGATGTTCCCACGCTTGGAAACGAAGGAGACGCTTGCCACTCCAGAGGAACTTGCCCCATTCAAGGTATCAAATCCATTTCTGGTGCTTTTTTTTGTTGCGTAAAATCATAAGTGAGCAGAGAAGAAGCTTGGAGCAAGTTAAAAATTGTGAACCCTGAAATTTGCAATGCAGGGCTACTCGTCTAGGTTTGCCGCGCTTGATTACACAGTTTGCCTGCACAGTGAAGTCTTTGTGACCACTCAAGGAGGAAATTTCCCACACTTCTTGATGGGTCACAGGCGCTACTTATATGGAGGGCATTCGAAAACTATCAGACCCGACAAGAGGAAGTTGGCTATCTTGTTCGATAGCCCTAGTATCAGGTACCTTTACCGTCGCCTCTTAAACTCGTCTTCTCCACCAGACAGTGTTAGAATGGAATGTTATCCCTAGTGAATTGAAGCATTCTCCATTGAAAGGTTGTAAAAGTGACAGACCAGTCGTATAGTAGAGGACTAGAATCATGATCGAAAGAAAGAAAGAAAGAAAGAAGCCCCTAAACTACAACACATGAATTGAATTGAATGAATGTGTGCAGATGGGAGGTGTTCAAGCGACAAATGAGAGACATGCTCCGGCACAGCGATGTTAAGGGTTGCGAGCTGAGAAAATCCGGTGCATCGCTCTACACTTTCCCCATGCCCGATTGCATGTGTAGGACGTCGCCAAATGAAGCGCCAAAAGATCTCTCTCCCCATAACCTTACAATGGATGCCAAGAGATGATGATGATGATGGCTGTTGTTTCAGTGTGAGTGTGACCTTAATTTGTTACTACTCTCTTTCAGATTCTTCAGTGTACCATAAACGAATTGTAGCTGAAATAGTACTTGCCAGACGAGGGAAAAGGGAAAAGAAGACAAGAAATGAGACAATTAGTAGGGATTAGATTAATTCTTCTTTAGGGTTAGAGAGTTGTTTGGCAGGGTAATTGGGTATATAGAGTAATTATTTGTTGACTACTACTTATTCTTTTGGAGACAGTAGTGTTGTAGCCTCCACGATCCTCTACAGATATATGTGATTTGTCTTTCTGCTCCCTCAAAAACACAGTATTTTGTGTAAATTGGTGAAAGGAAAATTATGTAAATGAACCATCATACTCCTGCTTGAGCTTATTTTTGTTGGTTTTGGTTTTGACTGATGAATTCTAATTTACTTTTGGTGTATTTGGTGGTTCGAAGTGTGTACATTCATGCCAACCAAATCTTGTAGCTCGTCGTATAAAGGTCTATCGAGGTCTTTGAGTCGAGTGCCCTAACTCTCCGTAAATGGCTCGAGTCATGCTTCAAATACTCTCATTAGGCCAAGTTCAAGTCTCATCTTTCGTCTATACAAAAGACTACTCTTCCCTTTCAAATCGCTCTTTAGGAGGCCAAATGTAGATGAAGGATTTGACGAGGGAGGGAGAAGAGTCGATAATAACCTGGTGTTCAAACGACCTACTCTTGCCATCACCTCTAACAAACCGTAGGAAATCACGCTTCTATAGATTGAATAGTGCAATATAGAAAATGTTAGTGTTCCTCGTTGTAAATCTCATTTCTAGTTGTCGACTTAAAGGTCATAAGGTGAACAATCTTATCTGACCAAGAGCCTGAACAATCCCTTATCAACATCTTACATTTTATTTTCGATTCGATCTCAATTTTTGTTTCGTTCTAGTTCTCAACTGTTACCAAACAAACCACGATTAAGCCAAAACAGAATACCCTAACTAGAAATGTATAATATCCCCAAAACCTCAGGACCAAATTGTCCATCACCTGAAACTTTAAGTACCATTCTGCCAATGTAACAATTGAAGTTGGTTTGCGGTTTGCTGGACTCGAAAGAGTCGAGAGTCGAAACACTATTTTCTTACACGGAACCCTGAAACTTCGTTTTTCGTTCTTTCTTTTCTTTCAACCTTTCCCCCAATTACTTCATCAGTCATTTCTTCCTTCCATCCGAAGCTCTGAATTCCGCCATGAAAGCTATCTATTGAAGCAAAAGCGGAAAAATCCTTTACAACTGTTGTTCTAACGGAATATCAAGAAGCAGGATAAAATGAGCGCCGCGACTGACAGGACAGACACTGCCGGCAATCTCAGCAAAAATGGCAACACCACCAACCGCCAAGATCCCGCTTCTTACTTCCTCGCACTGGCGCGGCAGGGCTCGCCTCCGACGGACGGGGTGACGGGCGCGGCGGAAGAGGACTGCGAGCGGGAAGATGCCCCGACGGAGCTCAACACGATCAACAGCTCCGGGGGATTTGTGGTGGTGTCGACGGATAAGCTCTCGTTGAAATACACGAATGTCAATCTCCACGGGCACGACGTCGGAGCTGTTCAAGCGAACAAGCCGGCTCCCGTTAAGCGGCTCGTGTATTACTTCGAGATTTATGTGAAGAATGCTGGTGCGAGGGGCCAGTTTGCGATTGGATTCACTAACGAGACTTTCAAGATGAGGAGGCAGCCCGGGTAATATGATCTTGAGTGCTACTTTTTTTGTGTGTTGAGGATGTTGAGGGAATATGAGAAATTCAGCTGTGGTGTTTGCTTTCTTTACTGGAAATCTTGATTTGGTTGGAAGTGGTATGTCTATGCTCTAGCTAATTGGATCTGCTTGGTTGAAAGAAGAACCAAATTACGTAATTTGATAGTACTCTAGGGAAGAAAAGATTCTTGATTGAGTAATTATACTTATTGATTGTGGCAAGTAACTATTCATTCATATGCTATATAAGTTCTGAAGATGGGAAGAGTGTTTGTTGGTGCACAGTTCGTGATAGTCCATTAAGTACAGAATTTGGTCAATGGGGGTCCTTTCTAGGATGCCGATTCATGAAATTGAGTGAAGGAGCAACAAAAACACAACTATCTTTTTTAGAGGGGTAATCATTCTGATTGAGAAATAAGCTCAAGTTACCATCTTGCAAACATGAGAACTATGAGGACTAGAGTGACGAGCAAAGAACCCAGGGCAATTATCTCTGCTTGCATTGTGTAGGGAATTTGGCTTCACCTCTCATCTTGGCTGCATATAGGTGCTGCTTTTCCTGCTCATAGGATCTTTACATTGTATGCGATTTAGGTGCTTATAGGGAACAGAACTTCAGTTATTACCTTGGCAGGAAGGATGATTAGAATTCTTTCTGGATGCATAAGTTAACATTCTCTGCAGTAATAATCATTCCCATATGTAGATGAGGCCGATGGTCTGCAGTTACGTAACAGAATTTCGGCCTTTAGTTTCATCTGATGCAGTGTTCCGTGCTTGCTGTTCTTTGCTTCATTATTAATATAACTTTTTTGTTTCCAATTTATAGGTGGGAAGCTAACACTTGTGGGTATCATGGGGATGATGGCCATCTTTATCATGGTCATGGAAAAGGACAGCCTTTTGGGCCAACATTTACAACCAATGATACTGTTGGCGCTGGTATTAACTATGGTTCACAGGAGTTCTTTTTCACGTAAGAAACTTTTCCCATCATACTTTTCCCCACTCAGCTGAGCGAATGCTCTATAGATTTCTGATATCTCTATACTGTGACTTCACTTCAAGACTTCACACTCTGTTTCTTTTTGGAATCCCTATAATTTTGGTTTCAGTAAAAATGGAGCAATTGTTGGAGCAGTAAAAAAGGAGATCACTGGTGCCTTATTCCCTACAGTTTCTGTTCACAGCCAGAATGAGGAGTATGTAACCTTTCGTCCTTTCCAATATTTCTGCTGCTTAGGCAATTTGCTTGTGTACTTTACTCCTTTCTTGTGAGGTTTACTATTGGGTGTGTAGTTTTTGTGGCTGATGTTTAGTTACTCTAGAAAGAGAATTGAACTAGTTTGTGGTGGATGGCATAATGTGCTGATGTTATTCTTGTTGGGTTTTTGCACAATCTGTCTCCTTTTAATGAAGGATAAATACAGAAGAAATCTTACAGTGGTGTATTGTGATTGATTTCAGTCCTGTTTTTCAGTGATCTTTAAACTCAATTATTAGTTGTTGCTCATATTCTCTTAATTTGTATTCATTGGAACTAGTTTTATCATTATGTGAGATCCAGCATGCTCATTTTAATTTCCCTCTCACTCTCTCAGGATTGAAGTTAACTTCGGTCAAAAGCAATTTGCATTTGATATCATGGTAAGTTGCTCATTATTTCTTCTTCACTGTATGACAACATTTTGTATGACAACATTTTTTATTAACGAGGGAAAAACACTGGTCTCGTAGTGTACTTGCCAGTTGTCTCTGCTAATCCATGTATTTGAGTATTCGTGGATACTTATTGGTGCTCACTCGTCATGGCTCCAATGAATTTTTGAAGCTCCGTGCTACACTGGTCTGGTCTTATTGATTTGGATAGTTTTTTCTCAAGGGATAGATTCCTGAATTCTCTGGTGTTTAGTTGAAGCTCTTAGCATTCAAATCATTGTACTTTGTTGGATTTTCCTTTCTAGGGGCGATTGCTGGTTATTACAGATATTGCCTTTCTTACCCTTGTTTCTGTTCTATTAGGAATATGAAAGACGGGAAAGGATGAAGCAACACCTGAGAATTGATAAAACACCTTTGTCGCCAAATGCCAGCTACAAGTAAGTTCACTTCACATTATCAAAACAACTGCTATTGCTGTGAAGTCTGGAGAAAAAGGGAATCACTTCTGGCAAGGAGTGCATTTATTTGAGCTTAAAGGGTTGTGATTTTCCCTGTTAAGTTCTTCCATTCACATGAGGAAAACTTATTCCAACTGGTTGTGACATTCGACTTGCGATCTGAAAATAGATAAAGCAGGCTTCCATGTTTAATGAGATAACTGCTTCTAGATATATGTCCAATTACATTCTGGATAATTGATTCATTTGAAGGAAATTATTTTATTCCTGTTTGAAAGAAAATGCTTTGGCCTGATTTTCCAGGCTAATACATCATTGTTATTTGTAATTTTTTGAGCAGACTCGTCCGGTCGTACTTGCTGCATTATGGATATGAAGAAACTCTCAATTCATTTGAGTTGGCTACTAAGAATACAGTTCCTCCGATATCCATGTCTCAGGAAAATGGCTCTGATGTGCAAGACATAATGTATGCATTAAATCAGAGAAGAGAGCTTAGACAGGTACTAAATTGTTTGATCACTGTCACCTTTATTTTTATGTAGTTTTATTGGTCTGAATTATTAGTTGTGGCAGTTCATCTTGTGATTGTGAATAGTTCCCCTAGTGTAGGAACACCAAAGCAGTTCTTTTTAAAACTGACGTAGAAGTTCTCTCCAGTGTAATGCATTGAAATACCATACCAACATTTTGCTAACTGTTTTCAAATGTATACATTTCCTTGGCACTCAATCCATGCAGCTAAATATGTGAACCACTGTCCCTGATATTGTTTTCATTATCCTTCTTAGAAGGCTCTTTTCTTCTTTCAGTTTTCTAATTTTTTTTTGATAATGTCAGTTATTCTAATATTGAGTTGTTGACTTTCTGTGCTCTATGAAGCTAATCAGAAATGGCGAGATTGATGCAGCAATTAACAAGATCCGTCAGTGGTTTCCACAGATTCTTGAGGTATCACTTCTTTTCTTCATCTTGAGTATGTGAAATAGCTTTGTCCAAGGAGAAAAGAATTTTGTGGCTTTATTGTTTTGTACCCCTTTTTCATTCTATACTCCCTTTAAATTTAATGTTGGTGGACAAACTCTGTCTATAACTACACAAAATGAACCTATTTATATCATTGATCTTTAAGGTACTTATACTCTCTTTTTATGGAACAGCCAAACAAACATAATCAATATTCTGATCCCAAAATCTTTTTCATCTTTTTTTCTGCATGCTAGATTGAACTATTAGTCTTTAGTCTTCACCGTAACAGCCACACTATCTTTTTCAGGATGACAAGTCAGCAACTTGTTTTCTGCTCCACTGTCAGAAATTCATTGAATTGGTTCGAGTAAGTTCTTTGTGCAAAATGTGGATATTCCCAACACTTCAAATACATCTTTCTCGTAGAGTCAGCAAGACTTCACTGCTTGTAGATTTTTTTTTTGTTTACGAATATTAGAATTACAGACTCGTGAAAATGTATATATGTAGCTGTGCTTTTACATTTGCATTAGAGGTTCTTACGTGCAGTTTTTTCCACGGTAGGATCTTACTTGCTGTTTTGATGGCACCAATTTGTGAACTTATGGAATATGTCTACATGATTGTATTGGTTGGTGCTAATTTTCTTTGTTGACAATGTGCTTTTAAGGTTGGTGAACTAGAGGAAGCTGTAAACTATGGAAGAATGGAATTGGCGAAGTTCTTTGAGTTGCCAGTGTACAATGATCTTGTTCAGGTACCTCAAAAATTTGGCTGTTTCATGATAGTTATATTGCTTTGGTTTGGGAACTTAATGCAGAGGGCCTCATCTAAAAGGTTATGCATGGTCTTTGTTCCTCCTGCAGGATTGTGTAGCCTTGCTAGCATATGAGGAGCCACTGCAATCAGCAGTGGGCTATCTCCTAGAAGGCACGCAGCGAGAGACCGTTGCAGACACAGTAAACGCCATGGTGTTGCTGACGAATCCGAACGTGAAGGACTTACAAGGCTGCTTGCAGTCATATCTCGAGAGGGTAGTGAGGCAACTGACTGTTTGCTGTCTGGAGAAACGGTCGTTGAGTGGTAAACAGGGCGAGGGATTCAGTCTACGTAGGGCACTTAACAGTAACTACAATGCCAAGAGAAGCTAACCCCACCATGTAATAGGCGGGCAGGCAGTAAAGTGGGTTAATTTCTGGTACCCATCCGATGTTGACTTCTGTTGAATTTTGCCTGGAAGTTGAAAAATGCTTTTGGGTTCTTTTCTTACTGTACATATAGGATTTGTTGTTCAGAAAGATGCAGTCTTTTTGTTGTAAAGACCCACATGAATGTTGGCGCCAATGTGAAGAATTGAATCGCCTTAAGCTCGTAGCTATTCCTGATAAATTCAGTGGTAAATAGCTCCTTATTGCTTTCAACACATACAGCTTTGACAGTTCATTGTTCTTTTTGGTTTTATGGATAGAGGTCTGCAGATGATGTTTCTCCTTGGGATGTTGTTAGTCATGGAGTTGAAACTGAAGTACATTTGCGCATGAGTACTTTTTCCCAGTGTTTGAGAAACTGTATTGAAAGTTCGCCATGTATAAACATAACCTCGCATATACTTTGTCGTTGATACATGAGTCGTGATGTAACACAGACGCGAGATATTGATGTGCGATTTAACCAATGCATGAGAGACAGTGGCTCTCTGTAAGTTGAATAGATGGGTGACCAAATTGGTCAAGAATGAATTGGATTGAATGAATGAACGTCCAAACAATATTGGTGCATTTTTCAGGTACAAATCCTCGAATAGATAGGAAAAAAAAACCAAGCTAAATTATTAATCTATGGGAGAGTCAATGGAAGCAGAGCCATGCCCCCAGTTTCTCTTCAATTCTGCTTGCTATAGAGAAGCCTGCTTGCCTTCCTTCAAGTTCAGTCCCATATGTCTTATTTGTAGCTGTAAATAAGCAACAAGAACTGTACAAGTAAGCAAGCAGGTAACCAGAAGAAAAGGAGCAAAGAGAGAGGCAACAAAACCTGTTTGCGATTCAGAAAGAAAGGAAGAGTGGAATTTCTCAGTTCTTGACAGTGGTAACAAATTTGACAAGCATGTCAACCAGCTCTGATTGCACCTTGGAGGATGACTCCTTCAGCTTCTCAATCTTCTTCACTGTTTCCTGCTCCAGTTGTTTTGCCGTCGCAGCTGAATTTCCCTACAGTACCACAAACGAAATGTAACAACATTACAAACATCGAAATGCTAGGTCCATATATGCTCAAGACATGCAAGTCGTAACAATGTTCTTCTAGAGATCGTATTCACGAACCTCAGATACTTTCTTCTGGAAGTCGGCTTGCAGTTGCGAGCGATATCTAGCGGCTTCCCTCTCAGCTTCGTCTTTTGCTTGCTTCAACCTCGACAACTTCACTGCAACGTATGATTCGACGTACATTGACGATGAATGCAATATCAGATAATGCATGATCTGTTGTGATTGGATTTGGCTTACAGTTTCTAGCAGCGGCTACGATCTGTTGTGCTTCCTGCTCCGCAGAGAGCAGCATCTGAATCCCTCCTTGGCTTCTCATTGGATCCATTAATTGACTCCTAGCTCTCCCTGGATCCACAAATTTTTACGTGCCGAAATCATTAATAATGTTACTATAATGAATTGTTAGCATGTCGCAGTCTATCATTCATTGTATTTCACATTGGTATCTCGATTGGTTTCGAGTGAAGAACAGAGTGGATTCACAATTCAGATCATGATTTGCTATAGAAGTTTCACAAGAGAGAAATATGGAGTAACAGAAAATACCTGATAAGAAATGAAGGTGTAGTAGGGTGGAGAGAATTTACTGGTTGCGTTGATCAAATCAAATTAGTGATCTAAATTGTGAGAGAGAGAGAGAGAGAGAGAGAGAGAGAGAGAGAGAGAGAGAGAGAGGATGGATGCAATTAGTGATCTAATAATAAGAGGAAGATGATTAGGGAAGAGGAAGGAAAAACTGAAGTAATTAATTAAGAGGAAGAGAGATTTGAAAGCCAAAAATTAGGATGGAAGATGTGGTGGTGAAGAACAGGACTGATCTGTTACATAAATCAAGAGAAGAACAGGCTTTATGAAACATGGTAATTAGGCTCTCAAAGCCCATGGGTTATAGCTGGATGCTCCAAATTTATTTTTATAGAAAAAAGAGCGCGATCAACTCTTTTTTTTTTTAAATAATTTTTTGGGTTTCGAGTTCGACTATAATTTAATCAAAATGCAACCAATAAGTAATATATTGGTTTTGAGAGTTAAACACCTGTTTCCCAACCCAATTGACAAAGAATGCGCTAGAGACGGTAAATAATCGATCGCGAAATCGGCTTCTTTGTATACATGTTCTATTAGAAGAAGTCGAGGTCGAGTCAATAAACTATTAATCCCCGATATTAACACAAAATGTGGATGGTTCGGTTGAGCCGATCGGATGAACTGATCAATGGCTATTTGAGAGTCAAATTGTAGAAAATTCTTTTATAATGGCAAAACAACTTTTCTAGTCTCGAATTTCCATGTAAAAAACACATGGTTGATTATGTAATGAAGAAAACTTCTCAATTCTTTTTGCTGTCCTAACCCTAGGGAACATCCATTCTTCTTTCTTCTACAATTTTTTTATAACTAAAGGTACTCAGATATATTGATTGGAGAAAAAGATATTATATCCTGGAAACCAGTCAGATCTGGAAATAAAAAAATCGACATGTAGTCGGGTACAAATCGATGACCTTTCTAGCTACAATACTAGTCTAATATCTAAGGTGTAACCGAGCTTATCACTTTTGTAGAGAGACTACCACTCATATAAAATATCTATTATACGGTCTGTTTTTAATTGGTCATGATGATTAGAGTGTAACTTAATTTCGTCAAAGAATTTCTATTTATAAAAAAATATGTATATAGAATAACTAATTGACAATGCCTTTTAGTAAACAGATGCATATACTAATATTCAATTACTTGCATTGCATCATTCAAAATTATTTCAGCTGAATCCCTAATTTCCAGTGATCAAGTGGAGAGCTAACAATGAACCAGGGAGTTCTGTTAGTACATTCCTAGGACGAGGGATATAACATGGATTTTGTTACCAACAGAAGGTAATATTGGTAGAGGAAAAACTGGAGTTTGTTAACTCCCAAAACCATATATAAGATAGAAAATATTCACCATCTATCATCACTTACACAACACAAGGTTATTACAGAATACAAGCACTATACATCGATTAATCATGGCGTCTTTCAAGTCGGAAAATCAGAAGCAACTTATCGCAACAATCTTCTTAGCGATTACGCTTCTTTCTGTAGCGATACAACAGCGTCCTTGCAGCGCAACGAGAGATGTGTTTGTTGACTCGATGACGACGACACCAACAACAGTGCAACGACAGGCGGCTCCGGCAGCGGATTATCAAATCGACATAAAGTATCCATGGTGCAGGTTGTGCTGCAGTCCTTTCATCGGGAAATTCTGCTGCAAGGGTGATGGTGATGACTTCCATTGCTGATCCACCTACGATGGTTTTTTTCCCCACCTTTTTTAAGAATTTTTTAGTTATAAATAATTGTTTTCAATAAATTTTGTAAAATAGTGCTTGTAATTTTTTATCCATCTAATAAAATCGATCCGATCAATTTTGGACATCATAATTGTAACCTCATTATTTGTGACGAGTACGCCGCGTCGGACTAGCTCGTCTCTAGCTGTTACAATCTCTCTTATTTTTATATGAGATAATTACTAACTTATTTTCATAACTATTTACACCAATTTTATAGACGAGCAACCGTTTCGTGCATGCTACTGTTAAATTTTAAGATTGAAATGTAAAAAATGCTTATTAGTGTTCTTCCTTTCAAAAATTATCGTTCTTCCTTTCAAAAACATTATAATTGTTATTAGTTATTGGAATTTTTTTTTTGTTGCTGCTATATTTGATTATTAAGGGGTAATTCCACAAAAGACTATTAGTTATGAATGATAATTATGCAAAAACCATTCACATATAAGAACAGAAAACAGAGGCTCCAACATAGCCACTACAATTGGCAGATTTATATCAGGGTTTGAAGGAGGTTGCAGTCGGAAACTAGAAACCATGCATTTGTCGGTGGATTTCTATTCAAAACAACTGTGTTTGATTGGTGATCTCCATTTTTCTCTGCAAGGCAAGAGAAGAGCTCTGATAACCACCCTCTGTTTCGGCATGTCGATGAGGTTAGCTAGCTAGTTACTAGAGCTTTGCTGCACTTTTCAGGTGCAGTTCTTGAAGGTTCTCCGAAATTCAATGAGATTAAATCTGCTTCCACTATAGCTCCAACTCCAAGCAGTAATCGTCCCTGTCGCACAAGAACCAGAAACCACGATTCTCCCCCAAGTCCCGAGTATAATCAGTCTCATCAGTGGCCAAAGAACCCATTTATGGAATTGGATATAGCTATCTTTTGCGTCGTTCGGGATCGGAATCCTTTGCGGTGTTGTTTTCCCGTAATTTGATGCGATCTTCCCCTGTATTTCTGTTTTTTCCCCTGTTTTTTCTGCTACTCGAGTGGCGACCTCGACACCAGGTCAATATATCGCACAAAAGTCAATAAACCGTGTAAATATCGCGATACATCGTAATATCGCGATATCTCGTCAATTTTTCGCGTTTCAAGTTTGGTTTTGAGGACTTGAAACGTTTCGCGTTTCGAACGTTTCTGACGCAAGCTTCGCTTTTCCGTGGGGGTTCTCATTTTTTGCGGGCAGTAGGCCGACCGCCGTCCCGAAACGGCGCTGCATTTGCGCGGGTTGCCAGTTTCCGCCGACGGTAGGCCCATCCCCCCTCGCGAAACGCGATCGAATTTCGGATCCTTGGGCCTTTGATTTAATAGAGAAGAAGCTTTTTGGGCCTTTGTCGAATTGAAACCCATGCCAAATTTAAAAGCCTATGCCAGAATCTATAGACTATAATCCGTGCGTCCCTTCTCCGTTCTCCCTTGTTTTCTTCTCCTCCATGGATTCTCAGCTTCGAAGCTTCAACGAGATACCGCTAGCGAAGACTTAACAGCTTCGATCTTATATCCTCCCACGAAACGTTTCGGGAACTTTCACTGCGTTACTGAATGCATTCCCTTGTTCTGATCTTTTCCCCCTTTTGCAACTCAATTGAGAATTGAGATTCATGTCGGCTCAGCTTTTCCCATCTTTTTTTTTTTTAGAAAATCTTTTTCCTTCTTAATACACGCCATTTTGGTTTTCTTATAACAATATTACTTTCAAGAATCATCGTTTCAAATTGAGTTAATCGTCTCAAGTCTATGTGACCATGATGGGCCAAAAGTAAGACGGTGAATAATATTATTAAAAAAATTATTCATAATCGGTAAATAATATCTTCCAAAAAATTCAACAAAATTTGTGATGGATAGTTACAAAATCTGGTAAAATAGTATTAAAAAAATCGGTAAAAATCTGTGATAAATAGTTTTCTGCATCAGTGAATAATAGCATTCTAAAGAATCGCCAAAAATCTGTGAATAATAGCATCAGTGCTTAATCGATTCGCCCTGTGGGTATTCTTCACTGATGATTAAGTCCATTAACCACTGATTTGGTCAGATTTCTTCCGGGTCCATTTTTGGCAGATTCTAAAGGAGTGTACATTCCGATATCATCATTGGTGTGCAATATCGGTTAGCCATAGACCCCCAGTTACTGGATCTAATCTTGCAATTTTTGGGAAATGCCATTTTCATTCGATTTTGAAAGCTACAGATCACAGATTCAGCCCGAGACTATAGTTGATGAAGTGTATTGATCTTATTCTACACTAACGATTATGTCCATTAATCACCCATTTGAGCGGATTTATTTTTCGATTGCATTTTCATAATTTTTTGGGTGATTTTTTTCCGAAAGGTCATTTTTCTTGGATTTTGAAGGCTACAGATCACGGAGTTAGTCTGCAACTATTCTTCACTGATGATTAAGTCCATTAAACACCGATTTGGGCTGATTTCTACCAGGTCTATATTTGGCATATTCCAAAAGGATACCATGATATTAACACAGATTTTACGCTTTTTTCCTTAGTTACAATTTCCTTTAGATTTTGAAGGCCATAGATCACGAATTCGATACAAGGCTATTTATTGTCCATCGATGATTTAGTCAATTAAGAACCAATTTGGGAAACTTGTTTTCGGATGACATTTTCATAATTTTTTGGGCAATTTTTTTCGAAAGACCATTTCCTGGGATTTTGAAGGTTACAGATCACGAATTCTGAGACTATTCTTCAATGATGATTAAGTCCATTAAGCACCGGTTTGGGTGAATTTCTTCAGGGTTCATTTTTGGCAGATAGCAAAGGGGTACCATCACAAATTTCAGGCAATTTTTGCGTTCGATTGTGGAGGCTATAGATCATGGATTCGGTCTAAAGCTATTCTCCACCAATAAAGAAGTCTATTGATCATATTCTCCACCGATTGTTAAGTCTATTAAGCACTGATTTAGGTGAATTTTTTTGGATGACATTTTCGTAATTTTTGTGCTATTTTATTCGAAAGACCATTTTCCTTTGATTTTGAAGGTTATAGATCAAAGATTCAAACTGAGGCTATTCTTCAACGATGATTAAGTCCATTAAGCACCGATTTGTGCAGATTTCTTCCGGGTCCATTTTTGGCAGATTGCAAAGGGGTACCATCATAGATTTTGGGCAATTTTTTCGAAATGTGTTTTTATTTGGATTGCGCAATCTACATACCACGGATTCAGTCTGAGGTTATACTCTGTTGATAAAGAAGTCTATTGATCATATTTTCCACTGATGATTAAGTCCATTAAGCACCAATTTAGGCGAATTTATTTTTAAATGAAATTTTTCGTAATTTTTTGGCGATTTTATTTGAAAGACCATTTTTCTTGGATTTGAAGGTTACATATCACGGATTCGGTCTGAGGCTATTCTTCAACGATGATTAAGTCCATTAAACAATGATTTGGGCGAGTTTATTTTTGATTAGCACTCTCGTAATTTTTGGGCATTTTTTTATTGCCATTTTCTTGGGTTTTGAAGGTTACTAATCACGGATTCGACATGAAACTATTCTTCCACGATGATTAAGTACATTAATCACCGATTTGGGTGAATTTTTTCTGTGTCCATTTTTGGTAGATTGCAAAGGGGTACCATCACAGATTTCGGACGGTTTTTTCAAGATGCTTTTTTTTGGTAAAATGCCTTTTTCTTTTGATTGTGGAGGCTACAGATAACAGATTCAGCCTGAGACTATTCTCCACTAATAATGAAGTCTATTGATTTTATTCTCCTCCAATGATTAAGTCCATTAAGCATCAATTTGGACGAATTTATTTTGGATGACAGTTTCAAATTTTTTTTGGTTTTTTTAAGGACCACTTTCCTTGGATTTTGAAGGTTACATATCACGGATTCGGTTTGAGGCTATTCTTCAACGATAATTAAAACCATTAAGCATTGATTTGGGAAGATTTCTTCTAGGTCCATTTATGGCAGATTCCGAAGGAGTACCATAACATATTTCGTGCAATTTTATTTGAAAGACCATTTTCCTTGAATGTTGAAGGTTACAGATCACGGATTCGGTCTAAGACTTTTCTTCAACAATGATTAAGTCCATTAAGCATCGATAGACGAATTTGTTTCGAGTCCATTTTTGGCAGATTGCTAGATGCAGGCCGACGCTATTCTCCACCGATAATGAAGTCTATTGATCCCATTCTCCATGGATGATAAGTCCTATAAGCACCAATTTGGGCAAATTTATTTTTGGATGACATATTTCTTAATTTTTGGGTCGACAAAAGGACATTTTATTTGGATTTTGAAGGATACAGATCACGGATTCCGCCTGAGGCTATTATTCAACGATGACTAAGTCATTAAGCATTGATTTGAGCGTATTTATTCTAGGTCAATTTTTGGTATATCCCAAAGGGGTACCATCACAGATTTCAGGCGATTTTTCCGAAATGTCATTTTCTTTCGATTGTGGAGGGTACAGATCACGGATTAAAGCTGAGGCAGTTCTCCACCAATAATGAACTCTATTGATCCTATTCTCCACGAATGATAAGTCCTTTAAGCACAGATTTGGGCCAATTTATTTTCGGATGGTATTTTCGTTATTTTTTGTGCGATGAAATGCCATTTACTTTAGATTTTAAAGGCTACAGATCACGGATTCGGCTTGAGACTATTCTTCAACGATGATTAAGTCCATTAAGCACCGATTTGGGAAGATTTATTTCGGGTCAATTTTTTGCAGCCTCCAAAGGGGTACAATAAAAAATTTAGGGCGATTTTTTTCAAATGCCATTTTCTTTCTATTCTTGTGGCTACAGATCACGGATTTAGGGCAAGGCTGCTATCCACCGATTATGAAGACTATTGATTCTATTCTCCACGGATGATAAGTCCTTTAAGCACCAATTTGGGCCAATTTTTTTTGATGGTTAAGGGCCAATTTATTCCCGAATGGCATTTTCGTAAATTTTTGCGCAACGAAATGCCTTTTTCTTTGAATTTTGAATGCTTCAGATCACATATTCGACCTCTGACTATTCTTCAACGATGATTTAGTCCATTAAGCACCGATTTGGGAAGATTTATTCGGGTAAGTTTTTGGCAGATTCCAAAGGGGTACCATCACAGATTTCGGGTGATTTTTCCGAAATGTCATTTTCTTTCTAATTAGGAGACTACAGATCACAGATTCAGACATAGGCTGTTCTCCATCGATAATGAAGTCTATTGATCATATTCTCCACGGATGATAAGTTCGTTAAGCACCAATTTGTGCCAATTAATTTTCGGTTGACATTTTCGTAATTTTTTGGGCGACGAACGACCATTTTCTTTGGATTTTGATTTTTGAAGGCTACAGATCACGGATTCGCCCTGAGGCTATTCTACAACGTCGATTAAGTCTATTAAGCACTGATTTGGGCGGATTTATTCCGGGTCAATTTTTACAAGATTCCAAACGGGGTCATCACATATTTCTTGCGGTTTTTTCGAATGTAATTTTTTTCTATTTTGGAGGCTACAGATCACAGAATCAGGTTGAGGTTAATATCCACCGATAATGAAGTCTATTGATCCTATTCTCAACGGATGATAAGTCCATTAAGCACCGATTTGGGCCAATTAATCTTCGGATGACATTTTTGTTATTTTTTGGGTGACGAAAGGCCATTTTCTTTTCATTTTGATGGCTACAGATCACGGAGTCGGCTTGAGACTATTCTTCTACGATGATTAAGTCCATTAAGAACCGATTTGGGCGGATTTATTCCTAATCAATTTTGGGCAGATTCCAAAGGGGTACCATCACAGATTTCGTGCTATTTTTCCGAAATACCATTTTTTCCGATTATGGAGGGTACAGATCACATAATCAGGCTGAGGCTATTCTCCAAAGTTAATGAAGTCTATTGATCCTATTCTCGATGGATGATTAGTCCATTAAGCACCGATTTGGGCCAATTTATCTTCGGATAGAATAGGATCAATAGACTTTATTATCGGTGGAGAATAGCCTCGAGCCACATACGTGATCTGTAGCCTCCAAAATCGAAAGAAAATGGCATTTCGGAAAAATCGCTCGACATCTGTGATGGTACCCCTTTGGAGTCTGCCAAAAATGGACCCGGAAGAAATCCGCCCAAATTGGCCCTGATTGGACTTAATCGTCGTTGAAGAATAGCCTCACCCCGAATCCACCATATTTATCCTTCAAAATCCAAGGAAAATGGCCTTTCAAAAAAAATTGCTCAAATAATTACGAAAATGCCATTCCAAAATATATTGGCCCAATTCGGTGCTAAATTTACTTAATCATCGGCGGAGAATAGGATCAATAGACTTTATTATCGGTGGAGAATAGCCTCGAGCCGAATCCGTGATCTGTAGCCTCCAAAATCGAAAGAAAATGGCATTTCGGAAAAATCACCAGAAATCTGTGATGGTACCCCTTTGGAGTCTGCCAAAAATGGACCCGGAAGAAATCCGCCCAAATTGGCCCTGGATGGACTTAATCGTCGTTGAAAAATAGCCTCAGGCCGAATCCACCATCTTTATCCTTCAAAATCCAAGGAAAATGGCCTTTCAAAAAAAATTTCTCAAATAATTACGAAAATGCCATTCCAAAATATATTGGCCCAATTCGGTGCTTAATTGACTTAATCATCGGCGCAGAATAGGATCAATAGAGTTTATTATCGGTGGAGAATAGCCTCGACCCGAATCCGTGATCTGTGGCCTCCAAAATCAAAAGAAAATGGCATTTCGAAAAATCGCCCGAAATATGTGATGGTACCCTTTTGGAGTTTGCCAAAAATGGACCCGGAAGAAATCCGCACAAATTGGCGGTGGATGGACTTAATCGTCGTTGAAGAATAGCCTCAGGCCGAATCCACCATCTTTATCCTTCAAAATCCAAGGAAAATGGCTTTTCAAAAAAAATATCTCAAATAATTACTAAAATGCCATCCCAAAATATATTGGCCCAATTCGGTGCTTAATTGACTTAATCATCGGCGCAGAATAGGATCATTAGACTTTATAATCGGTGGAGAATAGCCTCGAGCCAAATCCTTGATCTGTAGCCTCCAAAATCGAAAGAAAATGGCATTTCGGAAAAATCGGCAGAAATCTGTGATGGTACCCCTTTGGAGTCTGCCAAAAATGGACTCGGAAGAAATCCGACCAAATTGGCAGTGGATGTACATAATCGTTGTTGAAGAATAGTCTGATGCCGAATCCACCATCTTTATCCTACAAAATCCAAAGAAAATGGCCTTTCAAAAAAAAATTGCTCAAATAATTACGAAAATGCCATCCCAAAATATATTGGCCCAATTCGGTGCTTAATTGACTTAATCATCGGCGCAGAATAGGATCAATAGACTTTATTATCGGTGGAGAACAGCCTCGAGCCACATACGTGATCTGTAGCCTCCAAAATCGAAAGAAAATGGCATTTCGGAAAAATCGCCCGAAATCTGTGATGGTATCCCTTTGGAGTCTGCCAAAAATGGACCCGGAAGAAATCCGCACAAATTGGCCCTGGATGGACTTAATCGTCGTTGAAGAATAGCCTCACCCCGAATCCACCATATTTATCCTTCAAAATCCAAGGAAAATGGCATTTCAAAAAAAATTGCTCAAATAATTACGAAAATGCCATTCCAAAATATATTGGCCCAATTCGGTGCTAAATTGACTTAATCATCGGCGCAGAATAGGATCAATAGACTTTATTATCGGTGGAGAATAGCCTCGAGCCGAATCCGTGATCTGTAGCCTCCAAAATCGAAAGAAAATGGCATTTCGGAAAAATCACCAGAAATCTGTGATGGTACCCCTTTGGAGTCTGCCAAAAATGGACCCGGAAGAAATCCGCCCAAATTGGCCCTGGATGGACTTAATCGTCCTTGAAAAATAGCCTCAGGCCGAATCCACCATCTTTATCCTTCAAAATCCAAGGAAAATGGCCTTTCAAAAAAAATTTCTCAAATAATTACGAAAATGCCATCCCAAAATATATTGGCCCAATTCGGTGCTTAATTGACTTAATCATCGGCGCAGAATAGGATCAATAGAGTTTATTATCGGTGGAGAATAGCCTCGACCCGAATCCGTGATCTGTGGCATCCAAAATCAAAAGAAAATGGCATTTCGGAAAAATCGCCCGAAATATGTGATGGTACCCTTTTGGAGTCTGCCAAAAATGGACCCGGAAGAAATCCGCACAAATTGGCCGTGGATGGACTTAATCGTCGTTGAAGAATAGCCTCAGGCCGAATCCACCATCTTTATCCTTCAAAATCCAAGGAAAATGGCCTTTCAAAAAAAATTGCTCAAATAATTACGAAAATGCCATTCCAAAATATATTGGCCCAATTCGGTGATTAATTGACATAATCATCGGCGCAGAATAGGATCAATAGACTTTATTATCCTTGGAGAATAGCCTCGAGCCAAATCCGTGATCTGTAGCCTCCAAAATCGGAAAAATGGCATTTCGGAAAAATCGCTAGAAATCTGTGATGGTACCCTTTTGGAGTCTGCCAAAAATGGACTCGGAAGAAATCCGCCCAAATTGGCCGTGTATGTACTTAATCTTTGTTGAAGAATAGTCTGAGGCCGAATCCACCATCTTTATCCTTCAAAATCCAAGGAAAATGGCCTTTCAAAAAAAATTGCTCAAATAATTACGAAAATGCCATCCCAAAATATATTGGCCCAATTCGGTGCTTAATTGACCTAATCATCGGCGCAGAATAGGATCAATAGACTTTATTATCGGTGGAGAATAGCCTCGAGCCACATACGTGATCTGTAGCCTCCAAAATCGAAAGAAAATGGCATTTCGGAAAAATCGCCCGAAATCTGTGATGGTACCACTTTGGAGTCTGCCAAAAATGGACCCGGAAGAAATCCTCCCAAATTGGCCCTGGATGGACTTAATCGTGGTTGAAGAATAGCCTCAGGCCGAATTCACCATATTTATCCTTCAAAATCCAAGGTAAATGGCCTTTCAAAAAAAATTGCTGAAATAATTCCGAAAATGCCATTCCAAAATATATTGGCCCAATTCAGTGCTTAATTGACTTCATCATCGGCGCAGAATAGGATCAATAAACTTTATTATCGGTGGAGAATAGCCTCGAGCCGAATCCGTGATCTGTAGACTCCAAAATCGAAAGAAAATGGCATTTCGGAAAAATCGCCCGAAATCTGTGATGGTACCCCTTTGGAGTCTGCCAAAAATGGACCCGGAAGAAATCCGCCCAAATTGGCCGTGGATGGACTTAATCGTCGTTGAAGAATAGCCTCACCCCGAATCCACCATATTTATCCTTCAAAATCCAAGGAAAATGGACTTTCAAAAAAAATTGCTCAAATAATTACGAAAATGCCATCCCAAAATATATTGGCCCGATTCGGTGCTTAATTGACTTAATCATCGGCGGAGAATAGGATCAATAGACTTTATTATCGGTGGAGAATAGCCTCGAGCCGAATCCGTGATCTGTAGCCTCCAAAATCGAAAGAAAATGGCATTTCGGAAAAATCGCCCGAAATCTGTGATGGTACCCCTTTGGAGTCTGCCAAAAATGGACCCGGAAGAAATCTGCCCAAATTGGCCCTGGATGGACTTTATCGTCGTTGAAGAATAGCCTCACCCCGAATCCACCATCTTTATCCTTCAAAATCCAAGGAAAATGGCCTTTCAAAAATAATTTCAAAAATAATTACGAAAATGCCATCTCAAAATATATTCGCCCAAATCGGTACTTAATTGACTTAATCATTGGCGCAGAATAGGATCAATAGAGTTTATTATAGGTGGAGAATAGCCTCGAGCCGAATCCGTGATCTGTGGCCTCCAAAATCAAAAGTAAATGGCATTTCAGAAAAATCGCCAGAAATATGTGATGGTACCCTTTTGGAGTCTGCCAAAAATGGACCCGGAAGAAATCCGTCCAAATTGGTCCTGGATGGACTTAATCATCGTTGAAGAATAGCCTCAGGCCGAATCCACCATCTTTATCCTTCAAAATCCAAGGAAAATGGCCTTTCAAAAAAAAAATTGCTCAAATAATTACGAAAATGCCATTCCAAAATATATTGGCCCAATTCGATGCTTAATTGACTTAATCATCGGCGCAGAATAAGATCAATAGACTTTATTATCGGTGGAGAATAGCCTCGAGCCGAATCCGTAGCCTCCAAAATCGAAAGAAAATGGCATTTCGGAAAAATCGCTCGAAATCTGTGATGGTACCCCTTTGGAGTCTGCCAAAAATGGACCCGGAAGAAATCCGGCCAAATTGGCCATGGATGGACTTAATCGTCGTTGAAGAATAGCCTCAGGCTGAATCCACCATCTTTATCCTTCAAAATCCAAGGAAAATGGCCTTTCAAAAAAAATTGCTCAAATAATTACAAAAATGCCATCCCAAAATATATTGGCCCAATTCGGTGCTTAATTGACTTAATCATCGGCGCAGAATAGGATCAATAGAGTTTATTATCGTTAGAGAATAGCTTCGACCCGAATCCGTTATCTGTGGCCTCCAAAATCGAAAGGAAATGGCATTTCGGAAAAATCGCCCGAAATATGTGATGGTACCCCTTTGGAGTCTGGCAAAAATGGACCCGGAAGAAATCCGACCAAATTGGCCCAGGATGGACTTAATCGTCGTTGAAGAATAGCCTCACCCCGAATCCACCATCTTTATCCTTAAAAATCCAAGGAAAATGGCCTTTCAAAAAAAATTGCTCAAATAATTACGAAAATGCCATCCCAAAATATATTGGCCCAATTCGGTGTTTAATTGACTTAATCATCGGCGCAGAATAGGATCAATAGACTTTATTATCCGTGGAGAATAGTCTCGATCCAAATCCATGATCTATAGCCTCCAAAATCGAAAAAATGGGATTTCAGAAAAATCGGCAGAAATCTGTGATGGTACCCCTTTGGAGTCTGCCAAAAATGGACACGGAAGAAATCCGCCCAAATTGGCCCTGGATGGATTTAATCGTCGTTGAAGAATAGCCGCATGTCGAATCCACCATCTTTATCCTTCAAAATCCAAGGAAAATGGCCTTTCAAAAAAAATTGCTCAAATAATTACGAAAATGCCATCCCAAAATATATTGGCCCAATTCAGTGCTTAATTGACTTAATCATCGGCGCAGAATAGGATCAATAGACTTTATTATCGGTGGAGAATAGCCTTGAGCCACATACGTGATCTGTAGCTTCCAAAATCGAAAGAAAATGGCATTTCGGAAAAATCGCCCGAAATCTGTGATGGTACACCCCTTTGGACTCTGCCAAAAATAGACCCGAAAGAAATCCGCCCAAATTGGCCCTGGATGGACTTAATCGTTGTTGAAGAATAGCCTCACCCTGAATCCACCATATTTATCCTTCAAAATCCAAGGAAAATGGACTTTCAAAAAAAATTGCTCAAATAATTACGAAAATGCCATTCCAAAATATATTGGCCCAATTCGGTGCTTAATTGACTTAATCATCGGCGCAGAATAGGATCAATAGACTTTATTATCGGTGGAGAATAGCCTCGAGCCAAATCCGTGATCTGTAGCCTTCAAAATCGAAAGAAAATGGAATTTCGGAAAAATCGCCCGAAATCTGTGATGGTACCCCTTTGGAGTCTGCCAAAAATGGACCCGGAAGAAATCCGCCCAAATTGGCCCTGGATGGACTTAATCGTCGTTGAAGAATAGCCTCAGGCCGAATCCACCATCTTTATCCTTCAAAATCCAAGGAAAATGGCCTTTCAAAAACAAATTGCTCAAATAATTACGAAAATGCCATTCCAAAATATATTGGCCCAATTCGGTGCTTAATTGACTTAATCATCGGCGCAGAATAAGATCAATAGACTTTATTAACGGTGGAGAATACCCTCGAGCCGAATCCGTAGCCTCCAAAATCGAAAGAAAATGGCATTTCGGAAAAATCGCCCGAAATCTGTGATGGTATCGCTTTGGAGTCTGCCAAAAATGGACCCGGAAGAAATCCGGCCAAATTGGCCATGGATGGACTTAATCGTCGTTGAAGAATAGCCTCAGGCTGAATCCACCATCTTTATCCTTCAAAATCCAAGGAAAATGGCCTTTCAAAAAAAATTGCTCAAATAATTACAAAAATGCCATCCCAAAATATATTGGCCCAATTCGGTGCTTAATTGACTTAATCATCGGCGCAGAATAGGATCGATAGAGTTTATTATCGTTAGAGAATAGCTTCGACCCGAATCCGTTATCTGTGGCCTCCAAAATCGAAAGAAAATGGCATTTCGGAAAAATCGCCCGAAATATGTGATGGTACCCCTTTGGAGTCTGCCAAAAATGGACCCGGAAGAAATCCGACCAAATTGGCCCAGGATGGACTTAATCGTCGTTGAAGAATAGCCTCACCCCGAATCCACCATCTTTATCCTTCAAAATCCAAGGAAAATGGACTTTCAAAAAAAATTGCTCAAATAATTACGAAAAATGCCATTCCAAAATATATTGGCCCAATTCGGTGCTTAATTGACTTAATCATCGGCGCAGAATAGGATCAATAGACTTTATTATCGGTGGAGAATAGCCTCGAGCCAAATCCGTGATCTGTAGCCTCCAAAATCGAAAGAAAATGGCATTTCGGAAAAATCGCCCGAAATCTGTGATGGTACCCCTTTGGAGTATGCCAAAAATGGACCCGGA
Organism: Linum trigynum; assembly: GCA_964030455.1. Lineage (NCBI taxonomy): Eukaryota > Viridiplantae > Streptophyta > Magnoliopsida > Malpighiales > Linaceae > Linum > Linum trigynum. Next base: position 1,292,321 of record OZ034822.1, on the reverse strand, counting down.
AGAAATCCGCCCAAATTGGCCCTGGATGGCCTTAATCGTCGTTGAAGAATAGCCTCAGGCCGAACACACCATCTTTATCCTTCAAAATCCAAGGAAAATGGCCTTTCAAAAAAAAATTGCTCAAATAATCACGAAAATGCCATTCCAAAATATATTGGCCCAATTCGGTGCTTAATTGACTTAATCATCGGCGCAGAATAGGATCAATAGAGTTTATTATCGTTAGAGAATAGCTTCGACCCGAATCCGTTATCTGTGGCCTCCAAAATCGAAAGAAAATGGCATTTCGGAAAAATCGCCCGAAATATGTGATGATACCCCTTTGGAGTCTGCCAAAAATGGACCCGGAAGAAATCCGACCAAATTGGCCCAGGATGGACTTAATCGTCATTGAAGAATAGCCTCACCCCGAATCCACCATCTTTATCCTTAAAAATCCATGGAAAATGGCCTTTCAAAAAAAATTGCTCAAATAATTACGAAAATGCCATCCCAAAATATATTGGCCCAATTCGGTGTTTAATTGACTTAATCATCGGCGCAGAATAGGATCAATAGACTTTATTATCCGTGGAGAATAGTCTCGAGCCAAATCTATGATCTATAGCCTCCAAAATCGAAAAAATGGCATTTCAGAAAAATCGGCAGAAATCTGTGATGGTACCCCTTTGGAGTCTGCCAAAAATGGACACGGAAGAAATCCGCCCAAATTGGCCCTGGATGGATTTAATCGTCGTTGAAGAATAGCCGCATGTCGAATCCACCATCTTTATCCTTCAAAATCCAAGGAAAATGGCCTTTCAAAAAAAAATTGCTCAAATAATTACGAAAATGCCATCCCAAAATATATTGGCCCAATTCGGTGCTTAATTGACTTAATCATCGGCGCAGAATAGGATCAATAGACTTTATTATCGGTGGAGAATAACCTTGAGCCACATACGTGATCTGTAGCTTCCAAAATCGAAAGAAAATGGCATTTCGGAAAAATAGCCCGAAATCTGTGATGGTACCCCTTTGGACTCTGCCAAAAATAGACCCGGAAGAAATCCGCCCAAATTTGCCCTGGATGGACTTAATCGTCGTTGAAGAATAGCCTCACCCCGAATCCACCATATTTATCCTTCAAAATCCAAGGAAAATGGACTTTCAAAAAAAATTGCTCAAATAATTACGAAAATGCCATTCCAAAATATATTGGCCCAATTCGGTGCTTAATTGACTTAATCATCGGCGCATAATAGGATCAATAGACTTTATTATCGGTGGAGAATAGCCTCGAGCCAAATCCGTGATCTGTAGCCTCCAAAATCGAAAGAAAATGGCATTTCGGAAAAATCGCCCGAAATCTGTGATGGTACCCCTTTGGAGTCTGCCAAAAATGGACCCGGAAGAAATCCGCCCAAATTGGCCCTGGATGGACTTAATCGTCGTTGAAGAATAGCCTCAGGCCGAATCCACCATCTTTATCCTTCAAAATCCAAGGAAAATGGCCTTTCAAAAAAAATTGCTCAAATAATTACGAAAATGCCATTCCAAAATATATTGGCCCAATTCGGTGCTTAATTGACTTAATCATCGGCGCAGAATAAGATCAATAGACTTTATTAACGGTGGAGAATACCCTCGAGCCGAATCCGTAGCCTCCAAAATCGAAAGAAAATGGCATTTCGGAAAAATCGCCCGAAATCTGTGATGGTATCGCTTTGGAGTCTACCAAAAATGGACCCGGAAGAAATCCGGCCAAATTGTCCATGGATGGACTTAATCGTCGTTGAAGAATAGCCTCAGGCTGAATCCACCATCTTTATCCTTCAAAATCCAAGGAAAATGGCCTTTCAAAAAAAATTGCTCAAATAATTACAAAAATGCCATCCGAAAATATATTGGCCCAATTCGGTGCTTAATTGACTTAATCATCGGCGCAGAATAGGATCAATAGAGTTTATTATCGTTAGAGAATAGCTTCGACCCGAATCGGTTATCTGTGGCCTCCAAAATCGAAAGAAAATGGCATTTCGGAAAAATCGCCCGAAATATGTGATGGTACCCCTTTGGAGTCTGCCAAAAATGGACCCGGAAGAAATCCGACCAAATTGGCCCAGGATGGACTTAATCGTCGTTGAAGAATAGCCTCACCCCGAATCAACCATCTTTATCCTTCAAAATCCAAGGAAAATGGTCTTTCAAAAAATATTGCTCAAATAATTACGAAAAATGCCATTCCAAAATATATTGGCCCAATTCGGTGCTTAATTGACTTAATCATCGGCGCAGAATAGGATCAATAGACTTTATTATCGGTGGAGAATAGCCTCGAGCCAAATCCGTGATCTGTAGCCTCCAAAATCGAAAGAAAATAGCATTTCGGAAAATCGCCCGAAATCTGTGATGGTACCCCTTTGGAGTCTGCCAAAAATGGACCCGGAAGAAATCCGCCCAAATTGGCCCTGGATGGACTTAATCGTCGTTGAAGAATAGCCTCAGGCCGAATCCACCATCTTTATCCTTCAAAATCCAAGGAAAATGGCCTTTCAAAAAAAAATTGCTCAAATAATCACGAAAATGCCATTCCAAAATATATTGGCCCAATTCGGTGCTTAATTGACTTAATCATCGGCGGAGAATAGGATCAATAGACTTTATTATCGGTGGAGAATAGCCTCGAGCCGAATCCGTGATCTGTAGCCTCCAAAATCGAAAGAAAATGGCATTTCGGAAAAATCGCCCAAAATCTGTGATCGTACCCCTTTGGAGTCTGCCAAAAATGGACCCGGAAGAAATCTGCCCAAATTGGCCCTGGATGGACTTTATCGTCGTTGAAGAATAGCCTCAGGCCGAATCCACCATCTTTATCCTTCAAAATCCAAGGAAAATGGCCTTTCAAAAATAATTTCAAAAATAATTACGAAAATGCCATCCCAAAATATATTCGCCCAAATCGGTACTTAATTGACTTAATCATCGGCGCAGAATAGGATCAATAGAGTTTATTATAGGTGGAGAATAGCCTCGAGCCGAATCCGTGATCTGTGGCCTCCAAAATCAAAAGTAAATGGCATTTCAGAAAAATCGCCCGAAATATGTGATGGTACCCCTTTGGAGTCTGCCAAAAATGGACCCGGAAGAAATCCGTCCAAATTGGTCCTGGATGGACTTAATCATCGTTGAAGAATAGCCTCAGGCCGAATCCACCATCATTATCCTTCAAAATCCAAGGAAAATGGCCTTTCAAAAAAAAATTGCTCAAATAATCACGAAAATGCCATTCCAAAATATATTGGCCCAATTCGGTGCTTAATTGACTTAATCATCGGCGGAGAATAGGATCAATAGACTTTATTATCGGTGGAGAATAGCCTCGAGCCGAATCCGTGATCTGTAGCCTCCAAAATCGAAAGAAAATGGCATTTCGGAAAAATCGCCCGAAATCTGTGATGGTACCCCTTTGGAGTCTGCCAAAAATGGACCCGGAAGAAATCTGCCCAAATTGGCCCTGGATGGACTTTATCGTCGTTGAAGAATAGCCTCAGGCCGAATCTACCATCTTTATCCTTCAAAATCCAAGGAAAATGGCCTTTCAAAAATAATTTCAAAAATAATTACGAAAATGCCATCCCAAAATATATTCGCCCAAATCGGTACTTAATTGACTTAATCATCGGCGCAGAATAGGATCAATAGAGTTTATTATAGGTGGAGAATAGCCTCGAGCCGAATCCGTGATCTGTGGCCTCCAAAATCAAAAGTAAATGGCATTTCAGAAAAATCGCCCGAAATATGTGATGGTACCCCTTTGGAGTCTGCCAAAAATGGACCCGGAAGAAATCCGTCCAAATTGGTCCTGGATGGACTTAATCATCGTTGAAGAATAGCCTCAGGCCGAATCCACCATCATTATCCTTCAAAATCCAAGGAAAATGGCCTTTCAAAAAAAATTGCTCAAATAATTACGAAAATGCCATTCCAAAATATATTGGCCCAATTCGGTGCTTAATTGACTTAATCATCGGCGCAGAATAAGATCAATAGACTTTATTATCGGTGGAGAATGGCCTCGAGCCGAATCCGTAGCCTCCAAAATCGAAAGAAAATGGCATTTCGGAAAAATCGCCCGAAATCTGTGATGGTACCCCTTTGGAGTCTGCCAAAAATGGACCCGGAAGAAATCCGGCCAAATTGGCCATGGATGGACTTAATCGTCGTTGAAGAATAGCCTCAGGCTGAATCCACCATCTTTATCCTTCAAAATCCAAGGAAAATGGCCTTTCAAAAAAAATTGCTCAAATAATTACAATAATGCCATCCCAAAATATATTGGCCCAATTCGGTGCTTAATTGACTTAATCATCGGCGCAGAATAGGATCAATAGAGTTTATTATCGTTAGAGAATAGCTTCGACCCGAATCCGTTATCTGTGGCCTCCAAAATCGAAAGAAAATGGCATTTCGGAAAAATCGCCCGAAATATGTGATGGTACCACTTTGGAGTCTGCCAAAAATGGACCCGGAAGAAATCCGACCAAATTGGCCCAGGATGGACTTAATCGTCGTTGAAGAATAGCCTCACCCCGAATCCACCATCTTTATCCTTAAAAATCCAAGGAAAATGGCCTTTCAAAAAAAATTGCTCAAATAATTACGAAAATGCCATCCCAAAATATATTGGCCCAATTCGGTGTTTAATTGACTTAATCATCGGCGCAGAATAGGATCAATAGACTTTATTATTCGTGGAGAATAGTCTCGAGCCAAATCCATGATCTATAGCCTCCAAAATCGAAAAAATGGCATTTCAGAAAAATCGGCAGAAATCTGTGATGGTACCCCTTTGGAGTCTGCCAAAAATGGACACTGAAGAAATCCGCCCAAATTGGCCCTGGATGGATTTAATCGTCGTTGAAGAATAGCCGCATGTCGAATCCACCATCTTTATCCTTCAAAATCCAAGGAAAATGGCCTTTCAAAAAAAATTGCTCAAATAATTACGAAAATGCCATCCCAAAATATATTGGCCCAATTCGGTGCTTAATTGACTTAATCATCGGCGCAGAATAGGATCAATAGACTTTATTATCGGTGGAGAATAGCCTTGAGCCACATACGTGATCTGTAGCTTCCAAAATCGAAAGAAAATGGCATTTCGGAAAAATCGCCCGAAATCTGTGATGGTACCCCTTTGGACTCTGCCAAAAATAGACCCGGAAGAAATCCGCCCAAATTGGCCCTGGATGGACTTAATCGTCGTTGAAGAATAGCCTCACCCCGAATCCACCATATTTATCCTTCAAAATCCAAGGAAAATGGACTTTCAAAAAAAATTGCTCAAATAATTACGAAAATGCCATTCCAAAATATATTGGCCCAATTCGGTGCTTAATTGACTTAATCATCGGCGCAGAATAAGATCAATAGACTTTATTAACGGTGGAGAATACCGTCGAGCCGAATCCGTAGCCTCCAAAATCGAAAGAAAATGGCATTTCGGAAAAATCGCCCGAAATCTGTGATGGTATCGCTTTGGAGTCTGCCAAAAATGGACCGGAAGAAATCCGGCCAAATTGGCCATGGATGGACTTAATCGTCGTTGAAGAATAGCCTCAGGCTGAATCCACCATCTTTATCCTTCAAAATCCAAGGAAAATGGCCTTTCAAAAAAAATTGCTCAAATAATTACAAAAATGCCATCCCAAAATATATTGGCCCAATTCGGTGCTTAATTGACTTAATCATCGGCGCAGAATAGGATCGATAGAGTTTATTATCGTTAGAGAATAGCTTCGACCCGAATCCGTTATCTGTGGCCTCCAAAATCGAAAGAAAATGGCATTTCGGAAAAATCGCCCGAAATATGTGATGGTACCCCTTTGGAGTCTGCCAAAAATGGACCCGGAAGAAATCCGACCAAATTGGCCGAGGATGGACTTAATCGTCGTTGAAGAATAGCCTCACCCCGAATCCACCATCTTTATCCTTTAAAATCCAAGGAAAATGGACTTTCAAAAAAAATTGCTCAAATAATTACGAAAAATTCCATTCCAAAATATATTGGCCCAATTCGGTGCTTAATTGACTTAATCATCGGCGCAGAATAGGATCAATAGACTTTATTATCGGTGGAGAATAGCCTCGAGCCGAATCCGTGATCTGTAGCCTCCAAAATCGAAAGAAAATGGCATTTCGGAAAAATCGCCCGAAATCTGTGATGGTACCCTTTTGGAGTCTGCCAAAAATGGACCCGGAAGAAATCCGCCCAAATTGGCCCTGGATGGACTTAATCGTCGTTTAAGAATAGCCTCAGGCCGAATCCACCATCTTTATCCTTCAAAATCCAAGGAAAATGGCCTTTCAAAAAAAAAATTGCTCAAATAATCACGAAAATGCCATTCCAAAATATATTGGCCCAATTCGGTGCTTAATTGACTTAATCATCGGCGCAGAATAAGATCAATAGACTTTATTATCGGTGGAGAATAGCCTCGAGCCGAATCCGTAGCCTCCAAAATCGAAAGAAAATGGCATTTCGGAAAAATCGCCCGAAATCTGTGATGGTACCGCTTTGGAGTCTGCCAAAAATAGACCCGGAAGAAATCCGCCCAAATTGGCCATGGATGGACTTAATCGTCGTTGAAGAATAGCCTCAGGCTGAATCCACCATCTTTATCCTTCAAAATCCAAGGGAAATGGCCTTTCAAAAATAATTGCTCAAATAATTACGAAAATGCCATCACAAAATATATTGGCCCAATTCGGTGCTTAATTGACTTAATCATCGGCGCAGAATAGGATCAATAGACTTTGTTATCGGTGGAGAATAGCCTCGAGCCACATACGTGATCTGTAGCCTCCAAAATCGAAAGAAAATGGCATTTCGGAAAAATCGCCCGAAATCTGTGATGGTACCCATTTGGAGTCTGCCAAAAATGGACCCGGAAGAAATCCGCCCAAATTGGCCCTGGATGGACTTAATCGTGGTTGAAGAATAGCCTTAGGTCGAATTCACCATCTTTATCCTGCAAGTAAATGGCCTTTCAAAAAAAATTGCTGAAATAATTACGAAGATGCCATTCCAAAATATATTGGCCCAATTCGGTGCTTAATTGACTTAATCATCGGCGCAGAATAGGATCAATAGACTTTATTGTCGGTGGAGAATAGCCTCGAACCGAATCCGTGAAATATAGCCTCCAAAATCGAAAGAAAATGGCATTTCGGAAAAATCGTCCGAAATCTGTGATAGTACCCCTTTGGAGCCTGCCAAAAATGGACCCGGAAGAAATCCGCCCAAATTGGCCCTGGATGGACTTAATCGTCGTTGAAGAATAGCCTCAGGCCGAATCCACCATCTTTATCATTCAAAATCCAAGGAAAATGGCCTTTCAAAAAAAAAATTGCTCAAATAATTACGAAAATGCCATCCCAAAATATATTGGTCCAATTCGGTGCTTAATTGACTTAATCATCGGCGCAAAATAGGATCAATAGACTTTATTATCGGTGGAGAATAGCCTCGAGCCTAATCCGTGATCTGTAGCCTCCAAAATCGAAAGAAAATTGCATTTCGGAAAAATCGCCCGAAATCTGTGATGGTACCCCTTTGGAATGTGCCAAAAATGGACCCGGAAGAAATCCGCCCAAATTGACCCTGGATGGACTGAATCATCGTTGAAGAATAGCCTCACCCTGAATCCACCATCTTTATCCTTCAAAATCCAAGGAAAATGGCCTTTCAAAAAAAAAATTACTCAAATAATTACGAAAACCGACAATATATTGGCCCAATTCGGTGCTTAATTGACTTAATCATCGGCGCAAAATAGGATCAATAGACTTTATTATCGGTGGAGAATAGCCTCGAGCCGAATCCTTGATCTGTAGCCTCCAAAATCGAAAGAAAATGGCATTTCGGAAAAATGACCCGAAATATGTGATGGTACCCCTTTGGAATCTGCCAAAAATGGACACAAAAGAAATCCGCCCAAATTGGCCCTGGATGGACTTAATCGTCGTTGAAGAATAGACTCAAAATCCAAGGAAAATGGCCTTTAAAAAAAAATTGTTCAAATAATTACGAAAATGCCATCGCAAAATATATTGGCCCGATTCGGTGCTTAATTGACTTAATCATCGACGCAGAATAGGATCAATAGACTTTAATATCGGTGGAGAATAGCCTCGAGCCGAATCCGTGATCTAGAGCCTCCAAAATCGAAAGAAAATGGCATTTCGGAAAAATCGAGCGAAATCTGTGATGGTACCCCTTTGGAGTCTGCCAAAAATGGACCCGCAAGAAATCCGCCCAAATTGGCCGTGGATGGACTTAATCGTCGTTGAAGAATAGCCTCAAGCTCAATCCACCATCTTTATCCTTCAAAATCCAAGGAAAATGGCCTTTCAATAAAAATTGCTCAAATAATTACGAAAATTCCATCCCAAAATATATAGGCCCAATTCGGTGGTGAATTGACTTAATCATCCGCGCAAAATAGGATCAATAGACTTTATTATCCGTGGAGAATAGCCTCGAGCCAAATCCGTGATTTGTAGCCTCCAAAATCGAAAAATGGCATTTCGGAAAAATCGTCAGAAATCTTTGATGGTACCCCTTTGGAGTCTGCCAAAAATGGACTCGGAAGAAATCCGCCCAAATTGGCCCTGGATGGACTTAATCGTTGTTGAAGAATAGTCTGAGGCCGAATCTACCATCTTTATCGTTCAAAATCAAAGGAAAATGGCCTTTCAAAAAAAATTGCTCAAATAATTACGAAAATGCCATCCCAAAATATATAGGCCCAATTCGGTGCTGAATTGACTTAATCATCGGCGCAAAATAGGATCAATAGACTTTATTATCCGTGGAGAATAGCCTCGAGCCAAATCTGTGATTTGTAGCCTCCAAAATCGAAAAATGGCATTTCGGAAAAATCGTCAGAAATCTGTGATGGTACCCCTTTGGAGTCTGCCAAAAATGGACTCGGAAGAAATCCGCCCAAATTGGCCGTGGATGAACTTAATCGTTGTTGAAGAATACTCTGAGGCCGAAGCTACCATCTTTATCCTTCAAAATCAAAGGAAAATGGCCTTTCAAAAAAACTTGCTCAAATAATTACGAAAATGCCATCCCAAAATATATTGGCCCAATTCGGTGCTTAATTGACTTAATCATCGGCGCAGAATAGGATCAATAGACTTTATTATCGGTGGAGAATAGCCTCGAGCCACATACGTGATCTGTAGCCTCCAAAATCGATAGAAAATGGCATTTCGGAAAAATCGCCCGAAATCTGTGATGGTACCCCTTTGGAGTCTGCCAAAAATGGACCCGGAAGAAATCCGCCCAAATTGGCCCTGGATGGACTTAATCGTCGTTGAAGAATAGCCTCAGGCCGAATCCATAATCTTTATCCTTCAAAATCGAAGGAAAATGGCCTTTCAAAAATAATTGCTCAAATAATTACGAAAATGCCATCCCAAAATATATTGGCGCAATTCGGTGCTTAATTGACTTAATCATCGGCGCAGAATAGGATCAATACACTTTATTATCGGTGGAGAATAGCCTCGGGCCGAATCCGTGATCTGTAGCCTCCAAAATCGAAAGAAAATGGCTTTTCGGAAAAATCGTCGGAAATCTGTGATAGTACCCCTTTGGAGTCTGCCAAAAATGTACCCGGAATAAATCCGCCAAATTTGCCCTGGATGGACTTAATCGTCGTTGAAGAATAGCCTCAGGTCGAATCCACCATCTTTATCCTTCAAAATCCAAGAAAATGGCCTTTCAAAAAAAATTGCTCAAATAATTACGAAAATGCCATCCCAAAATATATTGGCCCAATTCGGTGCTTAATTGACTTAATCATCGGCGCAGAATAGGATCAATAGACTTTATTATCGGTGGAGTATAGCCTCGAGCAGAATCTGTGATCTGTAGCCTCCAGAATCGAAAGAAAATGGCATTTAGGAAAAATCGCCCAAAATCTGTGATGGTACCCCTTTGGAGTCTGCCAAAAATGGACTCGGAAGAAATCCGCCCAAATTGGCCGTGGATGGACTTAATCGTTATTGAAGAATAGCCTCAGGCCGAATCCACCATCTTTATCCTTCAAAATCCAAGGAAAATGACCTTTCAAAAAAAATTGCTCAAATAATTACGAAAATGCCATTCCAAAATATATTGGCCCAATTCGGTGCTTAATTGACGTAATCATCGGTGCAGAATAGGATCAATAGACTTTATTATCGATGGAGAATAGCCTAGAGCCGAATCCGTGATCTGTAGCCTCCAAAATGGAAAGAAAATGACATTTCGGAAAAATCACCCGAAATATGTGATGGTACCCCTTTGGAGTCTACCAAAAATAGACCCAAAAGAAATCCGCCGAAATTGGCCCTGGATGGACTTAATCGTCGTTGAAGAATAGCCTCAAAATCAAAGGAAAATGGCCTTTAAAAAAAAAATTGCTAAAATAATTACGAAAATGCCATCGCAAAATATATTGGCCCAATTCGGTGCTAAATTGACTTAATCATCGACGCAGAATAGGATCAATAGACTTTAATATCGGTGGAGAATAGCCCCGAGCCGAATCCGTGATCTGTAGCCTCCAAAATCGAAAGAAAATGGGATTTCGGAAAAATCGCGCGAAATCTGTGATGGTAGCCCTTTGGAGTCTGCCAAAAATGGACCCGCAAGAAATCCGCCCAAATTGGCCGTGGATGGACTTAATCGTCGTTGAAGAATAGCCTCAGGCTCAATCCACCATCTTTATCCTTCAAAATTCAAGGAAAATGGCCTTTCAAAAAAAAAATTGCTCAAATAATTACGAAAATTCCATCCCAAAATATATAGGCCCAATTCGGTGCTGAATTGACTTAATCATCGGCGCAAAATAGGATCAATAGACTTTATTATCCGTGGAGAATAGCCTCGAGCCAAATCCGTGATTTGTAGCCTCCAAAATCGAAAAATGGCATTTCGGAAAAATCGTCAGAAATCTGTGATGGTACCCCTTTGGAGTCTGCCAAAAATGGACTCGGAAGAAATCCGCCCAAATTGGCCGTGGATGGACTTAATCGTTGTTGAAGAATAGTCTGAGGCCGAATCCACCATCTTTATCCTTCAAAATCCAAGGAAAATGGCCTTTCAAAAAAAATTGCTCAAATAATTACAAAAAAGCCATCCCAAAATATATTGGCCCAATTCGGTGCTTAGTTAACTTAATCATCAGCGCAGAATATGATCAATAGACTTTATTATCGATGGAGAATAGCCTCGAGCCACATACGTGATCTGTAGCCTCCAAAATCGAAAGAAAATGACATTTCGGAAAAATCGCCCCAAATCTGTGATGGTACCCCTTTGGAGTCTGCCAAAAATGGACCTGGAAGAAATCCGCCCAAATTTGCCCTGGATGGACTTAATCGTGGTTGAAGAATCGCCTCAGGCCGAATCCATCATCTTTATCCTCCAATATCCAAGGTAAATGGCCTTTCAAAAAAATTTCTCAAATAATTACGAAAATGCCATCCCAAAATATATTGGCCCAATTCGGTGCTTAATTGACTTAATCATCGGCGCAGAATAGGATCAATAGACTTTATTATCGGTGGAGTATAGCCTCGAGCCGAATCCGTGATCTGTAGCCTCCAGAATCGAAAGAAAATGGCATTTAGGAAAAATCGCCAGAAATCTGTGATGGTACCCCTTTGGAGTCTGCCAAAAATGGACTCGGAAGAAATCCGCCCAAATTGGCCGTGGATGGACTTAATCGTTGTTGAAGAATAGCCTCAGGCCGAATCCACCATCTTTATCCTTCAAAATCCAAGGAAAATGACCTTTCAAAAAAAATTGCTCAAATAATTAAGAAAATGCCAACCCAAAATATATTGGCCCAATTCAGTGCTTAATTGACTTAATCATCGGCGCAGAATAGGATCAATAGACTTTATTATCCATGGACAATAGCCTCGAGCCAAATCCGTGATTTGTAGCCTCCAAAATCAAAAGAAAATGGCATTTCGGAAAAAACGCCCGAAATCTGTGATGGTACCCCTTTGGTGTCTGCCAAAAATGGATCCGGAAGAAATCCGCCCAAATTGGCTATGGTTGGACTTAATCGTCGTTGAAGAATAGCCTCAGGCCGAATCCATAATCTTTATCCTTCAAAATCGAAGGAAAATGGCCTTTCAAAAATAATTGCTCAAATAATTACGAAAATGCCATCCCAAAATATATTGGCGCAATTCGGTGCTTAATTGACTTAATCATCGGCGCAGAATAGGATCAATACACTTTATTATCGGTGGAGAATAGCCTCGAGCCGAATCTGTGATCTGTAGCCTCCAAAATCGAAAGAAAATGGCATTTCGGAAAAATCGCCCGAAATCTGTGATGGTACCCCTTTGGAGTCTGCCAAAAATGGACCCGGAAGAAATCCGCCCAAATTGGCCCTGGATGGACTTAATCGTCGTTGAAGAACAGCCTCAGGCCGAATCCACCATCTTTATCCTTCAAAATCCAAGGGAAATGGCCTTTCAAAAAAAAATTGCTCAAATAATTACGAAAATGGCATCCCAAAATATATTGGCCCAATTCGGTGCTTAATTGACTTAATCATCGGCGCAGAATAGGATCAATAGACTTTATTATCGGTGGAGAATAGCCTCGAGCCGAATCCGTGATCTGTAGCCTCCAAAATCGAAAGAAAATGGCATTTCGGAAAAATCGCCCGAAATATGTGATGGTACCCCTTTTGAGTCTGCCAAAAATGGACCCGGAAGAAATCCGCCCAAATTGGCCCTGGATGGACTTAATCGTCGTTGAAGAATAGCCTCAGGCCGAATCCACAATCTTTATCCTTCAAAATCCAAGGAAAATGGCCTTTCAAAAAAAAAATGCTCAAATAATTACGAAAATGCCATCCCAAAATATATTGGCCGAATTCGGTGCTTAATTGACTTAATCATCGGCGCAGAATAGGATCAACAGACTTTATTATCAGTGGAGAATAGCCTCGAGCCAAATCCGTGATCTGTAGCCTCCAAAATCGAAAGAAAATGGCATTTCGGAAAAATCGCCCGAAATCTGTGATGGTACCCCTTTGGAGTCTGCCAAAAATGGACCCGGAAGAAATCCGCCCAAATTGGCCCTGAATGGACTTAATCGTCGTTGAAGAATAGCCTCTGGCCGAATCCACCATCTTTATCCTTCAAAATCCAAGGAAAATGGCCTTTCAAAAAAAATTGATCAAATAATTACGAAAATGCCATCCCAAAATATATTGGCCCAATTCGGTGCTTAAATGACTTAATCATCGGCGCAGAATAGGATCAATAGACTTTATTATCGGTGGAGAATAGCTGATACGCTAAGAAAGCAGGAATTGGTTCGGTTTTCTCAAGCAAAGAAGAGTCACTCGGGAATGAGTCCCCCTAGCTCCTTAGTTAGGTCTCAATTGTAATTACCCTGGGTTGATTTACTGTTGATTAGATTGCGGAAGATCCGACAGTAGCTTGGAATCTCTTAAACTGACCAAGCCCTCTCAGTCTAACTACCCGGCAAACGACTAGTCTTCACCGGGATAGAAAGCTGAAGCAATAAGCACAGAACTCCACCACTGGAATTGGATTCCAGTACAAAGCAGTAAACTGGCTAACTCTCGTATAGCCAATCTCCTACTAACGAATGAAGAAGCTGTAACAACCTAATCAGATTCTATCTATCTCATGTTGCAGCAGAAATCAAGAAAAGCTAATCAGACTTTAATCAATTCAATAAAACATGCATCATTTGATTAAAATCAAACAGTATAATCATCCCAAGTCATTACAATCAAATCCCTAACACATGGAACTAGGGTTCTTCATACCCAAGTGAGAGAAGGGTTCTACTCCATAGAGAGAGAGAGAGGAAAATAGAATACAAAGCAGTCATACTCATAAAAATGGGAAGAATCTGCTCTAGGATGATGATTTCCACTCATATGACGATCTCCAAGCTCGACTTGATGAAATCCAGCTCCAAGATTGCTTCTAGGATGTGTTCTTCGTACTTTCTCTCTCTAGGGCTCTGTTTTTGCTCTGAAAATTCGATTCTCTCACTTGTGGCCAAAATTGGGTAAAAACCAGAAAATCCCGACCACACGGGCAGGCCACACGGCCGTGTGGCTTTCCCAGCTGCCCGTGTGAAGGCTCGGTGATTTCCACACGGCCACGACCCACACGGCCGTGTGGAGTTCCAGGATGCCCGTGTGGCTTGCTCAGCCTCTGTTTAATGCTTCGTTTCTCCCTCGTCCGGACTCCGAATCAGTCCCCGTTTGATCCCAGACACTCGTAGTCTCGTCCTCTTTCTTTTCATGACAATATTTCATGATTCTTTGTCCATAAAGTCAGGTATAAATCCATTCTTCTTCAGGTCATGCCCGAGTTTCTTCTCCCGAATCGTCAATTGATCTCTGATTGATTTGAAACTTGCTCCTATGCTTCACTTTATGTGATAGGACCTGAAATGTGACAAAGGAACACAACCTAGCATAAAATAGGACAAAGACGCAATAATTCAAGCTCAAACATTCAAGAAACAAAGGGGAAAACATGTGCAAATACCGAGTCATCAAATCCCCCCACACTTAACTGTTTGCTTGTCCCCAAGCAAACCTAACTCAAACCAATGCAGCTCTCCAGACCTCTATAGAAACAAACAACCCTGATCGTTGGTAGAGGATTTCCTAAATCATATAGCAGCTTACAAGGTCAACTGGTCTTCTAAGACGTCCCCTATCTCTCTCAATGCGAATACTAGACTCAAGTCAGGAACATGAGAAGAAGTAGAAGTAAGACAGTCAGTTCATGGACAAAGGGACTCACACCATTCACAACCAAGGACTCATTGTACCTGGGTGCTCTTTCACTTCATTTCACCGTTGGAACCCCTTTTTACACTTTCATTTACATTTCTTTTTCTCTTTTTTTTCTTCATTCACTTGGCGGGGGTTCCAACTGCAGTCTTTTGCACGGTCGACCCTTATTAGTCGAGCAAGAGCAATTTTTGTACATCTAACGCTCGCCAGAGTACTTCTTTTAACTCCTTTTCCTCAACTCGTGTGGAGGGTCAATGAAATCAAGGGGGGTCGGAGGCTCTATCCGTGCCCTTAAAAACACATCCTCAAGTAGGCAAACCGTTCAACGGGTGAAAATTTTACTTGTACTAGGGACAGCTTAGCTTCACCTTGTAGGAGTACCCCACTAAGGATCACTAAAATCTCTTCCAAAACCCGATTTTGTGCAATGAACGGTGCCACACACGTTGGGCGTACCCCATGTTTAAGATTTCAATGATTTCGACATGGAGGACCAACTGCTTCCCATTTTACATATGAGCACCCTGTTCGATACATGAGTCCATAACACAATCCAAACAAAGTCACCATTACCACATGAATTCAACAGTCTTAGCTCCACTAATTCACAAAATCAACTGGCACAACAGAGAGCTAGATAGGAAAAATCTTATACTTCAACATCCTCCATAGTGCTACACTACCTCCCTAGGTTGCACATTACTATATAGAAGTCGATTCAAAGCATACTGAGCAGGCAATTTGCAAGGAAACACGTACTTGGAGCCCTCAAATTTAAAAATTTGGAAAATGGACTAGGCTCCAAGCACACAAACAGCCAAACATTCACCCGCATACATAATCGAACACCCCCCACACTTAAGCACGACATTGTCCTCAATGGAGGAAAGATAAGGAGGGTAGAACGAAGTTACCAAATAAAGGGTGAATGATGATGGACGGGTCAGGCGGTGCATTCCAGGAAGAGAGAGTAATCAGAACGCAAACACCACACAAAATCTCACAAAGGTTGAGTTATTGACTCTAAAATCAAATAACAAAACTGACTCAACCGAGGAGAAATAGAGAGAGAAATGCAAACCGACTGGTTAGGTTGCCTCCCAACAAGCGCTTCTTTCACGTCGTGAGCCAGACGATGGCTCCTAAGTTTCGGTCCATGCTAGAACCTCCTTGAAGTTGAGGTTCTCGTCAATGAGGTGGAGTCGCAAGTCACGAGCATGTGGTATGACTGGTGATGGAAGCTCGTGCACTTGATGCAGATGAAGCCTCCATCCTCGAGACCTCTTCTTCTCTTCTCTTGTCTCATTGCCCCAAACCATATATGACAACATCGATTGGCCACCATCGCGTCCACCAAGAGGGACCGATGTCGATGTGGCCTTGGTCTGGCAAAGAGACACTGCAAATGGGTCCTTGCTAAGCAGTTCCTCGAAGTTTGGTGGGGATATTACTTGTATTATAGGGCCGGTGCAAGCCTCTTCCACCTCAACTTCATCCTCAGCCTGGACACCACTCGCTTCTTCAACCCCCCTTCCTTCTTCAAAATGTGGTCTCTCTCCTCGAAAAAGATCAAGAATTACCTCTTCTTTGCTTTCTTCCTCATCCTCCACAACTTCTTTCCTCACCCTTTCTCTCTCTTCTTCTTCCATAACTGATTGGAGAGCAAGTCGCCATGCAAGGTTCTCAATAAGTTCAGCTTGCATCTCCTCGCTCGGGCCCAGCATGTCAGAGTGGAAATGGGAAAAGTTGTGATCTACCACCAGAGAATACACTTGATCATGATTATCATGGGAGCTTTCCTTGACAACTTCTGTATGCTCCTCAACATCCTCATGATTGCCTTCTTCTTCCTCCACCTCTACTTGTATGGCAGCATAAAGGTTGTCTTGAGAAAACTGTGAACAGGCTTTCTCAATGACCTCTATGTGCTCCTTTATGCTCCGAAGGGTATCCTCTATTTCATGGGGAAATGAGAAGTCAGTTTGGGAAATGGCCTGGATATGAGGATCCATCTCGGGAAAGGATCTCTCAGGTACTCGAGCAATCTGCTCCACGAGAAGCCTCAAGTGATAGTTTGGATCTGGTTGTGGAGTGTAGCATGGCTCTGCCGGATCGTCCGTGAAGGCTGTGGCAAACCCAAGATCTGATGGTCCTTCTTGTTGTGGGAGGAATTCTTCTTGATAAGGAGATTGTTCTTGAAATACCCAGGGGTCTGATTGTTCTTCGTAGTAGGGGGGTTGGTACTGAAACCCGACTCCATAGTCTTCTCCTCCTTGGTTACTCCAGGGATTCTCGGGGTAATACCACTCGGATGGTGGTGGATACCCCCAATGATTGGAGAAGCCATGAGGGTCCATGATTCAGATCAGCACAAAAAAAAAACAAAAAAAAAAACACCCAAGTGAAAAGCAAGGGCGGAAAACAAAAGAAAAACGCTAAAGTAACAAACTTCTGCCTTTCCTAATAATCTAGAAAGTCCCCGGCAACGGCGCCAAAAACTTGACACGCCAAAACACAACACCAAACTGCGACCAAGTGTAATCGCAGTCTGGGAATGCAGTAAAGTGGCAAGTTCTATTATCAACCCGGGGTCTAGATCTAGTGCTTACTCCGTGATTATCTATTATCTAGCCAACTAAGTCAAGTGATTGTTGTTTTAAGTAAGTCCATTAAGCACCGATTTGGGCCAATTTATCTTCGAATGACATTTTAGTAATTTTTTAGGCGGCGAAAGACCATTTTTTTTTAGATATTGAAGGCTACAGATCGCTGATTTGGCCTGAGGCTATTCTTCAACAACCATTAAGTCCATTAAGCACCGATTTGGCCGGATTTATTCCAGGTCAATTTATGGTAGATTCCAAAGGGGTACCATCACAGATTTCGTGCTATTTTTCCGAAATTCCATTTTCTTTCGATTATGGAGACTACAAATATCGTAATTAGGCCGAGGCTATTCTCCACAGATAATGAAGTGCATTGATCCTATTCTCGACAGATGATAAGTCCATTAAGCACCGATTTGGGCCAATTTATCTTCGGATGGCATTTTTCGTAATTTTTTGGGCGACGAAAAACCATTTTCTTTGGTTTTTGAAGGCTACGGATCACGGATTCGCGCCTGAGGCTATTCGTCAACGTTGATTAAGTCCATTAAGCACCGATTTGGCAGATTTATTTCGTGTCAATTTTTGGCACATTCCAAAGGGGTACCATCACAGATTTTGGGCGATTTTTCCGAAATGTCATTTTCTTTCGATTCCAGAGGCTATTGATCATGGAATCAGGCCAAGGCTATTCTCCACTTATAATGATTTATAATGATCCTATTCTCGACGGATGATAAGTCAATTAAGCCCCGATTTGGGCCAATTTATTATTGGATGGCATTTTCACAATTTTTTGGGTGACGAAAGGCCATTTTCTTTGGATTTTTAAGGCTATAGATCACATATTCCGCCTGAGGCTATTCTTCAACGACGATTAAATCCATTAAGCACCGATTTGGGTGGATTTATTCCAGATCAATTTTTGGCAGATTCCAAAGGGGTACCATCACAGATTTCGTGCTATTTTTCCGAAATTCTAATTTCTTTCGATTTTGGAGGCTACAGATCACATAATCAGGCCGAGGTTATTCTCCGCCAATAATGAAGTCTATTGATCCTATTCTCGACAGATGATAAGTCCATTAACCACCGAATGGCCTATTTATCTTTGCATGGCATTTTTGCAATTTTTTGGACGACAAAAGACCATTTTCTTTGGATTTGAAGGCTACAGATCACAGATTCAGCATGAGACTATTCTTCAACGTTGATTAAGTTCATTAAGCACCAATTTGGGCAGATTTATTTCGGGTCAATTTTTGGCACAATCCAAAGGGGTACCATCACAGATTTTGGGCGATTTTTCCGAAATGCCATTTTCTTACGATTCTGGAGGCTACAGGATAATGGAATCAGGCCAAAGCTATTCTCCACCGATAATGAAGTCTATTGATCCTATTCTGGATGGATGATAAATCCTTTAAGCACCAATTTGGGCCAATTCATAATCAGATGTAATTTTCGCAATTTTTTGGGCGACGAAAGGCCATTTTCTTTGGATTTTGAAGGCTACACATCACAGATTTGGCCCGAGGCTATTCTTCAATGAATATTAAGTTCATTAAGCACCAATTTGGGCGGATTTATTCCAGGTCAAGTTTTGGCAGATTCCAAGCATCACAGATTTCGTGTTATTTTTCCGAAATTCCATTTTCTTTCGATTATGGAGGCTATAGATCACGTAATCAAGCCGAGGTTATTATCCATTGATAATGAAATCTATTGATCCTATTCTCGACAGATGATAAGTCCATTAACCACCGATTTTGGCCTATTTATCTTTGGATGGCATTTTCGTAATTTTTTGACGACGAAAGGCGATTTTCTTTGGATTTTGAAGGCTACAGATCACAGATTCGGCCTGATGCTATTCTTCAACGACGATTAAGTCCATTAAGCACCGATTTGGGGGGATTTATTCTAGGTCAATTTTTGGCAGATTTCAAATGGGTACCATCACAGATTTCGTGCTATTTTTCCAAAATTCCATTTTCTTTCGATTATGGAGGCTACAGATCACGTAATCAAGCCGATTCTATTCTTCACAGATAATGAAGTCTATTGATTCTATTCTAGACAGATGATAAGTCCATCAAGCACTGATTTGTGCCAATTTATCTTCGGATGGCGTTTTAGTAATTTTTTAGGCGGTGAAAGACCATTTCCTTTGGATATTGAAGGCTACAGATCTTTGATTCGGCCTGAGGTTATTTTTCAACGACGATTAAGTCCATTAAGCACCGATTTGGGCGGATTTATTCCAGGTCAATTTTTGGCATATTGCAAAGGAGTACCATCACAGATTTCGTGCTATTTTTCCAAAATTCTATTTTCTTTCGATTATGGAGGCTACATATTACGTAATCAGGCTGAGGTTATTCTCCACAGATAATGAAGTGTATTGATCCTATTCCCGACAAATGATAAGTCTATTAAGCACCGATTTGGGCCAATTTATCTTCTGATGGCATTTTCGTAATTTTTTGGGCGACGAACGGCCATTTTTTTGGTTTTTGATGGCTACAGATCACGTATTCTTCCTAAGGCTATTCTTCAACATTGATTAAGTCCATTAAGCACCGATTTGGTTGGATTTATTCCGGGTCAATTTTTGGTAGATTCCAAAGGGGTACCATCACATATTTCGGGCGATTTTTCCGAACTACCATTTTCTATCGATTCTGGAGGCTACAGAACACTCAATTAGATCGATGCGATTCACCACCGATAATTAAGTATATTGATCCTATATCGACTGATGATAAGTCCATTAATCACCGATTTCGGGCAATTTATTTTCGGATGGCATTTTCGTAAATCTTTGTGCAACGAAAGACCATTTTATTTGGATTTTGATGGCTATATTTCACGGATTCGGCCTGAGGCTATTCTTCAACGATGCTTAAGTCCATTAAGCACCGATTTGGGCGGATTTATTCCAAGTCACTTTTTGACTGATTCCAAAGGGCTAACATCACAGATTTTGAGAGATTTTTCCGAAATAACATTTTCTTACGATTCTAGAGGCCACAGATCGTAGAATTAGACAGAGGCTATTCTCAACCGATAATGACGTCTATTGATTCTATTCTCAATGAACGATAAGTCCATTAAGCACCGATTTGAGCAAATTTATCTTCGGATACCATTTTCGTAATTTTTTGGGCGACAAAAGGCCAAGGCTATTCTCGACCGATAATGAAGTCTATTGATCCTATTCCATATGGATGATCACTCCTGGAAGCACCAATTTGGTCCAATTCATCTTCAGATGGAATTTTTGCAATTTTTTGGGTGACGAAATGCCATTTCGTTTGGATTTTGAAGGCTACAGATCACGGATTGGCCTGAGGCAATTCTTCAACGACGATTAAGTACATTAAGCACCGATTCGGGCGGATTTATTCCAAATCAAAATTTTGGCATATTCCAAAGGGGTACCATCACAGATTTCGTGCTATTTTTCCGAAAATCCATTTTCTTTCGATTATGGAGACTACAGATCACGTAATACGGCCGAGGCTTTTCTCCATAGATAATGAAGTGTATTGATCCTATTCTCGATAGATGATAAGTCAATTAAGCATCGATTTGGGCCAATTTATCTTCGAATGATATTTTAGTAATTTTTTAGGCGACGAAAGACCATTTTCTTTAGATATTGAAGACTACAGATCACTGATTTGGCCTGAAGCTATTCTTCAACGAAAATTAAGTCCATTCAGTACCGATTTGGGCGGATTTATTCCAGGTCAAATTTTGGCATATTCCAAAAGGGTACCATCACAGATTTCGTGCTATTTTTCCGAAATTCCATTTTCTTTCGATTATGGAGACTACAGATCACGTAATCAGGCCGAGACTTTTCTCCATAGATAATGAAATGTATTAATCCTATTCTCGATAGATGATAAGTCCATTAAGCATCAATTTGGGCCAATTTATCTTCGAATGACATTTTAGTAATTTTTTAGGCGACGAAAGACCATTTTCTTTAGATATTGAAGGCTACATATCACTGATTTGGCCTGAAGCTATTCTTCAACGACGATTAAGTCCATTCAGTACCGATTTGGGAGGATTTATTCCAGGTCAATTTTGAGTAGATTCCAAAGGGGTACCATCACAGATTTCGTGCTATTTTTCCGAAATTCCATTATCTTTTGATTATGGAGACTACAAATATCGTAATTAGGCCGAGGCTATTCTCCACTGATAATGAAGTGTATTGATCCTATTCTCGACAGATGATAAGTCCATAAAGCACCGATTTGGGCCAATTTATCTTCGGATGCCATTTTTCGTAATTTTTTTGCCTACGAAAAACCATTTTCTTTGGTTTTTGAATGCTACGAATCACGGATTCGGCCTGAGGCTATTCTTCAACGTTGATTAAGTCCATTAAGCACCGATTTGTCAGATTTATTTCGTGTCAATTTTTGGGACATTCCAAAGGGTTACCATCACAGATTGTGGGCGATTTTTCCGAAATGCCATTTTCTTTCGATTCTGGAGGCGATAGATCATGGAATCAGGCCACGACTATTCTCCACCGAGACGGAAGTCTATTGAGCCTATTCAGGATGGATGATAAGTCCTTTAAGCACCCATTTGGGCCAATTCATCTTCGGATGTAATTTTCGCAATTTTTTGTAGGACGAAAGGCCATTTTCTTTGGATTTTGAAGGCTACAGATAACAGATTCGGCCTGAGGCTATTATACAACGACGATTAAGTTCATTAAGCACCGATTTGGGCGGATTTATTCCAGGGAAATTTTTGGCATATTGCAAAGGAGTACCATCACAGATTTCGTGCTATTTTTCCGAAATTCTATTTTCTTTCGATTATGGAGGCTATAGATCACGTAATCAGACCGAGGTTATTCTCCACTGATAATGAAGTCTATTGATCCTATTCTCAATAGATGATAAATCCATTAAGCACTGATTTGGGCCAATTTATCTTCGGATGACATTTTTCGTAATTTTTTGGGCGACGATAGACCATTTTCTTTGTATTTTGAAGGCTACAAATCACGGATCCGTCCTGAGGCTATTCTTAAAGTTAATTAAGCCCATTAAGCTCCGATTTGGGAGGATTTATTCCGGGTCAATATTTGGCAGATTCCAATGGGGTACCATCACAGATTTCGTGCTATTTTTCCGAAATTCCATTTTCTTTGGATTTTGGAGGCTACAGATCACGTAATCAGGCCGAGGTTATTCGCCACCAATAATGAATTCTATTGATCCTATTCTCGGCAGATTATAAGTCCATTAACCACCAATTTGGGCCTATTTATCTTTGCATGGCATTTTCGTAATTTTTTGGACGACAAAAGACCATTTTCTTTGGATTTTGAAGGCCACAGATCACAGATTCGGCATGAGGCTATTCTTCAACGTTGATTAAGTTCATTAAGCACAGATTTGGGCAGATTTATTTCGGGTCAATTTTTGGCACATTCCAAAGGGGTACCATCATAAATTTTGGACGATTTTTCCGAAATGCCATTTTCTTTCGATTCTGGATGCTACAGATCATGGAATCAGGACAAGGTTATTCTCCACCGATAATGAAGTCTATTGATCCTATTTTGGATGAATGATAAGTCCTTTAAGCACCAATTTAGGCCAATTCATATTCGGATGTAATTTTCGCAATTTTTGGCCGATGAAAGGGCATTTTCTTTGGATTTTAAAGGCTACACATCACATATTCGGCCTGAGGCTATTCTTCAACAACGGTTAAGTCCATTAAGAACCAATTTGGGCGAATATATTCCGGGTCTATTTTTGGCACATTCCAAAAGGCGATTTTTTCGAAATGCCATTTTCTTTCCATTTTGGAGGCTACAAATCGCGGAATCAGGTCAAAGCAATTCTCCACCTATAATAAAGTGTATTGATCCTATTCTCGGTAGATGATAAGTCCATTAACCACTGATTTGGGCCTATTTATCTTTGGATGTCATTTTCGTAATTTTTTGGACGACGAAAGGCCATTTTCTTTGGATTTTGAAGGCTACAGATCACAGATTCGGCCTGAGGCTATTCTTCAACGACGATTAAGTCCATTAAGCACTAATTTGGGCGGATTTATTCAGGGTCAATTTTTGGCATATTGCAAAGGAGTACCTATCACAGATTTCGTGCTATTTTTCCGAAATTCCATTTTTTTCGATTATGGAGGCTATAGATCACGTAATCAGGCCGAGGTTATTTTCCACTGATAATGAATTCTATTTATCCTATTCTCGATAGATGATACATCCATTAATTACTGATTTGGGCCAATTTATATTCGGATGACATTTTTCATAATTTTTTGGGCGACCAAAGACCATTTTCTTTGGATATTGAAGGCTACAGATCACGGATTCGGCCTGAGGCTATTCTTCAAAGTTAATTAAGCCCATTAAGCACCGGTTTGGGAGGATTTATTCCTGGTGATTATTTGGCAGATTCCAAAGGGGTACAATCACAGATTTCGTGCTATTTTTCCGAAATTCCATTTTCTTTCGATTTTGGAGGCTACAGATCACGTAATCAAGCCGAGGTTATTCTCCACCAATAATGAAGTCTAGTGATCCTATTCTCGACAGATGATAAGTCCATTAACCACCAATTTGGGCCTATTTATCTTTGGATGACAATTTCGTAATTTTTTGGACGACAAAAGACCATTTTCTTTGGATTTTGAAGGCTACAGATCACATATTCGGCATGAGGCTATTCTTCAACGTTGATTAAGTTCATTAAGCACAGATTTGGGCAGATTTATTTCGGGTCAATTTTTGGCACATTACAAAGGGGTACCATCATAAATTTTGGACGATTTTTCCGAAATGTCATTTTCTTTCGATTCTGGATGCTACAGATCACGGAATCAGGTCAAAGCAATTCTCCACCGATAATGAAGTGTATTGATCCTATTCTTGGCAGATGATAAGTCCATTAACCACTGATTTGGGCCTATTTATCTTTGGATGTCATTTTCGTAATTTTTTGGACGACGAAAGGCCATTTTCTTTGTATTTTGAAGGCTACAGATCACAGATTCGGCATGAGGCTATTCTTCAACGTTGATTAAGTTCATTAAGCACAGATTTGGGCAGATTTATTTCGGGTCAATTTTTGGCACATTCCAAAGGGGTACCATCATAAATTTTGGACGATTTTTCCGAAATGCCATTTTCTTTCGATTCTGGATGCTACAGA
This sequence comes from Linum trigynum, assembly GCA_964030455.1. NCBI lineage: Eukaryota > Viridiplantae > Streptophyta > Magnoliopsida > Malpighiales > Linaceae > Linum > Linum trigynum. Next base: position 1,267,631 of record OZ034822.1, on the reverse strand, counting down.
TCATGGAATCAGGACAAGGCTATTGTCCACCGATAATGAAGTCTATTGATCCTATTTTGGATGAATGATAAGTCCTTTAAGCACCAATTTGGGCCAATTCATATTCGGATGTAATTTTCACAATTTTTGGCCGACGAAAGGCCATTTCCTTTGGATTTTAAAAGCTATAGACACATATTCGGCCTGAGGCTATTCTTCAACGACGATTAAGTCCATTAAGCACCAATTTGGGCGGATCTATTTCGGGTCTGTTTTTGGCACATTCCAAAGGGGTACCATCACAGATTTTGCGCGATTTAATAGAAACGCCATTTTCTTTCGATTTTGGAGGCTACAGATCACGGAATCAGGTCAAAGCAATTCTCCACCGATAATGAAGTGTATTGATCCTATTCTCGGTAGATGATAAGTCCATTAACCACTTATTTGGGCCTATTTATCTTTGGATGTCATTTTTGTAATTTTTTGGACGACGAAAGGCCATTTTCTTTGGATTTTGAAGGCTACAGATCAAAAATTCGGCCTGAGGCTATTCTTCAACGACGATTAAGTCCATTAAGCACCGATTTGGGCGGATTTATTCAGGGTCAATTCTTGGCATATTGCAAAAGAGTACCATAACAGATTTCGTTCTATTTTTCCGAAATTCCATTTTCTTTCGATTATGAAGGCTATAGATCACGTAATCACGCCAGGTTATTTTCCAGTGATAATGAAGTCTATTGATCCTATTCTTGATAGATGATACATCCATTAAGCACTGATTTGGGCCAATTTAAATTTGGATGACATTTTTCTTAATTTTTTGGGCGACCAAAGACCATTTTCTTTGGATTTTGAAGGCTACAGATCACGGATTCGGCCTAAGGCTATTCTTCAAAGTTAATTAAGCCCATTAAGCACCGGTTTGGGAGGATTTATTCCCGGTCAATATTTGGCAGATTCCAAAGGGGTACAATCACATATTTCGTGCTATTTTTCCGAAATTCCATTTTCTTTCGATTTTGGAGGCTACAGATCGCGTAATCAGGCCGAGGTAATTCTCCACCAATAATGAAGTCTATTGATCCTATTCTCGATAGATGATAAGTCCATTAACCACCGATTTGGGCCTATTTATCTTTGGATGACATTTTCGTAATTTTTTGGACAACGAAAGGCCATTTTCTTTGGATTTTGAAGGCGACAGATCACAGATTCGGCCTGAGGCTATTCTTCAACGACGATTAAGTCCATTAAGTACCGATTTGGGCGGAGTTATTCCTGGTCAATTTTTGGCAGATTCCAAAGTGGTACCGTCACAGAGTTCGTGCTATTTCTATGAAATTCCATTTTCTTTCGTTTATGGAGGCGATAGATCACGTAATCAGGCCGAGGTTATTCTCCACTGATAATGAAGTGTATTGATCCTATTCTCGACAGATGATAAGTCCATTAACCACCGATTTGGGCCTATTTATATTCGGATGGCATTTTCGTAATTTTTTGGACGACAAAAAACCATTTTCTTTGGATTTTGAAGGCTACAGATCACGGTGTCTGCATGAGGCTAATCTTCAACGTTGATTAAGTCCATTAAGCACCGATTTGGGCAGATTTATATCCGGTCAATTTTTGGCACATTCCAAATGGGTACCATCATAGAATTTGGGCGATTTTTCCGAAATGTCATTTTCTTTCGATTCTGGAGGCTACAGATCACGAAATCAGGCCAAGGCTATTCTCCACCCATAATGAAGTCTATTGATCCTATTCCATATGGATGATAACTCCTTGAAGCACCAATTTGGTCCAATTCAACTTCGGATGTAATTTTCGCAATTTTTTGGCCGACGAAAGGCCATTTTCTTTGGATTTTGAAGGCTACAGATCACAGATTCGGCCTGAGGCTATTCTTCAACGACGATTAAGTCCATTAAGCACCAATTTGGGTGGATCTATTCTGGGTCAATTTTTGGCACATTCCAAAGGGGTACCATCAGAGATTTTGGGCGATTTTTCCGAAATGCCATTTTCTTTTGATTTTGGAGGCTACAAATCATGAAATCAGGCCAAGGCTATTCTCCACCAATAATGAATTCTATTGATCCTATTCTCGGCAGATGATAAGTCCATTAACCACCGATTTGGGCCTATTTATCTTTGGATGACATTTTCGTAATTTTTTGGACGACGAAAGGCCATTTTTCTTTGGATTTTGAAGGTTACAAATCACAGATTCCGCCTGAGGCTATTCTTCAACGACGATTAAGTCCATTAAGCACCGATTTGGGCGGATTTATTCAGGGTCAATATTTGGCAGATTCCAAAGGAGTACCATCACAAATTTCGTGCTATTTTTCTGAAATTCCATTTTCTTTTGATTATGGAGGCTATAGATCACGTAATCAGGCCGACGTTATTCTCCACTGATAATGAAGTCTATTGATCCTATTCTCGATAGATGATAAGTCCATTAACCACCGATTTAAGCCTATTTATCTTTGCATGGCATTTTCGTAAATTTTTGGACGACAAATGACCATTTTCTTTGGATTTTGAAGGGCTACAGATCACAGATTCGGCATGAGGCTATTCTTCAACGTTGATTAAGTTCATTAAGCACAGATTTGGGCAGATTTATTTCGGGTCAATTTTTGGCACATTCCAATGGGGTACCATCATAAATTTTGGACGATTTTTCCGAAATGCAATTTTCTTTCGATTCTGGATGCTACAGATCATGGAATCAGGACAAGACTATTCTCCACCGATAATGAAGTCTATTGATCCTATTTTGGATGAATGATAAGTCCTTTAAGCACCAATTTGGGCCAATTCATATTCGGATGTAATTTTCGCAATTTTTGGCCGATGAAAGGCCATTTTCTTTGGATTTTAAAGGCTACAGATCACATATTCGGCCTGAGGCTATTCTTCAACGACGATTAAGTCCATTAAGTACCAATTTGGGCGGATCTATAAAGGGTCTATTTTTAGCACATTCCAAAGGGGTACCATCACAGATTTTGGGCGATTTTTTCGAAATGCCATTTTATTTCGATTTTGGAGGCTACAAATCACGGAATCGGGTCAAAGCAATTCTCCAACGATAATGAAGTGTATTGATCCTATTCTCGGCAGATGATAAGTCCATTAACCACTGATTTGGGCCTATTTATCTTTGGATGTCATTTTCGTAATTTTTTGGACGACGAAAAGCCATTTTCTTTGGATTTTGAAGGCTACAGATCACAGATTCGGCCTGAGGCTATTCTTCAACGACGATTAAGTCCATTAAGCACCGATTTGGGCGGATTTATTCAGGGTCAATTTTTGGCATATTGCAAAGGAGTACCCATCACAGATTTCGTGCTATTTTCCGAAATTCCATTTTCTTTCGATTATGGAGGCTATAGATCACGTAATCAGGCCGAGGTTATTTTCCACTGATAATGAAGTCTATTGATCCTATTCTCGATAGATGATACATCCATTAAGCACTGATTGGACCAATTTATATTCGGATGACATTTTTCGTAATTTTTTGGGCGACCAAAGACCAATTTCTTTGGATTTTGAAGGCTACAGATCACGGATTCGGCCTGAGGCTATTCTTCAAAGTTAATTAAGCCCATTAAGCCCCGGTTTGGGAGGATTTATTCCTGGTCAATATTTGGCAGATTCCAAAGGGGTACAATCACAGATTTCGTGCTATTTTTCCGAAATTCCATTTTCTTTAGATTTTGGAGGCTGCAGATCTCGTAATCAGGCCGAGGTTATTCTCCACCAATAATGAAGTCTATTGATCCTATTCTAGACAGATGATAAGTCCATTAACCACCGATTTGGGCCTATTTATCTTTGGATGACATTTTCGTAATTTTTTTGACGACGAAAGGCCATTTTCTTTGGATTTTGATTGCTACAGATCACAGATTCAGCCTGAGGCTATTCTTCAACGATGATTAAGTCCATTAAGCACCGATTTGGGCGGATTTATTCTGGGTCAATTTTTGGCTGATTCCAAAGTGGTACTGTCACAGAGTTCGTGCTATTTTTCCGAAATTCCATTTTCTTTCGATTGTGGAGGCTATAGATCACGTAATCAGGCCGAGGTTATTCTCCACTGATAATGAAGTGTATTGATCTATTCTCGACGAATGATAAGTCCATTAACCACCGATTTGGGCCTATTTATATTCGGATGGCGTTTTTGTAATTTTTTGGACGACGAAAGACCATTTTCTTTGGATTTTAAAGGCTACAGATCACGGATTCTGCATGAGGCTAATCTTCAATGTTGATTAAGTCCATTAAGCACCGATTTGGGCAGATTTATATCTGGTCAATTTTTGGCACACTCCAAAGGGGTACCATCATAGATTTGGGCGATTTTTCCGAAATGTCAGATTCCAAAGGGGTACCATCACAGATTTCGTGCTATTTTTCCGAAATTCCATTTTATTTCGATTATGGAGGCTACGGATCACGTAATGAGGCCGATGCTATTCTCCACAAATAATGAAGTCTATTGATTTTATTCTAGACAGATGATAAGTCCATTAAGCACCGATTTGGGCCAATTTAACTTCGGATGAAATTTTTGTAATTTTTTAGGCGACGAAAGACTATTTTCTTTGGATATTGAAGCCAGCAGATCTTTGATTTGGCTATTCTTCAACGACAATAAGTCCATTAAGCACCTATTTGGGGGGATTTATTCCAGGTCAATTTTTAGCAGATTCCAAAGGGGTACCATCATAGATTTCCTGCTATTTTTCCGAAATTCCATTTTCTTTCGATTATGGAGGCTACATATCACTTAATCAGGCCGAGGTTATTCTCCACATATAATGAAGTGTATTGATCCTATTCTCGACAGATGATAAGTCTATTAAGCATCGATTTGGGCCAATTCACTTCTGATGGCATTTTTGTAATTTTTTGGGCAACGAAAAGCCATTTTCTTTGGTTTTTGATGGCTACAGGTCACGTATTCGGCCCGAGGCTATTCATTAACGTTGATTAAGTCCATTAAGAACCGATTTGGTTGGATTTATTCCGGGTCAATTTTTGGCAGATTCTAAAGGGGTACCATCACATATTTCGGGCGATTTTTTCGAACTACCATTTTCTTTCGATTCTAGAGGCTACAGAACACGCAATCAGGTCGATGCGATTCTCCATTCATAATGAAGTCTATTGATCCTATTCTCGAAAGGGGGATTTATTCTCTACTGATAATGAAATCTATTGATCCTATTCTCGACAGATGATAAGTCCATTAACCACCGATTTGGGCCTATTTATCTTTGGATGGCATTTTCGTAATATTTTGGACGACGAAAGGCCATTTTCTTTGGATTTTGAAGGCTACAGATCACAGATTTGGCCTAATGATATTCTTCAACGACGATTATGTCCATTAAGCACTGATTTGGATGGATTTATTCCGGGCCAATTTTTGGTAGATTCCAAAGGGGTACCATCACAGAGTTCATGCTATTTTTCCGAAATTCCATTTTCTTTCGATTATGGAGGCTATCGATCACGTAATCAGGCCGAGGTTATTGTCCACTGATAATGGAGTCTATTGATCCTATTCTCGAAAGATGATAAGTCCATTAACCACTGATTTGGGCCTATTTTATTCTGATGGCATTTTCGTAATTTTTTGGACGACGAAAACCAATTTCTTTTGATTTTGAAGGCTACAGATCACGGATTCTGTATGTGGCTATTCTTCAACGTTGATTAAGTCAATTAAGCACCTATTTGAGCTCATTTATATCTGGTCGATTTTTGGTACATTCCAAAGGGGTACCATCACAGATTTTGGGTGACTTTTCTGAAATGTCATTTTCTTTCGATTCTGGAGGCTACAGATCACGAAATCAGGTCAAGGCTATTCTCCACCGATAATGAAGTCTATTGATCATATTCCATATGGATAATAACACCTTGAAGCACCAATTTGGTCCAATTCATCTTCGGATGGAATTTTCACAATTTTTTGGGCGACGATATGCCATTTTGTTTGGATTTTGCAGGCTACAGATCACGGATTCGGCCTGAGACTATTCTTCAACGACGATTAAGTCCATTAAGCCCCGATTTGGGCGTATTTATTCCATATCAATATTTGGCCGATTCCAAAGGGGTACCATCACAGATTTCGTGCTATTTTTCCGAAATTCCATTTTCTTTCGATTATGGAGGCTAGATTCCAAAGGGGTACCATCACAGATCAATATCAGGCCAATGCTATTATCCACAGATAATGAAGTCTATTGATTCTATTCTAGACAGATGATAAGTCCATTAAGAACCGATTTGGGCCAATTTATCTCCGGATGGCGTTTAAGTAATTTTTTAGGCGGTGAAAGATCATTTCCTTTGGATATTGAAGGCTACATATCTTTGATTCGGCCCGAGACTATTCTTCAACGACGATTAAGTCCATTAAGCACCGATATGGGGGGATTTATTCCAGGTCAATTTCTGGCAGATTCCAAAGGGGTACCATCACAGATTTCGTGCTATTTCTCCGAAATTCTATTTTCTTTCGATTATGAAGGCCACATATCATAGATTTAGGCAGAGGATATTGTCAATCGATAATGAAGTCTATTGATTCTATTCTCAACGGACGATAAGTCCATTAAGCACCAATTTGGGCAAGTTTATTATCGAATACCATTTTCGTAATATTTTGGGCGACGAAAGGCCATTTTCTTTCGATTTCGAAGCCTACAGATCACGGATTGGCCTGAGGCTATTCTTCAACGACGATTAAGTCCATTAAGCACCGATCCGGTGGATTTATTCCAGATCAATTTTTGGAAGATTACAAAGGGGTACCATCACAGATTTCGTGCTATTTTTCCGAAATTCCATTTTCTTTCGATTATGGAGGCTACAGATCACGTAATCAGGCCGATGCTACTCTCCACAGATAATGAAGTCTATTGATTCTATTCTAGACAGATGATAAGTCCATTAAGCACCGATTTGGGCCAATTTATCTTCGGATGACATTTTAGTAATTTTTTAGGCGACGAAAGACTGTTTCCTTTGGATATTGAAGGCTACAGATCTTTGATTTGGCTATTCTTCAACGACGATTAAGTCCATTAAGCACCAATTTGGGAGGATTTATTCCAGGTCAATTTTTGGCATATTGCAAAGGAGTACCATCACAGATTTCGTGCTATTTTTCAGAAATTCCATTTTCTTTCGATTATGGAGGCTACAGATCACGTAATCAGGCCGAGGTTATTCTCTACTGATAGTGAAGTCTATTGATCCTATTCTCGATAGATGATAAATCCATTAAGCACTAATTTGGGCAAATTTATCTTCGGATGACATTTTTCGTAATTTTTTGGGCGACGAAAGACCATTTTCTTTGGATTTTGAAGGCTACAGATCACGGATTCGGCTTGAGGCTATTCTTCAAAGTTAATTAAGCTTATTAAGCACCGATTTGGGAAGATTTATTCTGGGTCAATATTTGGCAGATTCCAATGGGGTACCATCACAGATTTTGTGCTATTTTTCCGAAATTCCATTTTCTTTCGATTTTGGAGGCTACAGATCACGTAATCAGGCCGAGGTTATTCTCCAGAAATAATGAAGTCTATTGATCCTATTCTCGATAGATGATAAGTCCATTAACCACTGATTTGGACCTATTTATCTTTGCATGGTATTTTCGTAAATTTTTGGACGACAAAAGACCATTTTCTTTGGATTTTTGAAGGCTATAGATCACAGATTCTTCAACGTTGATTAAGTCCATTAAGCACCGTTTTGGGCAAATTTAATTCGGGTCAATTTTTGGCACATTACAAAGGGGTACCATCACAGATTTTGGGCGATTTTTCTGAAATGCCATTTTCTTTCAATTTTAGAGGCTACAGATCACGGAATCAGGCCAAGGCTATTCTCCACCGATAATGAAGTCTATTGATACTATTCTCAACATATGATAAGTCCATTAACCACCGATTTGGGCCTATTTATCTTTGGATGACATTTTCGTAATTTTTTGGACGACGAAAGGCCATTTTCTTTGTATTTTGAAGGCTACAGATCACAGATTCGGCCTGAGGCTATTCTTTAACGATGATTAAGTCCATTAAGCACCGATTTGGGCGGATTTATTCGGGGTAAATTTTTGGCATATTGCAAAGGAGTACCATCACAGATTTCGTGCTATTTTTTCGAAATTCCATTTTCTTTTGATTTTGGAGACTACAGATCACGTAATCAGGCCGAGGTTATTCTCCACCAATAATGAAGTCTATTGATCCTATTCTCGACCAATGATAAGTCCATTAACCACGGATTTGAGCCACTTTATCTTCGGATGACATTTTCGTAATTTTTTGCACAACGAAAGGCCATTTACTTTGGATTTTGAAGGCTACAGATCATAGATTCGGCCTGAGGCTATTCTTCAACGACGATTAAGTCCATTAAGCACCGATTTGGGCGGATTTATTCCGGGTCAATTTTTGGCAGATTCCAAAGTGGTACTGTCACAAAATTCGTGCTATTTTTCCGAAATTCCATTTTCTTTCGATTCTGGAGGCTACAGATCACGTAATCAGCCCGAGGTTATTCTCCACCAATAATGAAGTCTATTGATCCTATTCTCGACAATTGATAAGTCCATTAACCACCGATTTGGGACTATTTATCTTTGCATGGCATTTTCGTAATTTTTTGGACGACAAAAGACCATTTTCTTTGGATTTTGAAGGTTACATATCACAGATTCGGCATGAGGCTATTCTTCAACGCTGATTAAGTTCATTAAGCACCGATTTGGGCAGATTTATTTTGGGTCAATTTTTGGCACATTACAAAGAGGTACCATCATAAATTTTGGACGATTTTTCCGAAATGCCATTTTCTTTCGATTCTGGAGGCTACAGATCATGGAATCAGGACAAGGCTATTCTCCACCGATGATGAAGTCTATTGATCATATTTTGGATGGATGATAAGTCCTTTAAGCACCAATTTGGGCCAATTCATATTCGGATGTAATTTTCGCAATTTTTTGGCCGATGAAAGGCCATTTTCTTTGGATTTTGATGGCTACAGATCACAGATTCGGCCTGAGGCTATTCTTCAACGACGATTAAGTCCATTAAGCATCGATTTGGGAGGATCTATTCCGGGTCAATTTTTGGCACATTCCAAAGGGGTACCATCACAAATTTAGAGCGATTTTTCCGAAATGCCATTTTCTTTCGATTCTGGTGGCTACAGATCACGGAATCAGGCCGAGGGTATTTTCCACTTATAATGAATTATAATGATCATATTCTCGACGGATGATAAGTCCATTAAGCACCAATTTGGGCCAATTTATCTTCGGGTGACATTTTTCGTAATTTTTTGGTCGACGAAAAACCATTTTCTTTGGTTTTTGAAGGCTACGGATCACGGATTCGGTCTGAGGCTATTCTTCAACGTTGATTAAGTCCATAAAGCACCGATTTGGCAGATTTATTTCGTGTCAATTTTTGGCACAATTCCAAAGGGGTACCATCACAGATTTTGGACGATTTTTCTGAAATGCCATTTTCCTTCGATTCTGGTGGCTACAGATCACGGAATCAGGCCGAGGGTATTCTCCACTTATAATGAATTATAATGATCATATTCTCGACGGATGATAAGTCCATTGAGCACCAATTTGGGCCAATTTATCTTCGGATGGCATTTTTCGTAATTTTTTGGGCGACAAAAAACTATTTTCTTTGGTTTTTGATGGCTATGGATCACGGATTCGGCCTGAGTCTATTCTTCAAAGTTGATTAAGTCCATTAAGCACCGATTTGGCAGATTTATTTCGGGTCAATTTTTGGCACATTCCAAAGGGGTACCATCATAGATTTTGTGCGATTTTTCCGAAATGCCATTTTCTTTCGATTCTTGAGGCTACAGATCATGGAATCTGGCCAAGGCTATTCTCCACCGATACGAAAGTCTATTGATCCTATTTTGGATGGATGATAAGTCCTTTAAGCACCCATTTGGGCCAATTCTTCGTCGGATGTAATTTTCGCAATTTTTTGGGCGAGGAAAGACATTTTCTTTGGATTTTGAAGGCTACAGATTACAAATTCGCCCTGAGGCTATTCTTCAACGACGATTAAGTCCATTAAGCACCGATTTGGGCGGATTTATTCAGGGTCAATTTTTGGCAGATTCCAAAGGGGTACCATCACAGATTTTGTGCTATTTTTCCTAAATTGCATTTTCTTTCGATTTTGGAGGCTACAGATCACGTAATCAGGCCGAGGTTATTCTCCACCAATAATGAAGTCTATTGATCCTATTCTCGACGGATGATAAGTTCATTAACCACCGATTTGGGCCTATTTATCTTCGGATGGTATTTTCGTAATTTTTTAGAGGACAAAAGACCATTTTCTTTGGATTTTGAAGGCTATAGATCACAGATTCGGCCTGAGGCTATTCTTCAACGTTGATTAAGTCCATTATGCAATGATTTGGGTAGATTTATTTCGGGTCAATTTTTGGCACATTCCAAAGGGGTACCATCACACATTTTGGGCGATTTTTCCGAAATGCCATTTTCTTTTGATTCTGGAGCCTACAGATCATGGAATCAGGCCAAGGCTATTCTACACCGATAATGAAGTCTATTGATTCTATTCTTGATGGATGATAAGTCATTTAAGCACCAATTTGGGCCAATTCATCTTCGGATGTAATTTTCGCAATTTTTTGGGCGACGAAATGTCATTTTCTTTGGATTTTGAAGGCTACATATCACATATTCGTCTGAGGCTATTCTTCAACGACGATTAAGTCCATTAAGCACGCAGATTACAAAGGGGTACCATCACAGATTTCGTGCTATTTTTCCGAAATTTCATTTTCTTTCGATTATGGAGGCTACAGATCACGTAATCAGACCGATGATATTCTCCACAGAAATGAAGTCTATTGATCCGATTCTAGACAGATGATAAGTCCATTAAGCACCGATTTGGGCCAAATTATCTTTGGATGAAATTTTATTAATTTTTTAGTCCACGAAAGACCATTTTCTTTGGATATTGAACGCTACAGTCTACAGATCATTGATTTGGCCTGAGGCTATTCTTCAACGATGATTAAGTCCATTAAGCACCCGATTCAGGGGGATTTATTCCACGTCAATTTTTGGCAAATTCCAAAGGGGTACCATCACTGATTTCGTGCTATTTTTTCGAAATTCCATTTTCTTTCGATTATGGTGGCTACATATCAAGTAATTATAGCGAGGTTATTCTGCGCAGATAATGAAGTGTATTGATCCTATTCTCGATAGATGATAAGTCTACTAAGCACCGATTTGGGCCAATTTATCTTCTGATGGCATTTTCGTAAATTTTTGGGCGACGAAAGGCCATTTTCTTTGGTTTTTGAAGACTACAGGTCACGTATTCGGCCTGAGGCTATTCTTCAAAGTTGATTAAGTCCATTAAGCACCGTTTTGGTTGGATTTATTCCGGGTCAATTTTTGGCAGATTCCAATGGGGTACCATCACAGATTTCGGGCAATTTTTCCGAACTGCCATTTTCTTTCGATTCTGTAGGCTACAGATCAGGGAATCACGTTGAGGCTAGTCTCCACCGATAATGAATTATATTGATCCTATTCACGACGGATGATAAGTCCATTAAGCACCGATTTGGGCCAATTTATCTTCGGGTGCCATTTTCGTAATTTATTGGACAACGAAAGACCATTTTCTTTGGATTTTGAAGGCTACAGATCACGGATTCGGACTGAGGCTATTCTTCAACGTTGATTAAGTCCATTAAGCACCGATTTGGGCAGATTTATTCCGGGTCCATTTTTGGCACATTCCAAAGGACTACACCTTCACTGATTTCGTGCTATTTTTCCGAAATTCCAGTTTCTTTCGATTATGGAGGCTACAGATCACGTAATCAGGCCGATGATATTCTCAACAGCTAATGAAGTCTATTGATCCTATTCTAGACAGATGATAAGTCTATTAAGCACCGATTTTGGCCAATTTATCTTCAGATGGCATTTTAGTAATTTTTTTGGCGACGAAAGACCATTTTCTTTGGATATTGAAGGCTACATATCACTTATTTGGCCCGAGGCTATTCTTGATCGACGATTAAGTCTATTAAGCATTGATTTGGGCGGATTTATTCAGGGTCAATTTTTTGCAGATTCCAAAGGGGTGTCATCACAGGTTTCGAGCGATTTTTTCAAACAACCATTTTTTCGATTCTGAGGGCTACAGATCATAGAATCAGGCCGATGCTATTCTCCACAGATAATGAAGTCTATTGATCCTATTCTCGACAGATGATAAGTCCATTAACCACTGATTTGCGCCTATTTATCTTCGGATGGCATTTTCGTAATTTTTTGGAAGACGAAAGACCATTTTCTTTGGATTTTGAAGGCTACAGATCATGGATTCGGCCTGAGGCTATTCTTCAACATTGATTAAGTCCATTAAGCACTGATTTGGGCATATTTATTCCGGGTCAATTTTTGGCACATTCCAAAGGGTATCATCACAGATTTTGGATGATTTTTCCGAAATGTCATTTTCTTTCCGTTCTGGAGGCTACAGATCATGGAATCAGACCAAGGCAATTCTCCACCGATAATGAAGTCTATTGATCCTATTCTCGATGGATGATAAGTCCATTAAGCATCGATTTGGGCCAATTCATCTTCAGATGGCATTTTCGTAATTTTTTGGGCGACGAAAGGCCATTTTTTTGGATTTTGAAGGCTATATATCACGGAATGGTCTAAGTTTATTTTCAACGAAGATTAAGTCCATTAAGAATCGATATGGGCGGATTTATTCTGTGTAAATTTTTGCCATATTCCATAGGGGTACCATCACAGATTGCAGGCGATTATTCCGAAATGTCATTTTCTTTCTATTCTGAAGACTATAGATCACGTATTCAGGCCGAGAAAGTTCTCCACCGATAATGAAGTCTATTGATCCGATTCTCCACGGATGATAAATCCGCTAAACACCGATTTGGGCCAATTTATTTTTGGATGAAATTTACGGAAATTTTTGGGCGACGAAAGTCCTTTTTTGGATTTTGAAGGCTACATATCATGGGTTTGGCCTGAGGCTATTCTTCAACGATGATTAAGTCTATTAAGCACTTATTTGGGTGGATTTATTCCGGGTCAATTTTTGGCATATTCTAAAGGGGTACCATCGCAGATTTTGGGTGATTTTTTTGAAATGTCATTTTCATTCGATTCTGGAAACTATAGATCACAGATTCAGGCGGAGACTGTTCTACGCCGATAATGAAGTCTATTGATCCTATTCTCCACGGATGATGATTCCGTTAAGCATTGATTTGGGCCAATTTATTTGTGGATGGCATTTTCGTAATTTTGTGGGCGTCGAAAGGCCTTTTTGGGATTTTGAAGGCTACAAAACATGAATTTGGCCTGAGGCTATTCTTCAACGATGATTAAGTCTATTAAGAACCTATTTGGGTGTATTTATTTCGGGTCAATTTTTGGCAGATTCGAAAGGTGTACCATCATCTATTTTGGGCAATTTTTCCGAAATGTCATTTTTTCGATTCAAGAGGCTACATATCACGATTTCGGGCCGAGACTGTTCTCCAACGATAATGAAGTCTACTGATCTTATTCTCCACGGATAATAAGTCATCTAAGCACCGATTCGGGCCAATTTATTTTTGGATAACATTTTCGTAATTTTTTGGGCGTCGAAATGCCTTTTTTTGGGATTTTGAAGGCTACAAAACACGGATTTTTCCTGAGGCTATTATTCAACGTTGATTAAGTCCATTAAGCACTGATTTGGACGGATTTCTTCCGGGTCAATTTTTGGCATCACATATTTCTGGCGATTCATAATTTCTTCCGATGATAAGTCTGTTAAGCACCGATTTGGGCCTATTTATATTCGAATGGCATTTCCGTAACTTTTTGAGCGACGAAAGGCCATTTTCTTAGTATTTTGAAGACTACAAATCACGGATTCGGCATGAGGCTATTCTTCAACGATGATTGAGTCCATTAGGCACTGATGTGGGCGGATTTATTCCGGATAATGAAGTTTATTGATCCTATTCTCCACCGATGATTATGTCCTTTAAGCACCGATTTGGACGAATTTTTTTTATGGCATTCTCATAATTTTTGGGTGATATTTTCGAAAGACAATTTTGCTTGGATTTTGAAGTTTACAAATCACGAATTCAGTATGAGGCTATTTTTCAACGATAATAAAGTCCATTAAGCACCAATTTGGGCTGATTTCTTCCAGGTCCATTTTTGGCATATTGCAAAGGGGAGCCATCACTGATTTCGTTTGATTTTTCCGAAATCCCTTTTCTTTCTATTGTGGAGGCTATAGATCATAGATTCAGTCGAAGGCTATTCTCCACCGATAATGAAGTCTATTGTTCCTATTCTCCACCGATGATCATTAATCACCGATTTGGGTAAATTTATTTTTTGATGGCATTTTCGTAAGTTTTTGGGAAATTTTTTTTGAAAGCCAAAATCTGTGATGGATAGCCTTCAAATTCAACGAATATTAGCATTCTAAAAAACCTGCCAAAATCTATGAGGGATAGCCTTCAAGTCAACATATAATTGTATTTAAATTTTATGATGAATAGCCTTCAAATTGATAAAATCGGCCAAAATATGTGATGGATACCCTCCAAAAAAAATCAATCAAAATATATGATTGATAGCCTTTAGAAATTTTTCTGATAGTCACGATATCTCCTACAAATGGTCTCTCTTCTGTTTTCCTCTTTAGACTCATATATACATATATATATATATATATATATGGTGCCTTCTACGGTACCCTGGGTGAAATCCGGGGTACCGCATACCTTGAGTATGAAAACGATATCCATACCTCGAATTAGCAGGATTTTTGGGCATGATACTATACGGTAGGGATGGCAATGGTTCGGGTTGGGGCGGGTTTTGTCAAACCCAAAAACCCATGGGTTTATCCGCCAAAAAAACCCGGGGTAAAACCCACTGGGTTTGAAAAACTCAAACCCAACCCAACCCGCTGGGTATCCGTGGGTTTTTGTGGTAAAAAATTTACAATAACAAGTTTCTTTCAAAATAAAAGTTTAACATTAATTTTCTCATACAAATTATTCATACAAAAAACATCAATCTAAAGCAAACCGCAAATGATCAATACAAATTGTTCAAAATTAAAGATAAACATCTATAAACAATAAGATTAATTGAAAGCTTCTTACTAGTCAACTAAGTTTCTTCACTCTCCACTTCATAATATCAACTTCATTCTAAACAATTGGAAACAACAAATTATATATGTCTCCACAAACATAAAGAATATTAATTGTTTAAGGAAGATATATTATTTAGAGTATTAAATATACCGGGAAAGTAATTATATGTGTGTGGGCGGGTATCCATGGGGCGGGTTTACCTAAACCCAAACCCAACCCGACCCGGTGAATAGTGTAGCGGGTTTAAACCCGAACCTGGCCCAAAACCCGTCAACACGGGTTTTACCCGCGTTGACCGGGTTGGGTCGGGTGGGTACCCGTGGGTTCGGGTTTTGTTGCCATCCCTAACTATACCCTAACTCTTAATGAGTGAACCCTAGGTCCTAATTATCTAAATCATAATCTATAAACTCTAAGATGGTGCATTGATTTTTTTGCCTATATTTGGACGAATCATAACCGTCGATTATTGTTTCTAATTAAATTGATCTGGGGATATAAGATTTATAGAATTAAGACCTAGATTGTGATCTTTAAGGGTTAGAGTTTAGTATCATGTCCGAAAGATCAGTCAATTCAAGTTCTGAATAGCGTTTTCTTAATCAAGGTATGCGGTGCCCCGAATTTCACCATCGGTACCGTAGAACTCCCCATACATACATATATATACGTATATATATATATATGACCATCAACTACTTTGAATATTTGTTGCACTGCGTCATGAATGTTATAAACCAGTTGGTTCCAATAATTCAATTTATTGGAAGAGGGTTATGTTGTATCTTATACCACTCTCTAACATGCCCCTCAAACGAAAACCAACTCACGAGCTTGAAGTTTGCATAGACCCTCCATATATTGTGCTTTAATCGACTGTTAATATTGCGAGTCATGGAGATTCGAACACAAGACCTTTCGGCTATAGAAGGCTCTGATACCATGTCATAAACCAGTTGGCTCCAAGAACTCGAGTTGTTGGAAGAAGATATGTTGGATCTTATACCACTCTCTAACAATTGCCACATGGTTCATGAAATCATAATGTACTGGCGGTTCAACCACAAAATACCATCATCAGAGGTTAAATCGCTATGCGGTATTTAATAGTATTAACGATTGAACTACGATTAAACCACGATTTTACCATAAAATACTCTATCGCTGACTTTCCCGGTAAAGTTTCATTGGACTATGCATTTCTTTTTTCCTTTTAGTTAAAAAATGCATTACTAGTATGAATTCTAACTAATCTATCCCTTTTTCCAGAGAATATCATGTACGAGTGATATTGGTCAGAACGTACAACTATAATCGAGCAAATGTAGCTTGTGAGGACATCCCAAAACTAATTGAAGATATCTTTCTAGACAACAAAGAAATTAAAGTTCCCTTTACTTATATAATTCCTACAAATTTATAAAAAGATGTGTAAAGTCGTGCGATGACTCAAACTTTAAAGTCAAGAAGGTTAAAGAGTACCATGTACTTATAAGTTCCAACTTCATGATTTATTGTTTAATTTATTGCACTGAAAATGAAATAGAAAAGACTTGGATGATGGATGGTGACTTTATATATAAATAAATATATGTATGCTTGTTAACTAATTTTATTATTATATATTGAAAGCAACATTATTGAGGCCTGAAGGGGGTCTACTTCTTTGCTTTACAGATTATAATTTTAAGTTTCATTAATTTTCATAATTGATGTGAATTCGCAGAAATAAAAATGGGTAAATATTATTATTATTATTATTATAAAATGCATGATAATTTTTTTTTATATTCACAAATTTATAAAAGTAAATTATGAATAAGGTTTCATTATTTTTAGGATAGTGGAGGAAATGATTAGAGGTGGATTCCATCCACCGCTGGCTTGGGATACCTTTGCTGTCTATCCCATGAATGAAGGAGAATCTTTGGGTTTCCTTTTTATTTTCATTTTGGGAAAGCAAAGTGAGAAAGCGAGAAGAATTACAAATTTATATTCTTTTCGTTTCACGCGCATAATATTATAAACAAAACGAAGCCTTTCTCTAAGCTCTTAGAAACCCGTTGATTCTAAAGTAATTAATCACTAATCCTGTTTCCTAATCCTTTTACGTTCGTAATCATGGATAACCCGACGGGGGCGTTTTATTGAGGTTGGGAAAAGGCGGGCGCCTGCCAGACAGAGACAGACAGCCATTTCTGTTCTTAGTTTTGTCTGTCTTTTTAGTTTTGTCCTTTCACACCCAAACGGAAAAACGACAATCGGCGGACGGAGCTAGCCTGCTGAGAGATGCTCCGATCAAGCAACCAAGCTAAAGCACAACGCAACGCAACAAAGGTCAAGAAAAGGGAGGGAAAGTTCTGTACTTTTCTTTTTAGTGTCTGATCTTGTTAATGAACCATCTAATTACATACTTAATTAATTTGAAGAAAGCGGATGTAAAAACCAACGGCCAAAAAAGGGGGTTTTGTGTCAAATTGCTCGAGGTGGCCCTAATCACTCATGATTTTATCTAAGGAAACGGCTGGAGAAACCAACGGCCAAAAATGGATTCTGTGCCAAGTTGCTAATAGTGACCCCAATTATACACAAAGAACAAAGAAGCGACCAATTAGTAATTGAATAAACTCTATTGGAGATATATAAAAAAAACCTTGATTCACGCATTCTTTTATTTATTCACGTAAATTTGAGTTTATTCACTCAATATTTGTGTTATACACGTAAGAATGTTGATTATTCACGCAATCAATATTTTTAGGTCGCACAATCTGATGTTTATTCACGCCGTAGAGAAATAAAATTTTAAAATTCGAAATATATAAAATGGATGTCATTATATAGATTATCGTGGAAAGTTTCAAAATGAACATTGACACAAAACAGCAGCAGCAGGCGCAGAATCCACACTTTTCTTTGTACAAACTGCCTGTTTTGTTTGCTTTTGCCGTTTCCACCAAGTAACAGTATTCAACGGCAGTTTTTTTCCCATCAGTTTCTTTCAAGCCCTCTTATCTCCTTTGCGATTTTCTTAAACTGGGCTTGACGTCACCTCGGGGTGCTTTTGTCAAAATAATAAGGATTTCAAGATTTAGATTAGATAATAATTTATTTAGATATATTATGGGGATGGGGTTGGGAATCGGATTAGTATGAACAATCAAAGTCCACAATATAGATGATTAGCGTGGTGTTAAGGAAAAAAAGGTGTCCATCTGTCTCCTTTTTTAGCCCAAATTCCTTTCTTTCATATCTTGCCATAAGCATGGTATCCACGTCTAATCCCAAACCTATCCACGTCTAATCCCATCGGTTATTTCGGTTACCAATTAGTCGATAACCGGCCAGTTATCGGTTTAATCGGCCGGTTAACCGGTAACCGGTTATCGAACTGTCACCCCAATGTATAGGAGTGGGGTTTCAGTTTCACCAGTGTATTAAGAAATTTGATCATGTTGCGGAGTACAGGTTTACTACATATATTACCACGGTTATACTATTGTGTTGTGATCCGTCTAGTATTTTCGATTTGATTTCTAATATTAACTTCACCAATATTTGATTTGATTTTGAGGGCATGACATTCCTGCTGATCTATGATTACAAGTTTCATCAATTACTACAATTTCTAAGTACAACTGCATAGGTACTTTTTAGGATGGGTTCATAATGATAAGGGGCTTAATTGTCCTTAAAATGATTCGGGATATCTAATGAAATGTCTGATAACAAAATTTTACTTGTTACCTAATGAAATGTCTAATAACAAATTTTTGATGCGCACAATTTTATTTATAATCATTAGATTCATACTCAGCTATTCCGATCTAGACATTTTTTATTGTTTTTTTATTTATGAAATGATTACAATATTAATATTACGGTGCAATTGGACTCTATTATGTGTCATAGAACAATCTAAATGTTTGAAGTAAAACTTCATTGAATAACATGAAAGAAGACTGGGATTATACACAAAATGGATCACTGGAACCAAATTTTACAGCCAGATTAAATTATCAAAAGGTAAAAAAAATAAATTTTCAAAGCAAACCTCCCCATCGTCACAAGATCTCACATCAAGTATTCATATATAATAATAACATCCAGCAGCCATAAATTCATCTTTTTCTTGAAGTTGAATCCAACTCCAAAAACCCTCCCCCTTCTCCCCCAACTATAAATATCATCAGATCCCAACAGAAATGCCACAAATAAAAATGAATAATCACCACCACCGCAACAAAAAAGAAAAACAAATAAGAACAACCACCACCTTATGAAGAAACGGGCTTGGTCTTAGTCCTGTAGAGCAGCTTCTTCTTCTTGCTACTCTGGTTATCAATGGTGATCACAACTTTCCCCGCTTCCCCTGCCTTGAAACTGTCGTAGATCACCGCCTCGTCCGTCGGCGCTAGCTTCCTGTTCTTCGACACGATCACCGTGTATCCATTCTCCACGCTCGGCGAGAACTCCGCCCCGTAGCTCACCTCCCATCCCAACACCCTCAGCTCCCATACCAATGTGCAACTCTGAAAAATGTTATTCCATTGGTACAGATTGTAAGAATGAATGTAATCCGCGAAATCAATGCATTTTATTGTCAGAAAACCGTGAATTCGATTTACCTCGGTGGCAGGGAGTTCAATGGTGTGCTTAGCGGCAGGCTTGATTACAATCTCAGTCACAGCATCAGAGGTAGTGAATTCATGGTCCCCGTCTTTGCTCATCCCGCCGTACTGAACAGGCACTTGCTCTGGGGCTACGTACCTAACAAAAATTTTGACCAAATTCAGCCCCAAATCTCTTCACCAAATTTCAAAGATTCCTTTCCCCTTTCCAACAATGATCCAAAACAGAGGAATTCTGATTCAAAGAAAGAAAGACTTACTTGAATAGAGTCTCAGCAGATTTGGACGGTCCAGCAAACACAAACTTGCTCTTGGTCCTCTGAGTCAGAAATGGGCTGATCATCTTGTTGAATGCTAGGTACCACCATGGGACGTTGATGAACACCTTTGGAAATTGAAATCGACTTCAATCAATAACGTTCTAACAACAGCGCAATTCGTTGTTCGAAAATTCGCGAAAGAAGACTTGTAGTTTGTTAGTTTACCTGTCTGGCGACGAACTCGGGGTAGTTATCCTGGAGGATGCTAAGGGCTTGATTGGTAGCTTGACGGAGCTCGCGCTTGAGAGGCCCGGGGGAGTTCTTCAGATCGTTGATCTGAACGATGGTGCAGATTCCGGTGGGGCTGAAATCGAGGTTCCGGATGCTCTTCTCGAGGAATTGGATCCTCCATCGGAGGAATTTCTTGCTCTTCTCGTCGTCGCCGAAGCAATTCTGGTAGAGCTCCTTGTCCTGGAACCCGCCGTAGACGTTGTAGCAGACGGGGTGGCCTTCCTTGTCGACTCCTTTGGTGAAGACGACTTTCTCCAGCTCGTTTCCGAGGTCTTCTTCCAGGAGGGAATCGATTCCGAATTCTTTCCTCCAGCGGACGGTGTTCTTGATCATGGTGAAGGCGTCCTTCACCTTGAAATCCCTGGCGCGGAGGAATTTCAGGAGGATCACGTCGCTGCGGTCGTCTCCGAGGAGCGGGATCCCGTAGATGAAGACCTCCTCCGGCGGCGGAGGTGGAGCGGCTTCCTCCTCTGTTTTCGGCTCCTCTGTTTTGGTTTCCTCTGGTTTGGTGGAGGATGAGGCATCGGGAGCTGATTCAGCAGCTGGTGGTGGTGGTGGCTCGGTGGAGGCTACGGCGACGATCGTCTCCTCGATCGCCTCAACGGTTTTCGCTCCGTCTTCATCGACGGCTGGAGCGGCGATGACGTCGGCGACGGTTGTGGTGGTGGCCTCTTCCTTCACATCCTCTTTCTTATCTTCAATTTTGACTTCCACTTCCTCTTCCTTCTTCACCTCCTCCACCGCGGCGGCTGGAGCTGCTTCCGCTGCCGGAGCTGCTTCAGCTGCTGGAGCCTCCTCCTTCTTCTCTTCAGTTATCGGAGCTTCTTCAGCGGTTTTCTCCGCCGCCTCCTCCTTGATCTCAACAACCTTCTCTGCTTCTTCTTCCTTCTTCTCTTCCTCCTTCGCCGGCGGGGCCGGCGGCGGAGCGGTGAACTCGTGCTTATTCAGAGCCTCCTGGATGAGCTGCTTCAGCTCCTCCAGAGCCTTCTTCTGAGCCTCGGGAAGCTCGGAGACGACGTTGGACTCCTCCTTGAACGAAACCGACTGCGCAATTTTCAGCTCGGGCTCCTCTGCGGCGGCCGGAGCAGCAGCAGCAGCAGCTTCCTCCGCCTCCTTCGGTTGCTCCTCCGCGGCAACGACCTCCTCCTTCTCCTTGGGCTCCTCGGCCTTCTTCTCCTCCACCTCCGGCTCGGGAACTGGAGCCGGCGATTCAGTCAACGGCTTCTCCGCCACCACGACCTCCTCCGTCGTCGCTGCCGGTGTGGAAGTGGCAGCCGGTGCTTGAGTCTCTTCCGCCATGGATTTGTTTGAATTGTCTTAGAGAGAGAAAATTTGGGAAAGGGAAAGGGAAAGGGAAAGAAAGGGGAGAGAGGAAGGAAGGATGGAATGAATGAATGAACAGAGTGATGAAAGGGGAAAGGAGGGTTTTTAAAAGGGAAGGAGGGGGAAAACTAATTGGGGGGGCGGGTGGGTTTATGGTAATTGTTTAGGGGGTATTTTGTAATGAATTAATTGTTTGGGGAGTAAGTTGGTATTTTGTATTCTTTTTAGTGTTTTGGGAAAGGAAAGGCGGGGTTAGGGTTAGAGAGGAACAGACTGTCAGACATATTTGCCAGCTGCTACGCCACTTCGATTAGTTTTAGTGGGACCCGTCCCACCTTCTCTCTCCTCTCTGAAAGGCATAGATTAGAGAGAGAAAGCGGGTGATTTGGTTCAGATTAGGGTTCGTTCGATATAACCGCTGGGTCTGGGTTGGTTGGCGTGTGGTCACTTTGGGTAACTCCGATCCGAGTTTGCTCTAAAACCGAAGCTATTTTTGTTTTTTATATTATTTTCCATTTTGCCAAGAATTTACCTAATCAGCCTATTTTCTGGATTATGGTTAAATTTACCTAGTTTGATTCGTCATTTACTTATTTCATTAACTAGTCCGTTTATTTTACGATCATGTGGATTTGGTAACAATAGAGGTTGTCGTTCATTTTATATATATGTTAAGACAACTAAACCATTTTTCATATAATTTGTATTGAGAAATGTCAATTATTTAATGTCGTCTCGATATATTGTTTGTTTAGAACCTAACCACGAACTTTCAGAAACTTATACGGCTTTCGACTATTAATAAAATTATTTTGAAATGTATTGAAATTTACTTACTTTTTGTGTCCTTTTCCTCATTAGTAGATAATAGTAATTATACACATCTACGAAAGTGTCATTGTGTTGTCCAAAATATTTGATGAAATCGAAGCCTCCAATCACAAAAACAAGTTAGCAAGTGTTTCCATGTTAGGTTGGTTTCTTTCAATAAATACACAATAAATTCTCTCTTTTCAATCAAGCATATGCTAAATGTCAGGCGCTAGCTATTTTGTGTGTTCCCCCTTGTTATGGGAGACCCGATCCATATGCTGTAATTGATATGCTCCCTGGTGGATGAAATAAGTACAAGAGGACACAATCCAGCTTTCAAGATAGACGAAGAGAATAGTATACACACAAATTTATATGATTCACTTATATCAGCGACGAAAGGAGCTTTTGAGTAGAAGGATTCTGGTACCCCATTTAGTAAAAAAAATGGGTATAAAACTCTTTAAGTATATGCGTTTTAGCATGATTCTATGTAGGACCCCATAATTTTGTTGATATTATCTCGCATAAAGACCCCAATTAACTCGAAATTTTTAAGGATCCCGTCCATTCAAAGCCTGACTACGCTACTGAATTATATGACGTGTCTTAACTAATTTATAAGCGGAGAAATCATATTCATTATATTTGAGAAGATACAGAAATTGAAAATTTATATATAGCAATAAAACCTTCTCTAGACGATCTAACTATAATCCAATCTGAAAAGGAAAAAAATTACAGACCATGCCCAAAACAGTAAAAAAAAATTGTGTATAATTAAGCTCATGGCCTCCGAGCCCCCATGACTTTCAATCGATGGTATATATAATATGTCTTCAAATAATATAGGCAACCGTGGAAATGGTTGAGACGTTAAAATTATACGAGTAAAATATAAAATATTCGGGAGTCGAGACTAGAGAGATGCTAGTGTATACGAGGAAAGCTCGTAAGAGCTGATTCAGGCTCACAACACTGCTAGCGACCATCAGCGAATTTTTCTCGTAACAGTAGGTTTGAGTGAGAATTGAATTCAGAAGCATATATCGCGTCCCAATCGCTCGCCCCTTATCATTGAGCCCGCCATTGATGATTGTGTCAGGGCTACAGCTTACAAGCTATATGATCAGAAAGAGATCGACAGTTGTGATATGGTTGGCTGGAAATGGAATTAGCCCTAGCTTTCCCCATCGTGCTCTTCGTGAAGCTGCAGGCAAAGTGATTTTGCTCTGTCTAGCTGTCTGGCTTATTGATGGCTTATGTTTGGGCTTTTACTCCCTGTTTCTGCCGGCGGATCCTGGAATTTAGCTTTGAGTTGGACAAAGACATGATCATTTTCTTTTTTTCTTTTCCCTGTCTTTTGATCTCAACTTGGTCCATGATTCATTCATGCCCTCGTGGGACTGCAGAGGTGGTGTTGTATTGGAAGAAATATGCGGCCTTTTGGAGTTGGGTTCTCTTGTTCATTTACGATTTGTTGTCAGGCAATAGGGTGGCTATATGGTCCGGTTAAATTGACCCAAATTGATCAGGTCCAGTACGGTTTTTTCGAAAATATAAGGACCAAAGATTGGATTGGATACAATTCGGTCTTGATCCGATCCAGTCTTGAACCAGTCCTGTCCCAATTCGGTCTTGATTTTATATTGAGCTTGTGTGGATTTGAGTGGCCTAAGACCTGAAAGGGTGAGGAGTTGGTTAAGTTTTGTACTAAGTGCAAATGTTTGTGACAGTTTATGCTAATTACTCTTAAAATTTGGGTGTTGAACTCTCTTATCCACTCTTTATCCAGTTTTTGATCCGATCCCAAACGGTTTTTTACCTCAAATCTAAGCCCAAAAATTGGATTGGATTGTTTACTATCCGGTCCGGTCTCGGTCCGGGTTATACGGTCTGGTTTTGGATAAAACCAAAAAACCCAAACCAAATAGCCAGCCCTAGCAGGTAAAACAATAGGGTAGCCCATTTGGTGATTACGAAGACTCTCTTTGTTCTTATTAGTTGTGCTTATTTTTATTTCTGCTTCTGACTCTGGGTAGGGCAATGTTGATGTAAGTCGTTTTCCTTGGTAATGCAAACAATCTTAATAAAGAAAAAAATTAATGACCTCGAACCTAAATGCGGTTAGTATTTTTATTTTAGTTTTTTGCCTTAAAAGTTTTTTTTTTTTCTCCAATAAGTTGTGGGAAATGAGGAGGGTATGAATATGGTTTTTCCTGAGTTTTAACTTTTAATCCGTTGAAAAATACTATACTTGAATCTTGTTAATTCTAAATATTATTAATCAATCATTTACATACATAGAAGGCCTGGCGGACTCGATGAACAAACTTCAAATAAAATTCATCTACGGGAGGTTGGCTTTTATATAAGAAGACTTGTAATGGTGTAATTAAAAATCATAATTAAACTTCTTCTAACAAACTATCTTGTTAAAGTGGTGAGATGAGTCTAGTCTCTTCACTTCAATATCATAAACTTAAAATATTTCTTTGCAGAACGTTGAACTTCAACTAAAAATTTAATTTTAGCAGTAAGTTAATGTGAATTCTCGACCCAAACAATGTGAAAAAGAGTTTTGGGATAATGAATTACGGCCCAAGTTAAATAATATAAATAAAAATATTAGCATGATTGACAACACACACAAATTGATAGGGCAAGCCATCCAAATCCACCCTTTTTTTTTCCTTCCTCTCCTTCACTTCCTCTCTCTTTCAAAAGGAAAACAAGTGGCTGGGGGCATCAAAACAACAATCACAATTCATAAACATAACCATGCCCCCTTCATGGGACCAAAAATTTGAGTGACAGAGGTTCCTTCAAATCCAAGGTTTGAAAATGAAATCGATTCGTTGACTCGAATTAACATATATTTGGGGTTAAAAAAATCATTTAGTCTGCCTGGTTGTAGTTTAAAGAGGAACTGAACGTAAAGAATCGGATGAGATAGTCGGTTAGTATATCGGGACCGACTCGACCAACTGGGTCTAAACCCTGTTTAATATCAAACCATATTTTGAATTTGATTTCATGGGGAAGGTGGGCACGTTAACAACGCATTCTCCATGATTGTTTGTATTGCATTGCAGGTAGGCTCCCTGAGAAAAGAGAAGAAGAGAGAGTCGTAAAAGGGCCAGATGGATATACACAATCCACCCACCTCACCCACAGCCCACAGATTTTATTCCCAGAAATTTTCCCACAGATTGTTATTAGATATATAACGAGAGAGATTCTAGCTAGCTACTATACCACTCATGCATATACACATTACATCATGCCCCACTATTTGGTGATATTGAATCATAGAGAAGCTCTCGCTGTAGCCATAAATTGAGGTAAGGCGAATCCAACGTAAAAAAAAAAAAAAAAAAAAAGCGTGATAAACTCATAATATAACTTACATTAATGTTTGACTGGTGAACTCATTATTGTTGGAAATGTATATGAATAGCTTTGAAAGCTCCGTTCCTAACAATTTTGGTACTTGAAAATCGGGGCGTAGAAAGACACTATTTAGTGGTCTCTATGTAACTCGTTAGGCTTATGTTCAGGTACAATATACAAGTGAGCAAAGGAGTTATGGATGCTCGGACTCCTGACAAGAGCAAGAGATATCAGAAAACTAAGCAGCTATAGAAAACCCAGACTTTCAATTACTATCATATTCTAAATTAGACACTGACGATTCATAGCAGTCGGAGAAATAGAATACAATGACTTAACATGCATGGCAGTGTCAAAATAGACAAGCTATTATAAGAAAACAATTTTTTCAAGAATCCAAATTTAACTATTGAGATGTTTACCCAACTCAAATAAGAAAACCAATGTGGGTAATGTCCAATCTAAATGCACACCAACTTCATCACTAGCCCTGTTTAGTGTTGTTGCCTGTTTTTGTTTCCTGTTGTGTTTTTAAAGATTGGAGAAACCAAGAAAAAAAAAAACATGTTTAGTTGGGTTTCTATTTTCTGTTGTGAATCAGAGTTGCACAACAAGGCCCAAATATGAGAAACAACAATTTATTGCTTTGGATATGATTTTAAAACATGTTGCACACGGGATTCATACTGGTTGGGCACTTGATTTCATTAAACCAGTCCAGTTTTCGAATCCCCACAGAAGCAAAAAATTTTCTTTTTTTTTTTAACACAGCCGCCACCCCCCAAACCCTACTTCTAACATATCAGCCGCCGCCCCCCAAACTATTCTCCCCCTAAACCCTTCTCAACAGAGGCGTCACCCGCCACCCTTCTCAACAAGGCGCCACCTCCGCCTCACCACTGCCGAGCCGCCCGCCACCTCCTAAGTCGCCGACCCCTCTGCCTCCGCGCCCGACCCCTCCACCTCCGCGCCGATCCAGCCCGCCGCGCAGCCCGAACCCTCCGCCGGCGACGTCCTCTTGCCGACCCCTCTGCCTCCGCGCCCGACCTCTCCGCCTCCGTGCGGACCCAGCCCGCCGCGCAGCCCCACCCCTCTGCCGCGCAGCCAACCCAGCCCGCCGACCCGCGTTTTTGTAGTAACTAAACGCGTTTTTGTTTCTTGTTTTCAGCTTTCATGATTTTTCAGATTTATCAACTAAACAGGTTTGTATTTTCTGTTTTTTTCCTGTTGTAGTTGTACATTTGTTTACACAACACCAATCTACAACCACAACAACAACAAATGATAACGGGCCTAAAAGTTGTTTGTTATAATAACATGACACCTCATATATAGTTAGCTGATGCTTCCATGAATCATTAGCGTCGTTTAGTGATTAATATTAGAGACGAATCAACGGAGCTGCTTAATTTTAATACATCAACCAAATTGCTTAGTTAATTAGAAGGATAAAGGAAGAGATTATTAATGATTTGAAAGGGACGGATGGGTAATTTGACATTAATTACGTGCACCGTATCTGCGGAGGAAATGCCGGCCTCCATCTCCGTGGCCGGCTGGCTAACAGATAGAAAGAAAGAAAGAAAAAATGGCATTACGAAGTGAGAACTCACAACTATGGGCCCCCACCACTCCAACCAGACTCCCTCCCAAAAGCCCAACCAAGTCCACTCTGGTTTCTCCCTGGCATTTCCTCCCTCAAATTGGTTTTAGTGTTTATTCAATGCAAACTTGCTTGCCAAAGGGACAAAAAAATATTTATAAAAAATATTTTCACTACTTCATAACATTAATCTTGTAGGATCTAGAAACTCTCATATAGTCATACATGATTCACTGGAGGGTTTTAGGCAGTGTTATTAAAACCGAGCCGCTCGGCCCGACCGGTAAAATCGTCACCCGGTCACAAAATCGGCTCGGAACAATCTAAAAGCCGCTCCGGTTTTATGTAGTGGTTGGCGAGCGGCCGAGGCGGTTAGCCGTTCGAGCCGATCGAGCCGCTCGTCCGGTTTTTGCCATTCAGCCACTAAATTTAATTAAAAAAATTTTAGAAAATTGAAAATTGAAATAAACCAAAAACGTCGGGCTCTCAAATTGAATCCTTATTTCCATTTCACAATTTTGAAGGAAAGAGATGAGTTTTGATTAAGAAATGTCCACTATTTATACTGATGCGTTTATTATGTACCGGTTCTCTAACGGTTTTTAAACGGTCTAATGCTGGTTGGACCACTAAAGTGCGAGCCGTTCGCATTACCGGGTCATGCTCCGGTTCGATTCTGACAACATTGGTTTTAGGAACACAAAATATGGACCTCTAATAACCGAAGCAAGCTAGGCGCACCTTTGAGTTCACGGGGTGAGGTGATGAGCTTGTTCCCGAGTAATTAGCTAAAGAGGGCAATCAAGCAAGCGATTGTAGGTATTATAAGTCTACTCTCGAGGAACCTTGTTCTCCGGTCCATCGCACGGATGTGGTTTTCCACGACGGCAGGGTTCGCGTTCGCCAGGAGCCGGTGTCTCAAAATAAGGGTAATTACGAGTCTCCAGCGTTGGCGCAGTTTGTTTTCTACGTGCTCTATGTCCCTACCTTGACTGCGACCCCAAAGGGAAGGAATAGATCTTCGTATTGTTAATCTCATGCCATCGCTCGGCTGCCGAGTCGATGGTATGGAGGAACCATATGAGTTAACTACGACTCAATTTGTGATACCGGTCTCCACTCCATATGCGGAGGCAGGGGCATTAGCCCTTGTCACGAGACAGGGGCAAATTTCGGAGTGGAAAAAAAATACTCATATATATTTATATTGATGATGGAACAAACAATTAAAGGTGGTGTTAGAGTATTTTATCAGTACAACACAACTCATTAGTTGTTTATAAATTGACATAAAATTAATTTAAAATACTATAAACGAACTTTTAATTGCGATAAAGACCTAATCAAATCTTTTTTCTCCTTATGTCTATTCGTTTTTCTCCAACAATCCTGAAATTTTTCAGCGGCAGCAGCAATTCCACTAGTTTTGATTCTACCAATTTGCAACTGCAAGTGCAGGAAGAACATTTTCAGCTTTGAGTTAAATTAAGAACAAGTTTCGAAGTCGAATTGGCGACCAGTTTGCTAATGATTGTTTAGTGTGAT
Organism: Linum trigynum; assembly: GCA_964030455.1. Lineage (NCBI taxonomy): Eukaryota > Viridiplantae > Streptophyta > Magnoliopsida > Malpighiales > Linaceae > Linum > Linum trigynum. The sequence continues at coordinate 1,238,466 of OZ034822.1, read as the reverse complement.
ACATTAAAAGAAACTTACTTAATAGTGTAGACAACAAATGTTTGTGTTTCTTTTGCAATATGAAATTTCGTCGTGGTTGCTTATGAAAATAATAATTTTATTAGTCAATTATTTTTTATATGTGAATGAATTATTTGGATATAATTAGTTTAATTTTATTTATTAATTAAATAGTTATATATTTATATTATGAAAACAAGACAAGGGTAGTTTCAAACCCTGACTCCGCTACGACACCACTCCACATCACAATCCCCCAGTTCTACCTTTCTTGCAGAGGTGATAGTGTCGATTGAGATTCTAATCCAAACAAGCCTCTAATAACATTAAACAAGATGTTATTTCTAATTCTGAACTTGGCATGTTTGTTTGCTTGCTTCGAGAAGCAACGAAAAGCTGTTGGATGGCATTTCTTTGCTGTCTTTTTTCAGTTTTTTTTTTAGTGAAATATTCCTTTCCCGTTTTTATCATTTTAAATATCTTAAGTCTTAACAAAGAGATCAATAATCCTTTTTTCTTTCCATTGACAGAAATCATGATTAGCTTTTGTGCTGGGCCTGGGACCAGAGGCCTTCTCGAACAGAATATGTTTGGTAGGAGAATCTTAGCGCATGATGGTTGTAACGTTAGGTTGGTTGGTGACTTTCTGATCAGCCCTATTTGATGTGTTCTTCAGAAGAGGAATGATAAAAACCAAGGAGAGTCCATAATTGATAGCTCCTTTGATAATTAGTCTACTCATTTTCAGAATATATGTTGTTTTAGTATTACCAATTTATTGGTATTGTTAATGATTTGATCAATATTCAAAAACGAACTAGGCGATGGGCAGGTGTTGGGGTCCTACCTAATGTCTGGCATGTCTAAGCGGTTCTTGGACGTTTTAGTGAAAATAACAATTTTCAATAGTAATGCCATTTTTATATCACATTTTTTTCTCGAGTTCAATTTTAAATGATTAATAACTTAGCTAACCCTCAACAACAAACTTGTCATGATTTTTAGAATCACTAGTTTATAGAAAGTCGTGGGGTGTGAATGATCTGTAATGGTGAAGAGCATGGCAAATGGTCGATTCAAATATAAGGTAGCTGGAGATGGCATCATTTTGGAAAGATCAGCTTCAAATTATTTCAATAATTGTTCTGTCAGCACGTTTAATTGTTCTGTCAATTAATCATGTCTAGCTTTACCTCACCATTAAGAACACCTAATTGTGACCAAAATCCTAAACGAGGCGTTTTGTCACTGCCTAATACCTAAACGGACACAGGACTATGCCCTCTTAAACCCTGATTTTGACCTATAATGATTCAACGAATAGTACGAGACTCAATCTCATAGATTCTTACAAATCAAACATCATCTTATGACATTACATGAATTCTTACAAATTCAACCTATAAAATACACGAATTCTTAAAAATTCCTATATACCCTACCTTACGTGCTGACCGAACGAACCTTAAGCAACAGTCCCAACTCCAAAGTATACATACAATTACAGAGGTAAATTGACCCTAAATCACAAGAAAGCATGGAGTAATTGTTACACAGAAGATCCCTTGTTATACACGTAAGACTTGGCAAACCACAGGTACAGGACCAACTGAACCGCACTCATCCCAGCAAGCAGCCAGTAGAAGTAATCGAGATGCCCCCGGTTTATGTTATTGGCAAACCAGCTATCCCCACCACCATCTGCACCTGTCGTTGCTCGATCGATCGCCGATATCATGAAGCTACTGAGAAAGCTCCCAACCCCGAATATACTAAGGTATAGGGACAACCCCATGCTACGCAAGTCGCTCGGGACCTGATCGTAGAAGAACTCCTGCAACCCAACCATGGTGAAGACGTCCGAGACTCCGAACAGGACGTACTGAGGAATGAGCCACCAGAAGCTCATGGGGACCGTGACTTCTGGACGGTCAACGATTCCATGGTCGATGGCTGTCTGGAGTCGCTTGATCTCGACCAGTGCTGCTATGGCCATGGAGAGGAAGGAGAGGAAGATTCCGGTTCCGATTCTCTGGAGCATGGAGATTCCGGAGGGCTTACCGGTGATGATCCTGAACAGAGGGACGAGGAGGCGGTCGTAGATTGGGATGAGGATGAGGATGGAGAGGGTTATGAATGATTGCAGGGAAGCTGGTGGGATTTGGAAGCCTGGGAAGAGTGTTCTGTCCAGGGTTAGGCCTTGCTTGGTGAAGAAGGTTGTGGATTGAGCGAATACGATGCCATATACTAAGCATGTTGACCATATCGGGATGAGTCGAAGGACCGACTTGGCTTCTTCGAGCTCGTTGAGGGTGCAGAGTTTCCCGCCGGTTTTGGTATCTGCTGGGGCTAGCAGAGCCTTGTTGAGAAACCTGGGTCACACAAAAGACCCGAGTTAAGTTGTTTGCTGTATGATTGGTATAGTGGATCAAACTGGTTAGACTAATAGGTAAAGGTATGATAATAAAATTGTTTATGGAGTATAGTAAAGTAGTCGATACAGAATAGTATTGAAAAGCACTGCTCATCCTATAAACATTAAACAGCAGAACGCATCAGTTCATCCAAGAACAAAACGGAGGCTGCATTCCCTTACCTGAATTCCTCAGAGTGTTCGTGTGGCAGACTCCCTCTCGCTTCCTCCTCAAGAGCAACAGCAGAAGAATCAGCTCTCCAGTTCCTTAACGCAGCACCAAACACCTTCCCAATTCTCAGAAATGGATTCTCATCATCCCTCTTGGCGCTATACCTATACGTCCTCGTCCCAAGCAGGAAGATCACAAGTGCTGCAACCATCACGAGACATGGGATTCCAAATCCGAGCCCCCAGTTGACGTTGTCCTGTACGTAATTCAGCACCGCTATAGCTACAAAGGTCCCAGAACACATGCAGAAGTACCACCAGTTGAAGAAGGAGCTCTTGGCTTTGCATTCTGCAGGGTCTTGCCCGTCGAACTGGTCCGCACCAAATGCTTGTACGCAAGGCTTGTGGCCTCCTTGTGAGAGTGCTACTAGGTACAGGGAGAAGAAGAAGAGGACTATCTGGATTAAACTGGAAGACACACCAAGGGCGGGAAGAACGGCTGATAGAGTCAGCAACCCGAGTCCCTGTTCAATTTGATTCCAACATTTGGGTTATGAAGATTCTCATTAAAGTCTAATGTAATGAAACAAATGTAAAGAGATCATTGTGTCTGCCAGATAGTACTACTAAATTTGCTGATCCCGGGAAGCTTTCATATTAAACTGAATCCTATTCGAATTAAAAAACCAAACAAAGCACCCAACTTTAAGAAAAGTCGATCCAATAAGCCTAAAAACTTTAGTTAAAGCCATGGGTGCTTGCCCACTACTATATTTAGCAAGGAAGATGGAATTACCAGAACGTAGCCAATGGAAGCAACAATTATGGTGCGGTACTTCCCGAGGAAGGTATCGGCGACGAAGGCGCCGAGGAGAGGCAACAGCGACGCGGCTCCGGACCAAGCGTTGACGTTCGCCGCCGCGACGGCCGTTGACTGGCCGAGTGGCCCCGTCAAGTAAGTGATGAGGTTGGATCCGATCCCGTAATAGGCAAACCTCTCAGCAACTTCCACACCTAACAAGAAATGAGGAAAGTTCATCTATCAGTCAACAGAAGTGGACGAGCTTCCGATTGGATTTCCAGGGGTAAAGGAGGAGGCTTACCGATGATAAAAGCGGCGGATCTCCAACTGCCGGAGCTTGAGCGGTGGACGGGGCGGCCTTTGTAGTCGACGGCACCATCAACGGTGTCGTCGTAGAGAAGTGGAGTTTCTGCGTCGGTGAATCCACGAACGGCGGCGGAGGTGGACATGGTGGCTGGATCGCGGTGGCAGAGACACCGCGGGGATGGCTTTTTTCTTTCCACCTCGAATTCGGTGGCTGGCGGGAGACGTCAAAGCTGGAGAGCATTTTTAGTTGACTGATAATGCTTAGCAGCAATTAGCCGAATCTCGACCGTCCATCTTCGGTGGGACCGAAGTGATGGACGATTGGTATTCGTTTCAGAGATTTCATGTGGGAGGGAGTAGGTGGAATAATTAAGGCCGCCCGCAACAGGGCTGTCACGTTTTCACTCTGCCTTAATGTGGCTATTAAATTCGTGATTAAGCCCTTAATATACTCTTTTTAATGCAAATGAGAGTTTTCATTAGTCATTATTACTTCGTTAGTATTTGGAGGTATGCTTATGGATGCAACTTTGCTTTGACTGAATGACTCACTATTAGTAATATACTCTTCGATTGAGTAATTACCGTTTTGACCTGTACAGAAAGGAAGCAAATATGAGTTGGAAGGAAGTATTTCTTTTACCAGTTTCGACATGTTTTTACTTTTTACAGCTTACGACATTCCGAGAGATTGAATGGCGAGCTTTGCTGCGACCATCGAAATGTTCTGGCTAATTAGCTTCAGCGAACCGTCCAGCCTTTTCAGCGTGTCTCTCATGTCCATTGCTCGTAACTTCTCTTGCTGCAGGTTGTATAGTTCTGATTGTGAAGAGCCTGTCGAAAGAACACACACAACGTTCATCAACCTTGGATTCTTTTTAGACGGTCAAGCTGCACCATACTGAGAAGGAATGTAGAGAAGGGATTTGAAGGAGGCAGTTTGCCTGAAATTGGTTGCAATGCGGCGAAGGAAATGCGTTCTGCAAGAGATGGGACGAAAGCTTCATCACAATCTAGTTCGAGTTCCTTTTCGGCCCACCAAAGTGCGTTGGCCAGTCGCGTCTGCAACAATTCGTCCTTGCGAGGCTATAAACAAGTAGCACCAGTAAGTGGAAGCACAGTAGAACAAGTAAGAGGAAGAGCTGAGATAAGCCGAAATACGAACATAAGCCAAGAAGGTTTGCTATGAACAAAGCTTTGTGAAAAAAACTATGCTGTGTTCTGAGGAAATGATTCATGACTCATGACTATGTCTAGGATGAAGATCAATCAAGCTCAGTAGTCTCTCCCCTTACTTCTATATAGCTATCATATACAGAAACCACCAACTATCTCTTTGCTCGTTTCCAGAGAAGGATAACGAAGCAGGTGAGAAGCATTTGACAGTATGCCATTCAAGAGATTCGAGATCATCTTGTGTCTAGTCTCAAGTTCTTCCAGGTTTTAGAAAAAAAAACATTCTATGCTTAGGCACACAAGGTAATGCATAACAGGATATAAATATATACCTTCAGTTTGATTTCTAGGCTATTTAAATTGCCAAGAGCTTCTTTCACTTGTGTAACTTTTGAACTGATCTCATTAGCACTGTCGACACCGATGTCCTGTACTGGCTTCACTTCACCTCTCAAGTAAGGCTCCGACTGCATTTGAATTTCAAAGGGAACAGTAATTTCATTAGAATTAAACAGGACATTTCTTAGCTGGGTTTCTTCATCTATGATTAACACTCAAAACTACCAGCAAAATGAAAAGAAAGAGATGGGGAGAATGCAGATTCCACGTATACTAACTAGATACATGACCTTCCTACACTATTTTGAAGTAAATGATGTTGCGCTATAAGAATTTTAATACAATAGCATAAGCTACAGCACCTGCAAGAAACCAGCAAGCTTGACACGCCCAATTCCTCGAACAGACACCAATGCTCCGACATCTAGACGCTCAACCTGCAGATTACGTAGACATAAACTCTAGTTGAAGATATGATCAAATTTCCAACTATAATGGTTTTGATGCCAAGTATTTGGGAAGCTTACACTCTCTATATTGACCAGGCAGCCATATCTAGCAGCAAAGGAAGCTTCACCTCCTGAATCGCTGATCGAGATTGGATCCAACACAAAATGCACAAACATCTTCTTCTGCACCAAAGCCTATTCCACAGCCAATAAACCAATAGCTGATTCAATTCCAAAGAGAACATCGACAGAGTTCCAGCCATACAAGAACAACTACGATACTAAAAATTGGTACAATTAGCTTAATGACAGAATCGAACGAACACAGTGAAATTCGACTACCTCTTCTAGCAAAGCCAGATACCTAGCTTCATAGAGATGCAGAGTCTTGCTCTCTGAAGGAACTAAAACCTGATTCACCGCATAAACAAACAATTGAGCAATCAACTGAAAATCGAAGAGACTCGATTTCAGGCCAAAAGCCTAAAAATGCGAAAGCGGACCTCGTTCGAGTTGAAAGGAAGGAGCGGGAGCTCGAGGGAGCTGAACTTCAGCGACGATCGACATCGCCATTTCGGCGTTCTTTGGCGGCGAAGATATGTTCGCTGAAAATCGAACGGCCGAAACGAGTAGTGGCGGGAAGAGTACATTACGGTCGAGTCGCTGCTCCGGCAACCACAACGTTGAGTCGGTTGGGCAGAGAAATGGAGCGGTCGCCGGCGACGAATTCGTGGCTCAATGAAGCCGGAGAGGCTGGATGGATTAACGGAGCTCGCTCCATATCCCATGGAGTTCGGATTTTACAGAGAGAAATCTTTTGGCTCCTGAATTATCCTGTAAATGTCTACGTGTCAGTACTGAAGTACAAGAAGCAGAAAGGATTACTTCTAGCTGCTAAAATTGTACCGGTTTACCAATTTAGTCTCTAATTTTAGAATGTTATCCTTTTGTACTGGATTCTCTACACTAACTAGGGCCCAACCCAACACAAATTGGGCCAAAAAGTGATCTCAGTAGGCCCAAATAGGCAAATACGGCTCCACGCCCGACCGTGAGAAAGAAGCAGAGGACGGAACGGAACCTCATCGAACTAACCAGAGAAAAGGGAAGGACGGAGAAGAAGAAGAAGAAGAACAGGACGAATACTGAAAGCGAAGAACGAAAGGCAGAAGAAATCCGAACAGAGTAGCGCAGTTAGCAATCGAATATGGCGGAGGCCGTTGACGTGAACGCGAAATGGGACGCTTGTATCGATCTGACCGTTCGCCGCTTCGTTTACTCGTCCATGGCTGGTGCCTTCGGCGGTCTCCTCTTTTTCAGTTAGTTTTCCTTCTTCTTCTTCTCATCTCTCCCCCATTTATCCGTTTACCAATAGATGTTTAAACGCCAACTATACAACCTTATTTTAATTAGCTCGGAAGGTCTGAAAATGGTGGAACGGGCCGAATAGTCCCGTACTTGGTTGCACTCTTCGGATTAGGTTTTTTCTTCTGGTGGGTGGTGAAATTTTGTTTCTACTTGTTGCTTGGCTAAAATTCCTTTCGGTTTAAGGAAATTACCAGTTCTGCCTTGTCTTTGTTGGTTTCCCATGAAGGATTGATTGAATGAATGTGGAAAGCCTTGATTTTTAGAATGGATGAGCGAGAGAATGTAAAGATGCAGTTATGCTGGTTGTGTAAGGTGTAAGAAGATGCACACACAATCACGATCCTTATGCGCTGTATATCTGTGGCTTGCATGAGCTAGATTTATGCTTGTTTTTAATAAATTGAATGCTGGGGGGATGTTCTAATAATAATGAGTTGATGATGTGATCTTCCGTTTCAAAATAGGGACACCAGTGACTCGCTGGGCTGCTGTAGCATTTGGTGCAGGAGTGGGCGCTGGAGCCGCGTACACTGAGTGCTCTCGTATTTTTGAAGGGTCTCCTGCAACATCACCAGCTCTTAAGGTGGCGAGTGCTCCAACTCCTCAGGTGAGATGGAGTGATTGTTTATTTGTTGCTCTAATACATGCATTCCGGAAGTTACATGGGATTTCGTGCAATATGAATCTGTATGAGTAGATTTTCTCCTCCACTGGAATTAAGTTTGGTACCAAAAACCATAATTTTGATACTGTAGACCGAAATCACTTCATTCTCAAGGTAAACTCGAAGTGCTTAAGTTAGTAGATAATAAGCAAAGAGGACAAAAGGAACCATTGAATTTAACATTTCATCATGATGAGGCAAAGCATGTGTAGCAAAAAGGAGTGTTGCCACATCAATAGTCTGGAAGGTTGTCTTGATTCTGATTCCCGGGCATTAAATCGTGGTATGGACCTCACAGAGAATGTCACTGGTAGCTGGTTATGGTATTCTTCCTTTTGGAGTTCTACGAACTTAAATTATCCGGCTATGTAGCTAAGATATCCCGTTAGCAGGTTACAATGCCGCGGAGAGCCTGAATGATTGATAACGTACTGATATATAGATGACCAAGTTGACTTTTGGCTGTTTTGTTGAGCTGTAGACTCTTTGATTTACTTAGTTGTGTCACTTAGTTAAGTTGGCCAAGTGACAAAGGAAACAAAGAGCTTCTTCTTTTTTTTTTTTTTTTGTAAGAACAGTGTGATGCCAATCACCAGCAATGAAAGATCTGACATTCTATTATGCCGACTTTCTGATATTATACTCATGTGTATTTTTCTTGCTCTCCATATGTTTTGAGTTGTTAGCTTACCAGTTACCGTTTAAGGTCTACTGATACCTGCCTTGGTAAGATAGGATTAGGATTTAGGACAGTCAAAAGGAGCTCGAATGTCCATATCGAACTTACTATGCTTGTGTCTTTGATTTCCCCTACTAAGTTCCCACCTGTAGAACATGTGACTACTATATGATAACTCTAGTATTTCATTGTCAAACGAATGCTGCTCTCCGTGCTTTTTCTCTTCTTATACACGGGTGCTTCCCCCAAAGTTCGTTCAGCTGATGAATCTAACGCCCCTTTGTCTCTGCTTGCGTGAACCTACTCTCTGCAGGAGGCACAGGACTGAAACCTTGACTGAGACTGAGAGACTTATGGATATAATACAATGATGATGATCAATTGAAGAACCCGATGAGGATTTATTTTATTTTTTCACTTTGAGAAAATTTTTAAGGATTGAGAACGGTTGTTGCTCCAGCTGCTTCTGCTGCTACGCAACTGCTTAGTACAAAATGTTGCTACATTCCTCTTGGTTGATCACATTAACAATCTAGCCTGACATTTTTACTGTTTGTATTTGGCATTTGACGGTAAAAGTCCTCTTTTTTGTCATGTGGATTCGGTTTGGGCACCATGGAAGTGTAGGGCGCTTACATGGTTGATATCTAGCAATATCTTGCAGCCAATATAAAGCATGGAAAAACAATTTTCGCCAACTGGCTCGTTCGAAAATTACCTGGGATTATTTTGACAGATGATGATTTTTGTTTTGACAGACAATAGAAACAGATGGAGTTCGTGGTTCATTTCAGGGGATATGTAATGAAGTGGTTAAATTTGTACATAAAATTATTTCAACAATTCGAGTTATTGGAATCAATTGATGCTTGATTTCTTATCGAACCAACTTTTCCACTGCCAAATGGATGATTTGTTCCAGTGGAAGTTTTTTTTTTTTTTTTTTTACTCTGAAAAGCTTTTAATCGAGTTGACTTTCATATCTCCACACAGCACCAACTCCATATCCACACTCTTATCCTATCCCCACATTCACTGACCAGTATCCCGGTTTTGACTTTTGGGAGATGGATTCATCAATGTTTTGGCTGTAACATATTTCTTTCTGAATTCCTAGGCACCACACTCTGACCAGTGGAACCCGGCAGGCGCAAAAGGGAGGATATATAAATATGAGAGTCCATTCAATGACCCCCCTTTGACTCTTTGCTCCTATTTATTTTAATTAATTAACAGACACGCAAACCCACCTTTGACCATACTAGATTGGCTAAACTTGTCACAGAAATTATACATGCATCCTCATCATCGATTTATCTTAATAACGTTAATACAGGTTCGATCGAGTGGTTGTGATGCCAGATTTTGAAATCAGAGGTTACGTTGATATGATTTGAATCGGATTATCTGTCGTCGACTGAAAAGCCACGAGAGCAATATTCTCCACGATGATCATGGGCTTGTACATATTTAGATTTGTGTTTCTGGTCCGGTTTGTAACCTTAGGGTTACTCCGTTAAAAACATACTATATTTACTTCTCATACTTTTTTTTTATTTGTAATCTTCTCTAATATAATGAAGCTAACTCTCTCATCGATGAACAGAGTTTACACAGATCTCGCTCCATATTTAGTACGAGCTGCTGGTGGGGGGTTTCTCTCTTTCTTCCTCCCCCTTCACCTCTCATGGATTCACAGTGGCTGCACGTGAAAAGAGAGAAAACGCTCCATCCCTCCTCCTTGAAAAGGGAAAACCAGCCCCCAGCCACTGCAATTGGAGCAATAGCCTGCTCCAAGGTCATCCACCCATCAATAAATGACACTTCTTCATAAACAATGTCACTAGCTAGCTAGCTAGTTTTCTTTCCTTTTGAATGAAACAAGAGCATGAAGAATTGAAGATACACGGTTCATTCAATAAGAGATAGCAATGATCTTATCTGCAACTATCGAAACCACACTATTAACATTCGAGCCAAATTGATCCGGATCGCTGGTTCATTTGATATATAGCTTTCATATCGAAGGGAATACTTTGCTTTTTAGTTCCAACCTCGAACCATGATCAAATTACTTGATTGAATCAACTTCAAATACAATTTCATCCGATTTAGATCCTCCTCTCTCTCACACACAATATTGATATGTTTCCATCAATTTTCTATGTTGTCAGGACTTAAGAAAAAACAATTTATTTGTCGTCAACGTCAACGATAAGTCATTAGTTCTCATTGAATAATGAACCCGGTTTTTCATACTCGTGAATTAGCTAACACAAAACATGTGTTTTTTTTTTTTTTACTTTCTCGCATTATCCAATTACGATTCCATCCCAACCGCACTCTATCATCTATGGACCTCCCAACCCCAATTTGAAAGACCTAGCTACTAGCAAAAGTGAATAAAGAAAGAACATATACGATCGACCCAGAAAATAAGGCAGGTAGAGAAATGGGAAATCCACAGCAATTACTGCAAAAGGGAGGTAACAGCTGAATGCATTAACTTCTTCTCACCCTAACCACCCACATTCAATATTTCACCTCAACACTACTCAATCTTAGTGGTGCAATTTCGGTTATTTCGGTTATAACCGATGACCAATCGGCCTGTTATCGGTTAACCGAAATAACCACCCCTACCGAAAACCGATCGAAATAGGCTTCGTTATCTCGGTTATCGGGACCACTTTTAAGACCAAAAACCATTTCGTCTAGCCTCCGATAACCGACCGAAGTCAATTACTTCGGATACTGATTAGTGGATAATCGGCCGATTATCAATTGAACCGGCCGGTTAACCGGTAACCGAACTGCCACCTCTACTCAATCTTGCATTATAAAGTCACGTCTCTTTCCCCACTTCCTCCTCTTATCACACCAACCCTTTCTTCTACCTACAATGGCTTTGACCATCACAACCACCAACCTCTTGGTCGCGGTCATCGTTTCGGTACTACTAGCGTTTTCCCAAGTGGGTCTCGCTCAGTTCTTCAACGGCACCGTCGGCGGCGGCGAGGGAGGCGACGACGGGGACGCCGGGGAAGTGTCTGCCGGCGGCGGGGGGAGCGGTAGTAGTACTAGTACTACTCCGACCAAGGAAGCGTTGGTCCCAGCGTTGTTCATATTCGGCGACTCGCTGATCGACAACGGCAACAACAACAACCTGGCTTCTCTAGCCAAGGCCAACTACCTGCCGTACGGCATCGACTTCAACGGTGGCCCCACCGGCCGGTTCTCCAACGGCTACACCATGGTCGACGAGATCGGTAATTAAACCATTGTTGTTGTTACTGAGTTTTTTTTTTTCTTGATATGTGGTGAAAACTGACTCGTTGGAAAAAAAAAATGCATGCATGCAGCGGAGCAGCTAGGGCTTCCGTTGATTCCGCCGTACACCGAGGCGAACAACGGCGGCGACGTGACTAGGGGTGTCAACTACGCCTCTGCTGCCGCCGGGATCCTCGACGACACCGGCAGAAACTTCGTAAGATTCTTACTTTTTAGTTTCAGACTAGAGATATAAAGTTTTAACGATACGAAACAGTTTGAACCAAAATTTTAGTACAAAATATTCTCTTTTACCGCGACTAAACTTGTATCATTTTATGGTGAATTCTGTTGATATGAAGGTAAATTTTACATTTAGATTATTACATAGGGTAAATAGATGGGGGGGCTACAATGGTTAGATATGTTTTGTAATTAAATGATTGGGATATTGACCCTTCTGAAATAGCTTCAATAAATTACACATTTATTAAATGATGTCAGGAGATGTTGTTACAACCAATTAATTGCTTCCCATAATGGTACAATAATAACAGATTCCTCACTCTATGCATGCAAAAATTCCGATTTGGTCCCTAGTTTGTGCTTTTTTGACTTTCGAGTTTTCCGGGTGGGTCGGATCCATGCAGGTGGGTCGGATCCCATTCGACCAACAAATCGAAAACTTCCAGAACACGCTGGACCAGCTGACCAGCAAGGTCGGCGCCGTCGATGCCGCGCAGGGCGTCGGCCGGAGCATATTCTTCGTCGGAATGGGCAGCAACGACTACTTGAACAATTATCTCATGCCCAATTACCCGACCCGCGGGCAGTACAACGGGCAGCAGTATGCCGATCTCTTGGTCCAGCAGTATACCCGCCAGCTCAATGTAAATTTACCTCCTTACCCCTCTCCAGCTTCAGATTCACCTAGTAGGTAAAAGTAAAACTGTAATTTTTCGTTTTTTTACTGCAGACGCTTTACAATCTTGGAGCGAGAAAGTTTGTGATAGCTGGGCTGGGAGTGATGGGCTGCATCCCGAGCATCCTGGCCCAAAGCCCAGCCGGGCTCTGCTCCGAGGAAGTCAACAAGCTGGTCACTCCCTTCAACCAGAACGTGAAGGCAATGATCAACAACTTCAACGCCAATCTCCCCGGCGCCAGGTTCACTTACATCGACATTGCCAAGATGTTCCGCGAGGTCCTCACCAACTCCGAACGATACGGTACGACGACGTATCTCTTGCAGCCCGTTTCGTCGTAGTAAGGAAGTGGTTTTCGAGACGTGACATTGCTTTCGAGTTCGCTGCATTTGATGACGAAGAGTAGTATCTGCATGATGCAGGGTTTAGCGTGGTGAACAGAGGGTGCTGCGGGATAGGGAGGAATGCAGGGCAGATAACGTGCTTGCCGTTCCAGACGCCTTGCGACGAACGTGGGCAGTACATATTCTGGGATGCGTTTCATCCGACGGAGGCTGTGAATGTGCTGATGGGGAGGAAGGCTTTCAATGGCGATACCACTTACGTTTATCCTATCAACATCGAGCAGCTTGCCCGCATTGGATGAACAGTTCCGAAAAACAATTGAGGCTTTGGTTACAGTCAAGTAGTGTTTCTTTGTTTCTGTTCCCATCCTCCCAAAACTATAGTTTATGCAATGTGAAGAAAAAGTTTCTTTTGTTGTGTGTGTTGTTGTTGTTGTTGGGTCTGGCCATGGTGAAATGAGACGTAAGACGGTTTGGTTGCTTGTTACTGTTTATTGATACTTGTTCAACCTGTCTTCTGGAGGTTCTGAATGGAGAGGGTTAGAAAGAAGGCTGGCTAACCGGTTATTCGACAACATGAAGCACCTAAATTGTCATTGTTACTGATTCACTGGATTAAGAACAAGCTCACACCAATTGCCATCTTTCAAAAGGGATCACAGTGGATAGTAAACTGTCAAGTGCAATGATGACACAGTGTACTATAGAGATCAAAACTTGTTGGTGTACACTGGTTTCCATGTCCGGTTTTCTGCTTCTGAGAATCTGATCTCAGTCGAGGAAACCACGACGCACCAAGTTGGCTTATTACATCCCTCTCACGGGTCATTTTTCAGGCTGAAAGGCGATGAAATGCAAATGATAACTGCACAGGTTCAACTCTCTGGGCTACAGATGAATCATCGTTAGTGCATACCTGGGCGAACCCCCCTGTGATGCTTTAGAGATAATTGGAAAGCATTCATCAGTCGTATGCGTCCGTTAGTTCACACACTCGATGCCAGTCAAAGGATCCCCTGCATGGAGTTGAAGGGCAACATCTCCGACAACCTGGAGTTGACTTAAACATCAATAAATCTGATAGGGTTGCTAACAAGTAGCCTATGAGTCTATAAGCCAACTCTGAATTTCATACCTTAGCCATGGATCTGTACGAGTGTTCTGTAACCCCTGCTACATGAGGAGTGATGATGACATTGTTGAGCTTTAGAATCGGATCATTAGGATCAAACGGCTCGGTCCATGCCACATCAATGCCCAAGCCACCCAAGTGTCCCGACTTAAGGTGGTCGAAAACAGCTGAGTAATCTAGTAAGCCTCCTCGAGCAATGTTTAGCAAAAGGGAACCCTTTCTCATTGAAGATAAGAATGAATTGTTGACTATACCTACCTGAAGATTAAAAATTACCCAAACCAATAAGGATTATAAGATGCAGCAGGAACTGAAAGATATGAGGGAAAATGACGGTGAAGGCCAAGGACAGAAGGGAGAAGATCTTACTGTCTCTTTGTTCATACATAAGCAGCAAACAACTATGTCCGCCTTGCCAGCGAACTCGTGAATTTCTTCATGACTACCCTTCTCGTCAACCAAATCATGAACAATGCCACCTTGAGGTGGTGCACATATTTAAGGAAAATGTCAAAATGAAGTAACATCCCATACAACTTCTCCATGCAATTTAAAGCAATATATTACCATTGGAATGCAGGGCCCAACTCCTCTTTGTGGCAATAATTCTCACACCAAATGGCTTCAATCGCTTAGCCAACTCAATCCCTATATTTCCATATCCCAAAATGAATACCTTCAGAAGGGAAACCGGAAAGTATGAGAGGCGGAACAACCAACCATCGGCATTTTCAACTATTTCTCATTTTGTGGCACATTTCGAGAACCCTACAGTTCAGAGGCTGGCAAGGACAGAACCACTCACCGTTTTGCCAAATAAAGTGTCACCAATTGGTTCTCCAAGCTTTTTTTGCTGCACTGCAGTTTCAAGCTCATGCTGCAAATAACAAGCATAGTCTCATGTTATCAGAGGAAGCCATAATAAGCAGAGTCCGATGATATCAGAATACCCACAGTAAGGATCAAAATGCAGAAAGAATCCATGGAGTTATCAGCTTCACACGTCTCATAACAGTAAACCGAAAACCAACCTGCTTACGCAGAAGACCCAACATCAGATATATACTCATCTCTGCACAAGATGTCGCATTTCCAGTCACATCACTGGGGATTCTAGCTACCTTGATCCCACATTTTGTAGCAGCATCAATGTCCACACCTTCATTGAACAAAATTCCAAAATTTCAACAGCTAAAACGAATGCAATGAAGGTAGACACTTATTCACAAAACCACATAGAAAAAACAACTCTTTTCTCACCTTCAAGCCCCACACCATACTGCATTACCAGCTTCATCCGATTCGCCCGCGACAGGACATTTGAATCCAGCCGCATGTTTTTCACCACGCAGAGGTGGTAATTAGCTATGACATCGGGCACTTCACTAAGAGGAACATCATCAACCTACAATGGAAAAACTTGGCAGAGAAACGCAAAATTACAGACTCCAATTGGAAGTTGCAGTGAACTTTCGTGATTTAAAATGGCACAGTGAGTGACAGAGTACCTGAATGAAAGGGTACTTAGCCAAGTACTCTCTGGTGTAGTTATGAGAAGCAGGAAAATGAGGCCCGCAAAACAGAACCCGAGTCACTTGGCTTTTCTCACTTTCGCCGACCATTTTGCTCTCCTCCTTCGGCAGCGTATCTGAAACCATGATCGAAGAACATAGATTAACGAAGGCCTCATTTCAGGGGGGGGAAATCAAACGAGAAAATCGCTAGCTAGGCATCAGTTCAATCGATAACTAAAGAGAAGATTCGAACGGGAAGAGGGGGGGAACCGACCTGAGAAGTTACGGAGGAGGAATCGGCGGCGGGAAGAGGCGGCGACGGCGACGGCGGAGACGGTACGGGTTGAATTGAGGAAGGCTCTTCGGAGATGCTGGCAGTACATATGGATTTTGTACCGGCGTTTGGCGATTGAGAGGGAAGAGAGCGAGCGTAGTTTGCGGATTGGAAGTTTCAAAAACGCAGTCAACGGCCAGCCGGCGACTCATTCACAGCCGCAAATCCGGTTCGATGATTACGACCCGAAAACCACCTAGTGAGTGAATCGGTTCAACCAATACCACCTGGCGAAGGAATCACGGCATATACACCATTATTCTTGGGCCTGGGCCGGCCCAAATACTTGCTGAATGCTGATCACAGACTAATAAAGCTAGCGAGTTTAATAAATAAAATAAAATATGAACGCCGCTGACCGTAAACCTAAATCTGATTCTTCCGATGTCCACCGGCGACGTGAAAAGAAGGCAATTCGACGAGTGGTTGCCAGAGGAACTGACGATTCAAATCCTGTCCAAGCTGCCGACGCCCTCCTCCGTCGGCCGAAGCCGCTGCGTCAGCAGATAGTGGCGGCGCATCCTTTCCGACCCCAAAATCATCAAAAAATCCATCACGTCGCCGCTGCCATCCGCGGCCAGGTTCCTGATCGCCCACTCCGCCTCGTACACCGTCCACTCCTCCAGAGACCTCAGCATCCTCTCCTCCGGCGCGCTGCCCGCCGACACGTTCGTCGCGGGCTGCGCCGGCGGGATCGTCTGCCTCGGCGACGGCAGGATCGAGGGCAAAATCTTCCTCTGGAATCCGACGAGCTCGGAAACCCACACACTCCCCTCGATTCCGCGCTCCCTCCGCCGCCGCTTCGTCTCCCCGATCGGGTTCGGCTTCGACCCGGGGACGAGCGACTACAAGGTGCTCGTCTCGCTCCCCGCCGTTGAACACAAGCCCCGTAGATTGATTTCGTCACCGACCCAGAAGAAAACTCTGTTTCTGGTGTACAGCCTGTGTGGAAATTCGTACAGGAAAATCAAGTCCGTGCCCGACACCCTCGGCCGCGAATTGGACGCCGTCCAGTCGCTCGGCTGCTCGTCGTCGTCAGCAGCTAGATGTCACTGGATGTCGCCCTATTATTACGGCAATCGTCTCGCCCTTTTCACATTCGACATGAGCAAGGAAGCGTTCGCGGAGCTGCGATTGCCCGTGCCCATAGATCGGGTCGCGGATTTCTTTCGGGCGAGACATTCTTTCCACATGGTTAAAGAAGAGTCGTGCCTTGTGGCAATTTCCTCCAGAATTGAAGTCTGGAAGGGGACGGTTTGGGAGGTGTGGGCGACGCTGAGCTACGTTGCTCTGGCGGAAGGGAAGTGTTCTTGGGTCAGGTTGTACGAGGTGGTGGAGAGCTTCCCTGTTGCTCCGATCACCTGGCTGCGATTTCCGAGGCTGTGGAAGGACGGCGAGGTGTTGGCGCGGTGCAGCATGAATTGTAAGAACGAGCTGCGTGTGATGGATCTGGAGACGGAGCGCTGGGTTCTGGAAATCCAGATGAAATTGCGCGAGTGTGACCATTTGGAACTCTATACTTGTCTTCCATCTGCAATGTCTCTGTCTTGTTTTGGAGGAAGAAAGGGGTGTCCTTTGATTGGTTATTTAAAACTAGTAGGAATCTTTACCAATACTTTAAAGTATATAGTAGAAATGCTAGTAAGTGTAATTGAGATAATACAATCAACCATTTTTCTTATCTTATAAATATTAAACACCAAAACAATGCAGATTTGGTAAAGGTAAGAAACAATGAAGTATTCCATATCTGTTCTATCTCTGTGTTTGCAAAATCATACAAAATTAATGGGTAATTTTTATATATTAGTGTGATGACAATACTGACGATTTAAATGTATGAAACTGTTTACACCAAAATTAAATCTGTATCACATTGGTTAAATACAAGGGATTAAATTGTTTTATAAGATCAACTTAATTATAATAGTTCAAATTAATATGGGTCACACATATTAGATTTTTGGGACCATTACCCCATGCCATCATGCACGCTACTCTAGTCATGCAATCCAAAAATTGGCTAAGTGTTGGAGCACTCCATATGACATGATCAGCATACATACCACCCCAATGAGGTGATGACTGGTATGATCAGGGGTTGATGATGGACATACGCCCCTATGGTGTGGCCAAGGGGTGATCAACATAGTGTAGTTAGGGGGTAATCAGCACACCCCTTAGGTAGGAGGGTAGTAAGGTGGAGCGATGACGTGAGTTTGGTTAAAAAGGAATGGATGGCCGAATTTGACCAAGGGGTGATCACCAACCCCTTAGTGTTGGCCAAGTATGGAACGTGATGACTGATGAGTATGGCAAAGAGCACCCACCATGAGGTGGTCAAGGGGGTCATCAACGTACGGCCCCCTCGTAGTGGTGACTTATTTTTTCCGTTTTGACTCAAGAGGAGGGCACTATCGTCGTAGGGGCATCAATGGAGCAGAAAAGCGTAACCGTCACTCCACATAACCAGAGCGATTTTTAAAGAGAGTTACTTCCTGTGTGGGGAAGATGACAAAGAATGAGTTCGCCAAAATCACGCCAAACAACCTTATGTCTTCTTTATCTTTATGTTTTTATGTTTTGAACTCGTTAGTTCTAGCAAAGAGAGGCAACAATATTGAGGCAACAACTATAGTACTTGCAAGAAAACTATATGTATGAATCTTTCCCCTTTGTACACTTGCATTTATGAGTAAAAGCACATTAGACATATTAAGAAGTTCTCTTCTTCCATTGATTCACTGCAAGTTTAGAATCAGATCAGATCGAGGAAGGTACTCATGTTCGCCTCACTCGCCTAAAAAACAGGTATTACCCCATACAAAATACAAAAGAGATCAAGCAAATTGGGTAAAACAAATCATATTGAAATTGGGTAAATACCACATTTGATCACTGAGATTACTGAATCGTGTCATGTTTAGTCACTCGAAAAATTTAATATCAATCGTGGTCACTCGAATTACTGAAACATGTCACATTTAGTCAGTCTCCCGTTAGTTTTCGTCCAACTCCATTAATGAAGTTGGACGGAGGCTAACGGTAGAGTGACTAAATGTAACCTGTTTCAGTAATTCGAGTGAGTAAATGTGACATGTTTCAGTAATTCGAGTGACCGGAGATGGATGGAGGCTAACGGGTAGTGACTAAATGTGACATGTTTCAGTAATTCGAGTGGCCAAAAATGATATTAAAATTTTTTAGTGACTAAACATGATACAATTTAATAATCTCAGTGACCAAATGTGACATTCACCCTATTGCAAACATTTGCAATTACTACCGTATTTCGTCTTGGGCCTGGGCCGGCCCAAATACATGCTGATCAGAGACTAATAAAGCTATCGATTTAAATAAATAACACGGCCGCCGCTGACCGTAAATCTAAGCACACGATCTGATCATCCCGATCTCTCCAAAGATGTCCACCGGCGACGGTAAAAGAAGGCAATTCGACGAATGGTTGCCGGAGGAACTGACGACCCAAATCCTGTCCAGGCTGCCAACACCCTCCGCCGCCTGCTGATGCCGCTGCGTCAGCAAATAGTGGCGGCGCATCCTTTCCGACCCTGAAATCATCAAAAAAATCCATCACTTCGCCGCCTCCATCCGCGGCCAGGTTCCTGATCGCCCGCTCCGCCTCGTACACCGTCCGCTCCTCCGTCGACCTCAGCATCCTCTCCTCCGGCTCGCTGCCCGCCGACGCGTTCGTTGCGGGCTGCGCCGGCGGGATCGTCTGCCTCGGCGACGGCAGGATCGAAGGCAAAATCGTCCTCTGGGATCCGACGAGCTCGGAAACCCACACTCTGCCCTCGATTCCCCCTCCCCTCGGCGGCCACCTCCGGTTCGTTTCGCCGATCGGATTTGGGTTCGACCCGATAAGGAAACACAATCCCCGTAAACACAGTCCCCGTAAATTGGCATCGAGTCGGGGCACTCTGTTTCTGCTGTACAGCCTGTGTCTAAACTCGTACAGGGAAATCAGGGCCGTGGTAGACACAAAAGGTCGCGAATTGGACGCTGTCCTCCAGTCCTCTCTCGGCGGCTGTAGATGTCACTGGATTTCGCCGGGCTACTGCCGCAAATTTCTCGGCCTTTTCACCTTCGACATGAGCGAGGAAGCGTTCGCGGAGCTGCGATTGCCGATGCCCGTGCCGGTCGCGAATTTCTTACAGGCGAGACACTCGCTTCACATAGTTAAAGAGGAGTCGTGCCTGGTGGCAATTTCCTCCAGAACTGAAGTGGGGAAGGGGATGTTTTTGGATGTGTGGGCGGCGGTGAGCTACGTTGCTCTGGCGGAGGGGAAGTGTTCTTGGGTCAGGTTGTACAAGGTGGAGGGATTCCCAGTTGATTCGATCACTTCGCTGCGGTTTCCGGGGCTCTGGAAGGACGGCAAGCTGTTCGCGCGGTGCGCCATGAATTCGAAGAACGAGTTGCGGGTGATTGATTTAGAGACGGAGAAATGAGTTCTGGAAATCAAGATGAAATTGGAAGAGCGTGATGATTTGGAGTTGGTAACTTATCTTCCATCTAGGATGGCAATGGGTCGGGTTAGGGCAGGTTTTGTCAAACCCAAACTCAAACCCATGGGTTTATCTGCCAAAAAAACCCGGGGTAAAACTCGTTGGGTTTGAAAAACTCAAATCCAACCTAACCTGCTGGGTATTCGCGGGTTCATGGGTATCCGTGGTTTTTTGTGGTAAAAAATTTACAATAACAAGTTTCTTTTAAAATAAAAGTTTAACATCAATTTTCTCATTCAAATTGTTCATACAAAAAACACTAATTTAGAGCATACAAGAAAAACGCAAATGATCAATACAAATTGTTCAAAATTAAAGATAAACATCTATAAACCACAAGATAAATTGAAAGTTTCTTCCTCATCAACTAATTTTCTTCACTCTCCATTCCATAATATCAACTTCATTCTAAACAATTAGAAAGAACAAATTATTCATGTCTCCACAAACGTAAAGAATAGTAGTTGTTTAAGAAAGATATATTATTTAGAATATTAAATATAACGGAAAGTAATTATATGTGTGTGGGCGGGTACCCATGAGGCGGGTTTACCTAAATCCAAACCCAACCCAACTCGGTGAATAGTGTAGCGGGTTTAAACCCGAACCCGGCCCAAAACCCGTCAACACGGATTTTACCCGCGTTGACTGGACCGGGTCGGGTGGGTACCCGTGAGTTCGGGTTTTGTTATCATCCCTATCTACAATGTCATTGTCCCGCTTTGCAGGAAGGAGGGAATGTCATTTGATTCCTTAGTGCAAACGAAGGATGCACAACAAAAGTAGAGTAATGTTGGTTTGTCACTGCAATTGAAGAAAGTTTGTCTAATGAATGATTATTTCAGTTCAAGGGACAAGGAAGTAACTACAATGTTTTATGTACTATGTTCGGTTAATAAACAGTTGCGATGACTCGTGAACAAGGGTTTGATCCAGTGATCGTATTATTGATCTTGAATATGGAGATCTCAAAAATTCGATTTCGTTAAGTAGCGCCTAATTAAAAATCAAATGTCATTGTAGTTTAAGGGGCTAATTTACTGCGTTCAATAGGCTAATGATTATACTCAATGGTCCGTATGAACTCCTCTCAAAGGTGACTTCATTAAAAATGAGGCTAAATTGATAAGATATCATATCGTTTAAACGCGGTGCACCACTGAATCTAGCATAAATCTATATGAGTGTAACTGAGATAATACAACCAACCCTTGTTCTTATATAATAAATACTAAAACGACTCAATGATTTTTAAGCACATCAAAATAATATGAAAATTCAATTTGTTAAAGGTAAGAACTAGGAACCATTTTTGTACTCAGTATCTGTTCCACAGAAGTGCGTCTCATGCATCTACCTCACTGTATGCAAAACAATACAATGCGAACGGTTTTGTCGTGATGGCAATACTTATAGTTTGAGGAGAAATTTTACAATGCTATATAGTATTGATGCTATAAGATTTTGCCTTTATGGTACAACTTAAAATTGTACATTTACGTTATGGTACAACTTCAGATTGTACCTATACTTTTTGTACAAATTCTTTTATGGTACAATTTGAACTTGTACCTTTATGTGATGGTACAACTTCAAGTTGTAAAGTTGTACCATAACATAATGGTACAAATTGCTTTATGGTACAACCTAAACTTATACATTTAATGTTATGGTACAACTTTAAGTTATATATTATAGCACCAAAACTATATAGCATAGTAGAAGTGCTCATAGTTTGAGCGGTATGAACACGATTAAATATAATCAAAATCACAATTTCAATACAAAAATACTCTATCACTCACTTTTCCGGTATGATTTTACAATCTTAAATCTGATTTATTTTGTTACCAAACAATGTCACCAAATAAATACATACATTTACAGGTAAGAAACACACAGCCTAGCTTGTTGGAGAGGCAAACTTTTCGAGATCTTAAAATCGCCAGTTCCAACATGTACTTTCCAGTTTTGCTTCCGTTTTGGTCCTCTTAATCACTTAGCTCATTAATGACTCTTAAATTCCTTAATCATCACTCAATATTAATTAATTTATTATTAACTAATTAATCTCCATTAGTGATCAGTGTAACTTCCAATTTCCCCCATCACTAGATCCACCAATAAACTGTCCACAGTTTTATACACTACTCCCTTATATTAAAATGTAGCATTGTGCAGCCTCTGCGGTGCCATTTCTTGGCGCCTTTTGCTAATTACTTCAATTCCATCGAATATGACACTCAAGAAAAATAATAATATTATTATAATTATAATCATTATTAACTTAAATTTAATTCCATGGATCGTCTCGTCCAGCTATAAATGAACTGCCCCTCACAAGCTTCACCACTTTCACCTTCCCATTTCCCCCTTCGCCAAGAAAATTTCAGGGACTCAGATTTCTTGAGTCGTGGTTAGAGTGCTTGTTAATAATAATAATAATAATAATAATCAGTATATGATGGTCACTGTAGTTAGACTACTTGTTAATTCTGTGGTAGCCTTGCTGATGGTGGCTGCTGCTGCGTCGGCGGCGGCAGCCGGCGGAGAGGTGACGTACGACGGCAGGTCGTTGATGATCGGCGGCCAGCGGAAGATTTTGTTCTCCGGCTCCATTCATTATCCAAGAAGTACTCCCGAGGTATGTATATCATTGACAAAAGCTCAACCTGCATTTAGTTCTTCGTATGGTATCAGAGACTTTACTGTAACATAAAGATAATACGAGTTCTGAAATGATTTGAATTTTATTAGAGGAGCAGAAAGTAATATAAATTTTTGGTTATATTTATGAGAGTTTTTTCTTCTTCTTCATTTGTTACTATTGGTAATCCACAAGAATGAGAAGGAATGCTCTGTTTGGCAATTAGTTATAATATAATGAAGAAACCAAAGAAGGGTTTTTTTTTATAATTAATTGGAAAAGCTACAACTTTCAGTATCTGTGGGTTAGGGAGCTCCAACTAAGAGAACTTACCGAATTTGGAATGAGAATGTAAACCGAAACATACTAATAAGTCATGAGAAATAGACAATTTTGCCGTTCATACCCAAGCTAGAATCAATTTCTTTTTTTGTTTCAATGAAGAAAGTTAAAATTCGAGTAAAATTACTTGTAATGAAAAAAACTTATTGATAATGAAACAACTATTATGTCTTCAGATGTGGCCATCGTTGATCAGCAAAGCCAGGGAAGGAGGCATTGACGTTATCGCGACCTATATTTTCTGGAACCTTCACGAACCCCAATCTGGTCAGGTACGTTACTATTACACGACAAATGAAAATCGAATTAGTAATACACATTTTAAGTTGTATGAGGTACCCTATTTTGACTTACGATGAAGTAGACGAAAAATAAAGCAACTGACTTCGAATTCGAAGATTTCAAACTTGAATTACTAAACACGTTTAAGTTGTATACTATAGTTATACCCTAATTTGATGCTTAATTGCTTATGGGGGAAATTTTTGCAGTATGATTTCAATGGAGGCCTCGACGTTGTTGGGTTCATAAAGGAGGTCCAGGCCCAAGGCCTCTATGTTTTCCTCAGAATTGGGCCTTTCATCGAGGCGGAGAGGTCCTATGGGTAAACTACATTTCACTCCTTCATACTTCAACCAACTACCATTTCATACCCAAACTACAATATTTTATCGTTTGACTAGGATCTGGGATCTCAAATTTTATTTTCAAATTTCAGCACATGATTCTTGCTTGTTTTGTACTATTAACCAAATGAAACCATAAATTAGTTTTAAAAAAATATACTGCGGGGGGAGAAGAAAGGGAATCTTTAGGACCTAATGTGTAAAATTAAGAAAGTGTTGGTGTGACATTGCAGAGGGCTGCCAGTCTGGCTACGTGACATCCCAGGCATTGTTTTCAGATCCAACAACGACCCATACAAGGTACGTGTACTGCCACTTGACATGTTAGCCACGTGTGCGCTGCAGCGCGCGATCAGTGTACCGGTTTGTCATTCGAGTAAAAGTTCGAGGAGGAAAATGTAATTTGTACCTTCGAGAAATAACGTCCTGAGTCTTACTATGCACATTACAATTAGTTTGGTCGCAGGTTTACATGCAGAACTTCACCACCAAGATAGTTACCATGTTGCAGTCGCAAAATCTGTTCGCCTCACAGGGTGGCCCTATAATATTAGCACAGGTACGTATCGATAAATTTCGAAGACGTCGAATTATTCATCGTATTGTTTCGTGTTTCGTTGATGTTTAATTTTTTTTTAATTTTATTTTTGATTGTGGTTTACAGGTTGAGAATGAGTATGGCAACGTAGAGGAAGCTTATGGGGAAGAGGGTAAATCGTACCTTCGATGGATCGCGGAGTTGGTTGTGGGTCTCAACACCGGGGTGCCATGGGTTATGTGCAAACAAGATGATGCTCCCGAACCCTTGGTAATATATATTCGATATCCATATAGTTTTTTTTTCTAATGTACGTGTCAGTATCGAATAAAATATTATTTAAAATTTAAAGAATTAAACGGTCAAATTTTTTTAGAATGAAAAAAAAAACATCCGAATCTAACAATTTTTCAATTTGGATAATTTCGATCCAAACATCGATTCGATTTAATTCACATTGGTTTGGATTCGCATGTGTAGATAAACTCGTGCAACGGGAAGAAATGTGGGGAGACGTTCGTCGGACCCAATTCTCCGAACAAGCCGTCAATATGGACAGAGAACTGGACAACTCGGTGATGATTCGTTTTATCCTAGTGATGAAATAAATCTGATTATGTCATAGATTGTGAGGGAGCAAAGTGATTAACTTCTTAATCTTGGACTTAACCTCTCATTCTCAGCTATCAGGCCTTCGGCGAGGATGCAGTTGTGAGATCCGCCACAGACATAGCCTTTCACACCTTGCTCTTCATCCTTGCAAAGAATGGAAGCTTCATAAATTACTACATGGTAATAGATAATATTCCTAGGTCAAATTTCTGTCTTTCTTCCGTGTAATATCACTTATCACGATAGTCGGAATTTACCTTAATTTTGACCCCAAAAAAATGCGTAAACTTTTTTTTTAATGAATTATGGTACTTGCTCTTTAATGTTGTTGGTTTGTATATGCAGTATCATGGTGGAACTAACTTTGGAAGATCAGCATCCGCATTCGTTACAACTAATTATTACGACCAAGCACCCATCGACGAGTATGGTATGCGAATCACCTAAATTTCCTAAATCCAAGCACTCATTGGTTTGCTAATTCACTCTTGTCCTTAATTTTATTGATCTAATTAATTTGGTGGGGTTGACTTTAGGTATGGAGAGACAACCGAAATGGGGCCATCTGAAGGAGCTGCATGCTGCAGTAAAGTCGTCGGCTGCCCCATTGCTTTCAGGAGTGCAAGTTAATTTCCCAGTAGGACCAAACCAATGGGTAAAATTATTACTAAACTTCCTCTAGCTAGACAAACTAATCAACACCTATAGTGATTGTGCGACACAAAGTCTTATATATAGTATAAAAAGTGTCACAATTACCAAAACACATAATAAAAATTAATTATAGTAAACTTGATGTTGATTAGTTTGTGGGTTAAATTTACCATTTCGGTTAATATGCTGACGAGGAATAAGCGTCGGTGTGTTCTAACATCATCGATTAAAATCGTGCCGTCTAACGATCTTAGTTGTTAGAAGTACGTGATAACATTAACAGAGACGCTTAATTCTAAACATCAGCATATTATCCTTGTTTCAAGTTTTCTAAAGTGAAAAAAATATGAGATTACTATATCATATAATAAAGCTTGGGTTGCGGTACAAAAATCCAAGGACTATAAAACCAGTGTCTTACCACCCCCTGATATGATCGTATCGGAGTGGTATTGATGCATTGACGGATCAAGCATCGCAGCACAGGAACAATAAATAAACTAAAACAACTAAATTATTAGGGGTTTTCTTCTTCATTTGACTATTAAGACTGAATCACAAAGTACATATTTATAACGATGTAGGCATATGTGTACTACGAGGATGGGGGAACAGGGCAATGTGCTGTGGCCTTCTTGGTCAACCCTGAGAAGCATGGGACTCCTGTTCCAGTCACGTTTCAGAATGGCTCATATGTCCTGCCACCAAAGTCAATCAGCATCCTGCCAGACTGCAAGAACGTTGTCTTCAATACTGCCACGGTAAGGCCTCGATCGTGTCTGTGTATGAATCTTAACCACTTTATTACGATTAAGTACGTACTAATTAAGTGATTAAGTAGCTAGTATTAGCGCTTAATCCAGTCGAAATGTATGTTGTTTAATTTTGATGTTAATTAATGGACGGATAATGGAGTTCAGGTCAGCGCTCAGTCCAACTCGAGAACAATGAGCAGGAGCAAGATCTTCGACAGACCAGAGCTGTGGGAAGAGTACAAGGAAGCTGTTCCTCGCTACGACGATACGACGTCGGTTAGATCCCAGAAGTTGCTTGACCACATTTCCACTACCAAAGATGCTTCTGATTACCTTTGGTACACGTTTAGGTACGTACTCATTACTGTTACTGTTACTTAATTGTACTAATGATATTAGACGACGTAGCGTCGTACACAGTTAAGCTTTAATCCATAATTATCTCGACCTTAATCATGCTTAAGATAAAGGAATTAATTAATGTTGATCATGACGTGTAATTACTACTCGTTGACCACAACTGCAGGTATGATAATCAACGCATTAGTAATGGAGGTTTACTCAACGTGACCTCCTTAGGCCATGCTTTGCATGTGTTCGTCAACGGTCAACGCGTAGGTATGGCAAGAGTTACGATTCTCATGTATGTCGTACGTCGATACAATATTTTGTACCAATACCTGATTGACGATGTTTAAGCGATACGAATGTTTTTAATTGAATTGAATAATTGGGCAGGATCTGCTCATGGGAGTCATGAGAAGCCAGGGTTCAACCTCGTAGCTCAACTTCCTCAGGGTGCCAATAGTGCTGGAACTACCAATGTCACTTTGCTCAGCGTCACAGTTGGATTACAAGTATTATATCAATTCATCATCAAACCAATTCAATTTAATTCAATTACATACCAAACAAATGAAGATATTTAATGAAGAAATGAAAATAATACCTACCCTAAATTGTTTTAGGACTCAGGAGCATTTCTAGAGAAGAAGGCAGCAGGACCAATCAAAGTTGTGATTCGAGATCAAAACGACGTCGTACATGATTTTAGAAAGCATCCTTGGGGATATCAGGTAGGAATGGTGGGGGAGAAATTACAAGTATTTACTGAGCAAGGAGCAAGGCAGGTTCAGTGGAGAAGCTTTTCCAATGGATTCAATCCAATCACTTGGTACAAGGTAGAATAATTCATTTATATATATATATATAAATCACAAATTCAAATTACCATAATTAATTAATGGGTTATTAATTAGTTGGAATGGTTAATTAGCCTGATTTTGTCATATTTTGCAGACTGTTTTTGATGCACCATTGGAAGATGCCCCAATTGCTTTGAACTTGGGTTCCATGGGGAAGGGTGAAGCTTGGATTAATGGCCAAAGTATAGGCAGATTTTGGGCCTCTTATCACACCCCAAAAGGTTCATCACAAACATGGTATGCATTTCCCCCCAAAATCTCATTAGATCATTAACAATTTTGTTAAAAAATTAAAGTTCAATAACGAATTTATCAGCAACCTTTGAAACTCAAATGTGTTTTAGAACATTTGTAGGCTACAATTAATATAGCTACTACAAAATGAATCACAAGTTAGCTTAGGTAGCTTCTTGTGTAAATACTTCATGCCAACCATTCTAGATTTGATGGCAAAAAGGACCCAACATTTGGGTAGTTCCAAACCCAACTTATTATGAATCGAATCAGGTTTGAGTAATTTCAGTTTTGGGCAGACTCATACCCAATTTTTTAGTTTTGGTTTTAAATTTTATACGTATCATTGGATACCCGAAATAAAAATGAATGTTTGGTTCAAATGCAGTATGTATTTGCCTTATTTTATGTTAGGGAACAAACAGAAAGGTGGAAACAAAAACATTAAAAAGTGTAATCGGGTTAAAGCAGTGGCGGATCCAGAAATTTTTTATAGGGGTGTCCTCTCTAAAAAATGAAAAATAAATAATTCATAAATAAAAAAATACATGACTAGTACAAATTTAACAAAAGGCCACGACGTGTTTTCATATTATGAAAAGAATATAGAATATACTCGACGTCGTCACTGCTCAACAAATCTATATATCATACTAGACAATATTTCACGAATTGATCGCATATTCAATTTCTAACCTTGTTCATAATATAGAATATACTCGACGTCGCCACTGCTCAACAAATCTATAAATCATACCAGACAATATTTCACGAATTGATCGCATATTCAATTTCTAACCTTGTTCTTTATGTAACTCAAAGTTGAAAGACTATTTTAACTCTTGCTGTGTAACTATAAAATCAATTCAAATTAAGGATAGCCCGTAATTAGTGTAGTTGTTAGGTTTTGAAAATAGGTGGGGTAAGGAATAATTTTTTTACTATTTCATAGTGTTTAAATAGAACAAAAAATGAGTTGCAACCTAGAGTATATGTTTAATAATAGTAGTGTCCTAGGTTCGAATAACACAAACTACCATTTATATTTTTTTTTAATTTTACACAAACTACTATCGAGAGTAGTGTAATCATTTTGTTCAAATTTAAGGGTGTTCCGGATTACCAATTATAACTTTTTTTGGATACGAAACTATAACCGGGGGTTGGATAATCGTTATTCCAAATTTTAGGGGTGTAACGAGACTGTCGATATTGTATTTTGTGTATACAATCACCTGAACCTAATTAAATGGACTTATTTAGGTCCGACTCAAATTAGATCCCATTTAAACCCAACTCAAGTTCAAATAATTACTAAAAGTTGCATCCGATAAAATACTCATAAAAATCATAACAATTGAATCAAAATTACGACGAATTTCCATCATGCATGCATATATATATCTCACAACTAACTAAACACCTCAATTTCCTCTTCTTTCTTTGTTTTCCTCCACGTCAAGGTATCATGTGCCGAGATCTTGGATCAAACCTAGCGGGAACCTCTTAGTGGTACTTGAGGAAGAAGGCGGGAACCCGCTGAACGTTTCATTGGACACAGCAACGTCGACCGCTTTCTCCCAACTCTGCACCCACGTGGCCGCCGGCGTCGACTCTCCTGATCGCGTGCCTTCTGAAAAAAGTCGACGTACTAATACGACCGGTCGTTTGATGAGGCTCAAGTGCCCTAAGAAGACCAGAATCTCCAAGATCGCGTTTGCGAGTTATGGGACTCCGATGGGGAGTTGTAGCGGCGAGAAGGTGTCGTCGGAGTACTTGGAAGGAGCTTGTCACTCGAAGAACTCGATGGCTACGCTTGAAAAGGTACGTAAGATGGTATATGATACATAATTGAACCTCTCTCAATAACGCGAGCTATTGGAAACTAATTGGTTCTCGAACCGTTTAAACACGTCCATATTCACTAGCTAGCTTTGTTGGCTGGCTCTCTTTAATTGCATGGAAGCATTGTCTTTCATGGTTGGCATAGGTTGTACACTCAGTGGCATAGCTAGACATCGAGTCCACTGGGGTCCTTAAAATTTACTAACACTAATGCTTGTATACCTAATGAATTTTGAGTTAACCGGGATCCTTGATTAGCTAACATCGTTGAAAGTATGGGATCCTAAACTTAAATTATCGTACTAAAACCTATGTATTTAAAGGGTTTTGTTGCCCAATTGTTTACCTAGGACCCCTCTCCTCCTTACCTCCCTCCGCTACTGTGTACGCTAAATTGAAGAATTTGTGATCAATGCATTTGAAAAGGGATATTTTACGAAGAAGGTATTTAGTTGGGTATTTCGATTCATAATTCGCCGAATTAGTGATAGATTCTGAACAATTAATAACCGATTTCATCCAAATTCTCTGTGCTCTTTTCATCTAGAGACTTATCTGTCAAGCCTTGATATATTAGAACCCATTACTTATTCGCGGTAACCCTCGAATGTACTCATCGACTATAAAAGTGGCCGGAGACACGTTACCTATATTATGAGTGTAACATATATATGAAGTAATTTTACTTGCCAATGGATTTTGTATTAAAAATGATCATGTATATGCTTTCATTAATTTTAAGGATGTTGCTTCAATTTGAAGGGATGATTTAAATGTGTTTTGTAGGAGTGCTTGGGGAAGGAGAGATGTTGGACTTTGGTTTCGAATGAGCAGTTCAATGATGATCCTTGCCCACATACCCCAAAGTCCTTGCTGGTTGTTGCAGAATGCACATAATTGAGATTAATTAGTCAGCCAACAACAGGAGCAGCATCATTAATCAAGCTAAGCAGATGATTAATTCAAGTAACTAATTGCTTTGTTGATTAGATGTAGATTAATGGTGTTAAATATATTGATTGATTAACAAGGGGCAACTAGCAAAGAGATTAATATTTGATCGGAAGGAGGAAAAAAAAAAGATTAATGTTAGTGATTGTTGCTGGAAATTTGTAAACCTCTTGTAATCAATTGTAATACTAGCTATTAATTATCCCCCAAAATAATCAGGCATGTTATCAAAGTAATAGCTTAGTTTGGCCTTGCGGTAGTTTTTGCATAAGCAGCTTCTGGCTGGAGCTTTTATATAAGTACTTTTCGAAAAAAGCAGTTGAGTGTTTGGCTGCAAAACTATTAGAAGTGCTTTTTAATATGAAAGATTGTGTAAAATGACTATAAAAGACTTATAATATAAAATATGAATAAAAATTCTAAACGATAAAAAGTAAACAAAATGGATCTTGTTAGATTTCTTTTATATTAAATAATATGATTTTATAATTTATTTTATTTTTAAAATGATATAAATGAAGGAAAATTATATTTTCTGAAATAAAATTAAAATATGGTAAGGATAATCTTGTATCTCCAAAAGCCGCTACTACTGGTTAATGTGACTTGAATCGGACTATCAGCTACTACGACTGGTAGTCGGGGTCTCGTTGTTATTTGGGAATGGAACATGAGACGGACAGGAATGGAAGAAGAAGAGCAAAGGTAAAATATATACCGTGGATGATGGTGACAAGTTGGTGGAGGGGGTGAATTGTTGGGCATAGGATTCCTTTACTGTGATATGATGATTTTGCTGGTTTCATATCTGAAAGCTACAACGCCTTCTGCTCTGCTGCAGTCTCTCTGCAACAGCAGCATTTCTGCATCCTCGTCCATTTCCTACCCAACGGTCTCTGTCCAGTCGCTGGGTTTCTCCCTTCAGATTTATTTCCCCCCTCTTCTCAAACAATGCATGAAAAATGTTAAAACCTATATGATTAATAAAATAAAATCATATCATAATTCGAGCCGTTGAACGAGGTGAGTTGTGGGCTCGTGGGCCGCGTGACAATAAGAAATGCTGGGCCCGCAGTAACCCAACAGTCTTTTTCCAAAATTAAAACGTTTAAAAAAAACAATCTCTCTGCGGCTGCAGTTTTCACTTTCTTCTACTTTTTCTACCGACCGAACGCCAGAGGAAAAGAAGAAGAACAGAGCATCGCTTTACGACAAAAAGGAAAGGACTGCAAAATGTATTAAACAAAGAAAAACCAACACTTTACCGTTCACTCTCAGCTCATTCTCTCATCTCCACCGAATAACAAAGAACCTCAAACAAATGGCTGACGAACCTCCGCCCTCCGCCGCTCCTCCCCCGCCACCGCCTCAATCCGCCGCAGAAGAGCTGCCGGTAGCACCGCCACCACCACCGGCTGCTGAGGTCTCCGCCGAGGATTCATCCGCCGCAGCGGAGGCATCACCACCTGCTTCTGGGAAGGAGAAATCGCTGGCGTCTATGATGGAAAAAGACGAGGCTGCTGGCGAGAAGAAAGCAGAAGAAGCGGCGCCGGTGAAAGCCCAAGTGGTAGCGAAATCGGTGGTGATCAAAGAGGAGTTCACCGGCGAGGCAGGGGCGGAGAAGAAGGAGAAGTTGAAGGTTCCGGAGTCTCTGGTCTCGTTCAAGGAAGAGAGCAATCGAGTCTCTGATCTGTCTGATTCGGAGAGGAAGGCTCTCGATGAGTTCAAGCTGCTTGTCCAGGAAGCTCTCGACTCTCGCTCCTTCACCTCTCCTCCGCCTCCACCGCCGCCAAAGGAGGAGATTCAGACTTCCTCCTCCGCCGCTACCACCGCCGCCGCAGCAGCAGCTACGGAAGCTCAGAAAACTGAAGATCAAAGCTCCGATGTCAGCACAGAGATTACTCCTCCGGTGGCTGAAAAGCTAGAAGAAGAATCTACTGAGCCTGCCGCCGAGCCCGCCGCTCCGGTGGAAGCTGCTGCTGCTGCTTCTTCTTCGTCGTCGTCAGAGGTGTCAATTTGGGGGATTCCGCTGCTCGAAGACGACAGAAGCGACGTCGTTCTGCTGAAGTTCCTGAGAGCTAGGGATTTCAAAGTGAAGGAAGCGTACGCGATGCTGAAGAACACGATCCAGTGGAGGAAGGAATTCAAAATCGACGAGCTCGTGGAGGAAGATCTCGGCGACGATCTGGAGAAAGTCGTGTTTATGCACGGCCACGACCGAGACTGCCACCCGGTGTGCTACAACGTGTTCGGCGAGTTCCAGAACAAGGAGCTGTATCAGAAGACGTTCTCCGACGAGGAGAAGCGGACCAAGTTCTTGCGGTGGCGGATTCAGTTCTTGGAGAGGAGCATTAGGAACCTGGATTTCAGGCCCGGCGGCGTCGCCACGATCTTTCAGGTGAATGATCTGAAGAATTCGCCTGGACCGGCGAAGAGGGAGCTCCGATTGGCGACCAGGCAGGCCGTGCAGCTGTTGCAGGACAATTACCCGGAATTTGTAGCCAAACAGGTAATTTATCTGCTAGCTCGATCATTTCTCGATTATGATTCACTGAATTTGAACTGATGAATGAGGTAATGGATTGGATGCACAAATTGATATTTGACCCATTAGATTGAATGCCTGTATGATGGAAAATCACTAAGCTGCTCTATTCTTGATTGGGGGTTTGCTGTTGGGTTGTAGGTGTTCATCAATGTACCTTGGTGCTATCTTGCATTCTATACCATGAATGCTTGTATGATGCAAAATCTCTAAGCTGCTGTGTTCTTGATTTGGGGGTTTTGTTGTTTGTTTCTAGGTGTTCATCAATGTACCTTGGTGGTATCTTGCATTCTATACAATGATGAGTCCCTTCATGACCCAGAGGACTAAGAGCAAGTTCGTGTTCGCCAGCACGGCGAAATCTCCCGAAACACTTTTCAAGTTAGTTGGTTTTGCAGTTTCTTATCAAGCTTCTTCCTTTATCTACTTCTTCTGTGGTGTTGTTTCTTCGTGATCCATGGTCATGTTGGTTTGAAGTCTGATTGTGTGATGTGATGCTCGAACCAGATACATATCTCCTGAGCAAGTCCCAATCCAGTATGGTGGATTGAGCG
This sequence comes from Linum trigynum, assembly GCA_964030455.1. Classification (NCBI taxonomy): domain Eukaryota; kingdom Viridiplantae; phylum Streptophyta; class Magnoliopsida; order Malpighiales; family Linaceae; genus Linum; species Linum trigynum. The sequence goes on along the minus strand of OZ034822.1, from coordinate 1,204,548 downwards.
TGGATGACTGCGATTGCGATCCAGAATTCACTTTTGCTGATCCTGTTACCGACATGATCGTGAAGCCGGGGACCAAGCAGACGGTGGAGATCCTAATTTATGAGGTAATGACCAGCGCTGTTCTGTAGCCTTGGTTGAGTACTTGTACTTTGACAAAAGCTTCAAATTAACTGATGGGGTTGGTTGGTTGTCTGTAGAAATGCATGTTCATCTGGGAGATACGAGTGGTCGGGTGGGAAGTGAGCTACAGCGCCGAATTCGTCCCCGATATGAAAGATGCATACACGATCATAATCCAGAAGCCGACGAAGATGACACCAACTAGCGAGCCGGTGCTGTCGAACCAGTTCAAAGTGAGCGAACTGGGGAAGATACTGCTGACGATCGACAACCCAACTGCGAAGAAGAAGAGGCTTCTGTACAGGTTCAAGATCATTCCCTTGTCTGACTAGTGTTCAGAGAATCAGTGACTGGTGTTGTATTTACTTAATTTTACATGGATGTTCCAAAAATTTCATGGTGTTAAAGGTGAGTGAGAGATGGATGGACGAACTCTTGAGGGCTCCTTTCTGGGTTTTGTTTTTGGCCTATGTGGTTGTTGTTGCTTCTGTTTTATTGGCATGTTGTAAATTGGGGGTATGAGAAGTGGATTTTCTGACACTTTATTTCTTTAGAACATTCTTCATTCTTGTGCCGGTTGCATCCACATGTTTTCTAGTGCTGCACATTTCATTCTCACATCGATGAAGCCTCGACTTTGCATAACCCACTTGCTTTCGCCTTTCGCCATATAGTAAGTACCACCATGGACAAATGACATTTTCGTTCACGAGCCTAGTCTTCGTGCTAGAAAGGATGTGGAGATTTTATGAAAGTCGCCTCTTCCCGAGTGAGTCACTCGCAATTCAGAGGACTCAGTTCATATAGGATCAACCAGACAACAAGGGGCCTGATACAAAGATCATTCAAGATGTTTATAGCGTTTGCAATGAGTATATGTTCTATTATCTGACGAAGTTCAGAAGTATTATAGTTTTTATAGTCCAGCTTGATTCTCAATGTACAGTTTTGAGTTGCTTTAAAGCATAATTATGAGTGATCACCATTATGCAACTATGATACATCGATTCGAGCTATTAGACAGTGATTAAGAAGTCTTAGTCTCCCATATTTAATAGAGATGGTAACTATTACATGCATCATTAGCGAGCAAGGACAATCTCTACTTCCTGATTTCATTTCGCTCAAGTCATCGATCTTATATTATGGCAATAAACTTTGTATGATTCATAGGGTTTTTCGAATCATGGTTGATTATGAATGAAAAAATAGGGTGCACCATGCATCAATTTATAAAGAAAAATTACCATAATCCTCCAAATTGATTCACCCTTTTTCCTGTAACTACTTTGGAGAGTCTATTTTTTTTCCTTAATTATTTTTGCATAATTATCCTTCCCAATTAACTATCATTTTTGCGTACTTACCCCTTAATTTTCCAATATAGCAAAAATAGGATAAACTTTCTTCTCAATAATGAATACCGATTTTGCTTACAGAAAGGAAGAATGAGAATCGTTGGCCAAAACATCTTAAATTTCAATCTTGAAGTTCTAACTGTCATACTAGTACAAATAATAACGAAACTAAGCTAGCGATTGTCTCAAAACTAAATAAGGCAAACTATACTAGCTAGGGTTGGTAGTTTCCTTACCAAATTTATTGAAAAAAAACAATTATTTCTACCTCAAAATAACAAGAAGAAAAAAAGCATCTGGACGATTTGACATCAACAGCGAAACTATTTCAGGTTGGGATTAGCAAGGCCAGTCATACTTGCAACACAGTTTACCGACGAAAGGATTGCAACACCAACTGCACCATGGATACCTACTCCCTTCTACTTGGTAATCCGCCGCCACAGGTGGCTTTCGCGTCATCATCGTCGCTGGCGTCGTCCACTCGACAAACACATCTCTCGTCGCACTACAAGGACGTTGTTGTATCGATACAGAAAGAAGCAGCATCCCTAAGAACACGATTGGAATAAACTGCCTCCTATTTTTCCACTCGAAAGCCTCCATGATTTCTGTTCTATATAATAATGCTCTCTATATAGTGCTCTGTATACTGTAATAATTTCAATTTGCCTCTCTGAATGCGGTGAAAATTTTACTTTCTTATATAGTGCTCTGTAAAATTGTATTTTGTAATAACAAACTCCGATTTTTCCTTTAACCAATTACCACTATGTATTACTTTCTGTTGTAACAAAACCCACTTTCTACCCCTCGTTTTCAGCCTGTAAATCGAACTTCCTGATTCAACTGGGTTACGGGTCGGGCAGGTTTGGACCGGTGGACATTTTAATCAACTCGACTTGCGGGTTGGGTTGATGGGATTGGTCACTCGGGTTCGGCTAAGATCAGAGCCGAAGACCCATGCATGGAATCCTACCGAAGTAACTTCAAGCCACAATGCATAAATACCACAAATGAAACAGATCAGAGCCGTACGGCACCGCAGGAGCAGAACAACGGAGGATACAGTCATATCAAAGATCCCATCTTCGTATAATAATATTACTCAATCGATCAGTACAGTATACATATCCATGTGTAAAATCACTACTGCATCAACACCATCACCATTAAACACCATCACGATTAAGAGAGAAAAGAAAAGGGTCAATGTCCACAATGATCAGCTGGAGGAAGCAGCCTGTGATCACCATAGTGATCATTGCACTTGTTATCATGGCAGGACTGCAAATCAGTGACGCGAGGATCGTTAACATTGTCAACAGGGTAAGCAGCAAGAAGATACTGATAGTGCACTGCCAATCCAAAGACTGACGACCTTAGCGCCCGCGCCATGAACTACAGCTGGAGCTTCGGGGACAACTTCTGGAGGGTCAGAATGGCGCTTTTTTGGTGCCGCCTCGCGTTGGAAGACAAGCGCCTTTCGTTTCGATGCGTACACTGAGCAACGCGACGGTGGTGGCTATGCAGTCACGGGGTACTATGTCAATGAAACTGGGGTTTATGGCCCTGATGATTGCAACAAGTGGAGGAGGTCGGAGTCTGAGCTGCTTCACGAATGGAAGCAGATTCAGCTCCGTTAGAATCCGTGGATCGATCAGTGAAATACAAAACGTCCATCTCTCAATAATAAATTAGTATAGAACCAGAAAACTAATCCGCACTGTAACATCAAAAAAGTTTAGGACGATCTCTTGACAGAGACGGCTGCCCTAGCACTCATGGAAGTATGATAATTACTGCTCCTCTGTTTCCTATACGACGAGTATACATCATCATACTGGCTCACCTCATTAGGGTCAGCGGTTGCCCCCAATCCAAGTCTCCCAGAACCCAATGCTCCGGGTTTTCGCTCCACACTTCCGTCGGGATAAGTACCGGTCTCGGGGTCCACAACCTGCAGGTTTTGAGGTGGAGGGATGCAAGCCCCGCCCTTACGTATAGGGGACCGGTCCCTCTCATAGTCGCTGTAATCGTCTTCGTCAGATGACTTCATCGGCTCTTCTGAAGGGTTGAGTTCTCCGATGTCCTTGAAGTATTCTGACACCCTCTCGAGGACTTCGGATGGAGATACTGCGGATGGCGGGATCATGGTAGGGATGTCGAGAGGGCTTAGAGGAGAGTATGGGACGCCACTTCCGATCTGCATTTTGCGGACCATACCGGGGATGAGTCCCGGTGGGAACAAAGGGTATGGTGGTAGCTTTTCGGCGAGGGTTTGGGGAAGAGTTTGTAGCAGAGGTGATTGACTAGCGGAGCCCGAGTTTGCAAGAAATTGTTGGGCAGCAAGCGGTGGCATGGCCAAGGGGACTTGTTTATCAGCATGCTCCCGCTCATGTTGCTTATCTAGCTGCCAATGTGAAGAATGGCCATGGTGCTTTGTTGGTTGATGTGGGAATCCTGCAACAGAATAAGAAAGCAGAACTGAGATTGGATCTCGAGCTTGACCGTATTGCAGAAACTATCTAAAGGAACAGAATATTATACCAGCAGCAGCCATTGAATCTGATGAGTCTTTTGGAGCTCCTGAATCCGAGCTTTCTGGTGCCCCGCTGACCATTTCTCCTTCCAGAGAACGAATGGTATCATGATCATAAACCTCCTTGGAGCCCCAGAACAGCAGGATTTTCTGTAACCGTGACTGATTCTCTTCCTTATTCACAGGGTTTTGGTAAATTCTTGCAAGCATTGAACCCAAGACTGGCTTGAAAGCAACGGCCTCATTGTCAAGCTCAAGAGGATTAGCCCTTCTCTGCAAAATGTAGGGTACAGATCACCAAAAGATCAAAGAAGAATGATAAAAATCAGAATATAAACACATACAAGATATGGGCTGTTCTAATGTAGAATTCTCGCCCTGCTCAGAGTACGGAAACCTAGCCACTTTAAACAATTGAGAAAGAATTCTGAAGTTCCATGATTCCGAATTCAGAAGGTGAAATATCAAAGGGAGCCTAACTTCAGCTCAGTTATTCCATAAAAAAAATCAAGGAACTATAGCCATAGCCGCAAGACATGTACCTGTCGAAAAGTATATCATTAGCAAGGTATACAACATGCAGTTGCCTCTCCGAATCATCCACAGAGAAAACCCTGTCTCTCATACCCTCAGCCAAACCAGGTGCAAAAGGAGATCTCTGCATGAACCAAATCTTTGCCCCTTTAATCGAATCCTTTGTACCATTCAAACTATTCATCACATTAGTCAACTCCACCGCAACATCCGATGGAAGTGGACCAGAAAGACCTCTAAATGACTTGGAAGCCGGATCAAAATCGCCTACTCGCCCGTGTGCCCCAAATGGCGGCTGAGGCGACAGGTGCTGATGCTGATGTGGATCGTGGAACAGTGGGAAACCCGGTTGTTGCATTAGCTGAGGTGGAGGCTGCATCAATGGCACAGAAGATGAAGGCGGGAAAGAAGCATTGTAATGGCCAGGAGGTGGAGGTCGAGTAGACACCCAAAGCTTATACCGATAGTAATTGTGCCCCTCGCCACCAAATAGAAAGCTATAAGCAGGATTATCCTGCTGCTTGTGTCGAATCATCGCCTCGAATTCTGGCCCGTTCTTGGCCGAGTACTCGACTAGCTTGTCAATCCGTTTATGAAGCTCGGGATCAGATGGAGGAGGCGTTGGCAGTGATGGTGGAGCTGAATCGTAAGGACCACCTCCGTGGAAGGGAGATTGAAGCATTGGCTGAGGTAAGTAAGAGGAAAAACCAGGTAGAAGCTGCTGCTGGCGGAGAAGGTGAGGGTGTGGTGGAGCGTGAGGGTGGAGTTGAGGTTGTTGCTGCTGCTGTAAGTGGTGAGGGCAAGGGAATTGTTGTTGCATTGAAGGATGAGGCGGCGGGATGAATGCCGGCGGTGGAGGAAACTGCTGGCCTTGATGCTGCGGGTGAAACCCAAATGGCTGATGTTTTTGTTGTTGCTGCTGTTGAGCATACGCCATTGCTGCAGCGGCGTAATCGTGCGCCGGCGATCGGTCCATCAACCTAAACCAATCCACAATTTCAATAGACAATATATAACTGAGAAAAGACTTCACCCCGAATAAAAGTCGTTACTTTCCAAGATTCTTAGAGCTTTAAAGGAAAACGATACACGAAAACTCATCAATCTGTATAAACTATGGCGGCAATTGTTCTTCTTGGCAGTTCACAGTGGAGAGAAATCTGAAGGGAAAAGGAAAGGTAGAGGGCGGGAAGGAAGCGAACCTGGACCAGATTAAATGGTGAGTAGCTTTCTACGCTGATTTCATCAGAATGGCGGAGGCGGCGGGGAGAATGGGAGAGCGACGCAGGCACGACTGCCGCCGGTGGCTTTGGATTTGGGAAATTCGAAGAGCTCCGACGAAGGTTGTGGAAGAAAGTCGACGGGGATTTTGCCGGTTAGGGGTTTAAGAATTTCTGAATCGCTGAAGCTTTGATGATTCTGCTTCGTTTAAACGACGCCGGTTTCGCGCTGAATATTTTAATAATGGGCTTGGATCTACAAGGGTAAATGGGCCGACGTGAAATTGAAGCTGAATTTGTTTCTGCCCCGCCGTCGTTAGAGTAGAGAGCTCAGCTGCTCGATAAACCCTTCTCCAGTCTCGCGGCTGAGCGAATCTGAATTTTGGAGCGAAAACAGCGACGGGGAAATGGAGGACATTGAAGATTTATTGATCGGAAGCGGGGGTGGAGCTCCACCTGGATTCCGATTGCCACTCAACACAGTCGCAGTGAAGCCGAAGAAGAATGTTAAGAATGGAGCTAAGCTGAACGGCAGCATGCTCTCTGAATCGCCTCTCTTCTCCACAGTTCCTGGAACTCAGGTTTCGTCTTCTCTTCTTTCTTCTGCTTTCATCTAATCTATGTATGGCGTATTGGTTCCTTATTTCTGAGCTTGTTCCTCTGGTTCAGACGATATACATCAAGACTTTCGGATGCTCACACAATCAGGCAAGTTATTCTGCTCTCTTTTCGTTAGAATTCATCAATCAGTTTTAACTTCATATGATCGGATTTCTATGCCTGGAGCTGAAATGTTTCAGTTACACTTAGGTTGTTGTATGTTAGCTCTATAGAACCTTTCCCTTCTGAATCCTCATTCCAGACTGTAGAGTTCGGATAGAAGAGGTAGCAACCAGGAATTCCTGTAGGAAATACAGAATCTCGTCAGCTGGCTTGGCTGATAATATCTACGTCGATGGGATGATTTATCTAGATGAGAAACGTGACATGAAATCATCGTGTTTTATTGAGAGTGTAAACTAGGCAAAATAGGAGATGAAGAGAGAAGAGAATGAGTGAAACCCAAAAGGTTGTTGGACTTGTTTCCTCCCGTTTGTGAGCTTAGACGCTGGAGTAAGAAAATGAGATGGGTGGAGATACCTTGCACCAGTGAAACGTTAGTCACTGTGGGCATATGTGTTGCCTTCCCAAAAGTACTTGTATAGTTAGGTCATGAAGAGCTCACCCTAGTGTTTTAACCGGGTTGCAGCTTAAGCAGACTACACTACTTTTGAGGATTTAGGTTCTGTGATGAGGAAGCTCGAAATTGAGACAAAATAAGAAGTGGAGACGTGACATTTGAAACTGGAAAGTGAATCTACTCGGCAGTAGTTATGAAACTGGAAGCAAAGTTATGTGAAGCGAATTGCTGTTGATATTTGTTATATAAGAACTTTTTTTCTTGGACCAGACTAAATGAAAAGCTTCTAATTGTTGCAGAGTGACAGTGAATATATGGCTGGTCAGCTTTCATCTTTCGGCTATGGTCTAAGTGATGATCCTGAGAATGCAGATCTATGGCTGATCAACACGTTTGTACCATTGCCTTTATCATTCGCTTCGTTGCATTTTTCGGTTGAAGACTATTTTATAGAACTACTTTTGAAGAATGTGTTACTGTCTTCCTTAGTGTAGTGTCGTTTTGTTTGCACCTGCTGCATGAAGCCAAGCTAATCTGTTGCTTGTTAGGATTAAAAGAATTTGTCAACAAATATGTCTTGAAGTTCTTTCTTCGAGATATATTTCCTATAGATCCATTATAGCTAGGCAGTCATATATATTTGTCCTACTGCTATGTGAGTCTATATGCCGCGACATAATGCTCATAAAAGGATAATTGATATCATGCTTTCTAGTCTCAACCCTTGTCCCGTGGCATTTCCATGCACCTACCTTCCTTGTGTGGTAGAATCTGAAGTGAGAAACAATAATAGATTATTAATGAGTGAGAGGAAGTTGGATGATCGACCATTCTATTTGGGTTGGCTTGAAAATATTGCCATTCAGGAGAGTGAAAGTTCTGAAAGTTTGAATAGGGTTTTACTGTGATGAAAGACCCGTTCGTCTTACCAAAAAAAAAAAAAAAATCCCGTTCCGGATGAAAAATGTTAATCTCTTGCATAAGGTTCTTTTTGGTGGGTAGTTAGGTACCATTGAAGAGCTTCATGTGACTCATATGTCTGATGATTGTTCTTTATGCAGATGCACAGTAAAAAACCCAAGTCAATCTGCCATGGACACCCTTATCACAAAGGGTAAAAGTGCACAAAAACCTCTAGTTGTAGCTGGCTGTGTACCTCAGGGAAGTCGGAATCTGAAAGAGCTAGATGGAGTCAGTATAGTTGGAGTCCAGCAGATAGATCGTGTGGTTGAAGTTGTCGAGGAGACCCTAAAGGGGCATGAGGTTCGGCTTTTAACTCGGAAGACATTGCCAGCACTTGACCTCCCAAAGGTAGAAATTTCATATTGGGCTAACAATTATACTTGATTTATTGCTTCTCTTTCTTGTTTTTCCCTTACTTCTGTAACTTTTTTACTCACCTGAGCAAGAGTATTGTCTTGTGTCATTCACAACCTGTTCTGATTTCTCTCTTTTCTTGAATGTTTTGACCTTGAACTGCCTGACAGGTCAGGAAAAACAAGTTTGTCGAGATTCTTCCAATTAATGTTGGCTGTTTGGGAGCGTGCACTTATTGCAAGACGAAGCATGCCCGTGGTCATTTGGGTAGCTATACCATTGATAGTTTGGTGAGTCCACAAAATGGAATAGGTAGCTTGTTTTTCTTTTGTGTATGATTTTTCTCATACAGAAATTCAACTCTGCAGGTAGGACGTGTTAAAACAGTTATAGCCGATGGAGTTAAGGAAATCTGGTTGAGCAGTGAAGACACTGGAGCATATGGTACTTTTTTGCATTTCCTCCATCATCTTTGTTGTTCGCATGGGGATTGTATTTCTCCTGGATGACTGCCTTCTAATGAAATGGTACTTGATGAAATCTTGTAGGTCGTGACATTGGGGTTAATCTTCCTACTTTGTTGAATGGCATTGTTGCTGAACTTCCTCCTGATGCAAGCACTATGCTGCGAATTGGGATGACAAATCCTCCCTTTATTCTTGAACACTTAGAAGAGATAGCAGAAGTTTTACGTCATCCATGTGTTTACTCATTTCTTCATGTGCCAGTACAGTCTGGAAGTGATGCTGTGCTGAGTGTAAGTCATCCTTCATTCACAGTGATGAATGATATTATTTCTATGCTTTTTGAGTTTTTTCTTAAGACAGCTTCATGGCAGATATCTTATTATTTGGTTTGTTTCTTCTCAGGCAATGAACCGAGAGTACACTGTTAGTGAGTTCAGGACAGTGGTAGATACATTGACTGAGCTAGTTCCTGAGATGCATATTGCTACTGATATCATATGTGGATTTCCTGGTCGGTTTGTCTATTTTATTTTCCTTTAATGATGTATTGAGCTTTACCACCCTTCTAATTGCTTGCTATGTTGCGCCTTCTTATGCTTTACCAGTTATGTTGAGTATATGTTCGTTAATATTGCTCTTGTGAATGGAAAAAAATTGCTAGCACTAGCTATGTCGGGCCACCTTCTGCTGATTTGCGGATTAGTTAGCAAAAATGAAGCACTAGCAAGAAAGAAAAGGAACTTTTATTTTGTAAGGTGTTGGAAGAGCTTGTCTAGAACTGGTGATATTGCTTAGGAAAAGCTCAATTTTGGACTTGGGAGAAGTGAACTGTGGATATTTTACTAATTTTTTTGGACAATTCAATTGTTCTTGCAATTGAGATATATACTTCTGGATATTTCAGGTGAAACAGATGAAGATTTTGCTCAAACCGTAAGCCTCATTGAGGATTACAAGTTACCTCAAGTTCACATTTCGCAATTCTATCCTCGACCAGGTGCAATAGAGTTTATTTGAAAGTGAAATGTTCATTTTCAAGTTTGAAAAAATTAGATCTCCTTGCATTTAGATACCTTTCTTATTTTGAAGTTGAGCGTAGTATTTGATTGCATCAACATGGGAATTCTTTTGTATCTTAGGTGCAGAAGTCTTAACATCGGGTGTATTAAGAAGTTCGTAGACTAATAAGTCTTGTAGATAATTGAAGATGTGTTGTTCATATATATAATCAGATATATTTCAAGAATAAAGACCTTGAGGAAACATAAGTTAGGAACTGTTTACAGCTGTTGAACTTACAAGTATTAAGATTTTCCTTTTGTGAAATAGGAACACCTGCTGCCAGAATGAAGAAGGTTCCTAGTAACATAGTGAAGAAGAGGAGCCGTGAATTGACTGCTGTTTTCGAAGCTTTCACTCCTTACAATGGAATGGAGGGCAGAATTGAAAGAGTCTGGATAACAGAAATCGCAACTGATAGAGTTCACTTGGTACGCCTACTAGCAATTCTTACTTCGGAATTTTAGATCCTACCACCTTAACACTGTAGCATTATTCTCATTGTGTCCATCCTAACTCTTTCCTTCTTCTGCTAGGTTGGCCACACGAAATCATATGTCCAAGTGCTCATAGTTGCTCCAGAAACCATGCTTGGATCCTCGGCAATGGTTAAGATAACATCAGTTGGTAGATGGTCAGTTTTCGGGGAAGTAATCGAGATACTCACTCAAGCAGACAAGAGAACTTCCACCAAGGAAAGGTTGAGTAGCGAAGTCAAGTGTGCCCCCTGTGTTGATCAAGACGAAAGCTGTGCATGTTCTGGAGACAATGCAGCTGCACCTTGTGCTTGTGGCCTTGAGGGTTGTGGAGAACAACAGAATGGCGCTGGAACTGACACTGCTTCGCATAATCAACAGTTGCTAGAAGATCAAAACAATACCAGTCTGATAGGAATTTTTTTGTCGAGAAGGCGAAAAACTTCGACCAGAAAGTTGGATGATAGTAGAACTGCTTCAGGTGACAGCCCAAAGCAAGAAACTAGCAGAGAAGAAGCCCCAAATGAATGGGGCTTTGTAGATAGAGTTTTCCTAGGAGGATTGATTCTCAGCTTATTCACATTTTTAGCCCTCCTCGTACATCTCGGATTTAGGATTAAATTGTCCAAGTAGAGAGTGCATTTTTCCTTTGCGTCACTTGTATGTTACGACACTTATTTGTCATGGAGAAATTTTGGTACCTTTAACTCAGCATTTCACTGTGCTTCTTCTTGCAATATTTCTGCTTGTTAAGTTTTTGTTTTATTGAATTCCAATCTGAAAGTTGCCTGCTTACAGTGTAGTACATACAATATATGCTCGTCATCAGAAATACAGAATGTGGAATCGAAGCTCCAGTAATTGAAGAAGAATAGTGGAAGAAAGAAACTCCAGCAGAGAGTATACAAATCTACAACATACAACCATGGAGGCAAAGAAAAGGTACATTCTTCCTCTTTTACCTCTCCTTTCATTATTCACCTCTTTTTACCCGGCAAGAATATATCAAAACTCATCTCATCACAGCAACAAATCTGATTTCGCAGGCAGCCTCTTGAAGAAGTTGACAGGAACAGAAGGCATTCGACTCCGAAACCTGGGATGCCTGAGCATGTACAACCCAAGCAGCATGGCCACAATTTGAAATGGCGTAACATAGATGACCACAGCCAAGATCAACGAGAAGATGATGAAAATGGCAGTAGCCCTCGGATCACGCCAGCTAAGTAATGCTAGGGCTCTCTCCCCTTGACTAGCCAAATCGCCTATCACAGTCTGCACTCTCCCTGCAACGCTTCTCAGTCTGTCATACCTCATCCTCACTATATCGGAAGGTCGAGAAGTTGGGAATGAATCGAACTCCTCATCCAGCTCATCAGGATGAACATGCTCTGCTTGTGAGAGCCTTATATCCATGTGGGGTGGGTGCCTCGGCCTGAACCGGTAGTTCCACAACCCGATTACAAACAGGTAGAGAAAGACTGTAGGGAGAACTAGCTCTGGGTAGCAAACCAGAATCAAGAACAGGATGTGGACAAGACACGTTGTGATCGGGTTCCTCCAGAAGCAGATATCGTTAAACCACTTGAAGACTGCTGTCACACCCGAGAGCACCGACATTATGCGGTGGAAGTTTGCTTTGCTTCTCCTCAAGCTCCACATATGGTAGTCGACGTCGAGCATGTACTCAACCACTTCCCGACGAAGAGGTGGCTCGGATCTGATGAGCCGACCTGCAACAATCTGCATTGCTTGATGGCGGAGCCAGTCAATGTGGCGGACAGGGATTGGCTGGGCATAATGCATCTTGGGGAGTAATGGCTTGCCGTATTGGACCACCATGTTGACCCAAGCCGTACAGGTAAACCTCAATGCCAGCTGTATCTCTCCGTGTTTTTTCAATCCGTTTGGTTGCAGAACTAGCAACGGATAGTAATGAGTGTAGATTTTATCAGTCTCTAATGTGGATAGCCGGATTCTCACTTTGCCGATTCTCTGATCTCGGGTTTCACTATGTCCGTTGATGTGCCAGTTGTCAAAGACTCCAATGGTGATCACAGTACAAGGATCGTAGACTTCCCAGCTGAACTGCTCGTTCCATTTCGGGTGCAGAGTCTCGAGAAGCGTTCTGGTTCGAACCCATTTGTTGCCATACTTTGCCACACAGTAAGAATCAGTGGTTCTGCCTTCTCTCCCTTTCATTGGAAGAAGATTCCTAGCACTGAGAATCCCGAGCTCAAGCATCCCGATGCTCGACTTCCTCAAATGCTTCGATGAAGGCTGAAGATTGCTGCTGAAATGGGTGGATTCATCAAGAACATGGTATCCAGCTTCCAAGCACAAACCTAGAAGAATCTTGCTGCTGAACTTCTCCTTCCTTTCCTTCCCTTCATCATCAGATGAATGTTTCATCAAACTGAACCATCGAGGCTCGGGCATTTTAGTTGTCTCAAGTCTCTGAGGTACATTTCTTAGTGGTACAATCGCCCTCCCGAGAATCTCATCTCTGCCAGGTCCAACTCTATCCTCAACTGATACTATAATGAAATCCTCGAAAGGTTCAGATGCTACATACATAAGTTCTTCATTCCAAATGGGATTCACGGACCTCATTTGAGAAGGCCTCGTGGCTCGGACTTGATTGCTAAGCACAACCTTCACACAAGCATCGGGCACTCTACCTTTATCGTGAGGTACGAGATCCTGAGCTTCAATCACTTGTACTCTAAGGTAATAAAGCTTTGGCGAGAAGTAAACTTTTCCCCTTGTGTTTGCCAGGTTCGTTTGCCCAACGTCGTGAGCATCACTATGCCATGCGTCTGGGAAAGCTTCATCAGCTTGAGTCCCCATCCAAACCGCCAACATGATTTCGCCATCTTTGCCTTTGAATCCCTTCTTGTCTTCGAGCCGATACCATTGCGGCGCCAGTGGGCTATCTGGCGGCACTCGAAGTGGAACCTCAGTAAGATCGAAGTAAACCCTGCCCACGAAATCATCTTTAGCAAAGTCCTTATCTTTCACCATGACTTCAAGCAAATTCGACTGCAGCCTCTCTTTCGAGAAGGCAAAGGTTTGATTCCAGACTGGGTACTGATTCTTCTCCAGATAATTCGTTTTCCCCTTGTAGTTACCAAGCTTGACTTCCACGTAAGGGTCTAAGCTACCTGAGACGTCCATTACAGGGAGATCTCTGGCTTTCACCACACTGACGTAGAGGAAATGCATCTGCTCGACCAAGTCGTAAGTGCTCGATGTCTTGTCACCACCTCTGTATCTCATTCTCGCCGCCAATGGCGGGCTGGTCTCGACCAACAAGAATTCCGGATTCTGCTTCGGCATGTGCATATGGTGCATTACTGAAGTGCCAGCTGCCGGCGCCGCGGCGCGTGCGTAATCCGTTCTCGTTTCAATAACCGGCGTTTTCTGATGGTGTGCTTCAACCCCCATTCCAAACCCACCACCGGAAAACTGCGGTGGAAACGCCGCAGCCGGGGGGGATTGCCTCTGCTGCGGCGGAGGATGGTGGTGGCCACCTGCTCCGGTGGGTATAGAGTGAAAGGTGCGAACTTTATCCTTCTCCTTGTGTTTCTTCTTGCTCTTCATCATCTCTTCATCGTCGTGGTTGTGCTGGTGAAATTCTTCTTCCTCCTCCTCTTCTTCACCCTTGTTAGGGTCCATCTCTCGGAGAGTAGTAGGCTGCTCAGCCCTTTCTCCAACTCCCGGCATCTCCGTCGCCAGAGTAAAGCTGCTACCACCGGCGTCACCAACCACAGCATATACCCTGAGGGAGATCTCTCCCTTGATGTGGGAAAAAAGCCCACGTTTATCAAGTGGGTATCTCTGGACAGTGGAATCGGGCTCAGAGAAAAGGACAGAGGAGCCAGAGATTCGGACCCGGCCGAGGAAATTCTTCAGCTGCCCGCCGCCGCCACCGCCAGGTACGTTCCCTCTGCCGTCGTTATAGACCACAACTTGAATGGTAGAAGTAGGGAGATCTCTAGGGTCGTTGAAGTGTAGGACGAGCTTCTCGTTCCATTGAGGGTTGAGGTCTTTGTGCTTGGTTGAAGTCCTCTGCTTTTGGCCCTCGAATTCCACTTCCACGAACGGGCTGGCCGAGCCTTGCCCGTCTTTGGGCATTAGGTCGCTGGCGTCGACTACTTCCACCACCAGCTTGGCCATGGTGGTGGTTTGGGTTGTGGTCTTGTGGAGAAGTGAAGAAGGGGAGATGGGAAATTACTTTTTCATACCCGGAGAAAGGGGCGAGAGAGACTAGAGATGGGGAGGAAATGGTGGTGGACTGGTGGGTAGTGACTAGTGAGAGCCAAGGCTGAGCCTAGCTTGGTGGAAATGAAGAGAGAGAGAAGTGGAAGATGGTTGTCATTTTGGACTAAGAAGTAAGAAGACAGAAAAAAACACGAGGGGAAGAAAAGAACAGAGAGAGAGAGAGAGAGAGAGAGAGAGGTGGGCCAGAACCAGAAAGAAAGAAAGAATTGGTGGGTGCGTAATGTTAAATCATAAATGTTAATGGTTGGAGAGGGAAAGCAATGTGTGTATATTTGGAGGAAGTGTCGGTTTTGATTTTGAATTATAATGGTAGTGGGGGACTTAAGAGGGGCTAATAAAGAAATGAATACACCTAATTATGTGGATATGTGATGTTCAACCTAAAATAGCTCGACAATTCATGCCTTAAGCTCTAAGTAGTGATTTTGGAACGATTGAGTTCACATATGAACTAAAATGAATAAAATTTTAATGTTTACAATGAAATTGTGAAAGTGAATGGTTCGGCATCCTGTTCCAAATTTGAACCGAATTTTATAATAAACAATATGATTTGTTATCATACATAAGTCGATGAACAAGACAAAGATTAGCATTCAAATAATTTTAGTGCCCTAATGCTAATGTTTCATATGATAGTAGTGTTTAGTATCTATGGTTATGAAGAAAAAAGATGAAACTTGACAAGTGATATCAGTTGTTTTTTCTGTCTTCATTTCTTCTATTTATATAGATGAAGTAAGTAGTCGTTATAGAGAACTGCTAGCTTGGTAACTGCCTCTCCAATCTTCTTGGTGGCTCTCAAACGAATTGGTGCCTAATTGGTGTCAGCTTGGGTGTTAAGTTGGCGATGACTTGAACTTTTTCTGAAGGGGTCTTCTCATAGCCTGGCATGATAAATACGGTCACAACCTTGCTAGCTTGCCTCTATGGTGAAGCATAAACATCATATGACCAGTGTCCTTGATGAACTAACTCATCTTACTATCATATCTACCAAGCCTTGTCGTCAGGGTCTCATTGGCATCCTCGATGGCCTTGGTGACTCTATGTTTAGTCTCCTCGTCACTCTTGTATCGCCAGCTTACTCAGTCATGTCACCTATCCTCTTGGCCTAGTACAATAATCTCGGCTTGGGACCAAGTCTAGCTACTCGCCTTGTTGTGATAAGGACAACCCTATGGCTACATGGCAAGCCTTCCCTTCTACGTACCTTACTTACCAAAGCTCACCACTCGATCTTGTTGGCTAGGCACCAAACCTAGCCTCATCCATCAAAATTTCATACTTAGCCTTGTGGAATTAGGTTCCAAGTTGTCAATTTTTCATTTTTTCCAACAAACCTTTCATCCTTCAATTTTATAACAAACCTTTCATGAATCACTATACTTTAATGGACATGGATGAAAAGGTAGGTCTATATGTATCTTTTCTCTCTCACACTATCCTCCCTTTCTTTCCTCTCACTTTGTTAGTTGTGAGATTGTTTTGTTTGTAGCATTGTTACAAAAGCATCTTTGGAAGATTTCCATATGTTCATTCATTCATAGGGTCCCCAAAGCTTTTTGTAAAGTTCTTTTGTTTCCCAATGTGCTGGTGGATAGAGATTGACACATGCATGGGATACAAAAATGAAAACACCAATTAACAATGACCTCGCATTTACTTTTGTTATACAAAACACTATTTAGTATATTTTAACAAGATAAAATATGCTTATATCGCACTATGAAATTCACAGTTACAAGAAGTGGATTATACATAATAGAAACTGAAAGCCTGAAACCAAACCAAACAATTCAAAACTTTATGCGTCTCTGATATTAATGGTTTCAATTTGGTTTCACCATTCTTAATCTTTTAAAAGCGAAACTAACAAAATTCGGAATTCACAAATTTATGCTCAAAGCTAAACTAAATTATATGTTAATTCGATTAGAACATTGAATATTCGTTAGATCCAACTCGGACTAATCTTTGTTCATCTCAAATTGAGAGCATGTGGTGAAATGTTGCTTCAATTTTGTTTCCTTTCAGGGACTATGATCATGGTAGTCCTGAACTTTGGAGAAGTTGAATTTTTCTTTCAATTGAGTAATGTATACATATCACATCTCCAATATATTGTATTTGCCTCCATCCATGATAATTGGCTATCACTATAGGAACAATAAGTATTTTCACTTTGTTTGGTAGTATCATCACAATAATTAAGATGATAGCCCCTAGAGAGATATGTAGTACCCTTCTAAGAATTGACTTGAGCTTGAGCACCTTTTACTAGTCATTATAAATGGGTAGCTATAGTGATGGTGTTGGTCAATTATTTTGCTATTGAGTATCCACATACACAAATGGATGATGATTCTTTGTTTAATTCCTCAATCGATTGGATCTTATTGATTCCATATGAATGTCTGTATTGATCTATCGTGTTTTTTAATCATTACAATGTAATTTTATGCAAAATATTGTTCTACAATGTAATCACCACAATAATGAAGATATATTATTCTCCCAAAATTATACGAAATTGGAACAAATTAAATGGGAAAAAATCCAGGCTAGCTAGAGTCTGTTAAAAGGAATATAATTGAGATGCAAGTTTGTTTTCTATATCTTTTTTGTTGTTGTTTTGGGAACATTCAAATTGCATCATGCATGCCCATATGAAAGAAAGGCCACATACCCTTCAACCTTTTGGCTGCCTCCCTGAAAAGGAGAAAAGGAATATACTCCTCGATCTTCCATCCAATTCAGAAGAGATTGATGAGAGATGCTTTATCAGAAGAACTAAAGGGGTTATGAAGTTTCAAGAGAGGATAGGGTGATTCGAATTCATGATTTAGTTCAATTATCTCATTTTGTAACAATCAAATCAAATTATTTCATTTGGTAATACAAAAATCGGATAGAGAATTTGAGTTCGGAATTTTTGATTTGTTATGAGATTCTTATAATTATCTTAAAGGTGTAGAGCTAATTCCAGTTGTTTCATTACAAATACTTCATTTTGTAAAATGAAGTAATTCGGTTAATAACCTCTTTTTCAAATTGTTCCATGCAAATGATCATGTTTTGTCATAATATCTCTCCTGGATCCATTAGAATCTGACATTGGAGAGGGAAAAGTTGAAAAGTTTAACAAATTGGAGAAGTATGTATGGGATAATAAGCACACATTCCTAATTGTTAGGAATGACAATCAAATCCACTTGTATTGGACTGTTTGTGATCTAATCAACGCGGTGTAGATAAAATCCGCAAACAGATTGATGGAAATGGAGAGAGTATGATTTTAGTCTCCCCACTTTATATCCATACTCATATCCGGGTCACCAAGAATATTACTTTGTTTATAAAAATATAGAGATTATATTTTAATCTGTCAATGACAGAGGAAGTACATGTTGTACCAGGAGTTGTTGTTGAGCGCGAGTTCGTCGAAGATGAACGAGAAAATGGAGGTGCAGGTCGAGAAGAACTGGAGGCTCGAGATGGACCTGCCGCGAAGTTGGATGGCGTGCGTGAGATTCTCAGCAATAAGGCTGATCAAATTATAAAGCGAATCGAGCAGAATCAAAATAGGAGAATGAGAACTCGTAATTCATGATTTTTTTTATCCTTTGGATCTCGTGATGAAGTATCGATCATAAGGTTTGCGAGGATTTGTGTAGCAATGCGACAGAATGAATAAATAAAATTGAGTCAGTTAGTTGCCTTTTAAGAAATCATTTTACAATTATGCCTAATTATCCTTTTATGCGATATTCGTTCTTATTTACCGCGCAAACTAATAATGATGTACATCTTATTTACTTCATTTTGGATATTTATGAACTAATTCGATAAGATAACATTTTATGCATGCCTATTGAAGTTATATTCAGTTATCTGCTACCTAAAACCCAAAGAAGTGTACCCGTAGTACACTTTCGATATTGTCCATGCATTGCATTGTCATTTTGATCATTAACCCATCTCAAAACGATCTCAATCTTCTTTTTAACTTGTACAATAATAACAATGAGCAAGAAAATATGTGAAAATCATCTTCATTAACGGAGTGCTATTTTGATTAGGAGTATTTTTATGATTAGGAATAGTAACAACTAACAAAGTATCATACCGTTATAAAAATGTAGTTGAGGGACTTGTTCGAGAAACATCTATAATATAGGCACTAAAAGGCCATTATCTCTACAAATATTAAATAGGTCGCAGGGTCCCATGCCTTTCTCCGTCATTCCCGTCCCCAATTCCCCTCTTCTTCTTCTTCCCGGCCATGAACCGAATCGATCCCCGCCACCGATATCGCCGCCAATCACAATCCAAGCCATGATTCTCGCCACCACCGCCGTTTCCTGGCTCCGATCCCGCTGCAGCCGGAGAAGCCGCTGCGTCCTGATCTCCCTCTGCTCCCCGCTCATCCTGCCGCTGCTCTTCATATCTCTCCCTCTGCTCTTCGCGCTCGAGATTTGCCTCTGGCTCCGACTCTGTCGCCGAAGGAAGCCGCGGCGGTGGCGGTGGGGCGGCGGGGGGAGGAGGAAATCGGCGCTGATCGAAAAGGGGGCGACGGTGGCTCCGGATGAGCGACTGCGGCGGTGCGAGGAAGGTTTGCGGAATCGGGAGGCGGATGCGGAGGAGGATGGCGAAATTATTGGGCGGCTGTTGCAAGTTTACTTGGAGGATCAGCTACGGCTGGCTGGATCGATTGTGTTCGAGAGCGATGATGCGGCGGAGAGCGGCGGCGCCGGCGGCAGATTTGGCAAATTCGGATTTCGCGATGAGAACAGAGAAGCGGTGGACTCCAACATTGTCCCGCTGTTGACCTAATTTGGTTTTGGGGTTGGGGACTTATTAGTGTCGCGTTTTGTGTTTTCCGCTTTTTTTTTGGTTAGTTCCTCAAATTTGGGGGACTGTTTTAGAGATTTATTATTTTCCACTGTAAAATCAACACATTTTTGTTTACCTTGGTGCTTATTAATTTTATTCAAGTTACATGTGATTCATGCTATACAACTTATTTTAATAGGACACTTCTCCATTGCAATCTTTGAAGACAAAATTTGACAACTCTTTCACTAGAATACTATTATTTTCTCCACACACAAAGTGGACACGTGTGCGCGACAATAAAGTTAATACCTTCTTATGTTCTTCGTTGATTTCCTCAATTCTTAAGTTTTCAGCCTAATTTTCATGTCATTTAACAATGTTAACTTTCTTCTATGTTTCGCTACCGTTAAAAATAATCATTAGTAGGATCCAAACCCATAAATATGCAAATCCTAGACTATAATTTAAAGTATTTTAACCATTAAAACAAACTATATTTGATGATGTTAATGACAAATCTAGGGACTTTGCTACGGTGACATGTCACCGTAACTTGCACTTTTAGGTCGACCTTATATAAGATTAGGTCGACCTTATATAAGATTAGGTCGACCTAATATGTCGTATCAGTTTTGTGAGGTTCAACGACGCGGTTGGCCTTTTATAACAAATGGTCGACCTCTTTGGGAAGCGAACAGAATGAAATGTCGACCCAAATACCTCATAGGCCGACCATTTTGATTAACTGAGGTCGACCGCATAAGTTGATTTTCTTGTATTCGGTCGACCTCGTACCGGATTAGGTCGACCACAAAACCAACACTTGATCTTCATTTTACGTCAAATGATGATGGATAAATGGATACAACACTTCTCTTCTACGACAAAACCAACACTTCTCTTTCTGTAAATGGTCGACCATTTTGTTGATGACCGTCATCAAGTGGTCGACCTCTATACCTTTACGGTCGACCATTTTGCTTCTGAAGCCAATGAGAAAGCGATGTTTTATTGTGGTCGATCAACAATGACAACTTAAACTACAAACGGTCGACCACTACATTTTAAAGGTCGATTGTGATAAGTCATCAGGGTGCCCACATTAGTGTATTCGGGAACCTCACAAAACAGAAACGACATATTAGGTCGACCTAATCCTATATAAGGTCGACCTAAAAGTGCATATCAGGTCGACTTAATCCTATATGAGGTCGACCTAAAAGTACAAGTTACGGTGACAGGCATACCCCAAATCTAGTGTGATAAATACATTTGACGATATTAATTTTAACATGAGGGGTATCATCATATGTGTTTAACACCAAATCGAATTCCCTCGATGCCGATAATCTTCACGAAATTCTATTTAAACACTGCAAATCTCACATTCAGAACTGATCAACGATTCGACGACGGGAAGTATGATTTCTTTCATGTTGTTGATGAGTTCATCTAGATTCCTTCCATCTCTTAGATTATAGTTGATTAGATATGAGTAACCAAATATTGATAATGTTTCTAGGGTTCTTTTTATCTGTTTTTTTTCTCTCTCTTTGTTTGTTTCTTGTGTTACAAATTACACCAAGAAGATGGTGTACCTACAACAGAGGACTTCTTTTTTTTTTTTTACCTATACAAAGAAAACCCTATATCCACATATGTTCACCGTCTTCTCTGTACGTAGTTTCTCTGATGCCCGCTCCTCATCGGACTCCCCTCATTTTTTCTTAACGAATTCATCACGTCACAAAAGATAAAATTTGCCCCATGTCCTTTAACGACCACACTCTGCCTTGCCGGCCAGCCTACACAGTATATATACCCCAACTCTCCCATCGCCACAACTCACACAATTCACATAGCAAAGAAAAAGCAAAGAGAAACAGAACAAGTGAGAGGTAGAAATAAGCCGAGAAATGGAGAAGCCAACGACGACGACATTCATCTTGTCGCTAATGGTGACGGTCTTATTAGCCACCACCTACGGAGCAGCAACGGCCAATGCTAGGGAACTCGGCTCCGGCGGCTTCACTGCATATCGTGGCGGTTTCAATGATACGGCGAGGATCGATGGTAGTAGTACTGTTGGCAGCTGCGGCGGGAAAAAAGCGAAATCGTGCGAAGACGATCTCTGTTGCAGTCAGTACGGCTACTGTGGTAGTGAAATCGAGTATTGTGGCGACGGATGTCAGTCGGATTATGGCGAATGTGGTAGCAGCGGGACAAGTAGCGCCCCGCCGCCGCCGCCAAAGCGGTAATTAACTTCAACGTGATGATCGGAAGTTGGAAGGGGTATGTGCTTAATTAGTAGTAATGATGATGAATAAAGCTGTGGAATTCAGCTATGAAATAATAATTATTGATAATAATGGTAATACTTTGATATGAAATAAAGCTTTCCTGGTTTTTTTTTATTTTATTTTACTGTTTCTATAGAAATGTTATCTGTGTCTCCAGTTACCTTTGTATCACATATAGAAGCTGGTGCTTCGTTAATGGGAATAAAGAGAATTTCTACTTCTTAAATTAAAATTTCTCGTTTGATTTAATTATTTGGATAGAACGTCCCACGCGCGCAAAGTGACTCGCAAAAATCTAGCGTTAAATTAAAGAAATAGACTTAGCAGAATGAAGAAAATTAGAGTTAAATCGAATAGAAATAAAACTCGGGGCGTAACGAATTCAGACAATAAAAGAAGGAAGCAAAAAAGTGGTTTTAGGTTTCAATCTTCTAATGATATTAAACGAATGAACAAGTGCAATATTTATAGGCATAAAACATCTTTTTTTCTCCTACCTAAAACATGAAACTATTTCTCACACAATTAAACAATAATCAAATCTTACCAGACTCATGAAAACAATAAACAACACGAATATCCCAACAATAGTAAATATTATTGGGCTACATAGTTGAGCGGACTTGGGTCTCGAGGCCCAAAGGTAAAAATTGACTGACCAGGCCTAACAGAGTGTTCGACCCAACCAAAGGACCGAGGAGATATGCGGTTCTGGGAATCTTGGGCGTAGGGATGGTAATGGGTCTAGTTTTGCCAAACACAAACCCAAAATCATGGGTTTATCTGTGAAAAAAACTTGTGGTAAAAACCACTGTGTTTGAAAAACTCAAACCCAACCCGCTGGGTATCAGCAAGTTCACGGATACCAATGGGTTTTTGTCTTAAAAAATTTACAATAACAAGTTTCTATCAAAATAAAAGTCAAATACCAATCTCTCAATACAAATTATCCATATATAAAACACCATTCTAGAAAATTAAAGCAAATCACAAATTAACCATACAAATTGTTCAACACCAATCTAGAAAACTCAATAAAATTGAAGCAAATCATAAATTATCCATAAACAACAAGATTAATTGAAAGCTTCTTCCTCTTTGTCAATTAAGCTTCTTCACGCTCCACTCCAGGGGGCGGAGATAGCATGTAATTAGGGTGTTCCATGGCACACCCTTGGATTGAGACTAGAACATCAAAAAATAGGAGTATTAGTTATACTATAGTTAGGATTTGAACATGGAACCCCCTTATTATTAGCTTTGGCATCTTCCATTAAACAACAATTACTTACATGATACACCAATACGTTTTATTATATATATATATAATTATAATTAATTTACCGTTTACAAATAATAAGTAAATTAAATTAAAAAACCCCATAATTGTATCTTTATTCAAGCAGCAGTCGGAACTTTAGTAGGATGGTTTCTACAAAAATGCATATGAAATTTCCATCTGTTTATCTTCTTGTGAAGTTAGCATTGTTTCTAGCAGTAGCTACTACAAGTGTTGAAAGAATATTTTCTGCAATGAACTACGTAAAGAACACTATTCGGAGTCCAATGAGTGATGATATCATGAATAATTTTCTTTGATAGGATACATTCTCAGTGACATTCTTGATAGTCTGGATGATGAATGTATTTTACAAACTTTTCAAAATATGAGAACCCATCCTGAATCACTATAAAAATTGATAGTCATTTTAATTTTTTAAGCTGGCACCCCCTTACCCAAAATCCTGGCTACGCCACTGCTCCACTCGATAATATCAACTTCATTCTAGACAATTAGAAAGGAAAAATTAGTCATGTCTCCACAAAAATAAAGAAGATTAGTTGTTTAGAATATTAAATATACCGAGAAAATTAATTATATGGGTGTTGGCGGGTAACCATGGGAGCGGGGAGATATGCGATTCTGGGAACCTTGGACGTGTTGGAGAGTCGAACCCCAAGTCCGAGGAGGAGCTAGGCCGTTTGACATAAAATGTTGATGGCGACAAGAGGGAAGGATCAGCTGGAAAGATACGTACCTCGATTTGGGTAAGACTGGGGATTAATTACCCGTCGTAGGCGGTCTACACAGAGACGAGGCATACTTAGTGCGCTTGACATAGCATTTAATGTCTTACCCACTAACTAACTAGGTATAAAACTCCATGAGAGCATTAATGGTAAACTCAACTATTCTCTTTCTTTAAACCTGACACATTCTCTCTTCCTTCTCTCTAACTTAATCTTCAGAGAGTGTCCTCTGCAACCGCCCACTGAACCTTGTTTTGCAGGGTTTAGGAGTGCATCCCCTTACCAAGAACATGCGTCTCCCTCGTGTTCTACACTAACCGCTTAGTACTTTCTAGGCTTAAACAAATACTAACTAAAATAATAAAATAGATGAGTCTATAATTCCCTAATTCCCCATGATAACTCGTCTCATAACACTTTGCTTATATCGATCTTACTAATACACGAAGAAAGAAAGCTCAAATGAACTTTCTTTATTCTCTAAAAAAAACTGAACATTCTTTAGATCTAGTATGTTGGACTTAGTGCTCCAACAGGCAAAGAACAACGACGAAAGATGCCTCCTGCAGCAACAGATTCAGCACATCCCTGCCTCCATTGCGTGGAAACCACCCCGGGAGGGCTGGATACAAATTCAAACGGATGGGTCTGTTCTTCCAAGCTTAGGAGTTGCATCAGCAGGGGGACTTATCCGGGACCACTTGGGGAGATGTCTTGATGCGTTCGTCTGCAACTTGGGGAGCTTCACGATCACCATGGCAGAGCTGAAAGGGGCAGAGATCGGACTCCTTCGAGCTTGGGAGAAAGGCTTCCGCAGAGTAGAGCTAAGGCTGGATTCTTCGACTGCTATC
Source organism: Linum trigynum (assembly GCA_964030455.1). NCBI lineage: Eukaryota > Viridiplantae > Streptophyta > Magnoliopsida > Malpighiales > Linaceae > Linum > Linum trigynum. The sequence goes on along the minus strand of OZ034822.1, from coordinate 1,179,970 downwards.
AGCATCATTAAGAATCACAAAAGACATTGATCATAGACATGGTTTGATTGTTGCTAGGATTGGAAGACTTTTTTATTTTGATTGGGAAGTGTCTGTGTCCCATGTTTATAGAGAAGGCAACTTCGCAGCCGATTACTTGGCTTGCAAGGGCCATGATGCCCCTTTTGGTACACATTCCTTTGATGTGTACGATCCGGTTCTGTGTAGCTGGATCTTGTATGATACTATGAAAATCTCCATAGATCGTTCTATTATTAATACGAATTAGGACGCTTTGACGTCCGTCTTCCTAAAAAAAAATGCTGGACTTAGCACGCAAAATCATTATCGATCTTGAAAGTGTATGCGAGAGACCACAAGAATGTATCAGTAGTCGCCACCATACAAAACACTTCTCTTTAATAATTTCTTTGCCGTTTTACCAGAGGACATGATAGCGCGAGGTTGATGTACGAATTATCCGAATAAAGAAAACAGAAGCTCTCCGACGCAAGTCCAATGGCGCATTTTACATCCCCGCAGCGCCATTTTCACACTACTACTGAAGCACTCACTCCTCCGGGACCATCTGATGGCCGCCGACGATATAGTCGCCGCCGCCCCTTTACTCGAAGACCACGACATCGTTCCTGGCTCCGTTGACCACCGCGGCCGCCGGATCCGCGACCGCTCCTCCTTCGGCGGATGGAGATCTGCTGCTTTCATAATCGGTACAAGATTTCCCTAATTTATTTTTGTTTGTTTCTTCTGTCGATTTTGCTTTTCCTCTGCGTTTTTCTGATTTTTGGGTCTACGGATTTCGCGGCAGTGGTGGAAGTGGCGGAGAGGTTCGCTTACTTTGGGATATCGTCGAATCTGATAACGTATTTGACGGGGCCGCTCGGGGAATCGACGGCGGCGGCGGCGGCGAATGTGAACGCGTGGTCGGGGACTGCTACTCTGCTCCCGGTCGTCGGAGCTATCGTCGCCGATTCCTTTCTCGGCCGCTACACGACGATCGTTGTCGCCTCTCTCATCTACGCTGTGGTCAGTTTTCTCCCGATCCGATTTAGGGAAAATGGAAAATATGCCGTTTGATCCTTTAAGTCTTACTATGCTCTAGTTCTAGTGCATGGAATATTCATTTTTGGTCATTCAAGTCCATTTTAACTTTCGCAGGGGCTGGGGCTGCTTACATTATCAGCTTCACTGACATCTGAAACAGCGACAAAGTCCCAGGAAGTACTGTTCTTCACTGCTCTGTATCTCGTCGCTATAGGTCAAGGCGGCCACAAGCCATGCGTGCAGGCATTTGGAGCGGACCAATTCGACGAACACCATCCGAAGGAGAGCAAGGCGAAGGCGTCCTTCTTCAACTACTGGTACTGCAGCATGGCGATTGGGATCAACGTGGCGCTTCTGGTCGTAGTCTATGTGCAAGATAACCTTAATTGGGGCGTTGGGTTCGGAATCCCCTGCTTCAGCATGGTTGTCGCTCTGTTCACGTTCTTGCTAGGCAAGTCGACTTACAGGTTTAGCAGCAAGAGGGTGGAGGAGAGAAACCCGTTTCTCAGAATTGGTCATGTGATCGCTAGAGCTTTTAGAAGCCGTGGGAATCATAGTAAGGTTTCATCAGGGGTTACAACCAGTGAAGGAGAGGAATACCTGTCGAGTCAGAGCTCTCACCAGTTCAAGTAAGAAGCTTTTTTGCTTGGGTTGATCCCCATTTGTCATAAAGATTACTGCTTTCAAACTTGTAGTAATGACTGGATTTCACCTATGCTTGCTAAGCACGTCTCTGCTGATTCATTGTGCTGCTTAAGTGTAGCTTAATTCATTTTGCTACTTATGTGAAATTCAGCCTGATCGACACCTTTTTTCCATGTCTCGTAAGGTTCCTCAATAAGGGTCTATTCATCCAACGTGACTCCACCATGGACGAAGAAGAACAGCTCAAACAACTTTGCAGCGTGAAAGACATTGAAATGACCAAGCAACTCCTTCGTCTCGTCCCAATATGGTTCTCCATCCTAGCCTACGCGGTTGTTTTCGCGCAAGTCTCGACCTTCTTCACGAAGCAAGGCGCCACCCTCGACAGAACAATCTCCCCCAACTTCCAAATCCCACCAGCTTCCCTTCAGTTCTTCCTCGGCACCGCCATCATCGTCTTCATCCCTCTCTACGACCGCGTCTTCGTCCCCATCGCCTCGTCCCTAACCCTCAACCCGACGGGGATCACAACCCTCCAGAGAATGGGGACAGGGATGTTCCTCTCCGTCGTCTCCATGGTGGTTGCGGCCACGATCGAGATGAGGAGGCTGAGAATGGCCAAGGACCGCGAAACGGTTTCCATCATGAGCATATGGTGGCTGGTTCCGCAGTATGTTGTCTGTGGGGTATCAGACGTTTTCACCATTGTTGGGCTTCAGGAGTTCTTCTATGAGGAGGTGCCAAAGGAGCTGAAGAGCTTGGGGTTGTCGTTTTACCTTGGGGTGTTGGGCGTTGGGAGCTTTTTGAGTGGATTTCTGGTCTCTGTGATTGATGAGATTACTGGTGGAGAAGAGGGTGATCAGGGATGGTTTGCTGATGATCTTGATGAGGCTCATCTTGATTACTTCTATTGGCTTCTTGCTGGGATTAGTGGCCTGTGGTTTGTTGGTTACTTGTATTTTGCTAGATCCTACGTGTATAGGGAGAAGTAGGGGATGGTAACTATGTATTGAAAACCCTTAAAAAGGGCAAATCATTCCTTCGCTAAGAAAAATGGGGTTTGGATGAAGAATTTTAACGGATCATTTTGATCTAATTATTTAGTTTTGACATAATTTGATCATATTGATCTGTTAGGTAGTACAAAATTTAAATAAAACAATTATGCATGGAGAATTTAAAATTCACTCGTTTCGAGGAAATTACAATTGTCTGGTGTGGAGGCGGACAATTCGAAGCGGCTCATATGAAATGACTCATTTTTGTAAAATGAGAAAATTAGTCAAATTGTCTCGATCGATCCAAACGATTCGGACACTTGTGAAGTTGAATTTAATCTCACCAAGTATAATTTTTTGCTCTAAAAAGTTTTGAACAAGTATGTTATATTTGAATCGTGAAAGTGGAATCTCATGATGTAATTGCTGAACTTAATAATTTTAGCAAATTTATGGCTTAATTTAATGTTTTACACTCTCATAATTTTTTTATCATACATAAATTTTATTTTATTTTAAGCAAATAAATCAGTCGTATTTTTTTAAAAATGAGAATTCTGCGAATTAATTTGTTCAAGGCAAAAAGTAAAAGGGCAACACAAGTTAATTTTCCCGGGAAATTGACTGGTTCGCGGCTGCTGAGGGAGTATAACGTAAATTAGCCCACTTTCCGTTGCTTCATTTTTGGTCTCCACTGCTCCTCCTACTGTTAGTTACTTTCTCTTCTGGCGTTTTCCCCTTTCCCCATCCCATCATCGTTCATAACGTTAAAACTTCCCTTTCATTCCCTTCCCTCATCCGCCAGAGAAAAATAAGAGACTACACTCCGCTCGCCGAGAGAATTCCATCACTTTCCCGTGGAAGAAAAAGGGAGGAAATTGGGTCGTGGGGGTGAAGAAAAGAGAATGGATCTCTGGGGAGCGCTGCAAGTGAAGAACGCCACTCGGAGCCCTCTCCTTGCCGGGTATTATTCGATTCCTTCCGAGCGATTGAGTTGCTGGGCCCGAGAGAAGAAAACGATTGGGTTTCTGGAGATCAGGGTTTTCAACCGCAAGCTCTGCTCCCACTCGTTGATTGTCAGGGCTAAGGCGAAGAAGAACAACAACGACAGCGATGACAATTCCTCTTCATCTTCTTCTTCGTCGCCTTCTCCTTTCGGTACGGAGGTCTCTCTATTATGGGTTGTTGTTGATTCTTTCAATTGGATTGGTAAATTGCTTGTTGATGTTGGGGAGTGAGGGTTAGCCGGTTAGGTTTCGAACTTAATTTGGTTTCATTTCGGTAAAGGTGCAAACTTTTTTGGATTCTGCTTGGTTTGGGGGAAAGAGCGTGATTGGATATTGAAACACTTCGCACTGTTAAGGAAGGTGACAATGGCTCATGCGAGTGCTTGTCTAATTAGTTAGGGAAATTGTGATGGAAGTCTGATAATTGTGGTGAAAGCTCGACCCTTTAGCCCGATTGTGAATTTGTAGAGTTGGTGATTCTGTTCTACTACCTTGTATTACTATTTGCGGTTTAGGTTCTGAAAGGGGCATTGTACGACTATTTCCTCAGAACTCTGCAAGAATAGAAGCAGGGATTACTTGTTTCACCTTCTGTGCTTACTTTATGTGCTGCTAATGGTGACACCTGCAGAAAATGGTGATAGATCTCGCCCTGATGGAGATGTGTCGAAAGGGAAAAAATCCTATGATGGCAGCAAAACGAACAATAGTTCTTCCCAGAAGCCAATTCGGGGGAATCTGGACTGGAGAGAATTCAGGGCTAGTTTGGTTGCTCAAGAGCAGGTGACATTTTCTTCCTTGGCATGCTACTTCTTCCCCGCTGCTTGGGAATGCTAATTGCACATCCTTATGAATGGGGCTTGATGTATGGTCTTATATATGGTGTTGTTCATCGGGCATTCTCAATCATCTACTAGGCTGTTCTATCATGGAGATTTCTCAAGTAGTTTATTTAGTTATAATTTGAATATGAGTTAGGTCTGGAAGCAAAGTTCGGGCAGAAGATGCTTAATTGATGTTTTGATTTGGATTATAGGTGAAGTTATCATCTAAGTTAGTTTAATAAAAATCATTCTTCATAGGTTCATAATAAGTTCATTTGATAAGTGGGTGAGTTGATCTTGATGATTGTTAACAGGCACACAAGTCAGAGACCGAGACTCACAGCAGCCAGAGCGGGCCATTCCAAGAGCCGAAACCTCTTGCCCCAAAGTGGGCTCACCCTTTATCAATCCCTGAGAATGGTTGTGTCCTTGTTGCCACGGAGAAACTCGATGGAGTTCGTACATTCGAAAGAACTGTTGTCCTCCTCCTAAGAGCTGGTACCAGCCATCCACAGGAAGGACCGTTTGGTGTTATCATCAATCGCCCACTCAACAAAAAGATTAGGCATATGCAGCCAAACAATAATGAGCTGGCGACCACATTCTCAGATTGTTTTGTGCATTTCGGCGGGCCCCTTGACGCGAGCATGTTCTTGTTGAAAACAGGAGAGAATAAGACCAAGCTTCCCGGGTTTGAAGAAGTGGTTCCCGGTTTGTGTTTTGGTGCTAGAAACAGCTTAGATGATGCTGCAGCACTTGTGAAGAAAGGAGTACTGAAGCCTCAGGACTTCCGGTTCTTTGCCGGTTATGCCGGTTGGCAGCTGGATCAGTTGAGGGAGGAGATTGAGTCTGACTATTGGTACGTCGCTTCTTGCAGCTCAAATCTCATCTGTGGAGGATCATCCATGATGGAGTCTGGCAATCTGTGGGAAGAGATTTTGCAGCTTATGGGTGATGATTACTCGGAGGTGAGCCGGAAGCCTAAGCAAGACATGTAAGTTCATTGGGAACACGATGGGTATGGGTCTGAATGAAAATATGGATGTGGTATTAATGGAGTCAAATGTACAGAAACTCACTGTGCCTAGATAGCCTTGTTTTTAGCTTGTTTTCTCTTTCCTTGGCTTTGGTCTCAGTTGAGTGGTATTAATGGAGTCAAATGTAAGAACTTGGCAGTTGCTGTTTTATATATGTAACAGGATGGTTGCGTTGCCTTAATGTTAGGGTGAAAAAATGGAAATAAACCCAGTAAAGCCCTCCTGATAAATTAACCTCTTTGGTGGGTTCATTAACTTAGCTGTCTGCATTTGTTGCTGCAATCTCATAAGACGTCTCTGTTCCCTTTGGAATCACTACAGCAGGGAACTTAATAGTTAAGGTTTGGTTTGGATAGTTGGACTACGAGGATGGATATATTGGTATCGTCGTTTAGGTTGATGATTTCGAGATCTGATCACTCATCAGTATGTGAGATTCTATACAATGCCTGTCTATAAACTGTGGTACACTATCTGTCTGTCACTATGATTCCTCTTCCAAACGACCCTTAGAGATTTCTTTATGAACTGCACAAGGATAAGGTCAAAATCTTTGGGAACAAATAGCAGATCACATCAATAAAGTCCTATAAAATATACCAAAGTATCACTCTTTAAGTTGGGATCCTACTGTTCAGTTATCATCATAAAATAGCTAATAGTCAGACTAATTATGTACTTCTGACAAATTTTACAACACCAAAACAAGTCAATTGGAATCTTCATGTCCTTATTTCATCTTGTGGGTTTAACCACATCCAGACAACACCATTTCAACCCTCCTTTAGTTTCTTGTCCCACAAGAGTCCTTCAAGGCCAGCTTCTACCAATCTTCTTACCGCCGTTGTTGTTAAGGTTCTATTCTGTTCTCTCCTCCTATGACTACTTGCTTTTTCTGAAGGGCTGAAAGTCTGGTTCTTCTTTTCATCTTTGTTATGTTTGCCTTTTATGCACATGATCATCATCCTCCGTAGCTACTATTATGATCCTCGTCTATAAGGTTGTCTTTAGATCTTGCTTTCCTAACAGCTTGTTGAATTTGTCGCTCGTGCTCCTTCAGAAGCTCTTCCATGTTGCCTCCTGCAGGCATCAGAGGGCCAGAGTAATGGATCCTGTTCTTCCTTGGAGGCACGTACACCTGAACCCAAAAAAATAACCCCAACCATCAAACATTCAAACACTGAATGTCATCACAGATAACTGGCATAAACCCATCAAGTCATTACCACTGAAGAGTCTTTGATGTTGAATGATGAGCCGCCATTTCTGTTACCGTTCTTCCTCCAGGTGACTGTCATGTCCACTGTTGGTTGGGACGCCATGGATTGCTGTGTCCTGAGCTCCGACATGGTGCTGTTGTTCCGGCTTCTCACAGTGCTCGCGGTGGAGAAATCGTTCTTGTTGGTAAGACTTGGATGAATCATGGAAGATGAGTGAGTGTAGCTACCACCAGCACCAACATTTGGCCTGATCATCACCATCCCTCCTCCTGCTGCTAAAGGCTCAACCCTGTAACCTCCATTAGCTTCATCCTCGTAGTTATGGCTATTGCTGCTTGTTGCTTTCCCTTGCCCTTTACCAGGTAAAGAATCTCTATCATTTCTTTGGCCTTTAGCTGATTCAGGTCCCCTCATCTTGATGGCTTCTGCCATTTTTCTGCAAAGTCACAGGAAAAAAATGTGAAAAGTTGATGACCTGGTTGGAACAGTTTGTTTTCTTTGGTAGAAGAAGTGGTTCAAGATAATAAAGACGAATTGGTTCAAGCTCATACCTCCTTGCTTCCTCTTCTCTGGTTTTGGCATCAAGTTCCTTGCTTGGAGGATACTTGGGTAGGCTTGAAGGATCACAAGGGAATGGCTCTGTATTGAAGAACTGTAGACGAAATGCAACTTCCATTATTGCCAAAACTAATCATATAATGTCCACAAAAAGGAAAAGTATGAACATCGGAGTAAAAATGTTTAGCTGACCTGGCTTTCAAGGGCAGAAGCAGCCGTTCCTCGAGCTTCCGGCTCGATGGACAACAACTGATCTACAAGAGCCAGTGCTGAAGGCGGGAATTTGATGAATGTCTCTTCAACACAGCGCTTGTAAGGCTGTTGAGGCTTGAAACTTGTTGCATGTGGGAACTTTGTCTTCTGCCAGTACTCTTCTGATGGTGAGCCACATAGCTTGAATATCTTGTGCATTTGCTCCACCTACAAAGTAAAAAAAAATTCATATGATTCAAGATGAAATCTTATGGAGAATGACATTGTTCGGTATTGGACTCGAAAATCGATGATATCGAGAAATGATCGAGTTGTTTTTCTTCCATTACCTCTGTTCTTCCAGGCATGATGTGCTTCCCAGCAAAGAGCTCAGCAAGTATGCAACCAGCACTCCAGAGGTCTATCCCAACTCCATACTGTGTGGCACCAAGCAAGAGCTCTGGCGCCCTATACCACAGTGTCACCACCCTACTCGTCAAACCCTGCTGCTGCGAACCACGATAGAAGTTGGCCAATCCGAAATCTCCAATCTTCAAAACTCCGTTGTTGTTGATCAGGAGGTTCGATCCTTTGATGTCGCGATGCAGAATCCCACAGTCATGGCAATGCTGAAGCCCCCGGAGAAGCTGCTGCATGTAACATTTTATCTGTTGCTCAGTGAACCTCACACCGGGTCTCGTTGCAAGCCCGGTAAGGTCGTGTTCCATGTACTCGAAGACGAGGTACAAGCTCTCTGACATCCTGGAAGTCACAATGCACTCAAGCCTCATCACATTTGGGTGGTCAAGCTTCCTCAAGATGTTGATCTCCCTCGCCATGAATCGAACACTTTCAGGGTCCATGTTCACAAACCGCACTTTCTTCATCGCTACGATCTTCCCTGTTTGAAGGTCTCTTGCCCTATACACTGTGCTGTAAGTCCCTTGTCCAATCTGCCAAGTTCCAATTACCACAACTCTGTTTTTTCATTAACCTCTTTAGAAGCATAAACAAGGATGATAACATCAAGTTACAGACGACATATACCTTTTCTAGCTTCTCGAACGAGGTGGCCTGCCGCGGCAGCCAACCTCTAACAGCATCACCAGCAACTGAGGTCAGCCATTGAGGCCATCCTGGGTCAATCTCTCCATCACCATCACCTGGCATGCTGAAAGTTCTCGACATGCGAGGCAGGTAGAAGAAGTTGCTCCCGTTCGAGAGGTCCATCGTCGTGCCCCTCTGGTGATGTCGAGCTGATTTCGAGACGAGCTTGTTCTCATTGACGAAGATTCGGTCCCCCACGCTGCCATTGTTGCTGTTCTTGCCAATCCCAATGGCATTAGGATTGTAATGCGAGACTCTCGATGATTGTCGCGAACCGTACCTAGACCCTCTTTTGCTGGCGCTTCGGGACGAGTAGTTGGATGGATCATGATCGTGGTATGCTTCTGTCTTGCAAGGCGTCGGAGCAACAAGTTGGTTAGAGGATTTATCATTCAAATTGCTTTGATCCTTATCGTTGTTGTTGTTGTTGTTGTTGTTATGAGAGGGGCTTAAATCTTGTTCTTGAGCTCCTTTGAAGCATATACAGCCCATAATCTCGCACCAGAAACTTCGGAATCCGTATGAGAGAGCCAATTTTGATGATGATCAACCATTAATGAAGAAATGATGGTAGAAAAATATTGTTCTTCTTCCTCAACATTCATTATGGAAACCCCAGGTTTAACATTTCCTGAGGCTTTCCTTCCACTTAGCAATGGAATCTTGCGATCAGTATCACCTGGCAACAAGAGTCATTTCCTCGTTGTTGATTGTCTAGGAATTGAATTCACCCAATTTGATGTGATGCAAAAAAAAATGTCAAAAAGGAAGGAAAAAAAAAATAGAACCCTGAATCTTTACAAAATATCAATGAATATCAAAACCAGAAATCACAGCATTGACCAAAAAAGACTATCTGATGCTGGTGACAATACAAAAGAACAATGATTCTGACAATGCAGGAATTCTGGGTGGAGATTTAGGGTTTCTCCTATTTTCGTAAAATATTTAGAGAAAATGAAAACTTCTTGAGAAAATAAAAATCCTAAACGACTAATATTTTGTTATCAAAACATCACTTAAAATTGAATTTTTATGAGAAATATAATTTTGTTGTTTGTTTTAGAAAGTTGAGAAACAGAAGAAGAATCAACTGTTTTTTTTTTTTTTATTGTTGCCTAAAACTGTGATACATTGAACAATTTTTAGTTCAGACAACTACTTCTAGCTTTCAATGATATCTAATGATGGCTCGCAATTTGTCATCTTCTTCATTATGAGTAACAAAGGTCACAATTTTTTATTAACAAGGCAGTGTACAATTTCTATGAAGCTGAAATTTCATATTATAATTAACTAGTCATGATTTATGAATGGAGAATCAAACTTTATCGGTTTTATAAAGTTACAGGGTTACATTAACAAACACAATTCATTAAACCTAACCTTTCTAGTCGCATGATGTACATGAAATTTGCATACTTTTTTTGGAAGAATTATCAAGAAAAATGATTTTTTTTTATAATTTTCTACCAAAATAAATGGTCTACAAAAGCAACAACAATAAACTTTTCAAACGGCACAAACCACTAGAATTTTCACATGTACGTGGAAACTTTACATCAAACTCCAAGATGCCCGAGCTGGTCTAAGTGAGCTAGTTTCAGGTGCACATCAAACTTAGAAAACTGGACAAGTAACTAATTCAGTCACACTTATCCCAATTGTAAGATGTTCAAAAGGTTGTTAATCTCTAAACTTAATGCCGTTCAAATGTAAAATGAACAAGTCGATCCATGTATCCGGGACTCCAGGCAAGCACCAGTGCATGCAGTCGTCGTGCTTCTTTCCACCAGCATTGGCCGGGTGAGCGTCTGCTCTGAATTCACTCAAGTGAGTTATGTCTAGAATGTGAAAACTTGACTCGTTGATTGCTCTGAGCAGGTGCTGATTCACCAGCCGTGACTCGACATTTGTACCAGTGTTTCTCACTTCAAAAAGTTCTTGGACCTGAGAAAATGAAGGAACATAGTAGAAATTAGAACCAGTGGGAATTTGTCAAGCGCAGGAAATTCCAATTTCTCAGTCCAGCTTAGGGTGCACAGCTATTCTTGCAAAATTTCAGACGATATGCTTACTTGGTGAGATGACAATGGCTGTTGACGCAGACAAGAACCACCTTCATTCCAGTCACCTCCTTCAAAATGCCTCGGTGATTGAGTCCGGAAGAACTTGATCCCACCTGGGCGCATCTTCTCTTCAACATAATGAATCTAAAGGTAACAAAAAAGGGGATAGATTCGCATTCTAGTTTAGCACACACACATGCAGGTAGAAAACAATGCACTGCCAACTCATTAAGTCGCTCAGTCTTAAACACCTACGGCAGCTTCTATAGCATTTAGAATTTAGAGCAAAGTATATAGCATAGAGGTCAATTGAGTATGGAACCACATGGAAACGGTCAAGAATCGATTCTTTCTAATTCTAGCAAAATGAGAAGAAAGTAAGCTAAGACAAGAAAAGCGCACCATGTGCTTCAAAACAATGTCAAGGCCGACATCGGGAGGTATTGGAGGAATGATTGGTAAACCATTTTCATAGAAGAGCATAGGTGACTTTACAGGGTGAAACTTAGAAGGTGCCCACCACCTGTTTTCAGACAATGGAGAAATGTTCACCTAGCTTGACTACCTCGAGTATGAAACCAGATAAACATAATTATTAATCAAGAAACCATTGTAATTGGACAAAGAAATTACCAGTGCCCAGTGTTGAAGATCAAAATATCATGGAAGCTTGGAGCACTAGCCCAAGTGCCGTCTGGGATGTCAACATCAACCCTGTAACCCTCTTTATAACCAAGAGACTCCAGCTTCCCACCTTTTGGATCAGCTAACCAACTGCAGTAAATAGAAGGTTACACACCCTAAGCGGCTAAGCCTATGAGGGGAGTAGACATCTCTGAATATGATTTTGAAATTAAACTGAAAGGATGGTATAAGTAACATAATTGCCAATGCATTGCCTAGAATGGCATATCAGACTATCTGGATAAAGTCAGAGCTTACCTACCATATCTTGACAACAGATTCGTGCGATGGTATGCAATGGTAAGGTTATACTGAAGAAAAGTAAACCCACGATCAGCACCAGCCGGTCGCCACTTCTTCACGTCAATCGACACCCGTCTCAGTGCGCAGAACAGGGACACAAACATATTCCTATTCAAGGAGTCGCCAACAAATCCTGCACTGTGGCACACAAGTGAGATCCTCAAACGATACTCTCAGCAAATGGTTCAACATGGCCAACCCCATTACTCTAGTAATAAAAACAAAGCATTCTCCATACAAGACAAGCATGTTCAAGTGAGCATTTGTGCCCATGGATTCTAACAGCATTTCCACAATCCAAAAAGCCAGTTGAGAGTAGCACGTTCTGTACACTTCGCTATGCTATGAACCATTGGCGATGACCCAAAACATCAACAAAAGAGTTCCTTCCAGCTGAAACTATATCAGCAACTAAACAGGCAATACGTTAAACAGCGAAAATAGCGAACAGAAATGAAGTTTACCTATGTTAGTGTCTCGATAAGTTTCCAGGAAACCCATCGGATCAAACGGGGGAAGATTACATCCTTTTGGCTGCCACCGCCACCTGAGTATCTCTTCCGCATTCGGTTTCCCACCGGCAATGCAGTTCCAGCCTTTGAATATCTCCTTGCAGGTGCTATCGTACTTCGCCGAGCTGCGATCCGGGTCGTAGACCCACGACCCGTCGGTGTAATCGCAGTTCAGGTCGGATCTGAGCCTGGCCTTGACCTGATAGGATCCCGGAGAGACTGGAGTGGTTCGGGAAAGGGAGAGAAGGAAGAAGATGGAAGCAAAGAAGACGAGGGAGAAGAGAGGAAGGAGCGGGATCTTCTTCGCCGTCTGGTCTCTCGTGGAAGTGGCCATGGCCGGAGGAAGGCGGAGATTGGATCTTCAAAATCCCCAATCTTTATTCCGAATTGAAAACGATGGTTCGTGGGCCGGAACAGGCCCAATTATATTAATCACATCTGATCCGTTAGGCCCATTATAGCGAGTCGAAAGAACCCTCGAAAAAAAGCAAACGCGAAGTCGGAAACACTCATGAGCGACGATCAGAAGCGAAAAAACCCGAAGAGAGGTGAAGAGATTTCCGGGGAAAATGGCGGAAGCCGAAGAGAGGAAAATGGACGGCGACATCGTGCGGTGGGCGCTGGAGTTTGTCATCCGGAAAAGCACCGACAGCAGTCTAGTGAAAAAGCTCATCGCGAACGTCGGTCTCCCTTTCCCCGGCGACGATTCGCGCTTTAAGAAGACGGTGATACTTCGCTCGTTGCAAGACGAGATAGGTAAGGGTTCCGTCTCCGAAGACATGCTTGAATGGTTTGAGATTCTAGAGGAATTGGATAGGAGAGATGGAATTGCGATTTCGGAATCGATGAAACTCGCTTACTGTGCTGTGGCAGTGGAGTGTACTGTTAAGCAGAAGTTCCTGGAAGCAGTGGATAGGATTTGGAAGGTTAGGTTTGGGGGATTGGAAGGGAAGAGTGAGCTGGTTACTGGGGAGGTTTTGAAGGTTCGCGGTTATATGGAGAAGGTGCTGATTGATCTGGATTCTTGTTTGGCTGTGATGAAGTGGAGGGACACGCATGAAGCCTTGAAATTGGTTGGGGAGTATTTGAAGGAGGCCATGGAGGCTATGGGGCCTTCGTTTCTCGAGCTTGTGGCGAGGAAACAGTTGGGGATCGAATGGGGTGAGAATTGTCGTAGTTCTGATGGAGAAGAGCGTCTTTGTGAAGATGGTGGGGATGGGGGAAGGCGAAAGAGTGAAGAAATTCTGAAGATGAAGGATGGGAGTTCTGGTGAAACAGGTGAGGGTTCTAAGGGTCGGGTTGATGGTACAGGGAATGATGAAGAAGAAGAAGAAGAAGAGCATCTTTGTGAGAATGTTGGAGATGGGGCTAAAGGGTCTCACGATGAAGATATTCTGAAGAGGAATGATGTGGAGTCTGGTAAGACAGGAGAGGTTTCTAATGAAGAAGAAAATATTTTTGAGGATCTTGGAGGGGGTGAAGATATGTCGAAGAGGAAGGACGGGGGTTCTGATAAGGCAGGAGAGCGTTCCAAAGGTGGGTTTGATGGCAAAGGGAATGAAGAAGAGCATGTATCTGAGAATGCTGGAGATGGGTCCAAGAGGGCACATGGTGAAGATGGTGGAAATGAGCCAGAGGGTGAAGATATCCTGAAAAGGAAGAAGAGGAAGGACAGAGATTCTGAGAAGATAGGAGAAGAAAATGGCGTGAAGGGGAAGAAGAGGAAGGGTGCAGCTGTTAAACCAATGCATCATCTCCCTCGCCGTAGTGCACCTGCAAAGATTGCTGATTTGGATGTGGAAGAAGCTGCAAGTGACGACCAGTCTGTTCTAGGCAAACCTCTAGCAAAAGAGGTTGTTGATGCAGAACCAAATCAGCCGGGAGCTTGTTTGGAACCTGACTTGGTAACTGCAGCTGCAAATCAAGAGCCTGTGGAGGTGGAAACCCAAACTGGAAAACTGAATATGAATCAAGAGCCAGGAACAAGCACCACAACTGATTTTGCTGATGTGCCACGACCTACAACGGTTAGGAAACTGCCTCCCGGATCTTCACCAAAGAAGCCTATCGACCCCAGCCTGCTTCAGAGGAGGAAGAAGAGGAAGTGGACAGTGGAGGAAGAGACTGCTCTGTACAATGGAGTGCAGCAGTTTGGCGTTGGCTCCTGGAAGGAGATACTCAGTTCCCGGCGCCAGAGCTTCAACAATAGGACCGAGGTTGATCTCAAAGACAAGTGGAGGAACATGACGAGATGGAAGATTGAACGTTGACTGCGGGAACGATTTTGCATATGGGAAAGGGACTATGTAATGATCCTTCTTTTGCTTCTCTGCGCCCTCTCTGCGCCCAGTTGATAGCTCTCAACTTGTTTTGTGGTAAATTTTTGTGCAGATAGAATGTATGTAACTGTGGTTGCAACTGTATAGTCTTATGAGCTCCCACTTGCATCTGGGCTTTATGTTTACTAGCAACTTAGTCCGCGCTCCGCTACGGATTCAGGGGTTGAATTAATTGCAAGTTAGTTTCAATGTGTGTGTTTTTTTATATATATTATAAATAGCCTGTAACATTTCATTAATGCGATGGAGTAATACAGTGTCAATCTATTCAGCAAACTGTGTCGATCTATTCAGCAAGCTCAATGCAGGAAAATGCCTCGTACATAAATAACACAAGAAGACTGAATAAGAGAGCTCTTACCTAGAAACAACCCTAGAGGATGATCTCTTCCCTGGGAACAGTTTACTTCAAAAATTATACATTCTAATTTCAATATCTTCACATACAAAATAAGAAAGCATCTTCGAACGAAATAATGTACCTCGAAAGGAAATTCCTACAAGCAGTTGCCATGGAGATTATCAAAATACCCGAGTTGTTTTCTAAATTAGCTAAAGATCAGTGATCTTGTGCTCCATAACTGTAGGGAGATACTCCTCAAGTGTTCTCCGCAAGAAATTGTCGGGTTCGACTCCACTCAACACCATACGATCATACACTCCCATAGCTTCTCTCAACTTCCCAACCTTGCAATACCCACGAATGAGAATGGTATACGTCACCACATCAGGCAACAATCTCTTGTCCAAAGCATATCTCAACACGCAAGACGCTTCCTCAACCAACCCTATCTTGCAAAGCCCATCGATGATTATGCTGTAACTGACAATATTTGGCACAACCTTGTTCTTCACCATCTCCTCGTAAAGTTCGAATGCACTACCCGTGTTTTGAGCTTTGAAGTAACCGTCGATCAGACAGCTGTAAGTGAACTCATTGGGGTTCGGACCCCGTTCCAACATTGTTGAGAATAATGACACTGCATCATTAAGTCTACCTTCTCTAGAGAGAGCATGGATCAGTATGGTGAAAGTGATGGCATTTGGTCTAGACATTCGGTGGAACAGGCGGAGTGCATCGTCTAGCTTCCTAAGAAAACAGTGGCCGCAGAGCATTGTGTTGTATGTAATGGTATCAGGTTTTGGTCCACAGTTTTGAAGCTGGTCGAACAGATGCGATGCACTGTTCAGTTGGCGCTGTCTGAGAAGCATACTGATCAGAACGTTATATATTGCAATGTCAGCAGATATACCTTTTCTGGACATTAGCTGGTAAATCTTGAATCCAGCAGATGGGTTGTTCAACTTGCAGAATCCATCAATGAGGGTGCAGTAGGTTACAGCATCTGGCTTCAAACCTTTCTTCAGCATTTGAAAGTATAACAGTAATGCCATGTCCAAGTGGTGCGTGTTAGCAACTGCTTTAATGAGAGCGGTGTAGGTGACAACATCTGGTTTCAGACCTAAGATTTCAATCAATTTGCAAACCTTCACTGCACCGGCTAGCCATTTCAATCTGCAGCAACCATCAATTAAGGTGTTCAAGATCAAGACATTTGGTTTCAAGCCTCGTTCCAATGCCTGAAAGAAGAACCTTAAGGCATTCTTTATCTCCCCTCGTTTACACAAGCCATTGATTAGCACATTACAAACAACAACATCAGGTTCGAGTCCAATGCTTTTCATATCCATGTAGAAACGGAAGCCATCGGTTAAATTTCCTGATTTGCATAATCCATCTATCAGACTGCAATAACTGGAAACAGATGGTTCAAATCCATGTTTTGTGATTTTTCCAAAAACACCACAAGCCTCCATGGCCCTATTGCTTTGACACAATCCTTTGATAAGAATACTGTAACTGACCATGTTTGGAGAAATCTCTTCCTTCAGCATTCTCCTATAAACCTCAACAGCCCTTCCCAACTCTCCAGCTCTCACATATGCATCCATAACAGAGCTAAAAACAACAACATCCAATTTGATGTTATGATTCAAAGCTGCTGAGAGAAATCTATTTCCCTCGGCCAGTCTTCCTGCTCTCAATAGACCATCAATAATGATGCTGTACACAATTAGGTCAGGCACCAGTCCCCTGTCTGCCATTGTGTCATAAAGCTGAAATGCTTTGTCCAAATCTCCCTGTTTGCAGCATGCATTAATCAATGTACTAAATGTGATCAAATTCGGCTCTGGACCAGCCATGATCAGTTCATCAAAATATTCATTGGCAATTCCTGTCTTGTTCTGCATGCAGAAATCTTTCAGTAGCTTGTTACACATGACAATATCAAGAGAAACCCCCCTCTGAAGCATGGATTTGTGAAACGCCATACCCATTTCAATTCCACCTTTTCCGATAATCCCAGCCATGACCAATTTATAGAAACTGTAGGAATCCCCATTTGTCAATACACGAAAGTCATGATGGTGATCTAAAATTTTATCCATAAGCTGCAACTCAATCATGCAATCCAAAAGTAGCCAGACCACCTTAGGTGACACTTGAATGCCCTTTTTGCATACATACACAAATAGCTGAACAGCAGTATCAACCATTCCTTTCTGACAACAGCGCTCAATAAAAAATCCATAGAAAGCACTAGTCCTTTCGGGACTGGAATCCTGAAACCCCTCGCAGAGCCGACACCATGTGTCATGATTATTGCCATATTGTTCAATGAACTTGTCAAACACCCTGGAAGCGGGACCAAATAAATGCTTGTGAAGCAAGATTTGGAGAAGTGCACCGAAGGATTGTGGGACATGCGGTGAGTGTAGGATCTGCTCAGTCCATTCAAAGAATTGAATGGCAGTACATGGTTTGGAGTGGAGGGAAATAAGGACGGGTTGCACATCGGAGGGTGCTAATTTGGAAACAAGGTTATGGTTCAGGTGCTTAGGGTTTATTTCCTGGTGAAGGGCATTACATATTTGGTGTATTAGAGTCCTTTGGAGACTGTTAGAGTGAGATGGGAAGGATGAAGAGCAAAGATTGCTAATTGAAAACAAGAAGATGGGGCTTTTAATGCTATACTGTATCTTAGAGGTTATGCCAGAAGAAAAGAACATAGCATTAGCTGATGGTTAAGTTCCATCTCCAAGTTTAAACATGTGATTTCTGGTGCAGGAATCAAGAGGGCAGCATGTGCAGAACTCTTTAATCACTGATTGAGATGACAATCACCAATCCAATATCTTTCTTAATACCTGGCAAATTAAGAAATATAATTTAGATGAAGAAATTAAGAAATTAAACCCCAGGGAATTGTGTTCAGACTAATTAAGTAATTGAACATAACCTCCCTGCTTCCTGGACAAGGAAAACTTTCCTTACTGTTCCAATTGTCAATACCAAGTTGAAAACTAAAACGCATATCCCCTTTCCTTTCCTAGCTAGATTACTAGTCCCATAAGTCAAAAAAGAAGGTTCAGGACATAATCATAAAAAGCATGCAAGTCTGCAACCGCCAATGGAACACTGGCAAGGCAATGCAAAGGGAAAAGGGACTTCACTATGAACCCAAGAACATGAAACCAGAAGTGCGAAACTTTGTACAATACCATAAGGTGAAAACTACAAGCATGTTGAGGGTTCAAATTCAAATCATTCCACTCCCCTTTTGAAAAATGAAATCTTTTTATCAAAACAGCAAGTCAAGAGAACATAAAATACATAGCAATTAGCACGCACATTATCCATATCACTATCCTCTCAGAGGCATATTGTCAAACACTTGGCGCGCCCACCAACCAGTACACAGTTTCGCCCGCTGGGAACTATCCACAAACAGCATGTAACGGAAGAGTCCCCACTACTGAGCACAATCTACAACTAAATGTCAAGTTCACCCATTAAAAACCTACTCTCCTAGCTTCCACTAACAAACTCGGAAGTTTCAGCCCAGAATCGCAGCCGCTTCTCTGTACAACTGCCAGTCATTCGTTCTGTCCAGCAGCGAAAGAAAGAGACGGAGATCACTAACCTGGTCTGCCGAAAGAAGCTAGCGGCCAAACGGAGAAAATGCTGCAGGGAAATATTGCTGCCCTCCGCTCCACGTACGACGGCTCTTCCCCTTTTCTCCATTCCCGTGCTCCAAAACCATTTGTCAAGACTCAAGAGAGAAAAAAAGGACACGTAGCTCAAGACCTCCCGAGGGTATCATAGTAAATCCAACCCTACTTCTACTTAAGCCGTCAAACGTCTGGACTGGAAATTATTATTAAATGGTCACTAAATTTGAACTCACTAGCGAATTTGATACTACCCTTTTCGTTTTACCGAATTATCACCAAAATCTTGATCAGAAATTGACGTACTGAAAACACTTCTCCAGAGTTCTCCTTCCTCTTCAGCCGTTCAATCACTCCGGCTGTCGTCTCCACTCTGCCAGTGAAAGCTATGGCGATGGCGATTTCTTCGCCAGCTCCGAGTGCCTCCCTCTTATTATCTCGTTCCTCCCTTTCAATCTCCTGCTTCGGACAGAACACCAAGTTATCATTGCGCGCCACTCCGACGGCGCTTCCCGCGCTCAAGCATTTCTCTGGTGGGAAGATATCCAGGAGAAACGACGACTGGGTTCGTCGGAATGCGAAGTCTTCCGCTGACCCAGATGCTAATTCCGACGAATTCCCTTCATTAGAAAGCAACGAGCCAGATTCTAGCGGCGAAACCAGTTCACCGTCGTCGTCGTCGTCATCTTCACCAGCTGCCAGCAGCTTCCTTTCTGTCCTCTGCCCTCTTCTCAAGCTTTTCTCTGTGAGTTCTCCCCCCACTTCTGTTCAACAATGTGTTGACTGTAAATTAGAAAGCAGCTGATTTTGAATTTTGCAGAGTGGAGATCCTTCTAAAGATCGCAACTTCACATTGGAGGTGACCCTTTTGTAATTTGCAGGCGTAATAATGTCGATGGTTTCCATTACAAATGATCGAGTAAGTAAACTATCAGGTGATCTTTTCAATCTTTGTTCTCATATAGTAGATGTCGACGTCGTATTTATCGACCTTAGCACGACTTCCATGGGGCTCGAAATCTATAGTCAGACTGAGTTGGGAGGATCAAGAGACTACTGGAGTTCCTCTCAAACCCTTGCAACTCTTTGAATTTGGTAAGATTCACTTCTCCATATATGCATTGAAGTTGGAAAGGTGTTGGGGACTAGCTTGCTTCTTGACGTACTGCGGTCTGAAATCGCCAAAATGTATGGTTTCGAGCAGAAGCGTGCCCGTTTTGCAGGAGGGTTCGAGAGGCCATGACCGAGCTAGATCTTTCTGCAGAGGTCAGTAACTGATGACTTGTTGAAAGGAAAACCGGCTTACCCACATTCATGAGAATGTATAGTAAACATACATAATGCTCTTGAGATGTATCCTGCAGGTGTATCCCTGCCCAAAAGGGTCGAGAAAGCATAGAGAAATCGTCAGAAAACTTGGTGGCAAAGAACAGTTAGTGCTTGATTCCTTCTTGTTGCAGTTTATGACTTTGTTTATCGCAGTTCGTAAGTATTGGTACCACCGTCGAATAGGGCGAATCTTGCTCCATTGGAATTAGTACGCAAATGGAATGTCTAGCCAGGAATGGCCTGTGAAATATAAAACGAATGTGACGACTTCAGATCATTCTCCATGCAGGTTTCCTTTCCTGGTTGACCCAAACACTGGCATTTTAATGTATGAAAGTGGTAAGGGACTCATCCTCCAAGAATCATTAGCCTAAGAGAATCTTTTAACAGCAGCTTTCTTGCTGCTATGTTTCCGGACAGGTGATGTTGTGAAGTACTTGTTCCAGCAGTATGGTCAAGGAAAAAGCCCTTCAATGGGCCTTTTGGAGAGGTACTAACAGCCTAATTAAGTAACCAATCTACTTTCTTGTTTCTGTTGTTTCCTTTTCTAAATTTCTAGCATTATAAGTTGTACGATCTTGCACTTCCAGCACATTGTTGACAGGATGGGTACCAACGATCCTTCGAGCAGGAAGAGGAATGACTCTGTGGGAAAAGGCCAGATCAGAGATGCCATCTATGAAGCTGGAGTTTTTTTCCTACGAGAATAATCCGGTGAGAGAAAACATCACAATGCCATTCATGGTGTTTATGGTGTTCTGTTAGCATTTACAATTTCACGTTTCCTAACAGTATGCAAGAATTGTTCGTGAGGCGCTATGTGAGTTGGAGATTCCATACATCCTTCGCAATGTGGGGTCCGGCTCTAGAAGTACGAAGTCCCTTCTTGATGTATATGGATCTCAAGAGGTGCCATTTTTAGTTGATCCAAACACGGGTGTTCAACTGGGGGATTACAAGAAGATGCTGGTTTACTTGTTTCAGACATATTCAGAACCAGCTACAGAGTCCTAGTGTGTGCTACAGCAAGGCATCTCTATTTTCCGGATTCTTAATACGAAAATTCATCTCTATGGGAAAAAGTTGACTTCAGGAAGATATTCAGATCATAACCACCAAAAGCTACCTAGGAAAGGAATCTTGAGAGTGTTATCAGTAGGGTTGAGTTGCTGAGAGAGTGTAACTTTTTGGCATTTGAAGCTCCATCCATGTACAATAATGATACAATTGACAATTTATGTTTGATTGCGAAAAACTTGAAAGGGTAGAACATCAATTTTTCATACTTGTAGTTCACATAAAAAAATTGGAACTATGCCAAAAGAATACATCCTATAATACAAGTTTGCTTTCTTCTAGTTAGAACAATAGGAGTTAAGATGCTCTGTATACACAAATACCTGAAAACTGTATTCACGTACATGTTTTGATCATCGTTCTAACTCTCAGAAGTTGACGAAGTGGTCAGTGGAATGGACTCTGTCTCGTGTGCTTGTGCGTCCTTGGAAGTATCCCGAGAGGTTTCCTTCTTCAACTTATGGTTGTTATATGCTGCAACACCTGCAATAGCTGCAAATGAAATAATTGAGATCATGAGAGGCGAACTTGAATGAGCAAGATAAGGCAGCCGACAAGTTTACATTCTCACCAATGCCATAGCCAAAAAGGTTTATGATCGTGAGCTTTGTATCAGCGAAAAGGAGTGCAGATAGCAAGACAACCACCCAATCCTTGACAACTCCAGCTACTCGAATGGTCAGTGCGCTCGTATGTGAGATGACGAGGAACACCGATAGGTTGAGTGCAAAAGTGCAGAGAGAGTTGAGCATCAGGATAACAGGCTGGAATTCCCATGTCCCTTGTTCAACCATCCTTGGTCTCTCTAGAAAGATCCATGGGATGAATAAGCAAATGGCACTGCATAAGACAATAGCAATGAAATTGTGATCACTATAGTCTACCAGTGTACTACGCTGGAAAAGAAAACAGTATACATGCCTGCAAGGACTGACGTAGTACATAACAGATATGGGGTTCAACTTCAAGCCCTTCCTCTTCACGAAAATTTCCATGAATATAAGCCGCAAGGCCTCTCCAACAACTCCGCCCATTTGGTAGACAACTCCAATCCAGTTTATATTTATTTCGCCATAAGATGCAACTAGAACCCCAAAGCTTATCACCGACATGATTAGGAACATTCTGCAGCTATTCACTTCCAGTCCTGCGGCTACTCCGAGAACAAAAACAGCTACTGGCACTGAAATTTCACCATAGAAAGAAACCAAGAACCTCTGAATTCAAAACCATGGATTGTCTGTGAAGGAATAGCAAAAGCAGTAAAGGACTAGAACTCAAATAGCCATGATGGAGCACTTACTGATAGCCTTCAGCATCTGAGCAAATGCCACCGAAATATAGAGGTAAGCAGTATTCCCCAGCCAAAGAGTCATTGCAAACATCGCACCAATGGGAATGACTGAGGTCGTGTATCTATCATAAAGTATCACCATTCATTAGATCTCGAACTAGCAGTTACAAGTTATTAATGTAGCAAATGAGGAAACTTCATAACCATAAACCAGAAGTTCCCACTCGAACTTACATTTCTAATGTCATTCCTTCCTCAACCTTCAAAACCTGTAAAAGAGAATCAAAACTGACATTTATGATTGTCCAAGGTCAAAACTTGCCATAACATTCCTGAAGTTTGCAGTACCTTGAAAACTTTGGTGAGAGCAAAGCATAAAACAGATGAGAAGACCATGTGGAGCAGAGTCAATCCAAGAGGATAAGGAAAGTTTATTTCTTTGGATGATAACACCCACTGCAAAGAGAAACATAACCTTAATTAAGATCACCATAAAATCTCCTTGCCGTGCAAAATGCCAATCGATGCACGACTTGAGGAACATTTGAAGTCCAATTACCAGCAATTATAGTGTGTGCATTAATCAAATCTTGCATGTTTATGATTAAGAAGTGAAGCACGAACATCTACTAAATTAAGACAATGTGTATCACTGATAACACGAAGTGCAGCAAGCAACTTGAGCAGCTTGCATCTTCTCAAGCATCCAAACATCACTTGATAAGGTCCACTAGCCCTGTATTCTAATCAGAAGTACTAAACAGTTGCAGTAGAACCTCCAAGTTACCCACCCTCCCCATTCACAAGACTATTATTCTAGCACACGAAGCTCAAGCTACCATTCATCTTCGAGTTCAAGTACCCTACTTTTCATTATGAATTTCTGAATACATCCTTCTGATTGAGCTCGTTGAATCAAATTTGCATGACAGATACAGACATTTCTCAACAGACCAGTAACAGATTTAAGATATCCCCAATCAAAATCCACGAGCCTACTCCAGAAAGTGACAGTAAATAAAGGACTGCCTAAAAACCGAAACTTTCCAACATGGTAGCAATTCCATTTCAGCTAATACAGATTACAGACCAAGGGCACGCCATCCAGAAAACGAGCAATCCAGCTAAATCGACACCCTGACCCAACCAGTCCCAAGATCAGAAATTCTCCACTCGTATTGCCACTTAACCAACACATTTCCCCAGGAAAACACCAAATTAATCTAACGGGTAACGGAGAAAGTGAAAGCTCGCTATCTCGCCGGCCAAAGGCCCCTGCGGCGCGGAAAAGCACGGAGGGATAAAGTAGTAAAACCGATCAGGGGAAATGGAGGAAAAAGGAGGAGGAGGAGGAGGAGAAGGGAAGTAGACGAATTTGACCTTGTTGAAGAAGATCTGGCCGCTGGAGAGAGCTATGTAGAGAAGAATGTAAGCGTAAGTAAGGAAGCCAGCCTTTCTCGGATCCGCCATTATTGCCGCTGAGCAGCTTCTTCTCACTCGTTTTCTTTTCTTCCTTCGCGCTTTTGTTTGGCATTTATCGCCATTGGCCAACGATCCAATTCCAACGGAACGGGATGCGTACCCGATACCAGACCCGCGATAGACCCGACCCGGTTTACTTTACGTGCTACTAAGGTTTTGTATGGATAATATCCCTATAGGTACCAAATTGTTTTCAAAATTGCCATTTACTCAACTTCCATAAATCTTTCAACAATTCAACCTATGAATATCAATGTCATTTCCTTTCTTAAATGTCGTTTAGAAATTTTGCATCATTGAAGTCCATCGCAGTGATCACCGAGATAATCCTCAGAACCCGAGCTAATTGTATTATCGTAAGTATTTTTAACAAGTTAACAACCAGTTATAGTATGTGACATGTATGTCTTCTAGTTTTAGTCTATACCATAAATCGTACAAATTATATTGCAAAATGGTACTCCCCAAATTTATAATTCTTCGAGAAGAGAGGAACATATTAAGCATATCCACTTATATACCTAATGTCCTAATCTCTACTCTACAGCCAAAGTCATCCAAATTATGATAGAGTATATATTTTTCCACGCCAAAATTACACCCAATTAAATTAAAACTAAACAACCATACAAATACATGTATCTATTATTAATCTATATGCTAATCATTTTTTTATATTCAACTTTCCACTATGCTCCCTTGAGACAGCCAATTGAGGAGTGGATATGCATAACTGTTGCCGGTGGTTGATGATAAGTTTTTTTTTTAAATTAATAATAGTATTGTTGCTTAATCATTAATAAATAGCGTTAATTAATAATATTTGTTCTTAATTATCATTCTCCTCTAGTTGACCATTCATGAACGAGCTAGCTAGCGCTAAAAGGGAAAGGGCAATTATAAGGGTCACCGGCCTATATATCTTGCTTATATGGCCTTAATTGTTATATTTCTAAGGAATATTTCCAACATAACCTATCACTCCTTGAGAAGAGACAAGACAAAGGTAAAATTACAACAATAGTTTCTTTTATATATAGATAATAATGTTGGTTACAAAAGTTTGAACCTCATGTATGGTCAATATCTTCAACCCTATACCAACCCTTCATGGGTTGATCCGGATATTGTTGTCGATTATCAAATTTGATTAAGAGAAACACAAAAAAGATAAGAAATCTCGGTGAAAGCTAGAATGATTATTATTAGTTCTCGTCTTGTCGATCCCTGTTGTGTATTATTTTCACATGATGTCTTCGTAAAAACACTTCTTGAAGCTCTCCATGTGATCCTCACGCAAACTTATGGCAACGACCACGGACCCATCGCCATTCTGGCTAGCCATGATCAGGGAGTCGCCATCGAAATCGTGGGAGGCAGGTCCCATGTGGATTTCCTTCCCCCACCCAAAATCCATCCCGAACAACGGCAGCCTCAGCCAGCTGATCACACTGAGGTTCGGGTACTCGAAAAATGGCCCGGGCGACGACCCGAAATCCTGGTACTTCCTCAAGTCGGGCTGCGACTTGAGGAAGTCGATCGCAGAATCCAGAAACTCCCCGTCCACCTTCTCGATCGCCTCCCTGATCTTCCTGGCCGCGTACTTCAACGGCCTCGTCGTGAGCTCTCCCGACAGGGCGAGAGCCTTCACGTCGAGGATCGCGTTCCCAAAGTACCCTCTCGGCAGTGGCGGGCTCGTCCTGCTCCTCGAGTCCACCGAAACGCCCAGAGCAGTCGGCTGCTCTGGGCTCAGGTCGCGTGCCTTGCACGTGCACTTCCACACGTGCGCGGTCAACGTCTCGTACGTCGAGTACGGACGTTGTTGTTCTCCTCCTCCCTCATGGTTCACCATGTCTTTCAACATGGCCACCTTGGTCTTGGCCAGCTTGAACGTCCTCACCACGTTTTTTGATCCTTCGTCGTCCTCGCCGCCTCCCTGTTCGATTTTCTGATAGCTCAACACATCGGACAGGAGCCCCGGAGGGCGGTCGAACTCGGTGTGAACGAACTTGGGCTGCCCTCCAGGAGGCATCCCGGCTCGAAGCACGGTCCTATCCAGAAACGGCATCGTTTTTATCGGCTCCCCTCGGGCAATCCTCGCCCACTCCGAAAAGAAATGGAGAGCACTCAGACCATCCACAACAAGATGAGAAATACTAAAACTCAAACTGATCCCACCGCACTGGTATCTAGTCAACTGAAGGAGCAACAATGGCCATTCATGGACGGGGAGCCCGTCGTAATCGAGCTCAGGGACGAGCGACTCGAGCTCGCGCGAAGGCAAGAACTCGTCCCCGAAATCTTCGAGCCTCCGGTCCGACTCGGCCTCCACGAACCGAACCCCCCGCGCGTTGCACTCCAGCTCGAGCCTCCCGCCGGAGGTGTGGTGCACGCGCCCCGCTAAGGGGTAGAACGGGACGAGGGCGAGGCGGAGGGAGCGGACGAGGGTGGTGAGGATGAGGGAGGGAGTGCCTTCGAGCCATGGTGCGGAGGGTTTGTAGAAGTAGACGGTGGGGACGTGGGTCATGGCGCCGATTTGGTCCCACTCGGCTAGGGCTTGGCGGCCGGTCGGCGTTGGAGCGGCTGGTTGGACCATGAAGGTGTTTGTTATGGTCAGGTTCATTTTCTTGGTGTGGTTCGATGTAGCCATTGGAGGAGAGAAGAGAAGAGATTGTAAGGCAAGAGGAAGTGATTGGTGGAGAATTTGATGTTGTGAATTTGTGATGCTGCGAATGGAAAATGGTGGCATTTATATAAAGGGAATGTCACTTAAGAAATGGAGGGCATGATTATTGGTTGGTATTCTTGTAGAATATTGGAAGGCAGATAAAACGAGGCGTTTTGGTGTGGGTTTAGATAGAATATTAAGTTTAGATATATGAACTTATATATAAATACGTCTTTGCTTGAATTATTAGTTAGGTTTCAATTTTTTTTTTATAATAATATTGGATCCCAATTAGTGACAAAAATATTTGTGTGTACACAACAGGTGAATGAATCTTAATTGTTTGTTTTTATGAACCACAGGTGAATGAATCCTACTAAATGATTGATAAATCTATTATTCGGATTGTGTTGCCTACTATAACCCAACATGGCAACATATAAACCATTCAAGTTTTGTACCTCCAAGATGTAAACCAATTAAGATAGTTTATTAGCATAATTCAATTAGTTGTTTGATAATATTAACACACAAAAAAAACTTACATTTGATACCAAAACTTAGTTTAGTATAATCCATTGTTGTTGAAAGACTTCAATAATTAACATGAGAGTTAAGTTTTACAATGATTTAAGTCGAATAGATTTGATGGTTGATACTAATTGTAGCCAAAGGATCAAATGCATAGCAATGTTTGTCTGTAATTAAATCTACCCTTTTAATTTTATGTCGAATAGACCTAATGTTTGATATTGAATGACTTTTAATCGATTTTATATTCTTGGTAAATTAGATTATAAAAAAATGCACAAAAAAATGAAATCTACAAGTAAATTTTTTATATACCGCCGTCTGCCACTTCACCGCTATTATGGTATACTAATATGTACCTTCAGAAAATATTTTCATACTAACATAAATAATAATTTGTATCACTGGATATATAATGATATGCCATGGTAAAGGTTTCTCCAATTAGCGTGTTCTTATGATGCAATTTCTTACATAAAAAATTAAATGTCACTTTATAAAACATAACTAATCAAATATTTTAACGAAAAAATTTTTTGAAATCCAAATTAAAATTAATAGATATAATGGGTCAAAAAACTGATGAAATCATAGTTATACGTGGTCCATAACTTGATCATTCCATTCCCCTTATATTTTCAAAGACTGGGCAAGCTTGTCTAACACCAAAAAATGTGTGCTCTACCACGAAAAAAAATGTCAAATATAAAACAAACCCAATCTCCATAAAAGGAAAGAGGCGAAAAAAGTGAAGTCAACTATATTCCGGTATTAAAAAAAAAAAGATACAGTCAACTGTATTCCAACTGGGAAACAAAGCCGGATCCCTTGTTCCGTAATTGAGATAAAAATTAGGCTTGCATATATTAACAATCTACACATAATATAATACACCGAAGGGAAAAACGGGAGCCCAATTTCAAATTTTCTGCAACGAGAGTGAAAGTAGGAAGGACATTTTGGTCTTCACAATTACTTTTTTTTATTCATTAAAAAAGTATGTACTAGGATTTGAACCATGACCATTTTAAAGAAAGACAAGGATCATAACCAATCACACTAAGTACATTTGTTGTATCCTTTTAAATTAAAAACATATAATAGCAGGGTGGAAAAAACTCTTCCCCCATTTCAAATTCCCTGTTCCATGAGCGTTTGTAGGAAGGGTAAAATAGGGAGTGTCAATTTTTTCTCTTTCCTCTATGGAACGGGCCAACTTACCGTACACATGCGGATTTAAACGAGTCAAGGAGTGTCAATTTTTTTCTTTATACCCTTTTATTTATCCGTGGTGATAAAATATAAATGAAAAGGCAAAAATAATACTCCTTTTTATTGTTAAAAATAAAAAATTTAAAAATAGACTAATGCATGGTATCTAATGGGCTAACCGCTAACCATAAAATAAAAGAGTTGAATGGGCCTAACCTACATGGGATTTGGTCATCAAGTAAAACAAATGAACATCATGGGTTTGCCATTCTAAAACAAGCTATTTTCTCTAGCATAATATATATTATGCTATTATTTTATATCTTAGTGGCTAAAATATAATGTATTTTAAAGTTATTCAATGGTTCAACCTCGACCAACCCAATTAGTCCAATTTTTATCATTTCAAATATATATTTTATAATTATTTGACATCATAATGATCAAATTATAGTGTATTTTATAGGGAATCGTTTGGTATTTGTTAGTAAAAAAGTAAACATAAAAATCTATTTGGTTATTTTAAACATTAAAATGATCCTCAACATTTTCAGTTCCTTTTGAATTTATATGGTTTTATTCCCGAATAAGTGATGTGCAAATGGCGAATTGTAGTCGTCTTTTTTCTTTCACTATTTTTTTATTTTCAAATAGAAAGTTTAAAAGTAAAGAATAATTAGAATTTGGCATGGGTCGGTCAAACAGGTTGAATTTCAAGTTTTGGCCCATTTGTTTTATGCATTGCAAATTTATTAGCATGTTGATGGAAATGGCTTGGAAAAAAGACATATAAGTTGTATCTTTGCAGAAATGTCCTCAAATGTTTGAATGCTTTGTGAATCAGGTTCTGTGACTTTTGTGATGGTGTATGTGCTTGACGATTGCTCGATTTTGTAACTACTTAATTTAAGAGTAAATCTTTTGACTTTCCCTATGAGTTGTGATACTAGTTCTGGTGGTTGCAGCATGTTGTCGTTGTTGGCCTGTAAAAGTTGTTCCGCCGTGATGCTAAATACCTTTCTTTCTTTTTTAACAAATTGTGTAGTAGTGCTATGAAACAGATCACCCATGAACGCTACGCTTATTATGTTCTGTTCTTACTTCCGGTGGTGAGAAATTGTGAATTGAGAATCATATTCGCCTACCGCACTGTGTCTGGTTGGTGGCTGCTTACTGTGCTCTCTAGAGTTATGAAACAGACTACCCATGAACTTTACCCTTAAGAGTCCACAACTCTGCGAAAAACCAAATATAGGCAATCAAAGGTGGTGGATGTGTGATGATTTTTTATGGCTTAATTGTTTGTGAGTTAGATATCTGATCTTTGTATGATTAGAGGGGATGTTTGCTTAATAGAATAATCCATTTTAATTCATGTTTATTTTTAACATGAACTTTA
The DNA here is from genome assembly GCA_964030455.1 of Linum trigynum. Taxonomy (NCBI): domain Eukaryota; kingdom Viridiplantae; phylum Streptophyta; class Magnoliopsida; order Malpighiales; family Linaceae; genus Linum; species Linum trigynum. The sequence goes on along the minus strand of OZ034822.1, from coordinate 1,150,425 downwards.
GTAACTCAAAACCTTTGAGACACATATCACCTACTGCATTGTATCATTTTGCCTGGGTGCTTGCTGTGTTGTCAAACTTCTTTGCTGCTGATGCATTTACACTATCAGGGGAGTTAAGAACCCATGAATGTTTCCGTTTGACACAAACAAGAGGACTTACTTCTAAATCGTGCACTAAAGATGATTGAAGGAAACATCTCTGTTGCAGTTGATACACTGGAGACCATAACAAAAGCAACGTATAACATCAAAACCAACCATCTGAACTATTAGCATTGTTGCTTTACTCTTTTGTCGTGGTTGAGTCTCCTTCAAAAAATTTAGTTTGATTTTAGAAAATTTTGCTTCTGCAATCCTGTCTTGCCACCAACGCGTTCAGTAGATGGAGATGGCAGAGGCGAAGGCTATTTTGTGTTGTTGTTGCTGGTTTAGGGATCGGTTTGTGAAGAAGAGGGAGAAGAGAGGGGGAAAGGGAAATGCATGAGAGGGGGATAACTCTTTTCTCCGACAAAAATGGAGTGAAGAAAGGAATTATGATCAGTAAGGATATGGTTATCTTACATAACTGTGTCTATTCTGTTTGAATTGAGCTTGGGAGGTAGTGATAAGGACGAGCTGCAACCAATTCATAGTGATAAGAGTGCTATGAACTGTGATCATGTCTTATTTCAAGTTAGAAGGTAGTTTCAGTATAAGGATTATTTAATTTGACAAGTTGTTTCGTCCATGATTCTTGGTAGTTTCAGTGCCATTCTAGCCATTGTTTAGTCTGTAATTTTTGAGAATTGATGTGCGAGTAATGACTTTCACTTAGCTTCAACTATTATGTGTGTATTTATTGGCATGTGATAGAATTCTCTTTTCCTTTTCTTTGAATTCAGTTTCATACTCTAATTGTATCATTTGTACATAGGCAAATCATGCTCGAGATGACAACTCGCTGATATGGCTGGTGCAAGGAATGAAGCCATCATTAAAATTCAGACCGACAACGGGGAGGGTTGCCCAGGACTAATTCAATGATGATTGATGATGGTATGATAAAAACTGCAGTCTGCATCAGCACCAATTTCTAGGCCTAAGTAAAGTTATTCAACCCAGAACTCTGCTTAGCGCTAAAAATTGCCCTCACCCAACCTTTATCCTGTTTGACCCACTTCTGAAGAGTCAAGATATATTACTAATTCTCTCCGTTCGTATTTTCTTATTGGCTCTTTCTGACCCTTTAGGTTGGGGCGGGTCGGGAAGAATCGGATTAGTGGGCCGGTCCTAATCAAGTGGAATCCCAATCCCTTCACTCTCACTTGCTTTCTTCCCATTCCACAAGTGGGTAACATACAGTAATCCGGCCAACGGGCCGGGTAATAAGCTAGTTGAGAAGTTTTATATTTTAACGGTGTGCATGCACGATTCCACGAATCACTTTGGTTGAAGCTCATTCATACAGCTTAGCCCACGTCTATTTACAAAAGGAAAGTTACAGTAGCAGAACTGTCCGGCGCCGGCCGAAGTAGTTTGTTGGTATTGTAAGAGAAAGTCGTCGTCGGCAGCATTTTTCAAGGGGTACAGTATATAGTCGGGAATTGGGGTTTTGGGAGTAGGGTTTAGTTGAGTAGTTGACTTTACTCTCTTTGTATTAACTACTTTGTGTATATTAAATTATTAACAACGTAATCACATACTGTGTACCGATAACCTCAAAGAAAACAAATCGTTAGGTAATATTAGGATGGCTATACGGTCCGATTCGGTTAAATTGGTCCGAATTGATCTGGTCTCGGTCCGGTCTTTTCGGGAATATAAGGACCAAAGATTGGATTGGATACAGTCCGGTCTTAATTTGATCTTGATTTTAGATTGAGCTTGTGGGGATTTGAGTGGCTTGCTGAGGTCTCAAAACTCAAAGGGTGAGGAGTTGGTTAAGTTCTGGGTGTTGGGGTCTCTAATCCGGTTTTCGATCCGGTCCCAAACAGTTTTTTATCTCAAATCTAAGCCCGAATATGAGATTGGATTGTTTGCTATCCGGTCCCGATCCGGGTTATACAATCCGGTTTCGAGTAAAACCAAACAGTCCGGACCAAATAGCCAGTCTTATAACGTAACGTGACAGATCAGTTCGACAGGTTCGTTGGCTCCATCGCAGTATGACAACATTCTCCACACACATATTACAACCGCATGATTATTCTCTTGGTCACCGTCAAGAACCGCCAGCTCTTATTCCTCAACACAGGATCCAACGATCATTCGGTCTGATTTCGGAGTCGCTTGATTTGCTTGAGAAACTAAGAAGACCAAAACACGTACAACCACATGCATGTGGTACAATTTACTACGTGTGCGTTATCATATGATCTAAGCTAACACACAACCATATGGTAGAATTCCCTACCCACTTCAAGTCATCCACGGAAATGGTCTAAGCTAACACGTACAACCACATGCATGTGGTACAATTTGTGGGTATCTCGTCGAGAAAAGTTAAAGCTATGGCTATGAAAGTGCGTTTTGCCTTAAAAGAAAAATAATGGAAATATTTTTTTATGTTTTCATTAAAACTCCAAAAAAAACTATAATATGATAAATATAATTAAATTGTGTTAGAGAAATTGAAATTTTCATCTATTTACGACTTCGTTAATTTTTTTTATGAATGATGAAAATTTTATAAGAAACTAACCAATCCAAGAAACAAATGATACAAAGGTTAAAAACAAAAGGCGATCACATCTCAACCAGCAGTAGAGCGAGCAAGCAACGGAAGGGAAGGGAAGGGGAAAAAACAAAACAAAACAAAATCAAGCAATGAAAAAAAACAACCAACTCCAGAACAAAGAGAAGAAAGAAATTAGTAAGGGTGAAATGAGGTGCTTCGTCTCGAACGCCGCCATCCACTGGTGGAAGAGTCTATATGACATCCGACTAAAACTTCGCAACCATCGTCCAACCATAACTAAAATATATAGCGCGACGCGGGTGGCTGATCCCGCCCGGAAATCACCGGTGTGGTCCCCAGAACAAATGGAGCAGGCAGTGGAACCCGCGTTGTGCGGCATCGAACGTCGAGTATAAGTACGGTTTTTTCTTCTTCTCGCCGTCGTTGTTGTCTTTCAGTCGTCTGATGCGAGAGATCTGGTGTTCGAAAAGCGCGGTGATGCAACGGGCGGCTTGAAGGCGGATCAATTCTCTCGCGACCCATGGCGGCGGCGGGCAGGTTTTGGCGTTTTGCGCCTAGTGTTCAGAGATGCCAGAAAGGCTTCACGTCTTCCGGGTCGCCGGGGTTGGGCCCCACTCCCTCAGCGGCGGCGGCGGCGTACTGATCTTCATCATCTTCTTCTTCTTCTTCACAACACCACCTGTACGTTGCGGCCATGTGGAAGAATTCCCAGAATACAGCAAAAATTATACATAATTCCCTGAATACATAAGTTTTATAAAATTTTCCCAAACTACCCAAGTTTCAAAGGGTTCGAGTTTATGGGACTCGAACTACTCACCAGTTCGACGATAAAAAAACTCGAACTAAAAGCGGATCGACTTTTAAACACTCGATCAACAGTGGTTCGACTTTGGAGGACTCGAACAACTATGATCGATCACAAGGGACTCGATCTCAGTAGATCGAGTATGGAAAACTCGACCAAGTAAGATCGACATCTAAAACCTCGATGTAGTGCAACGACTTTAACGCACTCGATCTTAGTCTGGACTAGATCGAGGCCTTAAGACTCAAACTACTGGCCCACAGACATGCTTCAGGATAGGGTTGCAGGGATAAGATTTTTGTTGTCATAGATCGAGTTTTAGGGACTCGAACTAGTGTAGTTCGATTACACTAAACTCGAACTACTTGCTCAATCATTCTGTCCAGTCGCTTTCTATCCGACATGCGCCAGAATAGGGCGCAGGGGGGGGGAATTATTGGTCGACATAGATCGAGTTTAATGAACTCGAACTAGTGTAGTTCGAGTGTATTGGACTCGAACCACTCCATCAGTTTACGATAAATAAAAGCCATCACTTAGCACTTTCTGGCAGCACTCTTCCTTTCTATCTTCTTTCTTCCAAACACAAACTGCAGCTACTGGAGCACCATAGCTGAGCAAAGAAGAAAAATTTTGGAGGTAAGTTCTGCTTACTTTGTTTGAATGAGCATATTAGAATTTTAGATTAATTTAGTATTGTTTGTACTGTATGTAATGAGCTGCTTGTATGAACTGCAGAAATGGGTAGAAAATTTCGAAAATTCGACTTAAAGATTCGGTGGAATGGTCGAATTACACACTTTCATGATAGTATTGACTACGAAGATGGTGAATCAAGTATTGTCCGGATTGAGAGCATATTTACTTGGCAAGAACTCAGTCATATTTGTGTTGAACGATGTTGCATAGCAGGGCGAAGAGTATGCAAGATGACTTACCGTATGCCGGTTTACAAGGATTATGCACTTGTATATGAAGGATCAGTTTTGTCTGACGATGATGACATTAATATGATGGTGAGATTTATTGCAGAGAACAGATTTCCAAGTGCTGAGGTGTATGTCGAAACAGAAGTTTTTGGCCAATATGGTGGCGGCGGTTATACCGAACACGGTGAAGGATCGGGAGGGTTTTCCGGTTCAGGAGATTTCAGAGTGCGGCATGATGCACCATGGCCAACATACGAGGATCGAACTGCAACTGGTCCATTGGTGGAACATGACGGACAGGAGTGGCCAGTATGGAGTGAAGAATGGGATTACATAAGGGCACCCAGACAGTCACCTAGACAAGCATCTACACCAGCATCTGGCAAGTTTCTGTAGAAAAAAAAACATTAATTATTATACAAAAAAATTAGAAGAATACTATCACATTAAATAAAAAGTACATGAGGAAGTGCCTACCGGATCTGCCGCCCAAACACTTTCAGACCGATGGTAAGGTTGCTCATCCAACAAATCGGTTTCTCGCAGTCCACCTTGAATGTATAATCTAGGATCGTAAATACTCGGATCCATCTCGACAATTTTGAGTGATAGAAGTACCAAACTAAAGAAAAAAAATCTGATGCGGAAGATCGGGCTTAGCCGCAACCACAGAGCATATTTTTTTCTTCAAGAGTGGTGGGAGGACGAGAGGAAGAAGAATGGAGAGTGGTGTGAGTTTTGGTGGAATATGAGGGGGGTATTTATAGGTTCTGTGGGAGAGTGGATCGAGTTTACAAAACTCGAACTAGTGCATCGGTTTTTGGGCACTCGATCCGCGTCAAAAGCAGTTCGTGGTTAGGCGCATCGAACGAAAGAGATCGAGCTTAGGGTAATCGATCAACGGTTGATCGAGCTTGACATCAGCGATCCGCGTCAAATTGATCGATTAAATGAAAATCGATCCACTACATCGAGTTTCACGCACTCGATCCGCGTCATCCCTGCTTCGCGGGTTTGACAGTCGAACGGCCTAGATCGAGTTTAGACCACTCGATCAACGGTGGGGCGCGCCTCACGTCATCGATCCGCGTCAATTGGATCGATTAGGGCTGACTCGATCCACTTACCTCGAGTTTACCGCACTCGATCCGGGTCATCACTGCTTCGCTGGTTGAGCAATCGAACGACCCTGATCGCGTCCTGGTACATCGATCAATGGTGGAGCGCTGCCCAGCTCATCGATCCACTTCATGTAGTTCGAGTTTGCCATCCTCGATTCACGTGGATCGTGTTTTCGGCAGTCGATCCGGCAAAACTCGAACTGTGTCAAACTTTGGTAGTTTGGGAATTCTTTTTAAAAGTTCGGTATTCTGAGAATTTTTTTTAATTATTACTGTATTTAGGGAATTAATCCTCTTCAAGCTAACTCCCTTCGGTGATGGGCGAAGGAAAGTCCTGCTGTAGTACGTTTGTTATACTCGAGCGAAGAATAGCTGGGCTGGGCTGCGATGAAATGGGCCGGGCTACGGTTGCTGAAGAACGAGTGGATTTGCACTATAGTGCTCTGGCGTTGCAGAATGTTGGTGTGACGGAGGACGAGAAGCTGGAAATAGTAACGACTCGTCACGAAACCAAGACGCTGCCTGAGCTTCAAGATGACGGTAATTATCCGAGTGACGAAGCAGGAGGAGGAAGAAGTAGTAGTAGCTGTAATGTTATGCCGACATTATATTGCTGGATGAGAAGATTACATCGCAGAAATCACAGCTTAATAAACAACCGAGATTAATTAATATCAGTAATGGAGATTCGTTTTTTTTCTAAAAGATAATCGTATATATTGATTTAAACAATAGATCATTACATCATTGTATTTAATCGGGCCATAAAATCAAAGAAACGACATGTAGTCGGCTACAATGAAAGGGTCTTTCTAGCATGCTAAAGGAAACCGTACCGGACATCATACCGGATTCCTTTCTGGTAGGGTATTTTGTGGTAGGATCGTGGTTCAATCGTTTCGTACCGGTAAATACCGTTTTTGTAATAATAAAATATATTTTTTGTCCAAAAACCGTGTTGGCAAAATCAGAGTACCGTCTCGGAGTAATACCGGATGTATCGGGATATACCGGACAATAAATGAAAAAAATACAAGTAGTTAGCAAATTATTAGAAAAAAAGAAGAAATTTTAAACAATAATTATTTTTTATAAAAAACTTTCCAAGAATTTAAATATTTAACAAAATGACGGTGGCAAGGGGGTAATTATGCAAAAACAAGTGAGTCATTTGGTTATTTTCGGAAATACAATATAACGAGACTCTTGACTGACGTCGCTAACCGCTTGATGGGTGTGGTTGTGGCGCCACGAAACCGATATTGATACCGAGATACCCACCCTTTTGACCCATTGCCATTCCTTTTGGTTTGGTAGCATTATGAAAGAAAAAAAAAAGGATTACCATAGACAATTTCCTTTTTATTATTACATTACCGTAGACGATTTTCATTGATCCATCAGCAGTGATTCTTAAATTCAGAAATGGTTTAATGACATCAAATGCTCAACAAACAAAAATCAGGAGCCCAATAGAATAGGCCAATAAACCCAAAGTAACTTCACATGAGAAGGCTGACAAACAAAATCACGAGCCCAATTAATCGGCCCATAGGTTTAACATTAGCACCCTCGTTAGTGAACCGTAAAAGTGATTTAGATTTATATATATTAATTAACTAGCCTATAGCCCGGCCCGTTGGCCGCATTTGTTTAAGGAAATGGAGTTACAATATCTATAATGATAGTGTCGAGAAATGAGTCTTGTTTTATATTATCATAAGATTGTTGCAATTTTGCAATTCGTTGAAGACGAACATGTAATATGAATGAACATTTATAATAAGTTAGAAATACATTTGAAGATTACCTAATCACAATGAAAATACTTACATGAAATTTTACTAATCACAAATCTAATCTAGTTGAGTATTACGACAAATAACATGCAAGTCCAAAATAAGAAAACTCAATACATTGTCTCATTGTTCATGACATGGTACTCAATTCAACAAAGGCAAAAATAATTTCACCAACACAAGTTCACAATAACCAAATGCATCGTTCCAGGGACCGACTGTGACCATGACTTCAAATGTCTGTTCTCCAAGCATGTTCAGAAGGGCCATATAGTCAGCATTGACAACATATGCATGACTGAATACAGATTCAACAATCGTTCGTAACTGTGATGACGGGAAGACGATGTCAACACCAATGAATTCGTCCTCAATTGTGAGGTGGACGAAATGGATTCTGGATGCAGGGGACCAGGACGTCGTCAAATTCGTTACACGTCCGGATAACAAAGAAGAGGTGCCCTGATGTAAACACAGAAACGAATATTGTCAAAGCAAATCGATAAAATGCAGCATGCCACAAAAGGCGTACGATTAAAAAGAATTTTATTTGTTTAGTTACCTGATTTTCGGCATCCACTTGCAACATAATGAGATCGATGGTGTCGGCACGCTCACAAATTTCAAGAGCATCATCATATTGCAGATTAGCAATAAAACCATGGGGAAGCCTATATATTGGACTGTAAGTTTTGGCATTAAGTAGTGAAAAAGAATCGAAATTACATGATGTAGTATTTGTTGGATGCATGAGCAGTACTTACTGATTGAATTGAGGCAGGCCCGCCATATTGAATGCAATTCGCACGGTCAATGGAACCGAAGTGTTTTGTATGGGAAGTAGTAAACGGAAATTGTAACATGAGAGAAAGTGGTATCTCCATTATATAAAGGAGAGAAAGTAATTCTACACACGTGATTTACTTGGCCGCATTCAGTGGAGTACGTGTGTGTGTGGAAAGTGGGATAGTGGGGGAGTGGAGAAGGATTTGTGGCCTCGTGGGGGAGTGGAGAAGGTTGGCCATTTAGAGTTCAAGAGGCGGGTGTGTCACGGAACTCACGACCCACCTTTTTTTTTTTTTAGGGGAACGACCCACCTTCTTAAAATCAAACATGCGCCTTCCTTTTATTTTGTTGCAATTAAAAATTCAAAAACAAAAGAAGGTAAGTACAGGATAAAATATAAAGAGAAGAAAAATCAGTTCACTTTTCCCAAAAAAGACCTAGCAGCCGCCCAAATTATGCTTTTTCAGTTTTAATAATTCTCACTTTATTCTTTTATCTCTAATAAGTGAAACAATAATTGTAAAAAAAAAAAAATTGTTAAGTCTACCAAGTAAGTCAACACCGGTTTATGATCGGTTTTTAATATCGATTAACCACCGGTTATTTGATAAACCTTGAACCCTTTACTAATCCGGATCGATGTCCGGTTCCGTTTTAACAACATTGCTAATTGCGACTGTGTCAACAATTCTTGTCCAAAATTGCCTCTCAAAGTTGCTAATTATTATTTGATGCGCCAACCCGGCCGGGCCGGCCCACACCACCACTAATTAACATGAAATGAAAACCATAATGAATGTATTTAATAAAGAAATAATGGCTTGGAATGCGGCAGCCTTCACCTCATAGAAGATCCAAAAAAATCGGATACTGGGCAGTAGAGGAGGTGGGGGAGTGGGGGAGTGGAGAAGGATCCGCCCAAGGTAGTGTAGGTTGACCTTTTTTTTTATGGGAATAGGTTGGCCATTTAGTTTCAACAAATCCGGCTGGGCATTCCCTCTCTAACTATATTTTATTTAACTGAACCATGCTTGGGTTGTTTTGTGGGCTGGGTTGTGGTGTTAATTTAGTTTAGTTCAGTTGCGACTATGGAAGTTCTTCTTCGTATTCCAATATAACGGTCACACTCGCATACCCTTCGGTAGAGTAAATTGAGGTACAATTAAATATAAAGTAGTGTGCATAAATCACATTTCATATAATTAGCTGTTAAAATCAGGAAAATAATTTGGACAAATTGAGAACTCAAGATTCAAATTGTAACGACCGGATAAATTTGACAGTCTTAGTCCTCAAATCGAATAAAACATAATACATCAATAAACCACTACTCAAAAATCTCAGTGAACACAATGTTCTGCATAGTCTTCACCGGTTTACCTTGAGAGTCACAGCTAAGAATCTTGAGTCCCCTTTCCGACGTAACTCCACATAGCAACATACAACTGTCCATGAGAAAATACTTGTCTTTGCAAGCAGATGCCAACGTGATTTAATGTTTGACCTTGACTCTTGTTAATTGTCATTGCATATGACAGTGCAATTGGATATTGCCTTCGAACCAGAGTGAAATTTAAGCTCTTGTAGTGGACCGATAGACTTAGGCGTGGTAAGAAAACTGTATCACCAACATGTGTCCCGGTCAAAATTTGGACCTCAATAAACCACTTACCTAATCTCTTAATGATCATCCGAGTTCCATTGCAAAGCCCAGTACTCTGATCCAGATTTCGAAGCAGAATAACAGGGCACCCCAACTTCAATTTCAACTCATGTTCCGGAAAATTCCCAATCTTTAAAGAGTTCAAGAATTCAACTGTGTAGTCCCCTTCTTCAACATGCTGATTCTTGGCATCAATCTCTAGCGAATCCGAACTAAAATAAGAAACTTCTTCACCAGGAAATAGACCCAATACATAATTGTTAATGGCCGCAACAGTGTCATTATGAGGGGCTAAGATAGCTCGCTCAACCAAATAGGTTGACATATTTTCAGTGGAGAGTAACTGACCATATATTTCAGCAACAATATCAGGAATTGGATCACTGCGACGGGGAACACAAATGTGTAGAGGTATCGGGATAATTGATTCTCCAAAAATATTACTATTTGTAGCATCACCAATTTCCAAAAGCCATTTGCTAAAATTTGAGATTGCTAACCTGGCCGATGCTTCAGAATGAGGCAATTTTAATCGGATGTTCTCGGTTAGCTTCAATACTGTCATAGACCGCCACAAATAAGATCTCTTTATGGAAGAATTAACAATTTCAATCCGTGTACCCTTCGTGATGATAGGTAACGTCTGTCGGAAATCACCTCCAAACACAATAGTCATACCTCCAAAAGGCTTCAACTCAGAATCAACATGCTTAACTCGGAAAATATCCCTCAATGTCCTATCTAGGGCCTCTATGTTGTGTTTATGAGCCATCGGTGCCTCATCCCAGATAATAAGTGAAGCATTGAGAATCAATTCAGCTACCTCAGAACCTTGCTCAATATTGCAAGTTGATTTTGTATCACAATCCAGGGGAATGTGAAATCTTGAGTGTGCAGTTCTTCCACCGACCATGAGCAGTGCAGCAATACCAGATGAAGCAACACATAATACTATCCTCTTCTCAAATCTTAATTTCTCACAAATTGCTCGCCACAGAAATGTCTTACCAGTACCCCCAAATCCATCCACAAAAAAGCATTTACCCTCATTGGTATAAACAGAATGTAATACCATATCGTAAGCGATTTGTTGTTCTCCATTCAACGGTCTACTATGTCGATCCTCAGAACAGTCTAAGTCATCGGGTCCATAATTCATCTCCATATATATCAGCCTGTTTACCGTATGTGAACGCAAACACTGATCGGGAACAGGCAACCCAGGGAAATCTGCTAATGACTTCGAAAATCTCTCCATCAATTTGTCAATATGAATAAGGCACAACTCCTTAATTTCATCCTCCGACAAATTCAACTGGGGTAAATTCAGCTCTCTACGTCGTGAATGCAAAATGCCTTCACTTAGTAATTCCCAATTCTTTAACCAAAAAGAAGTCACATCAGCCACCTGACAATGAATAAGAATTGTGACAAAAAGTTTTCTAAGTTTATAACCAGAAGCCCAGTGCGAAGCTTCTTGGACACAATCATTCCATTCAGAATCTCCTGATAACAGTCCCCGAGCATAACATGCTTTTTGGAATGTTTCATATACCACCCCATTCACCGTTCTAATATCATCATAAGAACAACAACCCCTAACAACATGCAATAGCATTCGCAAATAGTATCGCTCCTTTGCGGATGGGTAGCAGTAATATAATCTAGCAATGCAGGTACCTTTTTTGCGCTGCTGCCACTTCTTGTATTTTTTATTCCATACATAATATTGTGGCATCTCCGCAAAGGTATATTTCCGTGCATCCATTGATTGAAGATTGAGATCCATCCATGCTAACAACATTGAGGTTTGGGAACTGCTAGACTCAACCGCTTCCTCCACGTTAGAATCAACATTTGAATACACTGTATTCTCACCAGGCAAATGACAGGACATACGCAGTACTGTTGGAGAGTGAGTGTATATATCAAACCTAAAAATTCTCCAACATGCTTCTCCCGATGTGATGTAACGGACATCCATGAATGCCTTTATCTCATCGATTTGCACAACCGTAGTTCCACGATTCCGACCATCCATAGCCGAAGCTGTTTGTTGTGCAGATACAGTGACCATTGCACGATCCTCGGGTTTGTTGATGTACTTAAACAAATATTTCACATCCCTATAGAAACATCAAATAAAACCAAGTTGTAGATGTTAGATAGGGAAGTAGGAAAAAGTTGTATTACATTTTTTCTTAAAAGTTGTATTAAATAAGAAATCAAAGTACAGAGAACAAAAGGCAACAAATGGATCACAATAGCTTATCCAAGGGGCAAAAAAAAAAATGAAGGAAAACACACCAAAAAATATTACAAAAATTACAGAGTTGCGGCAAGAAGTCATACCAATAAGATAACACTGGGTTTATAAAATAACTAATAAAAAAAGAGAAATCGCACAAATATTGGTTTGGTTTTTATTCATCTTTGGAAATTAAATCATAATTCATATGCATGCATAAAGTTAATAATGAGTGTAGCATATAAATATACATATAGCCTGTCATTAAGAATCTGAGTTTGGTAATATAATAAAGGAAACAACAACGTCATATAGATAAATACGATTTACTTCAGCCATACCTTGTCTTGTTACAATATTCAATATTGATATGCGCTCCAAATCGTAGTAACAAATATCGATTGTAGGGTACAACCCATCGATTATCCAGATCAACGCCGCCACAGTTGAAAACTCTACCATTGTTCCGCCGACGATATTTAGCAAACCCAGTTTCATCAACAGTTGTTTGAGAAGAGTATTCCTTGGGGTAATGCTTACTACATTTCCCATTCTTCATGCACACATTATTAGGACGTACTGTACCACACGGGCCATGCATCATTGAACTTGTGACAACTGCATACAGTTCAGGATCAAGATCAGGATCCAGAATTTCAGCACATATTATGGAATCAATAGCCGCAGGACCATGAAATTTATTCTCCGAGGCCAAAAAAAGCAATATGTGTGCATGAGGGAGACCCCGCTTTTGCCATTCAATTGCTTTGACATCTGTACAGCAAGATGCAAATAGTGGAAACGGAATATTAGTTCAATGAGGTAAGAGAGTAATGGATGAACATTAATAGATAAATAACGAATGAATAAGCACACATACATGCATTGATTTTCCCAAATATTTGTTTCTCGCGAATCTCTAACATAAACTCATCAAGCTTGATTTTGAAAACTCTGGCGGTGATGTCAGCCCGGTCAGGATCTTTGCCACTGTACCTTCTAATCAAATCAACCATTAACTGTATCTCTGGCCAGTTAGAATTGCAAGTGAATGTTATAAACAAATCAGGATAACCAATCCACTTGCAAATAGCCATCGCATCCTGAAAATTCTCATACTTGTATCTTGGACTACCAGTGTGTGAGGCAGCTAAAATAACTGGCTTCCCAGAAAGCTTGATATCACTATCCCCTCGCAAATAAGAATTCAACAAATCCTTGTAGTAGTGTCCTCTTAGCTTCGACTGATGGGTACGCATCCAGTCTAAGCGTTCAGCCTCAATTAACGCAAATGCATTCATCATATATTGTTGAAACAATTTACCAGATAATAACAAAGAATTCGACTCCTGGAGACGGGTTTGAAGACGATATGCATAGAAATCACACTGGGTTATCATTTTATCTCCAACACTGATATTAGAGCTACTGTGACTATAGCTAATGCAAGGATGCCACCCATCCTCGCCATATGGGAATAAAATTGGATATTGTAATGCCATTAGACTTGGATGGTATACGCTAATCCTTTCCATTTCTGAACCCTTCTGTTGAACAATTATATCTGGAGAAAATGATTGCTCTCCTGTTTCATCTACAATCAATGCTGCAATCTCATTCGCAGAGGGCAAATCATATTCTCTACTATTAATTTCACGCTTAGCCAATAGTTTCAGTTGAAGCTCCTGGACACCAGAGTTTTGTATCCTATCTCGCGCAGAACGAAATGTACGTACCAGGATATTATTGTCATCAAACATATGCTGGAGGCCTTCAACAATACACTGGCGCAACGGATTCTTGGCAGGATCAGTGGAGTAAAAGTCCATACGATTCTGCACCTCGTTATCTGAATCGTGAATGTAAAGCTGTGCAAATTTCGGACTATCCCCATCACCAGGAACCAAACATCCTATTCGATGATAAATCTGACCACCGATTGAATATACATAAACTCCACGACCATCATTAATAGAGTGATTGACTTTACCTCCGAGAGAAATAAAGCAAAAAATCCCATTATAGGCTTTGATGTTAGTACGAAAGTGACGTGCTAATGGTGTATCCCCTTCAAGTAGAGTTTTAAGAAATTCGGGCACATCTCTGCGGGGAGGCAATTTCACTTTACCATGTTTGCAACATAAAGGAAATGCAGGCAACACATCATTCCGTGTAGATAAAGTACTCTCGAACCGCCACATAACTGCTCCACAATGTTGACACGTACATGAAGGTGGACCAATATCAAAAAATTCAACCAACGGAAGACCTAGTGAAATAGATAAGTAATATTAATAAATTTTTGTCACAGTAATTCATAAATTGAATGAGATTGAGAAACTGTGAAGCCGATTTAGGCGCGCTACAGTAAACACAATTATTAAAATAAATGTTCTCAAGGCAAGATAGATTGGTATACCGCTCATTTTAAGTAAGAATAAGTCAAATTTCAGGAAACACCAAAGTTTGTTCATAACACACAAATTTTCCGTTGACACATCAACATCTAAAAACAATCCACTATTTGCATAAGGTGACATGAAGCGTACATCACTAAATTATATGCATGGCATAAATGGGTACATTATATGTTGTAAAACCAAAATAGGAAACAAAATATGTTGACCAGAACACAAAAACATATATCCAATGTACAAAAACTAAACCAAAATAGAGATGAACCATTTCATGTATAATAGTGGCCATTAGAATCCACATACTTTGATTGACTTCTGTAGGAAAGAAACTTCGGCCACGTCTCTTTCTATGCAGATGAATACGTCGAAGTAATCGACTTTGCTTTTGTAATAGAAATCTAAACTCCGGCTCCAAAACTATGAACAACACCAAAACACATACGATATTAAAGAAATAAATAAAGATTCAACAATCTAGAATAGCCTAATTTGTAAGACTTGCTACAAAATTTAGCAAACAACAACCTTGGTGTTCAAAAGGCAAGCCCCTCCTATGAACCTTCTCTTTCAAAATATGATGTCTTCTCTTACGGGCGACTTGGGATAGTATTCGCCGAAGTTGAGAGAGTTGGAATTGTAAGGCAGCTTCTTCTGCAGAATTTAAATATAAAACCATGTATTACTCATTGAATAGATGAACTAATTAGAAAAATTAAAACACAGATAACACACCTCTCTCAAATGCTTCTTCCTCTTCAGCAGATAAAACACAGCGTTGGTACTGATCTTCAGGATGAATAAACACTGCTCGACGTTTCCCTAAAAAAAATGAGATTCAAGGGAAAATATTAATGTCAGTTTGCATTGAAGCAGTTGCGTGCTAAACCATGACACTCACATGGTACAGACGATCGATAAATCTGTGGTTGGGCAGATGTGATGACATTTGCACTATTCATATTAAATTCTCCAATAACCTGATGCAATCTGAAATAGAGGCCGTGGTAAATGATGCACCCGTTCCAGTAAATTTTGCAGCTGTCATTCATATAAATTAATTAATTGTTAAACAGAAGTTGAACTCCTCACCAATTATAAGTTTGTGCGAGTTAATGACACATACAACACACCACACAAACATAACAGTCGAAGAAAAATATAACTATATAAGGCATAATTTAAATTGATGAACAAAACACATATAACAGAATGGCTTCCAAGCTTGGGGATGCAAAGTAAGAGCGAGAAGGACAACAATGTAATGACCAACACAAATATAATTCAAAGGCATCCATAAAAACCATATCCAAAGAGAAGTTTGAAAAAGAAGCAAGCTGGCAATAAGAAAAGCACTATAAGTGCTTACCAATTCTAGTTCTTCTAACTATACCAAGCTTATCCCTTCTTTCAATTATGCAGTTTACGCTTTGTACTTTTAGCACAAATGGATTCCAACTCTAATGTCACAATACAAATACAATGCAAATGAAGTTGAAGAACAATAAAACAAACTAATGGAGTGAGATAAAACTGTCCAATGATCTTATGTAATAACGGGAAAAAGCCTGGTAGAACCAATACACTAACCAGTGGAGCATGCTTATCAATACCGCCTACTTTATACTTCTTTAGTGATTAGAGCTGAAAGTACATTATCAGATCATAGCCAGTCCCATTAGATTAATTAACCTAGAAACATATGAGAGAAAACCTTACTGATCAAGTTGGATTTCGACATTTACCTGCAACAGAGTTAACATCAGAAAGTAAATTGATTATGTCTCATACGTGGTGGCGGGTGGGGGACGGCGCGCCAAATTTCGTCGGCGATGGGCTGGTTCTGAACTCAAGTAGGCTGGGCCTCTGAAGTATGGGCTGGCGAGAGAAATGGATCCCCGAGGCCTTATGGTTTACGCTTTCCTTTTCCCCCGCCAGGCCAGCGGTAGTTTATAGCCGGCCCTTCGGTTTACTGACCCGGAAAACGACCCGGACGAAGTACCTGGCTGCCGCCGCCGAACGTCTCTTTCTTTCCTCTTCTTTCTCTGCGGCTCGGAAAAACTCAGCTCAAAATCGGCAGTCGGTTGCTCTCTGGAAGACAGTCTAAGCGAAGTGGAATTTAAAGTAAGCAGCTTTGTTACTTTCAAGAGAAAGGGAAAAATAAAAAATCCCCTTTTGATCTCTAGAGAATCCAATCAACAGAATGAAGCGAGGAAGGTAAGAGAGAATAAAGAAAACGGAATGAACCAAAGGTAAGGGAGATGAATCTTTGCAACCGAATCCCTGGAAAAAGAAACCCAGAACCCGAATCCCTAAAACTTAAAAGCAGCGACAACAACAAACAGAAATATGAAAGAGGATGAATAACTTACGGCAAAACCAATACCGATCTAACGCTTAGAGAACGGAAATCAAAGGTAGATGCAAGCACATAAAAGAACCAGATGATTGAGTCAAGGTTTGGTTTTCTGAAGGCCAAGAAACTTATTCGAATGAGGTGAAAGAGTGGAAGGAAGGGAAATCGGAAATAAAAAATACAAATTAAATGAGAACGTGGGCCTGGAAGGAGAAAAAAGTGGGTAGTGGAGAGTTTTTTATACAAATTAAATGAGAACGTGGGCCTGGAAGGAGAAAAAAGTGGGTAGTGGAGAGTTTTTTGGTTCTGAAATCAGGCGGGACTCTTTTTTTCCCGCTTAACACTCTGCCACATCAGCTTCCTAAAATCACTCTAAGGGCAGGAAATTTTGAATGGGGGTTGCAGTTTTACTTTTCAGCTATAAATTATACTGTTGATGATAGTGAGAGGGTGAGCAAGGAACCTAGCTGCCTCTTCAGTCTTCACCTCGTTCTCTTCTTCCTCTCTCATTCTGCAAGAAAAAAAAATACCCAGAAACAAAAGCTCAGACCAAGTCCCAACCTTCCATCTTTTATCCCTTTTTTTGTGCATCTTTAACAAAAACGACGGAGGAAGAATAGAACCTTCTTCTCCTTCTCCTTCCTTGCTCGATTTACTCCTCCCGTTCTGTCTCTTCCCTCGATTTACTCCGCCAACTTACATCGTCGATGAGAAATAGAACCATAACCACCAAACCGACCATAAAAGCGTCGATCTATTTTCGTCTCCTCTTTCTTCGTCGCTTCATCTCCTTCCTCCTTGTTCCTCTATTGATTTACTCGTCCCTGTCTCCAAGAAATCGAATCAGGCCCCTGAGAGCCAAGGACCATACCGCGGCGTTTCGAAACTGGCTAATTTTTTTTCAATATGCTTCACTGACCGGTCAGACCAATACCGGCCGATATTTCGCGGTTTGACGGTTTGACAACAAAAACCGACCGGTGTGGTATTTTGGGCACTGTGACTACCGTTTCGGCCAGACTCCGGTTTCCGGTATATCCGGTTCGACCGGCCGGCACGGCACGGTTTCCTGTACCATGCTTTCTAGCCACCAATGGGCTACCATATTACTACTCCGACCTACAAATCGAACATTAAGCCAGTGTGGATAGCCAAATAGCACACGACTTCCAACCTGATTTACTTTATCAATGATCACTTTGGCATCCCCTTCCAACCTCGTCTCCATAAAGCCCATTCTCCATACACCAGAGAATGGCCTCCCGAAGAACGAGGAGCTCGACCACCATAGGATCATCAATATCAGCAAATTGCACCCCTTTCGCCAAAAGAATCATCCCACATTGGTTCATTAGACCATCTCCATCGCTGCAATAGGATAGGAATTTCATAAGTGGACCCTACAGCCACATTAGCAACTTTAGCAATTATTCACTTCAACCATTTCAAACCACCTACATCCCTGCAATAGGTTAGCAATTGCAATTGATGGGACCAAGTACATATTTTTTACTTTAACAATACTTTTACATAATAGATAATAGACTTTTGAAAATTCAATAAACATAATATATAGCATACACCAAAAAGAAATAAAGAAAAATTACATAAAGAAATGCAAAAAGACAAAACAAAATACAATAATTGAAATTGAAATTAAAAAAAATACTAAATTACTCGTGATGTTCATCATTAAGTTTTGTGCATGATCTTCATCATTGACTATACATCTTTATAATAAATTTTCATGTTCAATATAATTAAAATATAATTTATGATTTATAATTTATTAACAACTTAAACAAATCATAAGCACAAGAATATTAAGTTTAACAATTTGTGTGTTCAAAGTGAGTAGAAAAGAAAGAAAGAAAAAAAAAAGAAAGATTTTGAGTGCATAAATGTGTGGGTCCAATTGTCTATGTGGCATTGCAAGAGGGATTGCTTATTTAGCAATCTTGCTAAATAAGAAATAAGTCTCACATCCTTGCAATTGTTTAAAGTCATTGCCACATAGGATCCCACCCAATAAGCAATTGCAATAAACAATTGGATGGAGATGGTCTTATAATCATTCCCCCTGTTGAGTGGGATCCACTATTAATTGGGCCATCCCACATGCAAATAACTGAAGTAGGGGTCCCACCATCGAAAATAATTTGCTTGTGTGACAGACAAATGCATCACGGTGTCAACCAGCAAACTAATCCACTCCTGATATTGCTGATGAAATTGCCACATTAAAACTGAGAACCCAAATTGTTTGCCCTCGAAGACTATATTCACATTTGTACTTGTTCTTTTTGTGGGTGTTTTACAGAGATATCTTTACCACCCAATAATAATAACCAATTAATCTCTCGTCACGAATGATTTGCACGAAGCAATAGTTATATATCTCATACTAATACACTAAACTAAATAGATCCATGACCATGACACTACCAAGTACCCTGTCAAGGATGAACACCCCATAACCAACTAGTGTATGTTTGGAACAATTGGGGAACTTTTTTTAATTGTATGAAATATTATATATTTTTGGCGCCTAACATATACATGCAATTTATTTATACATGGATTATGCAATACGTCTGAGATTTCCTCCCACATTATTTACATTCATATATATTATTATTGCAACATTTTCTAACAACTCCTTGTTATTTTATTTTTAATTGATTTGTGCCCTTTTATTTTGTTTCTTTTTTTGTGCAAAGTCTTCCATCCCTACCAACAGATATGCCCTATTCCATGTGGAAACAAGAATACATGCCCATGTGGGATCTTCATCAACCTCTCCAACTACTACTTCACATTTTCCCTTAAGGAAAAAGCTTAGTTTACTTGAAGTAGTTAAGTGATGGAAACATAGATTAGGAAGTGATTAACAACAGGATTAGAGAAAGAGATGAGCCACCAAACCATGATCATGATGTTATGTTCTGCCAACAACCAAAGGCCTTTGAGTTGTCTTTGGTTTGCTTCCCTGTCCCCATCAACAACTCCTTGTGACCTCCAAATCTCTGCCACGTTAATCTTTGCTTTACTTCGAAGGAGAGGTAAAAACCAGATTTTTAACCATTTTCTTACATGCTAAATCCAATTTATAAGTTTGAAGTTTGTATATCTGTTATACTATGTATATTAAGACAACAATTAATATTCATGGTCTTGAGAAGTTGAGCACGTGAGCTCAATGACAAACCAAATATGATACCGTTTCATAATCCAACTGGTCTCAAAAAGTTGAATTGTTGAGAAAATAATAACTTCAATACTAATATCCACCTCATTTTTTTAAAAATAAGTCAATTATTCCAACATGTTGAAAAAGATCAATATATCATATTAAGTGATTTTGTATAAAATAAATACATCTCGTACCATGAATTAGACTTCATCCTGCAATTTTTACTATTAATTATTTCCCTTAAGTTGAAATTTTTTTTTTACACATTATAGTAACTTTATAAAACCCATAAATTTTATTATTACTAAAATCATATCTCACATTTGACATATATCCAAACTTTATTCTTCATAAATTCAATTTTCTTCCTTTTCCTTAAAAATAAAAGATATTGTCGCGACTTTCTATGGATCGAGAAATCGAAGGATCGACAAAGCAAAAAAAAAAAAAAAAGCAAGAAACAAACAAGACACACGGATTTACATGGTTTACTAACACAATGTGTGTTAGCTAGTTCACGGACATGAAAGAGACAATTTCACTATAGTTCGAGAACATACAAATTACAAATAGGTATGTGAAAATATTTATAGCACTTCTCCATATGATCTAACTCTAATCCAATCTGAAAAAAGAATAATGTTACAATCAAGTTTTCTTAACTTATATTCGTAACCCGATAATCCGATTCAAATCTAAATCTCCATTAATCAGTATTGTGAGTTACGGCAGAACTGCAACGGTACCTTTACCGTAACAATAGTGCCTGTCTTACATCTGGCACGATCGTCTCCTCTCTATCTCATCATTTCCCGCTGCAACAGCCACCACTTCAAAACGAAAGGAAGAACCTTCCTAAACCCATAAATACCGCAACTCTGTCAGTCGTCCCTTTCCCCTGCTCCAACTTCCAAACCACCAAACGTCTCTTCTTCTTCTTCCTCTTCCCCAATTCCCTCTCTCTCTCTCTCTCTCTCTCCGAAACAATGAGGCCGTCCAAAACCCAGCAATCCGCCATCAACGCCAAGCTGATCTTCACCTCCTTCTTCCTCCTCTGCATCCTCTGCCTCATCCTCTGGTCCACCTTCTCCTCCCCCACCAACCCCGCCGCAACACCCGCTTCCACCCACGTGACCTCCGATTCCCAATTCGACGATCAATCCACCAAACCCTCCTGCCCTGAAATCACTTCCTCCTCCTCCGCCGCCGCCACCTGCTCGAAAGCGCCGCCGTCGCTGGCCAACGCTCTGGTCCACTACGCCACCACCAACATCACCCCGCAACAAACATTCAAAGAAGTCTCCGTCTCCCTCCGCGTCCTCAACTCAAAATCCCCCGCCAATTTCCTCGTCTTCGGCCTCGGCCACGACAGCCTGATGTGGGCGTCGCTCAATTACGGCGGCCGGACGGTTTTCCTCGAGGAGGACAAATCATGGATCGAGCAGATCCAGGGGAAGATTCCTTCCCTCGAGGCCTACCACGTCACCTACGACACGAAAGTTCACCAGGCCGGCGGGCTGATGGAGGCAGGGATCGGAGACGGCGAGTGCAAAACGGTGTCAGATCCGAGGGAGTCCAAGTGCCAGCTGGCGCTGAAGGGTTTCCCGGCGGAGATTTACGAGATTGATTGGGATTTGATTATGGTGGACGCGCCTACAGGGTATCACGATGAGGCGCCGGGGAGGATGACGGCGATTTATACGGCCGGGTTGATTGCGAGGAACAAGGAGGCAGGGGAGACGGAGGTTTTTGTTCACGATGTGGATCGGACGGTGGAGGATCGGTTCTCCAAGGCGTTTTTGTGTGAGGGTTACTTGACGGAGCAGGAAGGGAGGTTGAGGAGGTTCACGGTGCCCAGCCACCGCGCTCGCCCCGGCCGGCCGTTCTGCCCTTGATCGGAGAAACAGAGTACAGAGAAAACAGGGGCGAGGAATTTGTTTTGTTTTTTTTTTCCATTTTAAATCGAGTTGGTAATAAACTATATTCTCTTGTGGATGGGAAATGGATGTTTGGACTTTGGATTAGCATATTGATATTCAACATTAGTTTTTAACGATTTCAATATACTTTATTTTCAATTAAGTTCGTATTAGGCGATCGTGTTTGACTAACTCGTTCTGATATGTTCGTAAGATGAATTGTTGCTTATACATTATGAACGAGGTTTCTCTTGGACCAATTTTTTGGGGCAATTTTGTCATGATGTGTAGATTTGAAGCTTTAAGTTTAAGTTTAGAACTTCTATTCATGATTGGGTTTAACGTGAGGAATACTCTACCTTGCTTTGAGAGGAAGTCACATACCTAAGCATGGGTGTTGGTTCACTGATTTGATTTATGTACTCAACAAACATATATTTGAATATGATACAGAAATAGACAGCCTAACTTTTTTATATTTCTTGTTTTATTTTGGAGGGTCACTACTCATTATCACATACAATATTCATCCCATTACCCACAATATTCAAATCGTTCATTCACTCACTTCGTCCAGCCATTCCCATAGGAATCGAGGACCAGGGATGGAAATGGGTCGAGAATAGATCGAGGACCTAATGAGTAGGGATGGAAATGGGTCGGGGCGTGGCAGATAGTGCATATATGTTAACCTACCTAAAGTAGTTCAGGTTTTACTTTTACCCATATCGTTCATATCGATATAAGAAATGTACAGAAAATCAAAACCATTCCCATACCCATTCGGGTTTCGGGTATCCACAGTTACCCATGTGTAATAATAACTCAAACCAGGGTTTCGGGTATCCACAATTACCCATGTGTAATCATAACTCCAACCAATATGTTAATATTCACACGTATACTCACATTATATAAGAGGAAAAGTACGACAATAAATCACTAGACTGAAGAAAATTAATTACAACAACACAATTTCATGAAAATGTTACATTTTTATGCTAATATAAAATATGCTAGAGAAAAATAATGATTATTTCTAGACAAAATACATATGCATATGTATAATCGAGCGGGTTCCGGTTGGATAGTGAGAAAACCATGCCCACCCATTATCGCAATATTCGGGTTCGGGTTTTACCCGTGGCCACTAAATGTCCTTCGAGTTTGGGTTTTACCCCAATCCGATTAGGTCGAATTCGAGCGGATATCCACAGTTACACATATTTTTGCCATCCCTATTCCCTACTAATGAGAAAGCTCTTTTGCGATCCACGAAGAACCCTTCGCCCACATTACGTGTCTTCCTGACAATGATAAATAATTGTGGCAGACACTCTAGAAACCTGGGTAAATTGCAAGGTTCGTCACTATGATTATTAAAAACGTTCACGTTTGGTCACTAAAAATATTTAATTTCATTCGTGCTCACTAAAATTAGTTAAACAGTTCAAGTTTGGTCACTCTCCGTCCAACTCCGTTAACTTTTGCTTATGTGGCGGTCAACTCTAAGAGTTGACCGTTAAATGTGTGACATGGAAAATACAAAATAATAAAATAATATTTAAAGAATGCCACGTGTATCTCCCGAAATTTAAAATAATAATTAAAACTCTTTATATTGGGCATCGAGAAATAGTACTAGCCGGACAATATATATATCTTCCTACCGGCGCCGGTTATATATAGATAATTTTATGCGTGGGAAGATAGAGTGTCGGAGTCTCGACGCCGAATCCAACTCCATCGTTTCAAACATTTCCCTGGAGATGTTGGATTCTCGTGTGTAAGCGTATGCCCCGCCGGCCGCCGGGGTGAATCGATAAGAAAGGGTTCACGCCGCGGAGGAACTTGGTCGGTGGAGCACCACAAAGAATGACGAACGATGGCAGCGGAGGCAGAGGCGCCGCAAGGAACGACGACAGTCTACAGATGGAAGGGTAAATCGTGGCTTAGACAGATGATTGAACGAGCGGGTGTCGATAACCTGAAATTTACTTGTCGAGGATCGGAATTGGCGCTGACATAGGGATTTCATTCCATAAAGAGTTTTGTATTGAAATAATTCAAAACGTGTAATTTGGTGATTGGGGCGGCCACCCATCTCCATTCCCTGTTTCTCAAGCTCCAGCCACCACGGCCGACGAGGATTACGAAGCCCGACTGCTGCTGCTCGCCAAGGCTCAAATCTCTGTGGAAGACCCAAATCCGGTTGCGGTAACAACCGGTGACGACGCAGGGGAAGGAATGCAATGGAGCAACTACCCTTACCGCAAGGCGGGGATCTCTTTTATCATTTGGCCTGCTTCTAACACGGTGTCATTTGGTTCTGCTTCTAGTGCCAATCCTCCAGCTGTGCTGAAGGACAAGGAGGAGATGAATGGAAATCTGGTGGCAATCATTTGAGCCATGGGATGACAAGGAGCTGGACCACCGTCATCTCCGCCACCACACCACTGACGTCGTCGTCGTTCTAGTGGAATTAGAATGGTCGAGGCTCTGACTCCTGTTGGAGGAGGAATCAAATAATTATCCCTCGTCTGAATTGACACACCGGGAAGCACCGTAGCAGCTGCGTGGTCAAAAGGAGGCAATATGGAGTGGCGGTGGCGGAATTGCTGTAGCGGAGGAGACCGACGATTTGTGTCTATGTGGGCAAAGTTCATTATTTTAATTTTTAATTTAATATTTTGAATTGTTAGAAAATGAGGTGTAAAATTTAAAAATTTAAATTTATTTATTTATTATTTTTATAATGCCATGTCACACATTTAACGGTCAACTTTTAGAGTTGACTGCCACATAAGTAAAAGTTAACGGAGTTGGACGGAGGGTGACCCAACTTGAATTGTTTAATTAATTTTAGTGACTACAAATGGAATTAAATATTTTTAGTGACCAAACGTGAACGTTTTTAATAATCACAGTGACTAACCTTGCAATTTAGCCCTAGAAACCTAGGTTGATTGTAGTTGCCAATGTACCAATAACCAAGTACAAGTGAAGTACAAACGACCTAAAACATATGAGTCTACGCTTGGAGTGGGCGATGAACAAAAGAACTACCTAACCGAATTGGAAAAGCTAGCTGAAATGCTAGGGACTCAAAATACTTAGGGCTTCCTACTGTGGTTGGTATGAGAAAGAAGTCAGTCTTCAGCTACTTGGTGGACATGACAGGGTAAGGAGGAAAGTGAAAATGTGAAAGAGCAAAATTCTCTCTAATGCCGCTACGGAAGTTTTGATAAAATCCGTAGCACAGGCCCAGACCAACTTAGTTATGCTGCTCACAACATAAATTGTGAGTAGATACTCACACGGTGGATCTATTGTCCACGAGGGCGAGACTTAGATGGCGTCGGTTTGGGTTGAGGAAGGTGAGTCGGTTTGGGTCGGCTGGCCAAGCCAACGATTGACCCACCACAAATTCAAAAACCACAAATTCTTTCCCCAGGTCAGTTTCTCCGCCAGAACCACTTTCCCCTCTCTCCCGCTTTTCCCCTCTCTCTCACTTTCCTCCTCTCACGAACACGACGAAGAAGCAGCGATTTCACGGCGACCACCAGCGAAGCGGCGGCGACGGACCTGCGAAGCGGCGGCGATGGGTGCAGCGTAGCGGTGGTTGGTTTCGGCGGCGGCGACGAGGGTCCAGACTAATCTGCGGCGACGAAGGGCGGGGTTTCGACGGCGACGAAGGCCGGGGTTTCACGATGACGAAGCTTGTGTTGACGGCGGCGACTTTGCAGACGAATCGGCGACGACGAAGGGCGGGGTTTCACGGCGACGAAGTAGCGGCGGTTGGTTTGACGACGGTCGTTGAAGAAAGAACTACTTTGTGGACTAAGGTAACTGTCTTATTTATTCTGTTCGGCAAGATATGCATTCTGTTCCTTCTGGATATCCGTTGTTTATTGCCTGGGTTGTTGTTTGATGTATCTTGATATTGGTTTTGTTTGAGCATGATATCAGTTATGACTTTCTTGGATAGTTGTTTGATAGGATCTGCACAAGAAGCAGCTCGAGGTCAAAGCAAGGCGAGGTACAGATTTCGGTGCACTCTAAATCTCTGCTACATGTTATAATCTGTTTTGTGTGCGTTCCGATATTATTTATTTTGATTCTGGATATTCATTGTGCTTTGCTTGGATTATTTCTTTGATATATCTGGATATCCATTGTGTTTTGCTTGGATTGTTTCTTTGATATATCTGGATATTGGTTTTTACTCAACATGATATGGGTTCTGACTTGCCTGGATAATTGTTTGTTATATCTAGATATTGGTTTTTAATCAGCATGATATCAGTTGTGACTTGCCTGGATAATTGTTTGATATATCTGGATATTGGTTTTTATTAGAATGATATCATTTGTCACTTGCCTGGATAATTGTTTGATATATCTGGATATTGGTTTTTGATCAGAATGATATCATTTGTGACTTGCCTGGATAATTGTTTGATATATCTGGATATTGGTTTTTGATCAGCATGATATCAGTTGTGACTTGCCTGGATAATTGTTTGATATATCTGGATATTGGTTTTTGGTCAGCATGATATCAGTTGTGATTTCCCTGGATAATTGTTTGATATATCTGGATATTGGTTTTTAACCAGCATGATATCTGTTGTGAATTGCCTGGATAATTGTTTGATATATCTGGATATTTGTACGTGCAGGGATAAAATGAACGTGAAGAGACAGCGACGAAATCCACCGCCGTCACCACCGTCACAGCGCACGTACGTGCACAAGGAGTAAAGACCTTTAGATAGGGTTCAGTTTTCAAATACTGATTTTGTATCCGATTGAAGATGTTAGGAGTAAAGACCTTTGCCGCATGTTGTAGGAACGGGCTATCCTCCATCATAATATAAGCTGAATCGCTATTCGTCGCCCTAAATTTTAAAAAATTTCGCCCTAAACAATATTGAATTGACGTTAAACACCCGGCCCACCAGACCATTGCCCGCCGCCGCTGCCGTTCCCCAACCCCACGGCAACTCCCATTCCACCGACCCACCATCGTTCTATCTCCCTTACGGCCTTACCTCCTTGCATTGAAAAAAATCTAACAGTTGAACAAATACAATGAGATTGCACATACCACCTAACATAACTACGCCAATGAATTGGCTCATCCTTCTCCTTTAAAGTTCTCGCTCTCAATTCTACTCGTGGTTGAGCAGGACGAACGCGACGGCGAGTTCAGCGGCAAGGCGCGACTCGTTGCTCTTGATGATGCTTCGAGGTTGGATTTTGCGCGGCCCTTAAGTTGAGAGAGAGAAAGAGGCTCGATCGCCGGCGAGTTGGGATCAGCGGACGCCAGAAGGAAGACAATGACCCGCGAAGTTTTTTTTCTCGACGAAGACAAAAAAAAATTAAGGGTATTAGAGTAAATTCAATCTATTTAGGGCGACGAATAAGGAGTTTTAGGGCGACGAATAGCAATCCCCAATATAAAGAACCGATTGTTTCCCATTGTAGTCTGACTCAGTCTCCTTGCGTCTTTTTTCAGCCAACAAACTACATTTACAAAGCACGAGAAAGAGTTTAGTGCCCAGACTAATATCCACTCAAACCAATACTAATATCCCAACTAAACAAAGTAATATTTAACAATAGCATATAAATATCCGGACAACACTGACAAATATCCAAAATTTAAGTAGACTAATATCAAAGAAAGGCAAAGAAATATTCTGCGTACCTGCTAAAGTGAATGAAAAACAAGTCCAAATCATTTTCAAGAAAAGTCGCACTTGTGCATTGCACGACTCGCTGGCTTGCGTAGTCAACATCCCGACTGTGAATTGATCTCTCAACCATAAGGAACGTCATCGACGACGAAAACCTACAAACATCCCTGCACAAGACAACTATTAATGACAATGCATAACTGAACGAGTGTCGAAAAACCTTAAGGGAATTAGGAATTGATATTATGCCAACACATGTCAACAAATATCTGTAAAACCCAGACTAGTATCTCATAATGTCATACCAATATTCGTCCTTTTACAAAAACATATCCTGTCAGGCCATGTCAATATCGGCCCAAAAAACTGTTTTATGAGCCTTCGGCTCATGGGCCCTCGGCGAGCAGCCCTTATTAGGCTGCAAGCCACCAGACCCGAATTGTTCTTTCATATTCAACTTCCCGCCCGAAATTTCAGGCCGCCCCCACCAGACCAGAATTATTCCTTCTTTCTCCAACTTCCCGCCCAAAATTTCGGGCCGCCCAAAAACTGCCCACTTCCTCAGCCCAAAATTTCGGCTCGCCCAAAAAAGTGCCCACGGCCTCCCTCCTCTCAGTGAGTATCTACTCACACTTTATTCTGTGAGCAGTTTAACTTTTGCGGGCCCAGGCAATCTATGTCATGTCTCTATTCCTATTGCGAGAGGGTATCGTTGAAGTAATCCAGAAAATTATTACTAATTTCTGGTAGGGACAGAATGTACGTGGGCACCGAGCCGGTGATTCTGGACCCAATAAAATTTCAACATTATCATTCTTGTTGAGTCTTTATGTTACCAAACAACTCCATTATTTAAACCATTTTTCAGACAATCATGTTATCTGACCCCAATAAAATTTCAAAATGGGTTAATATACACTCCAATTAGCTATTATGTAAAGAGAGGAAGATATTGAAGTTGTTTGGTAACATAAATTTCAGGAGTAGAATTGTTAGTGCACACAAAGTTTTGTGACCATTCCTGTAATTCACCCACTGTTATCATCTCCTCTGCTTCGGTCTTCATTTAATTCTTATCTCGCTGCCGTTCTGGAACTCGGAAGAAGAAAAACCCAGCAACTTCGTCAGCCGCGAATTCCATAAAAGAAGATGGCGAAGGGAAAGAAAGAGCTGCTTTCGAAAGCGCCGTGGAGAGGGGACGACGACGACGGCGAGGCCGACAAGTTCAAAGACGCTAAGCTCAAGGTCACCAAGCAACCTGGCTCCGACGCCAAAATGCACCTTCCTCGAAGGAAAAACGGCCGCCCTTCCGACTACGATGAAGACGATGACCAGCTCGAGATTGACCCGGAGCTTCGTTACAGCTTTCACCGTAATTATCAGGTCCAATTGGAAATTCCGCCCTTTCAATTTTGAGCTATAGCTGTGTTATTGAGTACTTTCTGGGTTCAATTTTAGTTCAAATGGAAGTGGATTCCGGAATCACTAAATGGGTCTTTCAGGGTAGCTGCTCAATTGAGGAAAGCTTGCTGCTTTTCTGCATTTCTATGGGTGTGATTCGATTAAGGGAGGGATTGTCTAGGTCTTCTGCATTTCTGCTGCTTGATTCGATTCGTGGAGCTTTCTAATTATGATGGGAACTGGCTTTGGTCTGCAACTTAGCTATGTTCATGTTGTGTGGTTTTTTTGCAGTTCCTTCAGAGAGTATTTAGCATTGACACAATAGTGAAGCCACTCCCTCCTGCCATGGCTTACAATGCCTCCCGTAACTTGAGCTTCTTCACTCGCATCTTCACTCAGTTCTTTGGTAAGTCTTGCTTTCATATATTACACATTGACCATGGTAAAGAAGATAGTGTGTTGATCCTGGTAGTTCTTCACTTGCCTGGCAACACCATTAACCTCTTCAAAATTGGTACTGGACTGATGATAAGATCGAACTAAGCCCTGCTTCTGGGATTAAGCTCTGATTTACAACCACTCTCAACTAGTTGGGGGGGATAGATTTTGGTGAAAGACAGCACCTTTGTTACTATTTTGTGCGATGGAAAGAGTTGCTTGCTTGATTATAACTTAGGGTATGACATTGTCCACTAAGGGTGATCAACATGAACTGGGTTTTGGATGAGATTGTGATCTGTCAATCACATCGATGCGATTTTGGGGTTTTAGTATAAGCATATCTTTAGTTTCTGAAAGAGTTTGATGTTGATGATCATGAAGGTGAAACTTGTTGTAATTTGCAGACCCTGAAGGTATTGCAAATGCGCAGAAGTCACTTGGGTTAGGCCAAGAAGAGAAAGCTCGCAACGTCCGTTGACAAGTGCGCTCTATTATCTTCCAGTATTCCCTCTGTTCACCATCTGTAATTTTCAAGCAAAATTAAGTAGTTCATTTGTGCTCTCAAAGAGGACGGAAGTCCAGAATACTATACTATCAACTTCATGCTTTCTGAACAGAGTTTTAAAAATGTCATGTTCTTCTAGTGCCGGATTGAGATCGGATTCTTCTTGGTGTGAATTCTTGTTCCTTGGCTTTGCCTTTAGTTACCATGAGCAACCCCAGATTTCATTTTGGGTGGGAGGGTACATCTTTCTTGCTATAACCAGGCTCAATGAGAGTTTGAGAGCCATGAATGAGCCAAACATTAGCACTGGTCTGGTTGGGTCTGGAGTTCAACATAGGCTTGTAATCGACTCAAAGCAAAGTAGGGGAGGAGAGTTGATTGAGACCGCCATAGATATGGCTTGGGATGTTATTGGTTTTGGTCGTGTTGATTGCTTGTTCATGGAGTTTTTCTTTATACAGTTGGCTGCAGCTGCACTGCATTAGTTATGCCCCTGGCCCTCTTGCCTATGTATCATTCATTCTCCTAACTATTAAAATCTTTTCAATTAAGATTCATCATTCAAGCTTCATACTCGAATATCGCCTTACCGTTGATCGACTGTTGTATGATTCTATTGGTGATTTTTGTTATTTGTTCGATTGATGAGTAAAAGATAATGGTACCTTCACACCTTGATTTTTTTGTCGGGGTAGACTTTTATCCAATTTTTGCAATAACATTCGACATGCTTTGATTCAACGAATCGGCGGATCGCTGAGGACACCCTCAACATATCGACAACTCTAGTTATTGATAAATGTTGAAAATTATGTAATATAGTATTTTCTTATGCAAGTCTGATAGTAAAAATCCCCTGAAATGAATATGTCATCATTATTTTATATTCTGGTCAAAGGAAAGCTCGTCACCATATTACCTGTAATTCTGATAAGTATGAACAATCTGTGTCCAGCTGTGCTACAAGACAGACATGTATATATGAATATGATACATCTTCAAACCATCATGTTTTATTCTCATATCGTCTTTTATTCATATAATTCGTTTTAAAATAACAATTCTGTCCAAACCAATTTCATTCTATAGTAATTCCGTCCTATTGTACTTTTCCCCACCAAAATTTTCTTCTATTTGGCACATTCCTTCGTCTTAAACGCCACAATTTTGGGTTTCTTTTTTTGCCGTCAATACTCCACTTGAACTGTTTCACACATAGGATGGTATCTTAACAAAATCAAAATGAGAAATATAATGGATGATCCAACCATATTCAATCATAACGTTTCTCACTTTTAGTTCATTCATGTTTGATTACGTTGCGACTTGTGAGAGTATCGTTAAGTTTCTTTGAAATTCATTTTACCTAGTATAATTTTCATTGTCAATTACAATGAGCTCATTTTCAGCGTAGGAAAGGAGTTGAATTGTACTCATTTCTTTCAATTTCCCAAGTTCCATCCGTTGGACTTTGGGACTTGGAAGAAGACAGGAAAAATGAAAGAGACTAGAAAGAAGACTTTCATTTGACAAAAATGGAACACTTAAAAGGTGAAGGAAAAAGAAGAACAGCAGTTAACATAAAAAGCAGCTTAAACTAAACACCCAAAAACAACGGCATTAATTACACCATCTGCAAGTTTTGGCTATGATCTTTGGAAAAAAGAGAAATCGTTTCCCCATTTTTCCTTTCTCCTTTTACTTCCCTTCCATTCCAGCTCGTAATTTTTTTTCTTGGCATTTATAGCTGACGAAGGAGCCAAAAACAAAAAAGGAAAAGGAAACCCTGCTCCCATTTCCCTTCTTCTTTTGCTACTCCTCTCTGCATCCTTTTTCCCACCTAATCGCTCACCTTTTCCCTCATTTCCAAAGATCAGAGGAAGGAATTTGTATTTTCTGGGTTTTGTAGAGGAAGGAGTTTGCTGAAATGGGTAACCTGATTTGCATGGCGAAGAAGGATGGTGGAAGCAAAGGCAACAATGGATCGAGGAGCAGCAGGAGGATGGGTGTGAACAGGTCGCAGAGGAAGTTACTGTCTGAAGAAGAGTTGCTCCACAGGCAAGCTCTGTCCATGGCGCTTCACCAGCACCAGTTGTCTCAGCGATTCGATAACGGATCCATGTCTAGAAGGATCGGGTCCACTAGCTCCCGCAGGAAAAATCTGCCTGATGGTGATGCTTTGGCCAATGGGGGGAAGCAGGTTTGTGGGAGTTGGAATTAATTTGAACCTTTTGCCTTGCTATATAATTGAACTGTTTTGCTTTTCTGTTGCTTTCTCGTGAAGTTGGAAACTTTAGCTTTTTTATGATTGGAGATCTGCTTATCATGAACTCGCTGTTTTGGGGACTGATGGGGCAGAAAGGGGGATGAATTTTATTCAATGGTGTTTGGAAGATTCACATGAATAATAAAGTGGATTGAAGTTGGACGTTGTTGATTCTTAAGAGTGGAGACTGGTGAGGAAAGGAATGATCTTGAGAGCAAGTGAAGAGCTACAGGTAGCATTTAGTTTGTCAAACAATAGGCTATAGCTTATGGTTCTCCAATCTTAATGGAAAGATTCCAATTTTAGAGGGGAAAAATGAAGAATTTGTTGTGGGTGTGTAAAAGAAGTTGCACTTTTTGGATGCGGGTAATAATAGTTTAATGTTGAAGAAGCCATAAAGGGGTGGATCTAGGTCTTGGTGCATTCAAGCACTTTGTTTGCTTTTTTCATGGTGGTGAATTTTCTCCTTTTTCTTTCCAACTTTCTAATGATTGCATTGAGTATTTTCTGTGGCACTCCTGGGGAATCTTCACTTTTGAGTACATTCTGATGTTCCGAAGGTGCATAGACAATGAAAAAGGTCATATGTGAACGATGGTGACTATCCCTTTTTGTCATGAATCTTTTGAGTTGGAATACTGTTGGAATCTTCTGCAGAAATGATTTTCAATTAGTTGAATTTGATGTAGAAATAGAATGTATCGGGTCTATACGTGGAATAGGCTAGTCAAATATATAAACTGACAACAAAGTATGTACCAGTGTAAAATGATTCGTGGAACTTGCTGATATGGTTTCTGTTTATGGTGTGATCTTTGTTTTGCATGTTTCATTAACTACTTTTTGTTCATCAGTTAACTTTTTTTTTTGTCTGAGATTATGCTTTTAATTTTGTGAAGGATAAGGTGCCTGAGAACCTGGAGAATATCAAGATAAAGAAGTTTGTTCTGATACATGGAGAAGGTTTTGGCGCCTGGTGTTGGTATAAAACCATTGCTCAATTGGAGGAAGTAGGTCTTGTTCCAGTTGCGTTAGATCTGACAGGATCTGGTATCGACACCACAGATACAAATTGCATTAAGACATTAGCAGAGTACTCGAAACCATTGATTAGCTATTTGGAAAACCTCCCAGAGGATGAAAAGGTTAACTCATATGAGCTATTTGTCTTGTTTATAGAAACATTGAGATATTTTGAGTTCTGCAGATTTTTGAAAGTTTGAATCTTTGACCTGCAGGTTATTTTGGTTGCTCACAGTACTGGAGGTGCATGCGTCTCTCATGCGTTGGAGCTTTTCCCCGGAAAGATATCCAAAGCTATCTTTGTCTGTGCTACAATGGTGTCTGATGGTCAGAGACCATTTGATGTGTTTGCTGCAGAGGTAAGATTATGGATCTTTGAATCTTGAAATGTTAGCATCCTTTGTATAACCATTAGAGATCATTGATGTAAGAGGTCGTTTCGATGATTGATTTTGACAAAAGATTGTGCACCACTATCATTCTGTGAGGGACTGGTCAAAATCATCTGTTTGGATGTGCAAAATGGACGGTTTTCAAATCTCTGCAGATTTGTGAAATCTTGCTTTTAGTGTTAACAATCCACTTCTACAGATCACTCATCCAAATAAAAATGTTCCAAACCTATCTATTTGATACCCATTGATTTCAACAATCCATCTACTCTAAGAATCCTTCATTCAAATGCCCCTTAAGAATGTCAAGGTAATTCGTCATTAAATCGTTATGGCAAACCACCTCATTAATCCATTCTTTATGCATATGCATTAGTAGTTAATCCCTCGGTCCATTTTTTGGGGCTTCC
This sequence comes from Linum trigynum, assembly GCA_964030455.1. NCBI lineage: Eukaryota > Viridiplantae > Streptophyta > Magnoliopsida > Malpighiales > Linaceae > Linum > Linum trigynum. The sequence goes on along the minus strand of OZ034822.1, from coordinate 1,116,372 downwards.
CAAGTAAAATTCTTAGCAATCTCGGTACTAGTGCTCCTCTTTTCTTTATGCCTTTCTATAGCCAAAGTCTTGATACCAAATAATGACTGAAGTTCCGCCATTGCAGCTTGGTTCTGCTGATCGCTTCATGCAGGAGTCGCCATTTCTGATTCATGGGAATGGAAAGGACAATCCTGCCACAGGCTTCATGTTTGAAAAACAGCTGATGAAAGGTTTATACTTCAATCAATCACCGACGAAGGTATGATTTTAGTATCATTTATTGACGTCAAATGTTTCATTGGATGATCAACCACTACCAGCAAAACATAACTCATGGAGTTCTTCTTGCAGGATATTGCTCTTGCAATGGTTTCCATGAGACCCTCGCCCCTAGGTCCAATAATGGAGAAGCTGTCACTAACACCGGATAAATATGGGACTTCTCGACGTTTCTATATTCAGACGCTTGATGATCGTGTTCTCTCACCAGACGTTCAAGAGAAGCTGGTGGGGGAAAACCCGCCGGAAGGAGTGTTCAAGATCAAAGGAAGCGATCATTGCCCATTCTTTTCCAAGCCTCAGTCGCTGCACAAGATATTGGTTGAGATTGCTCAGATTGAGTAGGACTGCTGGTATAGGAAAGAAGAAAGCAAAGAAAGGACCTCAGGTTAACTTACAAGTAGACAGTTAGTTGTCTTTGTAGATTGTACACAGTTCCTTTGCCTTTATACAAATACTCTCTCTATGGGTTGTTCTATTTGTCATCAAAGTTATGGATATAGGAAAGAAAAGGAAAACGCATGATGTGTCAATGATTTTAATTGGTTCAAGAGATGACACTGAGTGGTAGATTACTAGTAGATATTGGATTAGGGAGTGTTTCTCCTCCTCGCTCAAAAACTTGAGATGGTGTCAAATAACAGAAGAGCGCACTTTCAGCAGGTCACTGCATGTTACAGTTTTGTTTTGTGATTAGCACGAACCGATATCAAACCTGGCAAATGGCAATGCTTCAATGCGGAAATGAAGTCTATAGCTTTATCAGACAGAGATGTGGTACATCATTTACCAGTCAATAGCCACAAATGGAAGAAACAAACCAAAGCATTTGTCTGGCATTACAAGCTCCAACTTAGGTATGTACTTCTACAAATCAGTGAAATCCCCACTCAACATCAGCTATCTAACCTTTTCTCCAATTCAACAAATGTTACTAGCATTACCTCTAGATACAGTAATACCAAAAGCTAATAAGTTCCCAGTTCTAGAGTATCTGAAAAGTGCCAACACCAACAATAACAACAAAAGGGGTCATTGATTTACAAATTACAATCTTTGAACGTTTCTCCATCCAAGGAAAATCAATGAAGGAGATGTCGATTTCCGTTCATATCAAGGCTTACTAAAATGGCAGATACTCCCAGGGCACATTGCAAGATTGGAGCCATGTGCAAGTAAAAGGCAGCTAAACAAGGTAGTGATTTGATTCATATAAGATCAATGCATTTACTCAATTCTTTAGAATCTTCCCGTAGCGAGGAATTATATCTCCCATTGATTCACTTCAGACGTGCAGAGCATTTCACTGCCTTCTGCGTAGTGTGTTTGTGACAAGAACTGCCCTGGGGTTCACTTTGTTCCTCGGTAAGCTTGCTCAGAATGCATACCATTTCCACAAGGCTTTATAGGAATACACAATGCATCAACTTAAAGAATCAGTGAGCTTTGATTGGTAAGGGCATTGAACTTTCAGAGAATTTTCCTGGAAAAAAGAAAATTTGCAAAAGAGAGAGTGCAAGCAACCACATAAGTATAATTACTTCATTAATTTGAATAACAAAGTTCTATGTTGTTAATTTGTGGAACATAAGTGCATTGTTAACCTTGAGATAATAGCAAGACACCATACCAAATCAAAGTGCCTAAGAAGCTGTGTTTGACTTCGGAACCCAAACTTGCTTCTGCAAACAACACAAACAAATTAGAGTAGGTAAAGCAATGCTGAAGATGATACCTAAATATAAGAATTTCCAGACCTCAAGACCAGGGTGGCCAGTACCAACTCCTTTTTTCGATGATTTCCCCTTAGCTTTACTTGCAGAGGATACATCATTCTTCATAACTTTCGCAACTTCATGGGAAACAACTTTCCCCCCTGCACCTGGAGAGGTTCGAAAAATTAGATAAGAATTCCAATGGAACTGCTCATGAGGAGACACAGAGGAAAACAGCAGATCAATGTACCATTAGCATGAAGCTGATGGGACTCATTACATTCCTTATCAACGTGTTGTTGATTAGATGGAAGACCTGGATTCGGGACACCGAGTGTTGGTTTATCAATTTTTCTCTTGTTCCTGGTGCGCTTTACAGTTGAACGTGTGGCCTTTTTCAAAGACTGATTGTCTGTAATTCTGTTTTGAACAGAACCACTAATAGTCGGATGTGGTTTCTTACGCGGGCTAATGTTGGTTGATCCTAGTCCCATTGGTGTAATCTGGTTCTTTTCATTCTCGCACTGCTGTTGATGATATCTCTCTTGAGGATAGGCAGCTGCTAAAGGTTCCTTTTGACGTGATTCACAACTTAAGAGGATGCGCTTTATCAGCTTTTCACTAGAGTCATTCCCATGGTTCTGTTAAGAAAAAGTAAAACAGGTGAATTTGCATAATGAGAGGAGTGAAAGGATTACGATATGGATTATCACACAAGAGAATAAAGGATGGATGCTGGAAGTAGGTGAAAGAAAAAGAAACACACAAGTGAAGTTTTGTGCTTCTTTTCTTTATCCTGCAGGGTCTTCTTCTTTCTAGAATCAGCTGTCTTATTTATCGTCTTTGGAGAAGCTTGAACTCTAGGAGCTGGAAAAAGAAATGTAAACACATTAAATCTAACAGTTTCCTTTCCCGGAGAGAAGGATTAAGGTTACTTGAATAGGGATAAACAAATCATAAATGCATACTGGACGTATTTTGTGATCTTTCTTTCTGGGTGGAAGGGGGAGGTTTGGCTTCTACTCCAAATGCATTATTGATGAGAACTTTCTCCTTACCACTGGGCTTCTTTGGGTGGACCTTTGTAATATACTGAACATCGGAGGTGAATGTAATGAGAAGACAGTAAGAGAGGATGAGATGTCTTCAACCGAAGGCTAAGATAGTAAACCCGGGTTCCTACCTGTGCTTCTCGTTTCTGGCGCACAAACTCCATTAAGGGTGTAACGACAATGCTGCCCTTCAAAGTCTCTAAGAAAGTATGAAACAAGAAGGAAAAATCAAATGAAATTGAGAAAGTTGACGCTTGGAATGAGGGGAAAACAGTTAACACTAGTTCTTCACAGCTACTGACCTGATTGTTCAGCCTCTTTTCTTTCAAACTGAAATTCAGAACTGCGAACACACTCCACAGGTTTTGCAATCAGCTTGAGGAACTCCAGATAGTCCGGATCTATTCTCAGAGAAGAACTACAATTACTCCAAAAATATTTGGCAATAAGAGAAGGTACTGTGACGCATATGCTAAACTCTAGTTAACTTCCAGTAGATAGACAAATAATGAGTAGAATGCAAAGAGAAAAGGTAAAAAGAAGACTCGAAAGTACCTCTGAGAACGGTCCCTTCTCGACTATCATTAGCACACTGCTTAGGAACACGCTGAGATGGAGCGTATTCAACAACAGCACAGAACTGAGCACCTTCAACGACCAGTAAGTTCCAGTCTCAGAAGCAATGATCACAAATTTTGATACTACAATACCCTACCAACATTTCCCAATTTAAGTTCTACAGCGAGAAACAACATAGTGAGCAGAACATAAGAAGGGTTCACTATCCCAATCCATGAATGTACAATCAAATGTCACAATAAGAGACTGGAAAGAGGGAATCTAAGACCTTGGATCCTGACAGCAATTAAGCCAGCAAAATAAATAAGCCCTTCAATTACTAGGCATAGAATCTGAGTTTACCCTTTTCATTGACAAATCTATGGCCATTGAAGAACTGTGCAAACTCCGTCACATCCCCGGGGCTCTTGAAGGCAATATAAGCACGAGAATGCCTCTGGTTCCGACTCTTCCTACTGAAATTGATAACCCAAAAGTGGTAACAAAAGGAAAAAGGACAAAACTTCATCAAATCCCAGTTACTCAAGGACTAATCGAAACGAGCCCAACAAATATATCTACTTTCTAGCTCGTTTTCCCGAGAAAAATGAAAGGGTAAAGGGGGAAAAGAAATGCCAGGGGAAGCCAAACCTGGTATTTCCGGGGCGGAAGGAGACCCAATTGTAGCGGTCGGAGAAGAGATGATCGAACTGGGAGAAGAGGTCGGAGCTGGAAAGCGTTGGAGGCAAATGCCTAACGACGACTTTGGTTCTCAACTTGTTTTCTTTCGCCATTTCCCCTCAGCAAAGCAAGCAGAAAAAAGATTCGTGCTTTCTTTCCAAGCTCTTTGATTCAACACTCTATCTCTCTCTCGGCAATGAAATTCGGATCTCTGAGCCTCAGGAGAAGAAAAGGGTTGGAGTGAAGGTTGAATTGAACCAAGAAGTTGGGGAAGTTGGAACGTTGGCAAATTCGACGATCTTCTTCTCCTCCTCCTCTGTATTTTTCCCTCCCGAAAAATAGAAAAGGGAAAATTAAGTTACAAGTGCATAGATACATTGGCAAAACGCTGGGTTAGCCATGAAACTTATGATTAATGTACATAAAACTCATCAAAGTTTTTCATTGGTCTAAATTAGGCTTTGGTCATTTTAGATTTGGCCCCGCGTGGCGCGTACCACTCCCGCGCCGCTGGCGCGCCAAAGAAGATGTCTTCCTCCGCGCAATTCGCACGATTCCGTAGCGCCCTCAACCACTCTTTTAATATTAAAGCCGACCTGAGCAGCTTCTTCTGCTCTTTAGTCTTTTCCCCCTTTCAGTAGTTTGCCCGACGGGAGACATCGAAGAGCGATCGAGTAAGCTTTTCTGAATTCTAACAAAGGCGACGCCTTTTACAGGTTTTCTGTGAATTCTGGTTTCTGGGTCTCTGCCTTATAATTTCTAGCTTGTTGGGTTCGTTTGCTGGTTCTTGTTCTCTCTCTCTCTCTCTGGGGTTTTGTGACTTTGATATTGTGACTGGGGTTTTCCCCCCCGGTATATCCGTGATGGGTAGTCTTAGGATTGGAGTTTGATTTGCTTGATTGGTGGGTACAAGTTGTGACTGGAACTGTTTCTACTGCTGTTGCTCAAGATTTTGAATTGCTAGACTCCTGCTGCTTTATTGTGTATGCTTTGAATTTGGGAAGGATTTTGGTTCAAACTTAGGATTAGATGGGATTATAGCTAATGTCCGGCTTTTCTATACTGGTTTTTCAACTCCCTACACTTCATCAGTTGCAGTAATTAAGAAGCTTTGTTTCGGTACTTACTGTTGGTGGTGCCTAAAAAGCAGCTGATGCCTTAGATGAATGAAAATTAATATTTTGACAGGTGATCGATCATCTGTAATTGGTGCTAGGATGAGTGGAATCGCAATAGAGGATGACTGGGAGTTTGCTTCACCTTCTACCGAAGACCCTTGGTCGATCGTTCTAGTTGGACGAACTGGTAATGGGAAGAGTGCAACAGGTAATAGCATATTGAAGAAGAAAGCCTTCCAGTCCAAGAATAGTTCATCGGGGGTAACGCGGTCCTGTGAGTTGCAGACGACTCTGTTGGGAGATGGTCAGATCCTCAACGTCATCGATACTCCTGGTATAATGACTCTGAGAATCCATGTTGAAGTTTTGATTTTTTTCAATCTGATTACTTTCTTTACTTCTTTTAATGGGTGAGCATATTGACAAGTATATTTCTTTCTCCAGGGCTTTTTGATTTCTCTGTGGGGGCTGACTTTGCGCACAAGGAGATAGCCAAATGCATCAACATGGCTAAGACTGGGATCCATGCAGTGGTCCTTGTGTTCTCTGCGAGGAATCGGTTTACTAATGAGGAAGAAGCTACCATTCGTAACTTACAGTCCTTGTTCGGAAAGAAGATCATCGACTACATGGTTGTATTGTTCACTGGTGGAGATGAACTCGAAGATAATGATGAGACTCTAGAGGGTTATTTGAGTGATGATTGTCCTCAACCTCTAAAGGTTAATTCAAAACTTGTCTTGTATCTTTAAAGTCCTTTTTATTATCATGATATAAATGGTTCTTATTAGTCGTTGATCTTCTGCAGGAAATTCTTTCATTGTGTAAGAATCGGAAGGTTCTGTTCGATAACAAGACTAAAGACGAGTTTAAGAGAGCTAGCCAGGTCGATGAGCTTCTTGCCCTTGTTAACAATGTTGTGATGCAGAATGGTGGACGACCATACACGAATGACATATTCGTCGAAATGCAGGTCTGTATGTGTTTTTGCGAGTAATAAGTATCAATTAATGGCAACTCGTAAAATTTTGGTTCTATGGGTTTGTCTACGAGTTTCAATCTTGATTTCTATGACAAATTGGCTTATCATAAAAGTGGTAATATTGCGATCATACTGTATATGAGGTCAGTGAAAAAACAATCTATCTGGGATGGAGGTTGTTTAACTTGGGTCACTCTCCTTATGATTATGCTTTCTTTTGTGTAAAGTATGATTTTTTCCGACTAGCTTGGCCATGTCTTAATGTTTTAGAATGATTTTTAATGTGTCTATTCTTGTAATGATTGGCTCTTACCTTAGTTTGTTTATAAGCTGTCGTAAGTATATTATTAGCTTTTCTATATACAGATTACTCGTCGAGGTATTGGATGTAATTAAGTACGTTCAATACTGTGATGTATTTATAAAACCTTACATCTTATTATTCCAGTCCACGAATCTGAGTTTATGCTAATTTGGGTTTACTTGATCTGACATTGTGCAGAAACATACCAAGATCATTCGTAACAAGCAAGCTGAGCTCGAGGCCCTTCAAGTTCAGCACCACTCTTCTCTGGAAATAGCTGGTCTGAAACAACTGATGCATGATCTATACCAAGAACAGCTCAAACACATAACTGACATGGTCGAGTCGAAGCTTCATGAGACAACAGTCAAACTCGAGCAGCAGCTGGCGAAGGAGCAGGCCGCACGTCTCAAAGCAGAGGAGTTCGCACAGCTGGCTCACTTGCAGTCGAGCGACGAGATCCGCCAGCTGAGGGAGAACCTCGAGAGTGCCCGAGCAGAGACTGAGAGACTCCGCGAGCAGGCAGAGAGGGAAACTGCGATCCTGTGGCTGAAACGAAGTCTGGTGAGGGCCCAGATGGGGACAGGGGAGATTCTGAAGAGGGCCGAGTCCCATTCTGCTGTGCTGTGGCTCCATAGGAGTTTGGAGAGAGCTGAGAAGGAGACTGTGGAGTTGTTGCATCAGGCTGAGAAGCATTCCGCGGTATTGTGGATTAGGGAGAGTGTGAGGAAGCTGCAAGGGAAGCTGAGTATCAATGCAAATCAGGGGGTTTGAGAGGCAATGTTTGTGACTTGAGGGAGAGATCAACCAGTTTCCTGGTTTGAGTATGTATAGAGTTTTCTTACTGGGAAGTTTATTTTGGGGATGATTTAGGTTTTTGATAATAAATGATGTCTGGCTAGTAGCTCCATGTAAATGTTTAAAGCTTTTATCAAGTTTCTCTTATCAGAATTCAGAATGCAAACCTTGGTCGGTTATTAGAGCATTTGTGTCTGGTTTTTGTTATAGCATGCTAAGCATATGCTGCTGGAAAATGCATTCACCAAATGTGGCTAATGGGTTAGCTTCTGGTAAGGTTAATATATGAGGAAATCGTGTTTTTTAATATCCGGTATGGTGTTGTTTCACAAATATGTAACTTTTCTATATCAAAATACTTAATTTATCATATTCTTTTATCGATATGATATGATTTTCCAAACGTGAAAAAGTCTCACAAACCTAAATATTTATATGAAACAAGCTTTAATTATAAATCTACCATGTTCATTATTTTTGGATTAGAGTTCAAAGCAAACAAAGTAACATTCCAAAATGTGCTCTAAAACTTATAATTAGGGATGGCAATGGGGCGGGTTTGGGGCGGGTTTGCCTAAACCATCCCCAAACCCATCTTCAAATACCCAAACCCATACCCGCCCCATATCCATGCAGGGGAATGTTTTGCAAACCCATCCCCATACCCGTGGGTTTCGGGTACCCATGGGTAATACCCATACCCGTACATCCAACATTATTATACCTAAAACTTACAAGAAAAGTTTTAATTATAATTCTAAAAGAACATATTATATCATGAAGTCAACAAAACACAGTCATTTTTTTAATATGGTTCAAAGAATATGATCCTAAAAGTATCCATTAATACATAATATAGAGTATAATATTTTTCAAATTATTATGTTCTAACTTTGATACATCTACTAAATAATAATTAACTAACATAATCTTGTTGACAAGGGGGAAGTGAAAGAGTGAAATGAGAATTGAGAGAAATGAATTAGGTTTTGATTAAGGTGGTCACTTAATTGCATTTCTATTATTTATTTTCTCAAGTTATCTTCATCATCATTGATAGATAATAATTTGACGCACATATTTTTTATATATGAAGACATTTATCGTGGTGGGGCGGGTATGGGGATGGGTATGGGGCGGGGGAGGCTAAAACCATACCCGCCCCATACCCATCAAACTTTTTGCGGGTTTTACCCATACCCGCCCCATACCCGGTCAAAGCGGGGATTCCCTGCGTTGACTGGGTCGGGGGCGGTCGGATACCCGCGGCCATGGGTTTGATTGCCATCCCTACTTATAATCTTTACTTTAGTTCTAGGAGTAAAGTTTAAACCAAATATGAAGTCATATAAAATTAAGGGACTTAAAATGTACTTTACCCTAATCCGATACCAATTCCCAGCTGCTAGTCTACTAGTCTTCCCCGCCAAGCAAGCAAAAGTATATTTGTCTAAGCAGAGTCCCAGTTTCTGCTACCTCCGAACGTTTCGTTCATTCTAGGTTTATATTACCCGGGCAAGTTCGCCGCCTCCCATCAAGTTCATCGGGAAATACTAGAGGTGAGATGCAGCTTCCCTTCTTCTGAATTTCTTACCAGCTCTCCGCTGACTCTCGAGTTCTCTCCCTGAATTTGCGCGGTAAAAACTGGGTAATTTTCTGATGGGGGGTTTCATGCGATTGTCTATGTTTCTTGTTCTATTTGGCTTTTTAACTTTTGGGTTTCCTTAGTATGGCGTTTGGCTGAACGATTGATCGATTCTGTTAGCTAGCTGAGACCAGGGTTTTTTTCTCTTCGCTTTTCTTCTTACTGTTCTTGAGAATCGGTTACTGATCGAAGGTTTTGGTGTGTTGGATGTTAGTTTGCTGGTGGGTTTTTCGTAGAACTTGATGGGCAATGGTTCTTCTTTGCTTATGTTCTAGGTAGAATCGTGGTTTCTGTAGGTTAAATAGAACCTGGGGAAGCTTTGCCAGTTTCCCTGTTGGATGTTGGGTTTCATAGTTTCGGATTCAATGAGGGATAATCGATAGCTGTGTTAGGCCCTGCTGATGATGAAGGCTTACTGGGTCTCTGTGGTTGTTTCATGTTATATGGTCAAAGCAAGATTAGGAGTGTTTGTTATAATGGTTGCTGTTAGGTGCATGTTTTCCTGCCCTTTTTATTGCGTTTTTCTGATATATCTTTTGATGGATGATTTGAATTGCTAGAACGGGAGGATCATCATAATTGCTTAGAATGGGAGGTTCTGCAATAGAAGATGAGTGGGAGTTGACCATGCCATCTAGTGAGCCTCGAACAATTGTCTTGGTTGGAAAAACTGGCAATGGTAAGAGCGCAACAGGCAACACCATTCTCGGAGAAAGAGTCTTCAAGTCGAGGACTAGTTCGTCTGGTGTTACAAGCAGTTGTGAATTGCAGACAACGGTCCTGGGACATGGTCAAATTGTCAGTGTTATTGATACTCCTGGTATGCAATCCCGATTGTTTGCCTCCAGGATTTTGTGTTCAACAAATCACTATGTCCGGTTTATATTGTGTCTGCCTTTACTTTCTAGAGCTTGAAATTGACATTTGTAATTTCCGCCAGGACTTTTTGATGCTTCCATCGGATCTGATTTTATTGGCAAAGAAATAGTCAAATGCATCAATATGGCAAAAGATGGCATTCATGCTGTCATACTTGTTTTGACCGTGAGGAATCGCTTTTCGGAGGAGGAAGGAGCTGCAATTCGGAGCCTACAGTCTTTATTCGGGACGAAGATAGTCAACTACATGGTTGTAGTCTTCACTGGTGGGGATGATCTGGAGGAAAATGATGAAACTTTAGACGATTACCTGGGTCGTGATTGCCCTCAGTCTTTGAAGGTTAATCGTCTCTTACGATGTCTCAATTCATTACAGTAGGACGTTCTGCTTGTGTTTTCCTTTCTGGTTTCTTGCACTTTCTGTTGTCCTCTAAGATTCTCTATAGTGCCATGTAGGGCCTGTTAAGATTAACTTTTTTTGCATCTGAATCTTTGGGGTTTGGGTTGAAAACTCTAATGACTTCAACGGTTGGAGCCATGAGGATTTACAGTACTTGCTCATAGTTGTTGTGCTTCACTGAATATGAAATAATGATTTGTATAAGTTATTCAACTCATGCAGGAAATCATGCAACTATGCAACAATCGAGTTGTGCTTTTTGATAACAAGACTAAAGATGAACTGAAGAGGGTTGAACAGGTCAAGCAGCTGATGACACTTGTGGACAGTGTCATATCACAGAATGATGGAAAACCGTACACAGATGATATCTTCATCGAGATGCAGGTTTGTCCCTATTCTTTTCTCTTAATACGATACATCAGCATTGGCCTTTGATGCTGCTTCATCCCGTGCAATGTTGAAGTTAATGGATGATTGATATTTGCAGAAGGCGAAGATCCTGCGTGATAAAAAACATGAGGTCAATGCCCAGAACTTGAAGGGTGCCTCTGATCAGGAACTGGTAAATCTGACAGCAGAAATGAACAAGGCATATGATGAACAGCTTAAACGCATTACTCAAATGGTACTTCTCCCCTTTCCCTGTTCTTCTCCTTCTCTTCACATGTTCATCTATGTCTTCCTTAGGTCAGGTAAATACATCAATGACCATTGAACTCATAAGCCGCTAACAAACTGTTTGCGGAATTTTGAACATTAGAGTAACTAAACAATCAAACATTCCATCCATCTCTGTGTCTTAGTAATCCATTGCATGTGTCAGACACGAAAACTTGGAAATGGACAGAGTGGCTGTTTCTTTTCCCAGTCCAAATGCCACAAAGTCTAGTAAAAGATGTGGCTCTGAAAGCCAGTGGCCGTTTATGTAGATTAACCTTGCCCTGTATCTGTCCCTTTAATCCCGAGCTGCTGATGGGGTGAAATAGGTTGAGGAAAAGCTAAGGGAGACGACGAGCAGGCTGGAGCAGCAGCTGGCAGAGGAGCAAGCTGCACGACTGAGGGCAGAGGAGGTCGCCCAGATGGCTCAGTTGCAATCCAATGATGAAATCCGTAAGCTCCGGGAGAATCTAGAGAGAGCTCAGAAGGAAACCGAGGAGCTCCGCAAGAAGGCTGAGAAGGTGTGCACAATCCTCTGATGCAGCTAAGAGCAGCACACATTTGCTCTGTGGGGCTAAATGTGTTGGTAGATCTTCTGTTATGTGGCCATATTGTCGGACTCATGAAAAATTCGGACTCGGTTGAGGGATAATGACGTGACGATGTCGAGATTTTAGTTCTGGTGTAAATATGACTCTTTCCAAATTTTTCGGGTTTACTGGATTTGGAGTATTGAGGTACGCATGCATGTCATATATGCGGTTTGATGTGGTAAATGATTTGTACGTTTTGCGCTTATAACCACAGTTCTCGTGTCTAGTTTGTAGTTAGGGGTAGGAGTCTGCAACGGGTTTGGTCCATACTGGACCACATCAGACCAACCGATGTTTGGATCGGATTATATCGAACTGAATATATGAATGGATCTAGTACTCTTTGGTATGATGAATTTTATACATACGGAAAAAAATTGTTTGAATTGACATTTGGGTTGGACCTACTCGAATCAAATGCAATATTAATCACACCCTTTGTCCTAAGATGATTGTTATTATTATTTATTGGTAATTAAAAAGGCAAACAAATTGCAGTTCTCATTCGGATCGAAATGTTGTACACCCCCCGATTAGAAGTAGTGGTGGCAAACACGTTGGTATTTGTATCAGATCAACCGACGCATTTGGTTCGAATATGCAAATTGGGATATATCTAGATAACTTCTCAACCCTTAATACAAAATGCACACAAAATGTCTCATGGATCAAGGCACACCCAATACTATTAATTAATTAACCATGTCACCACCACAAGACCGATCTTCAAACAACACATTAAACACACAACACAAACACAGTATTCATCATCATCAAACCACATAGGATATTCATTAATTAACACAAACACACCACAATCTACGTACGTACGTACCTCACTTATTCTTAAAATCTCTCCACATTAGCACAACATACCATAATAATCCTTTTCCATGCATGCATGTCAGACGATCTGTGCATGCATCATGCTGACACCATTCATCAGCCAAGGTGGAGGTGGCCGGACTTCTTGTCGGACGGATTTGGAGACTCGTCGTGGTGGTGGTGGCCGTGGTGGCTGCTGCTGCCGGCGCCGGGGGAAGAGAAGAGGTCCTGAGGCTGCTGCTGCTGCTGCGGCGGCGGATCCATCATTTGTGGAGCGAAGAAGTTGCGAGAAGCCGCCAGCGCGTGGATTGCATTCAGCTCGGCGCCGCTCACCATGTTTGCTTCGTGAACCCTCTCCACCTCCGCTATCTGTAATCAAATTTTTTTTTTTCCCCCATTAATCAATTTTTCTAATCAGTCTTTGGTTTGGTTAATTGTTAATTCAATGATGTAGATGCACATACCTTGGTACGAAGACACACACTTTCATTCTCCAGCTCAATCTCCTTCACAGAAGAAATTATTAATTCAATTGGTCGATATTAGTATACAGCAATTAATTTTGGATGTGAATTAATCTACTAGAAATTATAATTTTGTGTATAATAGTTGTTACCCTTTTCTGCAGATACTCAATTTCAGCTAGCAGAAGCTCATGCTGTTAAAAACGACACAATAATTAACCAAAGTGATTATCAAATTTTTTTTGTAATGTAATATTTGAATAATTAATTAATTAATTAATTTATTTATACCTTCTTGGACCTGATTCGGTTGATGCCACGGTCGAGCCGGTTCTCGAGCTGCTTCAGCTCCTTCACAGACAGTGAGCCCAAGGATTCCCCCATGAGGTGCCTGCAAAGCATGCTAAACATTCCAAAACATCCCAACATTTTTATGGATTCTCTTCTTTGGTACCCAAAAGATAAAAATAATATATTAATTTAACTCTTGGGCAGTGAATTCACCTATTGGAATTCTGGAGCACCTGAATTTGTTGGCGCAGCTTTGCTGACTCCTGCTGGTAATACTGCAATGACAACAGAAACATATATGACATTTGTCAAAATTTTTTATATCATCCTCTATATTTGGTAAAATTTTCAATAGAGTCCTTCGAATTTGAAAGCAGAGAGAGTGATTTGTTTTCTTAGAAAGAAAGATAGAATTTACCACCACCATAATGAAACATGAATTATATTTAGAGCATTGTGAAATGATGAAACAAGTTTAAAAAAAAAATTACCGTCAAATTTTGATAATGAAGATCAGTAATTCATCATCTAAATTGTGTATTAATCTCCTTAATAATGGAGGTTAGTTGTAATTACCTGAGCGTTAATCTCAGTCACGGAGGCAGTATGGGTGCTGTCTGAGTTTGCCTTCTTGTACCTCTCTATGGTGGACTTGATGCTACTAATTAATTTCAAAAAAAGGAAAGGAAAATAACATTGAAAAAAAAAAATCTCATGTAAACAATTAACAATAAGCATAATAACAAAATTAATAATATTTCCAAAGAATATAATGTAGTTGGCAATGGGCCGGGGTGGTCATGGTCATGTACGGTCTAGAATCGAATCAAATCGGGAGGACTGAGATATAATTAGAAAGCGAAAAATGAGAATTAAAATCGGATTGAAACAAATATTTCATGTGATTCAGCTTAGTTTGATTTTAATGAATGACAAAAAAAAATTCTTTTATCTTTAAGAGAATTTACACAGAGGACACGAAACCGGACATAATTATATTATATACTACACAATTCGATCCGGTTCAAACCCGACCAGAATCGATGCACAACCCTAATCATTACCATTTCTGAGCATCAAAAGAAACGATGGACAATGACTTTTTTTTATTATAGTTCCAAGGCGCCATAGACAGCAGAGAGACAGCTCCATGAATGGTTCTTGTGTGTAGAGATGAAACCGTGGTCCATTGTTAAGTTGAATCAAAGTTTCCCTTTCCATGATACATTTTGTTTAACTCTCGAAGAGGACTAAAGCAACAAGTAAAGAACACAAGGAGGGACACAGAAAAAGCCATGACAGAAAGAATAAGAAGGAGGAGGAAAAAAGTGAAGGAAATTTCAATAAATATGTGGTAATCAGAAAACCCTAACTAATGTTATAAGCTAGGAGGAAAGATAACTAATTTCAAAATCTGTGAAATTTTTCCATCTTTTTATTAATGAGGGACACCAATCCCATCCCAGCGCAGAAGTAGTTCTCTACAGAACTGCAGGCAAGAAATGGAATGTTTCAGAAGGGCAAAGTACTTCCAACTTTTCCTTATGTTTTTGTGAAAGAAGATCTCTTCACCAATAGTTCAAATTACTTCATCTCTCTCTCTCTCTCTCTCTCTCTACAGCTCTTCTTTTCTGCCCCAACCCCAACAATTTTCTCCTCTCCTTTCTTCCTTCTTTGCCATTTTATGGGTTTTTTTCTTTCTTTTGGTGGATGTTTTTGTATTTCAGTATTTCACATTCAACCTTGTTTTCTGTTTTTTTTTTTCCTTCCCTTCTTCTTTTCACTGTTCATCTGAACCTTGTTTTCTTGTCAATGTCAGTGTGGGTTGGAGCAGCTGTAAGAACCCAAAATAGTGATTAGGTAAATAAATGTGGGGAAAAGTCACCAGTCTCCCTCACATAACTAGAAGTGGAAACCCTAGAGCTATAGCTAGACAAGAGTTTTGTCCAGATTACCAATGTATAGCCTTGTGATAGGGTTTATTATATCATAATAATATACTCAGCATAAGGTCATAATATGTAGAACCTCTTATAAATCAACTCAGACATGCTGTAACAGTACTAATTCTTCTGGTCAGAAGACAAAAAAAATCAAGAATCTCAAACTTGGAAATGGACAAAGAGAGAGAGAGAGAGAGGGAGATATATATGTTCTTATGAGGTTTTGGAAGCCAAAAGTGGGAAAGGCTAACTATGAGAAGAAACTCACAGAACCAACCATAATATGATGTAGTAGTAGTCTAAGATTGCAACACCAAAAAGGCCAACTCATGTTTTAAGACTTTATGTATATATATATAGAAGAGTGAAGATCAGTGGGTGCAGGCTAGTATAGCAATGTAAACAGCAAACCAAAGAGTGCTGAACATAGTAAGTTAACCAATATATGCAATGGTTGACTTGCCTTTTTCCTTCTTGTATAGCATATATTCATTCAGCTTCTCTCATCATCATGCAAACAGAAAACTGACAAATTTGGATGTTTATATACAGATTAGATGAGGTAAAAAGAAGGAGAGAAGAAGGCTTGGTTCCTGTCAACCCACATTCTTCATTAAACCATGTTCATCCAGACTCAATTGGATGAACAACATTACCATAATCACAGAGTGCACTGAATCTCTTGTAAAAGATTTCAGACCAGGCCCCAATTTCACTCCAAAATGAAAATGGTGCATCTTTTTTTCTTTCCCCCATGAAGCTAGAGCTGATTAGGTTAATCGTTTTTTCTAATTATATTCCTCCATGATGGGATTCAAATCTAGGGTTTAGGTGAATGTTGTCGTCCAACCTATTATCTTTAGATCAACCCTTTAGATTAATTAATATTTTTCTGCTTAATTTTATTTTTTTTTTGTTTATGAATGCTTAACTTTATTATTTCACATAATTAAGAACCCAAAAGAAAAAAAAAAGGTTTTATATTTGCAAGGGAATTTATCCTTCTCACAAATACACTTAACAATTTGGGGGAACTAGAACTAGTAACCTTAGGTACTGCATTAATTAAATACACACACCTCCCAACTAGAACTAGTAACCTAATGATTTAACTAGAACTAGTGGTTTAAGTACAACCCTACAATTATTACACCATAATTCTACGCCAAGGGTTAAAAAATATACCCATTTATACATAGATCTGGATATATAGATCATCCACATATATATAGAACTAAAGCATAAATCACTAAACACAGTACTAATTAATTACTTAAGCTTATTGATTAAACCTAAGATTAGCTTACTTGTTGTTGGAGTACTCATAGAGGCGGCCACGGCTGGAGAAGACAATGAGGGCAACCTCAGCATCACAAAGCACAGACAGCTCATAGGCTTTCTTCAGCAGCCCATTCCTGCGCTTGCAGAATGTCACCTGGCGATTCGTGGTGTTCTCGATCCTCTTGATCTCGATCTTCCCCCTCCCCATGCTTCTGTTGTTGATCTCTTCTTGATCTTCTCCAAACTCTACAAAATAGCATAAAGTTAGCATCTTTGTGAGATCTACTTACAAGCAAAGGTAAAAAAAATGAGAAAAAGGGTTTCAAAGTTTTGGACTTTTCTCTTCAGATCTTGCAGGAGGAGCCATTTTTTTGAGAGAGCTAGCTTAGCTCTTTGGAGAAAACAAGAAGATGAATGAATGAAAAAGAGGTGGTGTTGTAGTCTTATTATAGAGCTCTTGGCTTGAGAGCTTGCTAGGGAGACACAAAGTAACAAAGACCCATTTCTCTAGTACTGTCCTTTAACTGTTTTCATGGAGCTAGCTTAGACTTGTATGTGAAAAAAAAAAGGGCGCAGTGATTGTTTTTCATTTTTTTGGACCCAAAATACCAAAGGAGAAAACTTTCCTCAATTTGGACAATCAAGTAGTCGTCCGTGTATTTTACTTCGTCTCTGTTGAAATGGATAACCAAGATCAATTTAAGGCTTGTTAGCAAGCTTTGCTCCACATTAGTTAGAAAGATAGATTAAGAGGGTATAGCCAAAAATGAAAAGCAACCCTCTTGATTAAAGAGAGAAAAGATTGAACCTTGCTCTAGTTTAGGAGAGTTTGTGTATGGGATATCCATGGAAACAACTATATCATAAACAACAAAGAAAGTAGAGATCCCAAAGAACAACAGAAACAATAGAGAGAAAGAAGAAGAGATCTTTAGAGACTAGAGAGAGAGAGAGAGAGAGATCTTGAGGAGGAAGAAGAATTAGATTTTGTCTCAGAAGGAGCTAACTTCTTGCTCTTTTTTTAAGCCCTTTTTCCTCCCTCTCTTCCTCCCTTCACAAGCTCTTATTCCTTTCTATGTTGGGTTATAAATACAGGAAAAACCAAGAGAGAGCAGAAAATTAAAAAGGAAAGAAGCATGCAGAGGAGAACCAAAGCCCAAGGAGAGAGCTAAAAAAGGATTTATTATTCTATAATGATGATGAATTGATGATGATGATGATGAAATGAGAGACTGATCAAAGAGTTCAGAGAGAAACCTGCAGCTGAAAGAGAGAGAGAGAGAAAGAAGAGATCAGGTGGCTGGTGAGAAGAGAGGAGTGGGATATATGAACTAAATGGAAAGTTTAGAATTCCAAAGAACAGATACCTCTCTCTCTCTCTTGCCCTTCCACTCTTCTTCTTCTTCTTCTTCTTCTTCTTCTTCTTCTTCTTTCTTTTATTTATAGCTCTGTATTTTTCTTGCAATTCCTTCTATGCTTTCTTTTAATTTGCCTGTATGACTAGCTAACCCAGCACTTATACAAGCAAAGTTGTGCAAAAAATTAGAAATGAAGAAGTGGGTAAGTACTAAGTAGAGAAAGCAACTTGTCCACAACTGCTTGATTTTTTCATATTTGTTTAGTTAAGTTTTCATTTTGTGTCTGTTACAAGGGACTGGAAATTGATAATGAGTTAAGATGTTTAATTAAGTAGTTAATCTCGTGGTTAAAATTAAGGCCAAACTCGATCGGATCGTTTTATATATAAGTATGGTAGGTTGAAATCAATGGAGTATGCTTCCACATCTGATCTAGTCAATTTTTGATCGATTTCGACAAGATTATGTAGAAGTGTTTACTCATAATCTTGTGTTAAATTTTAGATATGAAATTCCGTTACATACTTACATATATGATTTCAACGCTAATTGATGATTTAGTATCCCATAAGTGGTACATTTGCTTTAGTATGACCTCTCTCAAGATTATCATTTCGTTAAATGTTTAATTACTGTGATAGTCAAGCGGTTCGTACAGCATGCATAGTAAAAATTTGTTAGCAATGTCTTTTTTTTTCTTCTAGTTGGAATCTAGCTTGACCCAAATAGTTTATATATTGATCTTTTGGATGAAAAAAAGAAGAAGTAAATAACACATAAATTGATGAGATTCTATCAAATATACTTATGCATGCATGTGTCTTAATATAATTGAGCTCATTTGAGATGGAATTTTACGAAACAATTTTTAATAAGCGATATTGATCTCTCAATATTATCAAGTCGTTGAACTTTTTAGTTCTACAACACTCAAACTGTTCATGCCTGGAGCATGTGTATACCTTAAATTCCTTTAACAATATGTTACGAGAGATCAAGTGCTACACTTACTCGAAGAATTCGTAGTAAGTTTATAGTCGATCTGCCATCTAGTAAAAAGAATCTACTAATGAAATTCAAGTTGAAATAGAAAGGAGAAAATAAAGTGAATTTGAGCTCCATAGGAGAACAAACATAGATCCAAAAATAGACTATTCTCTTTCTTAAGTTAGCTTTTGGCAAGGAAAGAGAGGTGATAGGGAAATAGTAGTGAAAGAGTGAGTTGTTGCTTTGCCAAAAACAAGCCCTAGATGTTGTTGTTTTAGCTGAAAGTGAACATCTTTTCCAGGTGTAAATTCGCACCATATTCTGCAAATGCTGGTTAGGGTTCTTAATTATCATTTCCCCACCCTCCATATGCCCTTATTTTACCATATATACCACCCCTATGGCCGCCTAGCTAACTACCTACCTTTACCTTCATGAATCACCAAAGCTCAATTTCTTTGGCCATCTAATTATAATCCTCCACTTGATTAACAATTTGTGAAAAATAAAACAAATGGGTGGGGGAGATGGTAAATGCGCAGGTTTGGATTCAGGAGGTCATGGATTTAAATCTTGGTTGTTGTCATTAATTTATGTGTTATCCCCTCGGTTGCTACCGATAGAGCTGTGTTCTCGACTTAATTGCTTTTATGGCTTTTTCGAGTATTCATAGAGACGGAGATTTACCATCTTTGATGGATTTCCCTCGTAACGAAAAATGAAAGAGAAAAATAAAAGTGGCCGGATAAACAAGAAAATAGCTAGGGCACGTTATCTTGAGTGTTTGTGAAATCTCTATGTATCTAAATCAATCGTGAATGTTGGATGTTATCAGACTTTGAATACATTATTTATCCATCATTTTAAAATTCGATAACATATCACAATCGCTTCATTCCAAATAATTTGAGTTATAGTTAGGAAGAGCGAGAAATAAATTTCACATGCGTACAGTAAAGCTTTATCACATCAGTCTACCAAAATTTGGATGCTATTTACTGGCCTCAACACTTGAAAATATCATCATATGTATATCCCGTGCTTTAATGATCAAGAGGCCTAACATGAACACCTAATTAACGGTCCTATATGTGTTCTAATATTATTGACTGAGCATACGGTAATGATGGATTTGTGCAGCGATTCACCAATGATCGATTTTTCTTAAAGCGGCGTACACAAAATTTAATTTGATATGCATTCTCCCATCTCTTCTAATTATTTGAGCTATTGTGATAAATTGATGATATCGCGATTTGTGTGGGTGGTTGTTGATTTTGATCGGTTGCTTCTTCGAGGATTAGCTAATGGAGTAGTGTCCGTCAAGTAATTAATCTGATAGCACAAGGCCAGCACCTGCGGGGAATATTAATCTTTTGGTGACTTTCAACTATTTAACTTATTCAACGCTCAATTACGTAGACGGAAAACACACTTCGAAGTTGTGTTTCAAGTTTCAACTATCACAGCCAAAAAACGAAAGGAAAAAGGAAGGAGACAGTAATGGCTTCTTGGTTGGAGCATTGAAGTTAAGAAAAGGACATGGCCGCATAGGCAAATTGGTTGGTAACATTCAGAGACAAAGGTGCTAGGGTTTGAGGGTCATCAAATGACCCAAATTTGGTGGTGGGCTTTATGTGCAAAGAGTTGGCCTCAAGGGTGGCTATACGGTCCGGTCCGGTTAAATTGGACCAAATTGATTCGGTCTCAGTCCGGTCTTTTCGGGAATATAAGGACCAAAGATTGGATTGGATACAATCCGGTCTTGATCCGGTTCGGTCTTGACCCGGTCCGGTCCCAATTTTATCTTGATTTTAGGTGTTGGGGGTCTCTTATCCGATCTTTATCCGGTTTTTTTTACCTCAAATCTAAGCCCGAATATGAGATTGCATTGTTTGCTATTCGGTCCCAGTCCGGTCCCGATCCGGGTTATACGGTCCGGTTTCGAGTAAAACCAAACAGTCCGGGACCAAATAGCCAGCCCCTCAACCAAGGGTCCAAGACTTGTTCAACCACTAATTTTACATACATACTTCTACCCACTAATACAGTCAAATTGGATCCTTTCAGAATCTAGCTAGCTACCAGAATTTGAGCCTAAATCCATAGAAGTGAGGGATGGAAGCAGCAATGGATGTGAGAAACGCATAAGCCAGCAAAATGGACAGAGCCACCATTGGAGATGCTGACTTGGTGTCCATGAGCATGTTTACAAGACCCGTCAGCACATTTGCCTGCAAAAAAAACAACCCAACCAAATCATGAACATATTAGCTAGTAATTAACTACTATATAAGGTTATATGGTGAGGGAATTATTGATCCTTATTTACCACAAGAAAGGTGGCGAGTAGGTTTCGATTTACTGCTTCTTCGAGGGTTGAAGTTTTACTGCTCTCCCTCAAAGAATCCGATACCATTAGTATCGCTAATAACTGCATGCGTTCGGATATAAACGCGTTACATGATTATTTACAACAAAAACTATTATTGCGAAAAACAAAAACGTAACGAATCGTCTTGAATGCTGAATTCACCTGGAGATTCTCCGCCAGAATTAGAGTGACATAAGCAAGATTGCACTGCCATAAAAACAAAACAAAACCATTATTCATATATATATTTCCATGGACGCAAAATATTTTTTGATGACTGATATATTATGCAAGATCAGAATCCAAAGACATCAATTCATGTCGATTGTAGCAAAATTCGAATGTTTATTAGTAACCTCGTACCATTCGGCGAGAAATGCTTTCAACATACTTATCCAAGGCAATAGTTATCAGCCTGAAACGAAACCACTTAATCAGGTTAATTAAGAGAAAAAAATGATTATATTAATGATTTAGTGAAACAATAAGAAATTAATTAATAGAGAGCTACCATTTGGAATGGAGATTAATAGGTACCAAAAAATAACAGAAAGGCATGAGATTTTGATCTTGATCCACTTGTTGCTCTCGTTGTTAGAGGAAGGTAATTGTCTTCCAAAGAAGAGATAGTTCCCCAATTGGATGCCAATGAGGTACATGCCCCAAAACCCTAGTAATTTGAACACATATAATTTAGAAATTAATTTGAACTTGATATTGAATGTTTTTAATTTATAATAATGAGATTATCCTTACCAAATAAACTGAATAATCCTTCCTTGTTTTGGCTAATGATATCGTCTCCCCTCGTATTAGAAAGCAAGTACGAGTTTGATCCTTTACTTAACCAACATTGATACCCTGATCATTAGCCAAACGTACTAAAGATTCAATTAACTAACACAATTTTCTCTTAAGTTAATTTTTTTTATTCGAAACTAGTATTAATGGTTAATTACCTATCAAAATCAAGAGACCCGAAATCGCAGAGTAGTTGGTGGGGATTCTGATGAAGGATGCAAGCATTGCAAGAGCTGCTAATGTGAAGAAGAAGTTCCAATGCACTCCATACTCACCAGCAGGAACCTAATTCATTGAAGGCCAATTTTGGGAGGAAAATGGAGAAGAAAAGATTAGTTCAAATTGGAAGATTAATTCATTAACATGCACATAGATTTGATGACTAATGTTGGGACTTAATTGGCACTTAAATTCCTTAGTCAAAAGAGATTCCGTCATTTACCCCATAATGCACACTTTTTGTCAAAATGAGTCGCCCAAATCCTACAGCCAATGGAGGGATAATGGCGCCACTTGCATCCTTCAAGCTCCTTTAGACAAGAAAAGAAACAAGTTATTACATGGAACATTAGTTTATGACATCTTGTAATTTGGATGGTTTAGATTTCAAAACTTTGATTAAACTAAAATGTTTTCCTACGCGCGATGAATAATATTTTACGATTTCAGTAAACAAAACAGCTCGTGCGTATTATATTTCCTTCGGGATCGTGGGTTCGATTGTACCATGTTGATAGTAGCTAGAAACATGAAGGCATAACGATGAAAACCAAACTCACAACGAGGAAATACCACGAGCTTGTTTTGACACCACTGCATTAGTCAGCGCAAAAGAGCCAACCCCAAGATCCATCTAATTCAAAATAAATATCAATCATAAATATGGTAATTTACAAACTCATATATTTTAATGACAACAAATGTATAGCGGGAATGATTAAGTGATGATTACTTGATTAGTAATTAGATTTAGGGTGGACATCAATGTTTCTTACCAAACTAATCCCATACATTCTTGATTTGGCATGTCTTCTTGGAAATATTTCGAAATCAACGGCCAAGATGCACAGGCAAGCCACCTCCATCTGAAACCCACAAAATCGTCCATTCATTGTTTTGGAAGGAAATGGGCTTGAATTTGGTAACTAAAATAACATCACTGTTGGGCCAGGCCTAACAGGCTTTACCAGAATTTGCAGAGTGGGCTCATTATTTTGGACCGAAAGCAAAGAAGGGAGAAGATGAACTTTCGTTTCAGCTCTTCACTATATTTCCTAAAATTTAACCTAAAATTTAAGATTTTTTTTTTTTACTGAATTTACACAGAGAAGAATATGGAAGAACATTCAATGTAGAGTATAGTTACCACAATAACTCTGTACGATGTAATGTTTGCTCTAAAAGATTCAGAAGATTTTGAATCCGTACTCGAGCCAACAAACCTAAGTAAAATCGATTCGGAATTTGGTTAGTTTGAAATGCACTAAATTTTTTTTTTTAATGAATAGAATGCAATAAGAGCAAAGATATCTTAGCTAGTTACCTCTTCGATATACCAAAGAGTAAGAGCAAAACCCCCAAAATGACTGTCCATGTATATGTTTGTTCTTCTAAAACCTGTGTTCATCATTCAAAGTATCTTTAGGATTGGTAATCAATACACTAAGTAAAATTAATGCATCCCTAATTACAAGGTGACAAAATAAAACATATGGAAATAAATAAATAAATATCGTGGTATAATTTCCAATCAAGTTTAGACGATCTCAATAAAATTACTTTTAACCCAAGGGGACTTACAGTAAAAATCAAAAGCATTGGAACAATGAGGAACACGAAGTCCACAGCCAGTCTACTGAAGTAAATCCATAGGCTTCTACTCCTGAATTCACCACCACCTGCAAATTAACCTCATCAATCTAGGGTAAATTCTCAGATTTCTGATGAAATGGGTTAAACTCCAAATTGAATTTGGAATTCACCATATATTCTGAAGAGCAAAATGAGGAAAATCATATACCATTGTGATGATGATAGTTGAAGCCCAATGAGTGTCTCATAACAAAGAGCAACTGAACCCACATTAAAAAAAAAGCAAAATTTTACAACGAAGAATCAGTAGTACTCAAATTGACTGTAACTATAAGATCTAAATAAGTTAACTTGATGAGGAAGTTGGAAGGTGAAAAATGTCTCAAGAGGGAGGAAAGTAGTACTGGGACAAGGGTTGACAGTGCAAGGATTTCAACTATGGAGGACCTGAAAAAAAATATGGAGAGCTAAGAAGTTGTATCGACTTAATTTATTTCTTTTTCTACGAATGAAAGAATACGACAGGAAGACACGAGATCGATAAGCCTGCAGGATGATGAAACTTACTGTTGATGGGCATTCATATATGGGTTGAGAAACATTGAGAAGGAATCCATGGCTGAATTGAAGAAGAAGAAGAGAAGAAGAAGAAGAAGAAGAAGAAGAAGAGAAAAGGGAAAGAAGAAAACGAGAGTGAGGCTTGTTGGTAACTTTTTTCAAGCCTTTATGAATGTCTTGTTGTAAAATGTAATTAGCTGGGGTAAAAAAAAAGAAAAAGTTACTGCTATAAGGTGGTGGTGGTTATTGGAAATAAAGGAAGAAAGACACATATATGGAATGATATTCATATGAAGAAATATATGGTGGTTGGAATTGTTATTGCATTTGTTTCCACTAAATTTCTGATTTGGGATTGTTGCCTTTTGTGGGAAACGTCTGCTGGACTTGCATTTATAACCGTAGTTATTATGGCACTGTCAGAGTGATTTTGAATTTTGAAACTTATTCTTTTAGTTACAACCACATGTAGAAATGTTATTACATGTGTCCAGAAAAAGGGGAAGAAAATTAGAGACTAGGGATGGCAAAACATGTGAGTGATGCAAAGTTGAATGCTAGCTTGATGAGTTCTTAATTATATCGGTTGAAAACAAACTCAAACGTCATCAACTTTTTTCATGAGACGGGAAAAATTTATTATTATCATTTTGATAAAATTTCGGATGGAGACGCGAGAGCGAACGAATTAGGCGAGACAATTCTCTTTATGAATTCAAATTGTGTTGTTGAATTGGACTACGACGCATTTTTCTCAAGATCAAGATGGTAGAGCTGGTGATGACAATGGAGGAGAATGTGGCAGCTAACTTAATTAATACCTATATATCCATGGAGGCATGTGGCCTTCTTGATCTAGTCTAGCAACATTTCATTCATTATTATCACTTTGATAAAATTTCAGATGGAGACGCGCGAACCGAATTAGGCGAGACAGTTTGGTTCAAAGCTAACAAAGCAATAATTACGACTCCCTCTCGATAACGGGTAATCATCAATCACTTCCTTCTGCTTGTTAGTTATGATCATCGCTATGTGCTTTAATTAGGCTGTATATGCATTTGTGACTTCTACTGTTAGGGTTTAGAGAGCAATCTTGTGTCTGTGTGCATGCTTAGTAAACTAATTAACGGTGTTTACGACATCGTACTATATTGCATGCATATTGGTTGAATCGAGTATTGGATTGTCAACCTCGATAGGGGTTTTTGCCATGATTTCACCATGGATATCATCTAGTCTTTTCACAGTTTTAATATAATGAATAGCCTTGATCATCAACTTCGTTGATCTCTCCAGTTTGATGTCGCGTACGGTTGCACAAATATTGTTTAGTTGAGTAATGCTTCATACATGTCTCGTTTCTTTTATAATCACTTCGACAACTTATTTTGTTGTGTTAGTAGCCTTGCACGCGAGGACGATGCTGGATTCGATCTTGCATTATAATTTCATTCTTAGTGTATGGTTTCTGATTTCGACAACTTATTCTGTTATGCTCTTCCTATGTGGCAGTCAACTCTCATATTGACCGTTAAATGAGTAACATGATAATATATCGGAATTATAACTAGGTTAACTAATAAATTGGCGATTACCGTTATTGTTATACGAAAATTAAGAATACTATTAAATAACATCATAATAAGTCGTTAATGAGGAACATGAACGTATCTTTTTCGATTTTGTCTTTAAGCTGCTTTCTGGAGCAATTAAAAAACATCTTATATATCTACTTATAACTAGTACAACTTATTTTGTTAGATGATTGTTGGCAAGATCATCATCATGGGTAGGCACCAAAATTAACCCAAACTAGTAGAACCAAAGAGGAAAAAACAAAAGGTCTTCAAAGTAGCATACTTTGAAGTTTGATCCCCTGCACAGAGAACATGGTGTTTCTACCTCCAGAAAGCTGAGGACAACTGCTGCTAGCCTATTCGATACTTGCACCATAAGTAAGCCATTGAAGCTCCAAATCATGAAGGCAGAGGAGTTGTATTTACCATTTCCACTGTAACCATAGCTTTGTCGATTTTCAAAACTCGAGCCACTTCTGGAAGTAGACACAAGTACTGGGAGAGACGACACCATCAGGAGTACAGCTACGTATCCTTGGACATACCCCACAAGGCATGGACGCCATCGCCCCAATCCCAGGCTCTGCAGCAGCTCCAACTCTTTGCTTACCAAAAGCCTTGTAGCAAACTTTCCCCTCCGGTATAGCACCAAACTCCCCCATCCCGTTGCTCTTCACTTCCATCACCTCGTTGTCCAGAACCAGAGCACCCAATATCTCTTCAAAGTGATGCTCCTTCAAATCGGCCTTGATCGCCCCGCTGGTCTTGATCTGCTGCAGCACACTCTCCAGTGTAGCCACCTTCAGCTGTTTAATCTTCTGTAAGCAAATCTTTTTCATGATGTTGATGAACTCCACATTGAGGATCCCATCGTCGTAAAACGCCCCACCTGTAAGTTCCGTGGAAGGTTCAAACTCGACTGCCATGTAGTGCTTCTTCCCCTTGTTCTTGACGTTGACCACTTCCTTGATCATGTTCTTGGCCTGGAGGGAAATGATGGATTTGTTGACAATGGCGTCTTGGAGATTCGATCGTCGCTTGATGTCTCGCAACCACATTCCCATATTCTCTTTTTCGTGGATCACCTTGTAGACGATTTGCTCTTGATCGGTCAAGCCCTGAGAGGTTGAGGTTGAGTCCGGGCGCTTTCGTTTGAGGATGGAAGATAATTTGAATCGACTCATCTCTGGTCAGAGAACAGCAAAGTAAGGATCTTCAACGAAAAAGTAAACCCAATCAAGTATGAATCCACAGCAAACGCCAATGTATCACCTAGGAGTTAACAGAAAGCTATCTACACTACTGTAACCAGACCCATTCTTGACAGGGGCAAACCATCAAACAGGTTATGTGCATCTGAGAAGCAGCAAAGCGGAACAAGCCTAACCCACCAACTAACATCAAAGTTATCCCATTTCAACGAAAACACTACGAGGGAAACGTGATTTGAGAGAAACCCAACCGAATTCCGATACACATTTACCTGCACTCTCCTGCAGCACTTAAATCACCCGCCAAAAGCCGCACCGAAGTGCTCTTTTCCTCCCACAAATCTTCTTTCGGATTTAGAAGATAACGGCCGAGCCAGAAATCAAAACCGGTTATACCAAACGAAATCGATTCGTAGGGTTCTTCTGCTATCTTGCACCTAAAGCCCAAAACTTTTAGCGCGGCAACGGCGGAGGGAGGTTTAGTATTGTTGATTGAGTAGCCACGTATTTACATTTGTGGCCCTCAAACTGTTTCCGGATTTCATTTTAATACTCATATTCTCACTGTAGTTCAAAATTTCGCATCAAATTTTTGGCTGAATACGTTGGATCTCTTCTACTACTCGGTCTCCTACTGCTGCTAAAACCCCATTTCTCAACTGCAATCTTTCTCCCTTCACCGGTCACCGCCGCTTCTCCTCCGACGTTCCTCTCGATATCTCAGGTACGCCGTCTTATTTCTCTCTTCTTCTGTTTTAAGACTTGGGTCGATCAGCGCCTTTCTTGTTCCTTTTGTCTCCGTTTGGTTCGGAATTCCGAAAATCCTCTGTTTCTGGGTTCTTCCATTTCGTCCTTGTTCTGTTCTGGGTCTCTGCGATTCTTCAAGATAAACCTTGAAAGTTCTGACCTGATGATGGGGAGTTGGTCGTCGTGATCATCCATCCTACTCTAAATGTGAAGAACTGAATTTTGATATTTATTTCTATGTGGGGGTTCTTGATTTCTATTGTCTTGCAATTATGATGAAGATCGATGGAATTAGTGAATCAGAGATGAAAGTAGAACTGACTCCTCTATTCTGACTGTTTTGTTTGTTTGGCGAAGAGAGGGAAACATGAACGAACCAATGGGGAAGAGAACCAAGTTATCGGAGTTAGTGAAGGAGAGATTAATTTCTAAGAAGGTGGAGGATGAAGGGAAGGAGAAACAACTCTCTTACCTTGACAAAGATTGCATCTCAAGCATTCTCATGAAGCTACCACTCGAGTCACTGCCATCTTCGAGGTTTGTTTGCAAGGCATGGTACGATATCATCAACAGCCTTCCCTTCATCAATAACCGTCTTGCACAGTCTGAATCCGTCTTGATATATCTGAAACCGGTCCCCGTGGCTAGCTCCCATCATCACTCCTCTCAGACATCAGCACCTTCGTACCGGAGACCCATATTTTCAATTGAACGGACAGTGCTTCAATCACAGCCCCTCGACATGTTTGCGCAAAAGCTCGGCAATAGGTCTTCCAAACTGAGCATTAGCTTTGTTGAGTGCAGAGAAGGGAAGGGTGTTACTCGAGATTATGGGATCGAATGCCTGGGCAGCATTAGGGCAGCATGCAATGGTTTCATCCTGCTCAACAATAGTCTCAAGAAAGGAGGGGTCTTGGTCATGAACCCTGTCACAAGGAAGCAACTTGCACTTCCTGTGGGTACATTGACCCGACCTGACTGGGAATCGTACGGATTTGCCTCGACCGGTGGAGGATACAAGGTGGTCCACTTGTTCATGGATGACATGAAATACGTTGCCTGCGAGACACTCAACCTCGGGTCAAGATCGTGGAAGCCAGTGAACGGACCCCCCTCGGGGCTGCTTCGTCGTTTTGGTTTCAATCCTGTCTCGGCCATTGGAGCTCTGCATTGGCTTTCTCGCAGTAACAACTGCACAGTCTCGATGGATCTGGAAACTGAGAAGTTCCACATTGTACCTCTCCCCAAGATTTGTGGGAAGCACGATAGGATTCTCGAAATGGGCGGCCTCTTGGGCTTCGTCACTCACGAGGATCGCCACATAGATGTATGGAAGCTGAAGAGCATTGCAGGTCAGGGTGATGATGCTGTATGGACGAAGCAGCATAAGATCTCCAGAGGTAGGTTGATCAACTTGGTCCCCTTGTTTTGCTTGAGGATCAAGGGAGATGTGATCTTCAAGAGGCATGACGCTCGTTCAGTTTATTCGTATGATTTCGAGTCTGAGAGGATGACTAAGGTTGTGGTGGATGAGGGGTTTCGTTTCTTTGGCAGTTTGCTGCCTCATGTCAACAGCCTTGGCTCTTGGACTGCTGCTACTCAGAATCTGATGTGAATGGGATTGATGATGATGAATAGGGTCATTGGACATGCATTGTTTTGCTACAATATTAGTCATTTCGACATGGTCTGGTTTATTTACAAGTCAACTTGTTCGTTTCCTTGCTTTATGATCTCTTGGTTTGGGAAACTTGAATTGTTTAATTTTGAAATTACTATAATTGTATGGGGAGCGGCAAGTAATTCAAAATGACTCATTTCAAATAACTCGTGACAATTGATCAGATTATCTCGTCTGTTTCTCAAGATCATTTCAAGAAATTATTGAAGTCGAATGTAAGAGCTTCAAAAGGATACTCCCACATTTCTGAAACTGAAAGGTACATCCACTGCAATGAGGGCACAGTTCCAAACCTATATTAGCTAAAGAAGACGGGGCCTTTAAACCCAATGAAAGGCTATCCTTCCTAAAATTGTACACCAAAAAAATCTTATTTCACATCAGCCTTCGCCAATTCTTTCAGTTCATAACAAACCGGAATATGAGCATCTCCTTTCTCCATCGATTTCAAAGATGATTCAAAACTGTTCTTCTGCCAACCTGTAGATTGCGAAAAATGTATACCAAGAACCACCATTTTCTGAAAGTTGCTGCTAACTGAAATACAATAACCTTGAGGGGGCCGATTTACTGAACTACGAGTGGTGCTTCGACTGAAGCAGCAGTTGCTGCGAGTTGAATGTTTCATTGGGCAACTGCAGGAGACCTTCGTGTTGCCGCCTTTGCATGCAGCCTCTCCATGAAAGCTGGGTTGGCTTTCAGTCTGCCCTTGACATATGCTACTCGGGCATCCTCTGCCATCTTGTTTGCTTTCCCAGCCTCCTCGATTATGGAAAAGAGCGTTCTCAGGCAATCTTTCCTGTTTTCTTCACGGTGTTCAAACCTGTAAGGAAGAAAACTGACTATATTATAATTTATAACAGGGGTAAGGTAAAAGTGGCATCTACTAATCTGATGCACAATAAAACTTAACCAACAAGTAAAAATATTAGTTGTTCCACAGAAAGACTTGGATCAGGAAGATTTCCATATAATCAATTGCCTAAAAGATGCTTCTAGTCGGCAAGTTTTTCTTAAGCCTAGCTTTCTAAAGCAAGTTCTTCTAAAGTTTACCCTGTCCTGTATTTCTTCTTTCTCCCTAGAGGTTTAATTTGTAAAGGATGGAAATCATGCAATGGTTCGAAAAGAACAAAGAACCACAGGCAGTAATCGATATATACCATATATGAATTACAGACTCAAATAACAGTTCAGAAACTAACCTTTCACTGGTAATTGTGAGTTCATCTTTGCCGGGGTGATAACGTTTACCAACCAGTTCTCTCATTCGCCTAAATTGATGCTTCGAAAGGCCGAGCTCCTTGACTGTAACCGACATTTTGACTTTCCTGTTTTTCGGATGCCATGCATCACCACCAGGAGCAAAGACTGCACGAGTCTGCCACCTGAGAATTGGACCTTCGCCTGGTGGATCGTCTGTACCTTTTTTCTTGTCTGGCACAGTAGTCTCGTCAAACTGATTGGCGCCCTCAGTTTCCATTCTCTTTCCATAGTCAATCACAATTTGATCCTCAAATTCTTTGAACAGTTTGTAGGCATCTTCAGGCTCAAGCTCCCCATTTTCGCACATATCCCCCAACTCATTGAATTTCTTCTCCACCTTCTCCTTAATGTCAGCTGAAAATATATGTCAATAAAAATATAATGCATAAATCAGAACGAATTGAGCATCATAGTAGGGTTTTATGGTTAAGCAAAATCTCACACTAGATAGACAAACTATCAATATCAAAGTCTAATACTTTTGATGAATCTTGCAACTTCAAGTTCTTATGGAAATTTTTTATCATGGATCAGAATAAAGCCATAAATTCCTCATAAAATGTTTGAGGGGAAAATGTCAAGCATTAGCACTGAAGAAGCCATTGCTATAATGCAGTATCCCTGAACTTCCAAGTACTACCAAACCACTTCAGCAGTGAGTGATAGATGCATTTTGAAAGGTTTGATATATCATTAAACCATTGCTAGTTTAGTATCCCTGAACTTTCAAGTACTACCAAACCACTTCTTCGTCCGTGGGCGATAGATGCCCTCTGAAAGGTTTTGTATTTCACCAAGAGTTCAACACTGCAGTATACTTGAAGCAAAATGAACAGGATAATTAATGTCTACCCTCTTTTTACAACGAACCTAAATGGATCATGAAACTCCTTTCCACAAGCTTTCCATATTTTTACAGCAATTGAAAATTCAAAATGTATCATCCCAAACATAAAAAAAGGTGAATTTGACTCCAAGACGATATCGATTAGTACTATTACGCTCCATAAGAGTTTGCAAGGTTCTATTAGCACCCCAATCTTTGGTAGAATGCAGAAATTCAATGTTCTCAGAATGGCAACACATACACAGCTCAATTGAATAAGCAACAATGGAAATTTTGAAGGGTGAAACAACTCTACCTGGAAGAAGATTGTCCCAGTTAAGCATGTCTTCCAATAACTCCTCACACTCCCTCGTATCTCTTATAACTCCATGCGTCATTGCCTCATTCACCATCTCGTCCCACTTCTTATCATCCATATTAAAGTACTCGTCTTTCATCATTCTCTTAACTACAATGTCCCTCGCGCTGTACAAATCATCAATCTCGTCATCCGTCGGGTGCGTATCCTCGAAATCAGATTCGAACTCCTGATCTTTCACATCGTCCAACGGCTTCATCTGAAGTTCCTCCATCAACTCGTCATCGGTATCCTCATGCTTCCCTGACAGTCTCCTCTTCAGAATCGATTCCATGATAGCAGGAAGCACGTCTTCGTCCCCCGTGAAGTACTTCTCCATCATTTCCTTCAAATCTGAAAACCAAGCCCCACGAGATCCTAACTCAATACACCTGCTATTCCTTTATGTTCAAACGAATCAACCAATATAAAAAAGGATCGCAATAAGAGATGAATTTCCTTTTTACCTTTATTGCTCACATCCTCTACTTCCACAGACTTCTCTTCCTTGCCGAGCTTTGCCACCGCCGACGATGTCTCCGGAGCAGCGCCCGGCTTCTCGCCCGACTCGGACGAGTACATTCGGCAAGAGAAGTTTCTCAAAAGAGAATGCCGCATCTTGTCAACGGAGGAGCCGCAACCGGAAGAGTACGACCTGAGGGAGGAGCGAACGGAAGCAACCGGAGAAGGCGACGTTGCCTCGGAAGGCCTAGAGATCGGGCAGCCAGCATTTCGCGCCGGTGTGAGGAGCCGGCGGGTGAAGATTCTGAATTGAGACGATCGCATTTTGCATTCTCCTCCTGCGTCTCTTCTCCGATGAGATTTTTAGGGTTTTAGATTCTGCAAAGGTTTCCCTTCCTTCTAATTTGTTTTTCAATATTTTTCCACTTTTGACGCCGGAATTTCTCTGATGTGTCTGTTTCAACCCGAAACTTCTAATTTTCTCCATTTAAACCCCAGGTTTCAGTGGTCCAAGTTCCTGATCGTGGGCCTTCAAAGTTTGCCCAACACAGCACTATGCAGGTTGGCCCAACAGGCCGGAAAGAGAGAAAGAAAAGAGGCCCAATTTACTGTACCAATTTATTTTTTCTTCTTCTTTATTCAGTTGTCGTTAGAAGACCAAGCCGCCATCTGAGAAGATCCCCGTTTACCGGGGAAGAACACACTTTCTTCCAGATTTGTGGCCGTTCAAACATTTTTCCCGCGAGCGCTCAATTCGCCGAGTTCGTTACAGAGAGAGAACGGGAGAGACAGATGGCGACAATGGCGGCCACAGCTACCGCTTGTTGTGGCAGCAGCTCCTACAATTCCAATTTGAGGGCAACTCGGAGAAATGGAACAGAATCTCATACGTCGGCCACTTTGGCCTCGCCGTCGTCACGATTATCGTTCTCTTCCAGAGTTTCCGGTTGTTCTCTCCGCGCCCAGCGCTCCCTTCCTTCCCTTCCAATGGCGAATTCCGGGAATCCGGCTCAGGTAATGAACTGGGTTGGGCGCGGATTGGTTAGGGATTTGGAATTTCGGATTGGGATGATTTTCGGATTTCATTGGTTCTTTTGGTGGGGGTTTTGGAATTTTTTCAGGCTGTTTTGGCTTCGGCGAAGGCGGATCCGCCGCTTAGAATCATGATTTCAGGTGCTCCGGCGTCGGGTAAAGGGACTCAGTGTGAGCTCATAAATAAAAAGGTAGCTCTCTTTTTTCCGACTTCTCTTTGTTCTTTGGGTTTTTGGCTGTGGGTAATGTGCGTTTCAAGTTGTGGGATGGGTCACGAACTAGCCTGAACATTTTGTTTGCTCATTAGTGTTTGTCATTAGATAGAGGTAAGATG
Organism: Linum trigynum; assembly: GCA_964030455.1. NCBI lineage: Eukaryota > Viridiplantae > Streptophyta > Magnoliopsida > Malpighiales > Linaceae > Linum > Linum trigynum. The sequence goes on along the minus strand of OZ034822.1, from coordinate 1,082,539 downwards.
GGAAATGAAAATGGTTACAGTGACTTATTAGGATAGGTTTAGTGTTTTACTCGTCTCGATAGCTGATTTTCGGTGCTGAATGAGATAAATATAAGTAGATGAATCAGTTGTCAAACTGGTATTAACCTGTATTGTGATGTAAGTTCGGCTGGGATTGCGATTGGGCGAATGCACACTACATATTTCTTTCTCAGCATCTCCTGCATCGGTTTGTGATCTAAAGTTAGTCACTAGAGACATACAGATTGATTCATAGTCATGCTCTCACATGTGCAGTATAACTTGGTACATATTGCTGCTGGAGACTTGTTGCGGGCAGAAATCGCTTCTGGGAGTGAAAATGGCAAGCGGGCAAAGGAGTACATGGAGAAAGGACAGCTGGTTCCAGATGAAATAGTTGTGATGGTGTGAGAAATGAACTTGGTGAAATGTTTATCATCTAAATTTCTGAATCTTGAGTTGTAAGTTGGTAGTATGCTTTGCCTTGTAGATGGTGAAGGATCGGCTGCAGCATCCTGACTCGCAAGTGAACGGCTGGCTATTAGATGGATACCCACGGAGCATGTCTCAAGCTACTGCCCTCAAGGGATACGGCTTTGAGCCTGATATCTTCATCGTCTTAGAAGTAAGAACTTGAGAATTATTGCAGTTCCTCTTGTTTTAACTGAAAGTTGAAAACTTTGCAACCGTATCTGCAGGTCCCTGAAGATATATTGGTTGAAAGAGTTGTTGGACGTAGGCTGGACCCTGTTACTGGCAAGATTTACCACATGGCCTACTCTCCCCCTGAAACTGAAGAAATAGCTGCCAGACTCACTCAACGGTTCGATGACACAGAAGAAAAGGCACGTCTTGGCTTTAGTATTGTGATGAATAGGTTGGAGAGTTAATTTTCTCGCGGTTGATGAATTGGTTTGTTTTATCATGACAGGTGAAGTTAAGGTTGAACACTCATAACCAGAATGTGCAGGCCGTCCTCTCAATGTACGAAGATATTACTTTGAAGGCAAGTCTATCAATTTTTTGTTCCTATTCTGGTGATTAATGCTTTATTGCATAACTTTCATAACCTTTTTACTTTAGTTTTAATGATAGGAAAATTAGTAAGAACTTTATTTTCTCATGACATATTCCAAACGTGTTAGCTACCGAGTACTGGAATTCTGTAACTTAAGTTTCAGCAATCTGGTGCTTTAATAGCGGGAGAATATGTGCCTAGTTTTCCAATATGAATCATGTAAAGAACTCCAAACTGGTTATTTCACCCTGTAGTGTTTCTGAGATTTCTGAATGAAGGATTTGAAATGTTGAGACACTGGAATCAATACCGTTAACATTCAAAAAGAAGAATCAACAAGAGTAGTTTGTAGAAATAGGAACAACACTTTCATTTCGACAAAATTTGAGGTATATCATCTTACCCTCAATGCAATCAGGCTATAGGAGGAAATTCATCAATTTATCTCATGCACAAAGGAGAGTTATATTAACTTACATTTATCATGATTAGCTTTGAAGAGTTTCTCAGGGAACTTAGGAATATGCATGACTTGTTATGAAAAAGATAAGGTGGACTCTTTGTTGTGATATTTAATATTTACCAGTTGTATTCATCGGGCATAGGTTTTGCATGAGAATGGAGGATAACATTTCATATGTGACTCTTTCTGTGTTTGATAAAAAAAAAGTCTTCGAGCATCTGACTTGGGTTTCTTATTGTCCTTCTCAATTTCTAGGTCAAAGGGAATGCGCCAAAAGAAGAGGTTTTCACCGAGATCGACAATGCTCTGTCGAAATTGATTGAGAGCAGGAAGGCAACTTCAGAATCTCTGGCTGCTTGATCTGAAAGTATGTTTGCAAGAGCGCCTATGTTGTATTAGTAACTGCGAGTAATAAGTTGGTTTTTTATAGCGCACGTAATGTTGGGCTGTAATTCTCGTTTTTTCTTCCACTTTTCTTCTTCTTGACAGCATGCGGTTTGATAATCTTGTACATGCGGTTTGATAATCTTGTACAGTAGCATTTAAAACATAAAGAGACATTTTAGAGCTATGTCAAACTAAAATTCAATCATGGTTCTCTTAATTATGCACTCTCATTTAAATGTCATTTTGGCAGTAGAAATGATGAGTTAATGTAAACATCAATCTCGCTTTCGTTTGAGGAGCTTGGAATAGGATAAGCGAGAGTATTGATTGAACATCTTTGTATAACTCCAGTAATTTATATGAACTGAACGAGGATTTGCGTTTAGGTAAAATTGCACTTTTAGTCCCTGTTCTATGTTGTTTGAACATATATGCCTTTTCATACTATGATTTCTAAGGAACACGAGATAGTCAAACGCTTTAGGGCTTTCAGTCGAATAACAAATAAAATAAAGCAAATAAAGGAAGAGTAGAGTACTTTAGGTTTTTTCAAGTTATAGGTGCATAATAGTAAAAATACGTTATCGTAAAAGATAAATCTCGAATATCATTATGCATACTAAAGCTCAATCATAGCATGCATCAATTACTCATTTATAACATTACTCTATCCCTTCCACTAAAGACATTCTCTACTCGTGCATTTGTTTCTCGAGATAGATCTCTCTCTTCCTCTCTCTATGATAAACGTACCAATAGGATAAGGTTTCGTGAGATTAAGGTTGTTTTATGCGGGAAGCTTTGATTTGGTATCATTGATCATCTATCTGACTGCTTAATGCAGGTTGCATATTTTTTTCCTTTTAAACCAACTCTGATTTGATAGCATTGATCATCTAAATAATAAAATCATACTCTAATCGCGACATTCTCCTATAAACCAGGAACAACAATGATACACCAAACTAAAAACTCTCAATAGCTTCTAACAACTTTCAAGACTCAATTGAGTAATTGACACAAAAAAACAAATTCAGGATACTCGGCGTGAAATAAACCAGACGACACCGTTTTACTTATTGACACGGACTTCATTTAAATTCTAATGTTTTGGCGCCATCTCTAATAATTATGTGCGTAGGACAGGATTGTCCTGTCTTCCCAGCTTCAACTTAATTTTGTTCATGGTTCAAAAATAGCGCACTTAAACTAATGGTTAGGCACGCTTAGGTGCTAGGCAACGCCTAGACGTTTCGCAAGCAAATTAGATATTGGGGAACACACTAATGGAGTAAAGCGACACTTAGATGTCTTGTATGGATAATTAGATCGAGCTAGACATTCAATATAGCAAAAAAGTGATTAGGATCACCCACAAAACTAGATCTTTTGTGTAAAAAATTTTGATAGCTTGAAAATTTTGTAAGCTATTGATCTAGATCTATGATTCTATGAATTTGTGAGCGCACTTAAACAATATCTACTATCTAGTCGCTAGACAAGATCCTCCTAGCAACTTCTGGAATGTAACAACAGAGTAACCATAAAAGGATGTCAATAGGACAACAGAGTAACCAGCAAATCCAAGAAGCGGCCGCAATCAACACGGTCAATACACCACGCAAAACAGAGTGAACGGCTCTCGACATGATCAATCCCTTCTCCTCCGTCGCCAACACCACACTTCCGGCCGCCGCCCCTTTCCACTGGAACAATTCCCGACCAATCTCCGCCGCCGCCGTCGTTCTATCGGCAGCACGCTTCTCCACCTCCACCAGCCGAATCCTCCCCAACTCGTCCGCCCATCTCACCACCAGCGACCCCTTTCCGCCCCGCAACTCTGCCACAACCACGATGCGCAGAAATCGTCCCTGCGGATGAGGCAGAGCTGACAGAATCCTCCTCCTCTTGCCGCCGCCGATCCCGAACATCATGACGTCTCCGTCCTCAAACAGGCAGAAGAAATTCCGGTCCCTGTACCCTATCCCCTGGCAGAGCCGATCTCGATTGTCCCGGTAAGTGTACTCCCGCCACCGCCGCTGGCCGCGGCGGAGCGTCCTGAAGCTGCGTAGGCCGTCCACTAGGAGGATCGTCCAGTCGCTGCCGGTCGGCGGGGCGGAGAACGCCGCGATTACCTTCACCCAGTGGAGTTCCGATTCGGGGAGGCGGATGAAGCCGGCCGGCCAGGGAAATAGGGGATTGTAGCAGCCGAAGATTCGGTGGTCGTGTCCCAGAAGACACCACCCGCTCGCCCAGCTGTGGATGACCAACGCGCCGTTGACGGTCGATCTCGACGGAGCATTATCGGGGATTGTGAGGTGGGTATAAGGACGAGGAATCATCGCTGCCGGCGGCAGCTCGAATTTCGAGGCGGAGGCAGGGGAGGACTCGAGGTCGATCCGGCGCCAGTTCTTGCAAACGGATCGAAACTCGATGTCGCCGGCGGGGCCTGGAGGGAGCTTGGCGTAGATCAGGTTCAGCACGTCGGGAGTCAGATCGGCCCATGGTCGCTTCCTGCTCTTTGACATGATAGGGAAGATCATATCCGCGAAACTGATGTGTTTTTCTCCTGGATTGAGATAAGAAGAAGACGGATGAAAAGCTAGGGGTTACGGTAAAAGCTTTAAATTATGTTAGAGTTTGAGCCTTGTTGTAACTCATTACATGATTCGAACTGGATCAATTACCGGATATAAGTAGAACATCGAATCAATTACAAAATGATTCGGTTCTTTGCCTGGATGGTTAGGGACAGGGGCGGACCCATGGGTGTTTAGGGGTGTCCCCGAACATCTCTAAATTTTGGGAAAACGATTATTCAACCCCCGGTAGTAATTTACGTATTGACAAAAAAATTATAATTGATAGTCGGGGACATTCCTAAATTTAAAAAAGTGATTATCCTACTCTCATCTTTTAGTTTGAGTATGAGAATATAAGTCGTAGTTTGGGTAATTCAAACCTAGGACACTTTTATTATTAATAAACATAATTTTCATTAGACTACAACTCATATGTTATTCGATTTTAAACACTATGTAATAGTATACTGTCATTCTCTATCTCTAATTATTTTCAAAATCTAACAATTAAACAAATTTCAAGCTACCCTTAATTTGTATTGATTTATGGTTGTACAACAAGTATTGAAAGAGTCTTTTCAGCTTTGGATTACATCAAGAACAAGTTTAGAAATTGTATTGATTTATGGTTGTACAACAAGTATTGAAAGAGTCTTTTCAGCTTTGGATTACATCAAGAACAAGTTTAAAAATTGAATAAGTGATCAGTTCGTGAATGATTCTCTAATATGATATACAGAGACAATTTTTTTGAATAGTGTAGACCCCAACTCCAAGTGTGTTCTACAATCATTTTATAATATGAAAACACATTGTGAATTTTTTCAAACTGTATGAGTAAAGTATTTCTTATTTAAATATTATTTATTTTTTATTAATTATTTTAGAATTATTTGTATTTAATTTATTTTTTAAAAGAGGACACCCCTATGTAAAATTTATGGGTCCGCCACTGGTTAGGGATGGATAGAATGGCACGGAAGTATGTTGGATACGAAATTAGATGAATCATTATGGTTTGACTGGTTCATTATTTTAATACGAAAATAAATTAAGGAACAAAAAAATATATAGATGTAAACTAAGACCATCAAATCTAAATGACTAATTTTATATATCCTTCCTCTTCTTTGTTTCCAGGCCATTCTATTGGCTTTACGTGAACCACTATCGAATACTATCCTAATTACTATCTCGAATTTAATAATAAAAAAAATTATGATATCTTTTGTATTAAAGTTTCAATGATTTGTTAGAAGTTTTTAGTGATAGATGATATGGATTTGAAATTGTCAGTGATTAATTCAGTTCTAAATTAATTTATTCTAAATGTCTTCTATATTATAAGCCCATGAATGATTCTATCAACGATTAACCAACAATTAACAGCAAGAATATTTCCACGCCAGATCAGGAGTTCTTGGCCACGATTCTAGGGGTTGGTGCGGTGGGGGTCCACGATAAATATCTGGGGCTTCCAACGCTGGTTGCTCGGTCCAAAATGGCTACTTTCAGATATTTGGAGGAAAAACTCCTAGAGCGACTTTAGGGGTGGGGTGGAAGCAAAAGACATTGTCGTGGGCTGCTAAGGAAACATTGATTAAATCCATAGCGTTGGCTCTTCCCCTTCATGTTATGTCATGTTTCCGTCTTCCCCTGGCTCTTTGTCGTCTTTTAGATAAGCATGTGGCCCGTTTTTTGTGGGGTGCAGAGGACGGTACTCCCAAAATTATATGGGTGTCCTGGCGTAACATGTGCAGGAGTAAGCATGATGAGGGGATGGGATTTCGCCAGTTCGAACATTTCAACCAAGCTCTGTTGGCTAAGATAGGCTGGCGTATTCTCAATGAACCTCAATCACTTATTGCCCAGGTCTATAGAGGCAAGTATTTCCCTCAAGGGTCTTTCCTGACCGCGACTGCTAGGTCTCGTCCCTCTTGGGGGTGGCAAAGTATCCTGCATGGGCGTCAGTTATTGGAGAGGGGTTTGAGATGGCAGGTTGGTAATGGCCAATCGGTCTCCCGTCCTTCATTCTAACTGGATTCCTAGGTACCAATTTGATCCCCCAAGCTATAATCCGCGGATCTTGCCAGAGGGGGGTGATCCCTTGGTGGCGGAGGATATTTGTGAGGGGGGAGGGAGGTGGTTTGATGAGAAGCTCAGTCAATGGTTTGACTCGCCTACCTGTAAGGCTATTAAAGTTATTCCTCTCCCGCGTTGGGACGTGCCTGATAAGCTTATCTGACATTTTACGGCTGACGGGGTCTTCTCGGTTAAGTCGGCCTATCATTTGGATGTCGATTTGGACAGGAGGAGGGGTAGGTGGCGATCCTCGGTTAGCTGGATGGATAAGCCGAGTTGGATTAGAGTTTGGGAGGCGAAGATCCCTCCGAAGTTGAAGGTTTTTGTTTGGCAAATTCTTAATCGGGCTCTGCCGACTATGGAGGCGCTTATTGAGAAAAAGGTCTAGGTGCTACCTCGGGTGTCCAGTTTGTTGGGATGACCCGGAGACAATGGAACACCTGTTCCTTTATTGTCCGGTTGCGCGGCCCTCTGGGATTATTCTGTGCTAGAGTACTTGGGGGAGGGTTTGCCTCGACATACTTTTCCTTTATTTCTCAAACGGCTGTTTGGGTTTGATCCATCAACCGTCAGTGGTTATGGCTGTTGTTGCCATCCTTTGGAGGATCTAGCGATCTCGGAATTGGATAGTGTTTGAAGGCAAACAATTTGGGATCCCGGCACTCATGCGACAGTTTAACCAACAGTATGAGGAATGGGTGGGCCTAACAGCGGATCAGGCGCCTAGGGCTCAAATCCCGATAATGCAATCTACAGCACAAGTGGGTGATTCCCATTTGGTTTGCATGTGGGACAGAGCTACTAAAGGTGGGTCACATTCGGCTGGTGGGATGGTTCTTTTTGACACAGCGCGGACATTCCTTCTGGCTAGAGGGGTCCAGTTTTCTCAAATGGATGATCCTGTAGTGGTGGAATTGCTTGTGCTTAGGAATGCTATTATTTGGTGTGTGGAGCAAGGTTTGTCGGAGGTCCGATTTTAGGGCGATGCAAAGGTGATTATTGACAAAATTAATCAAGCCGACACAAGGGATAGCCGCTTGGGTACTGTTCTGGAAGAGATTGCTCATTATTTTCGTACTCAGCCTGGATTTAGTGTGCATTTTGTAGGTCGGGAGAACAATAAGGTAGCTCATTTGGTAGCTAGAAAAGCCCTCTCTTTGTATCCGACTATGAGTCGCTTCTTTAATTTCCAGACCTGGCTGGTTTCCAGGATGTAACTGTCTTTTTTCGATCAATACATGATATCTTTTGACAAAAAAAACCATTAAAACATACACCATTAATTTTTTTTATGTTCAACGTCGGTTCAATATTGAAAACATAAGGTTTGAGTTGAAGAGAGGAAAATCTAGTGTTCATAATTTAAAGCTACTAGAACTTTATTAGTCATCACCATTATAGGATACCTCAATTTGACAATATTAGTGAAACCTCTTAAAAGACCTCAACACTAATTTTACTATTTTCAGGCCACCATTTCCCCATATCTAACAATTGAATCGTTAATTATGTAACCCACTAAAGCAACCACTACTAAACCCAATTCAAAACCCAAAAAATTTATTTAAGTACATGCTTGTGATAGTAACCATTCCCTACATCTTCCACATGATCAGTACCAACATCAGCAGACAAGGGCTCAGCATCTACGAGCAACCTCACCACTTCTCGCATCGTCGGCCGCAGGCTCGGCAGCTTCGTGGTGCAGAGGAGCGCGATTTTCAGGACTCGTAGGATGTCGTCTCGTACGGCTTCATTGGTCGCCACTGAACCGTCGAGAACGTTCCTGACGATATTATCGTTGTTGGTGAGATGACTGGATACCCACGACACAATGTCCTTGCCTTCCCCGTGCTCGTCATCGTCCTCGATGGGTTTCTTCCCCGTCACGAGCTCGAGTAGCACGACTCCGAAACTGTACACATCGCTCTTTTCTGTCACCTTCAGCGAATACGCCATCTCTGCCAAATGAAGTAATGAGCAATTAGTGACAAAGTTTGTAACTTAAAAAAAATACACAATTTTAAGACAAGTGGAGTATGTAATGTAATATAGGGAGCTTACCAGGAGCAATGTAGCCATGAGTACCAGCAAAGCAGCTATGATCACACCCTTGCTGACCATGAGTCACCTCAGCAAGCTTCGCCACACCGAAATCCGCGATCTTCGCCTCGTAATCCTCGTCGAGCAACACGTTGCTCGACTTGATATCTCTGTGAACAACGGGAGGGGAGCAATCATGGTGTAGATACGAAATCCCTTTCGCAGCTCCAAGGGCAATTCTGTATCTATGAACCCAATCCAGCTCCGGCAGCTTCCCGCCTTTGATCCTCCGATGAATCGCCTCGAACAAGTTCCCATTCGGCATGTACTCGTAAACCAAGTAGCTGCATCCACCCTTCAACAAGCAAGCGTAAAGCTTCACCACATTCCTGTGCCTAATCCTCCCCAAGATCTCCATTTCGGCGGTGAAGAACTTCAATCCATCTCCTTTCCACAGCTTCTTCACTGCAACTGTGATTCCCTTCTTGTTCAATTCCAAGCGGTAGACTTTCCCTGTGCCTCCACTTCCTATCACATTGTCTTCCTCCAACTTGCTGATCTCGTCGGCTTCGATTTCGACTTGGTGAAACGACGAGACGTTCCATTTCGGCTCTGCTTCTTCTTCTTCTTCCTTCTTCTTGTTTCTCTCTAATCCGAGCTCCGAATCGGCCAATTCGTGCTTGAAATTCATGTAGCTCGCGAATAGAAGCCAGGCAAGAGTGAGGACTAGAGCGACTGCAGCGGCGGTGAACAATGCGAGCTTCAATGATCTAGAGTTCTGCCCTTCTCCTCTGTTTTCTTTCCCTGTACAGACGCTGATCATCGCCGAACCACTTCCCGCGAAGGAATTCTCGATGCAGAGTGCTCTGTTTTCGGCGAAAGATTTTTCCCCTGCCATGGAGAGGAGGGAGGGTGGGATTTCACCTGTCAGCTGATTTTCGGAGAGGTCGAGCAAGCTGAGCTTCAGGGAGCCGAGATCATCGGGGATCGGACCGGTGAGCTGATTTCGGGAGAGGTTGAAGGAGTTGAGAGTGATGAGGTTTGAGAATCCGTTTGGGATTCGCCCGGTGAGAGAGTTGTCGGCGAGATTCATGTCTACTAGTTTGGTGCATTGTACGATCTCCGGCGGGATAGATCCTCTGAGCGAATTCTTCCCCAGTTGGAGCGATGAAAGCTGTTTCAGCTTCCCGATTGATGAAGGTATTGGGCCTGAGAAGTTGTTGTTGTTTAGATAAAGCCTCTCGAGGTTGGCTAGATTCCCAATTTCCGATGGAATGTCGCCGGCGAATTTGTTGTTGAAGAGAATCAGCTGGTTCAAGTTGGAAGAGAGGCCGATTTCAGGGGAGATTCCACCGGTGAAGTTGTTGCCACTGAAGTCGATAATCACAGCGAATGGCATCGCCCAGATTCCGTCGGGAATCTTTCCTGAAAATCTGTTGTTGTTGATTCGGAATCTCTGGAGTGATTTACACTTGGAGTAGGAATCAGGAAACTCGCCGGAAAAGCTGTTCTCCAATGCCAGCAAGAACTGCAAGTTCTGACCTTCGCACAAGAACTTTGGGAAGTTTCCGGAGAATTGATTCTCAGAGATGTCGAAGCTGTTGAGAGGAGAGAACCTGCCGAAATCCGGTGGGAATTCCCCGGTGAAGTTGTTTCTGTAGATGGAGAATCCGTTCAGGCTGCGCATTTCTCCGAATCCAGATGGAATTTCTCCAGTAAAGTGATTCTCGTAGACTTGAAACACGGTGAAGTCCAGTTTCGCAAGGCTCGCCGGAATCTCGCCGTGTAATTCGTTGGCGGAGATGTCCAGCTCTTTTAAATGTGTCAGGTTTCCGAGCTCCTCCGGTATCTCTCCGGTCAGCAAGTTGTCGAAAAGCTCGATTTTAAACAGGCTTCGTAGCTTGGAGATCGATTTCGGAAACTCGCCTGAGATCTTGTTCCGGGATAGATCCAGCGTCCCCAGAGCTTCCAGCTCGAAGATCGCATCGGGGATCGAACCGACTAGATGAGAATTCGCCAGAAAGAGATAAGTTAGATTCTTCAAATTCCCAATGCTCGCCGGAATCTCACCTTTCAAGTACTTGTTCTGTCCCAATGCCAGCATTTTAAGGGAACTCAAATTCCCGACCCACGCCGGAATCCTGCCGGAGAAGAAGTTGAGTGACAGATCCAGAACCTCCAATTTCATTAGGAAAGATAGATCAGGGATTTCGCCGACCAGATTATTCCCCGTCAAATTCAGCACCCGGAGATTCTTCAGCCAGGCGATCTCCGGTGGAATCTTCCCCGAGATCGAATTACTCGGCAGCCAAAGGGTTGTCAGGCCGGAGAGCTTCGAGATCACCGGAGAAATCTCACCGGAGAGTGCCTTATCATCGAACGAGATAACTGTAGTCTGGCCGGAGACCTGATCGCATGTGATCCCCGTGAAGTTGCAGCGGGATTCGGAATCTTTCTTCCATGAGCTAAGGAAGTTCAGAGGGTCCTTGAGATGAGACTTGAACTGCAACAGAGCTTCCGTTTCCGTTATGGCCGTTGTGGGTGGCGGGAAAATTGAGAAGAGGATCAAAATCGAACTGAGGAGGAATTGGAGGGAAATGTTCAAGGAGTGTTTCGTCATATTGGGATAACTTGAGGGATGAAATGGTAATTTTCCGCCTGCCAACCACTCTCTTGGCAAATGGATCTTTCCCCTTTCTCTCCTAATAAAGGCCACTCCAAAATAATTGATGATTGCCAGCCTGAAAAACAGAGGTATATACACAATCAATAATTTTGGAATTGTTTCCACATTAAGAGTATGTATTTGGTTAGGAAGATTTAGGACAAAAAAACAAGATCAGTGAAGGATTAGGGAAGTAATAGCACATGATAAATGTTGCTTTAGGTTTTCAATCTCTTAATATTAGTAGGTAATCTTCATAATTAGCTAGCCATTTTATCTTTCTAGTGGATAAAAGAGTTTGTTCATCTCACTAATTGAATTGCACATTAGGGGAAAAAATTAAAATTGAAAATATCATAATTATGGTATAATATCATATTATTGTGGCGATAATTTAGATTGTTCATCAATAACGGTCTTCTGAAATGTTCAGAGTTTAAACTATAATTTTGCAAACCAATAAAATCTAGAGGACTGAAATCTCTTATATGAATGAAACCAATAGCACAATAAGCCATATATATTTGGGATAATGAGAAGACTCGTGTAGTCTTCTAATTAATCTCGTTCGAAAATTACATGATTATAGATAAATATGATTAATAAAAATGGTTTAATTCGCTCATTAATAGTAGCTTTCGAAGAATTTCGAGTTCGAATATAGAGATTACTAGTGTTATATATGATTTAATATGTTCGTTATCAACTTCTTTTGGGACGTTTTGAACTCGAATCGATAGAGACCTGAAGTTACATCATTTAGTGGGTAGAATGAACAAATTATGTGTGGATAACAAGGAGACTCGTAGAATGGGTAGGCATCAATAAGCAAAACAAAAAGTGACGAAAGGTCACTGATAAAACAGAAAGATAAACGTTTTAAAGAGGTCAGCTGACGTTTGTCTCTTGTTAGAAAGGGTTTTGATTATCCTTCGAAGTCACTCCATGGGATATTTCTTCTTTCTTTTTGGCGAGCTTTCCCCTGTTTTTCTATGACGATTAAAGTGGAACCCAAAACAAAACAAGCTTGATATTAAAATCCCATAAACTAATCACATCACGGCAAGAGGAATCAGAACAGCCAAAAACAGACCCAGCTAATCAACAACAATTGATTAATCACGTAATTGTCGTCATCATCATAAGCTAATCAGTGTCCATGAACAGAGGAAGGAGATGAGTAGAGAAAGCCATAAAAAAGAAAGCAAAGTAGTGAACTTTATAGGTAAATTAACTTACCCAGAAGATGAATTCCGGTAGAGAAGGGAGAAATCTCTGGAAATTGCTGGGGGGGAAGAGCTTATTTTCCGGTTTTCCCTCTTATGGAGCAGAGTAAAGAAAGAGACTTACTGGTTATGGGTTTTTGCAGGGGAAACAGAGGACTTGGGTTCCCATTCTTTCTTCTGGTTTTTGTGGTCGAATTGGGAATTGATTCAAGGGGAGAAATCGGGCCGTATTCCCCAAAAGAAGGGAGGAGCTAGTTGGGTTTTTTCTCTCGATAAGAGAGAGAAAGAGTGGGGGAGAGACTAGAGAGAGAGGGAGGGAGGCAGCAGAGTGTTATGGAGGATTGATTGTTTCGTTTGAATTGATTAAGTAAGAAGAGAAAGAGAAAGGAGGGGGGAATGGAGGATGATAATATATTCCCGAGAGAGAATTGATTCAAGGGTTGAGAACTGGAGATGGTGACAATTAATGGATAATAATGACATCGAAGAAGAAAGGAAGGACCAGAAACTAACAAATAAACCAGACTGGGGAAGTGAAGGAATGAGAAGTTTGTTTGTTTTTGCTCTCTTTTGCTCTTGGGGGGTGTGTTTTGGGAAAGGAGATTGGGATAGGGGAGTGTTGTGTCGGTTGATTGTAGTAGTGCTATGAAAACCTAATAGATAAATAGAGTAACAAAGATCGATGATATGAATCCAATCGTGAAATCGAAGATGTAAAAATTTGATTCTTGCCATCACAGTTGATCAAACAATTCAAGCGATGTCATTCATAAAAGAAATAAATATACGGTATGAAGAAGATGGAAACAAGATTAGAAATGCGAAAAGAACCTCGTCTACAGTTAGGAGACGAAAACAATAAATGAGATGACCCGGTCGTCAACACTCCAACAGTTTGAAGATGGTTGTGACTTGTGAGCGTCCAACGCATACAATTGGTCAAAATCTTAGCAGCAGCCCACAATGTATGTAATAGTAGTTCAAAAATGAGAACCATGAGTTCCACGCCATCGCACATACCTCTGTACATATGTGTTGGTAAGTGGTAGCTATATCCCCGCGTGAACTCCAAACTTTTAACTGGATTCCACCCGACGTTAACTCTGATCAGTGTTGACTGTGTTGTTGCGAATGCACTTACATATTACATATTCTTGACTACCAAGAACAACACAACTCTCGAGATGAAATGAAACGAAAACCTTGTTCACATATGGTGGGAAGTTTTTTTTTTTTTTTTGTAACTTGTGATGTGTTTTCTAGCCAAGCCATTTTTTGTTGGGGACTTGGCCACAATTGAATAGGGAATGCATCGTATTTGGTCTTGGAGGGTCGTGGGCAGCAGAGACAAGGCAATCAAGGGACAGATAGTACAGCATGGGAATGGGGAAAATGGCTGGAGCACTACAGAGTATTGTGGTGGGAGGCCCCAATTATGTGCCTTAAGTGACTTATCTTGTTGTCTCTATGCCTTCCCTTAGGTGGAGATTGTTGATGTGACTTGAATCGGATTATCAGCCCTACGACTGGTAATCGGGTTATTTGGGTTCGGGTTCTAGGCCTGGTCTGTAACCTATGCTGCCTCTCATGATTTTTTTACCATTGATAATAGGAGAGGCACTAAGGGAAAGAACTTCATGATGAATGTTAATCATGCTAACCTATGTTTCTCCTTTTAGGACATGATCAATTTCAGTTCCTTCCTAGGCAAGGCACCTTTCACTCAATTTGATATCAAACCTTCAATTGCTTTTATTAATCTATTTTATTCTATTTTGCTCCAACCATTGATTTTGAGAGTTCTTGTTCGTGCGTGGTTTGGTGCATCGCTTAGCTTAAAGGATTCCTGATCCTATTTTTTTCCTCAAACCATAATTATGAAGATATTATTATTATTATATGGTTAACAGATTAGCGTCAAACTTATAATGTAATTATATGTAAAGAAGAACAGCAGGTAAGATGCTTTTGTGTAATTAGCCATAATTATGTTGCTGGTGAATCATATTTATAAAGACAAGATGTGTATGTTAGTGGGGCGGGTACTTACTATTGGTTATGATCTTTGATTTTCCCTGAAGAGACCTGGGTTCGAGTCTTGATATTGATATTACTGGTATTTGTTTGTTGTCTAGCGGCTAAAATGCTTGTCTCAGCTATGGTTTTATGCAATAGGTTAGTGGTTCAATTCTTGCTATTGATTTTCGGTCATGGTTCAAATCCCAGTACATACTTTGAACAAAAGTACTTAGTGTGATTGATTATCATCTTTGTTTTTTTCGGCAAAAAAAAAAAAGTGGGGCGGGTAAGTAATTTCACCATTTTCATTAGACATTATAACTAATTATGTAAATAAATCCAACCAACCATGCAACCTCACTATTCAAAATTTCGTTTTGTATATGTAGAGAGTATAGTTAGGACTTAGGAGGACTGATATAGGAAATAAGCATGTTCACTTGTTGAGACTAATGAGTAATGACTGATCTATTTGTTTCTATCGTTCTTAGAGAGCATATAAGAAGTAGGTAATGTTGGAGGAAAGTCAGTCATGAATTGGAAGAACAAAGGAAAGAAATCAGGATCCGAATGGGTTAGCATTAAAAGGAATCATAGAGCAAGGAAGGAAGATATTCTGGGAGCGGAGCAATTCATTGAGAGAATACTTACAGGAAAGAATTCAAAGAAGAGACTTACCATCCTTGAGCTGCAACGGCTAGTGCCTGAAGAGTATAAGAAGAAACTCTCTGGATCAAACGATGACAACTTTCGGGAAATCAAACTTACAAGGAGAGCTAAAGAGTGTAGCCAGTGAGTTTGATACGAAAGGAGTGTCTGATTCACATTCGGGAGAGGATTTGAATCAGGGAGTGTTGGTCTCAACACTGTAGCTGGATAGCTGAGAAAGATCTGTGAGTTGGCGAATCAATCGATTTACAGGATTGGATCGATTGAGTTCGTCAGTGTAAAAGTGTACTACAATCAAGAGCTTTAAGCCTAGTGAAACGTTGGAAATCACAGCTTTGTGATCTTCCAACCGTGGAATAGTCAGAGTTGGGAATCTTCTTTACCCAGCTCTGGAAACCACGTAAAAAGTGACTGTGTTATTCCTTTGCTTGGTGTGCTTGTTCTGTTTTAATCGGTGACTCTGTTTTTGCAAGGTTTGTGAGGTTTGTCTAAAACAGGGGAAGTAAAGCTCAGGAACGAAACCAAGAAGACAGGTCTGGGAAGTTGAAACACAGCGGATCAAGACAAAGATTCACTAGTGCTCTGCGTTTTAAAAACCTGGGCCTGGTTTTATCGAGATCAAGCCCATTACGAGTAATAGTAATATATGAACACATAGAAACCATTTCCTTCGTCTTTATTCATCTTTCAACACCCTTTCAAGTTCCCTCTCCATTTCACACTGATCTTCGATCAAAAGCTGAGTTAGGGTTTCAGGAAGAAGAACGAGATAGAGTCATCCTCATGACCCAGGCGTCTCGCGCTCGACGCCACTAACACGTGGTATCAGAGCTCGGTCACTGACTGAGTAGGCATAACAACCTCGGTGAGAACCAGAATGGCGTCAAGTTCTACTAGTGCTGCTCCACTCTACCTTGCTGATGGTTTTTCACAGAATCGCCCACTGCAGTTTGAAGGTGTGAACTATGGGTACTGGAAGAATCGGATAGAGCTGTTTGTTGGATCAACTGATCCAAAACTATGGGCGAGGGTAATCAAAGGGCCACATGAACTCAAAGCTGATCAAGAGAAATGGACTGAAGAAGATTACGAGAAGTTTCAACAAAACTGCAAGGCCACGAATCTAATGTACTGCGCCTTAGGACCAGAAGAGTACCACAAGGTGGCTGGGTGCAAGACAGCTAAGGAAATATGGGATAAGCTACAAGTAACGTATGAAGGTACATCTCAAGTTAAAACTTCTCGAATAAACTCTTTGAAGCATCAATTCGAACTGTTCAAGATGGAGGATGGCGAGTCCATTAGACAAATGTATGAGAGGTTTACGAATATAGTAAACAGCCTAGAAAATCTAGGAAAGTCTTATGAGAGTGGTGATCTGATTAGAAAGATATTGTGGAGCTTACCAGAGAAATGGATACCGAAAGTAACTGCAATCGAGGAAGCCAAGGATTTGAGCATCTTGCAGTAGATGAGCTTATAGGGTCATTAGCCACTCACGAAGAGAAGCTAAACAAATCAGGCCAAGAGAAGGACATAACTGACAAGGGAAAGCGAGGGATTGCTTTCAAAGTTACAAGTCAGATGGATGAGTCCGAAGATATTGAAGACATGGAAGATGAAGAGCTCGCTCTCTTAAGCAAACAGATCAGCAGACTTATCAGAATTCGAAAGGAGAAGAAGTCTGGAGGATCTAAATTCAGAGAGTTTGAGAGAAATGAAGCAGGATCAAAACCTGGACAAGCAAGAACCACAATACGAGGACGAAATGAAGGCATTCAAGATTATAAAGGAGTAAACTCAACTGGATGTTTTAAGTGTGGGAGATCTGGTCACATTAAAGCTGACTGTCCTCAATTGAAGAAAGAAAAAGCATACGCTGCTACTTGGAGTGGGAGTAAAGATGAAGGAGAAGAAGAGGAGGAAGTAACAGTGCACAGGTCATTCATGGCAATTGCAGAAGATAAGGCAGAAGAAGATGAGACTTCAAGGTGCTATCATTCACAGGTAAGTATCTCTGAACCTCAAATTGAGTATGAAAGTGATGATGACATGTTGGTTGACACCATTAGGGAAATTCAATTAGATTTTGGAAATGTAAAAACCAAGTACTCACTGTTAAAGAAAGAAAATGAGAAAAATATCTTAAGAATAACTGAACTTGAAATGTTGTTAGCTGCAAGTGAACAACAACAAAAATGCTTGGAGGAAAGCTTGATGATTAAGATAAGAGAAGGAGAAAACTATCATCTTGAATGTAAAAGACTTGAAAGTCGAATTCAAAGGTATCAAAATCTGCAAAAGATGAATAACAAAAATAAACTCCATAAGCTAGTTGAATGCTATTATTGTCACAAGGTTGGTCATTGCATAAGAGATTGTAGATGGAGATTAAGATCAGAAAACAGGAAGAGTAAAACCAGTATGGTTAATCACTCTTCAGAAGTCCCTGATTGGCATAAACCTCATTCAAAACCACCCAAGCAAGTCTGGGTGAGAAAAACAACATGATTTATATGTGTGTGCAGAGATGTCTTCAAGTGAGCATGGAGACCTCTAAGTGGGTAATGGACAGTGGGTGCTCACACCACATGACAGGTAACAATTCCTTATTTTCAAATCTTGAATTAGGAAGCTTTGGAAAAGTATTTTTTGGTGACAATAATACTGCTGAAATCATTGGAAAAGGTCAAGTGGGGATTTGTCCTTCAATAAAAAATGTAATGCTGGTCAGTAGCTTAAAACACAATCTGATGTCAATTAGTCAGATGTGTGGAAAGGATAACAGAGTGATCTTTGAACCTAACTGTTGCTATGTTGAAAATATTAAGTCAAAACAAATTTTGTTCACTGGAAAAAGACATGGTAAGATATATACTATTGATCTAAATGACAAAGAAAGCTTCAATGAAACATGCCTTGTTAGTTTAAATAGAAATCCTCAAGAAGACTGGCATAGACGATTAGGACATGTAAATGTTAGCACTCTATCCAAACTAGCTCGTATGGGATTGGTTAAGGGTCTGCCTAAGATGAATGAGAAACCTGAATTCTTCTGTGATGCGTGTGCCAAAGGAAAACAAACCAGAACTAGTTTTAAAAGCAAAATAGTCATCTCTACTTCAAGACCCTTAGAGTTGCTTCATCTTGATTTATTTGGACCCACAAATGTGGTTAGTTATGGGGGCAAGTCATATGCCTTCGTGATAGTTGATGACTACTCAAGATTTACTTGGGTCCTGTTTTTGGTCAAAAAGGATGAAGCTCTTGCACAGTTTAAAACTCTACTTAAACGAATTGAGAATGAAACACTGTCAAAAGTCTACAGTATACGAAGTGATCATGGAGGGGAATTCTCTTCTGATCTCTTTGAAGTATTCTGTAATGAACTAGGAATCTTTCACAACTTCTCTGCTCCTCGAACCCCTCAACAAAATGGGGTAGTAGAAAGAAAAAATAGGACTTTGATTGACATTGCATGGACCATGCTTCATGATTATGGGATTCCAAAATACTTCTGGGCTGAGGCTATAAATACAGCTTGTTATGTAGTCAATAGAGCTTTAATCAGGTCTGGCTTGAACAAAACTCCTTATGAAATTTGGAAAGGCAGAAGACCAAATTTGGGTTACTTTCGTACCTTTGGGTGTAAGTGTTTTGCTGTGAACACCAAGGACAACCTTGGGAAGTTTGACGCAAAATCAGATGAAGCTGTGTTTTTAGGATATTCAAATTCTAGCAAGGCTTATAGGATTTTTAATAAACGGACCCTCAAAGTTGAGGAGTCCATTAATGTGGTATTTGATGAAGCTACTGTTGAGACTACAGATATCTTGGATGATGATGATTTTGGTCTTGGAAGGTCATCTCCTCTGGTCTTAGACAAGAACTCGGAGGTTCAAGCTCAAGAGGAGAATCTGATTGAAATCTCATATCCAAATCAAGAGAATCACGAGCTGGAATCTAATAAGGAGAATAATAATTCTTCTATGACCAGCAAAGGAGTAGGAGGAAGCACGACTGAGAATCAACCTCCTGCCTACATCACCAAACGACATCCTCCTGCCCAAGTAATTGGCCCCATGGATAAAGGTATGCTCACTAGATCCAAAACCCTACCCTCACACACTGCCTTTGTATCAATGATAGAACCTAAGTCTGTAAAAGAGGCACTGTCTGATGAATTTTGGACTGCTGCCATGTTTGAGGAAATGCATCAGTTTGAGAGAGCAAAGGTTTGGGAACTCGTTCCAAAGCCTGAAGATAGAGTAATTATAGGAACTAAATGGATTTATAAAAAAAAAACAGATGAAATTGGGGTAATAACTAGAAACAGGGCTAGACTAGTAGCACAAGGATACAATCAGGAGGAGGGTATCGATTTCGATGAAACCTTTGCCCCTGTAGCTCGGCTTGAAGCTGTCAGGATGTTGTGTGCCTTTGCTAGTGCAACCAAGATTAAACTTTATCAAATGGACGTTAAGAGTGCGTTTCTTAATGGGGAATTAAAAGAGGAAGTTTATGTTGCACAACCCCCTGGTTTTGAAGATAAAAAATATCCTAATCATGTATATAAATTAAAGAAAGCTCTGTATGGGTTAAAACAAGCTCCCAGAGCTTGGTATGATAAACTGAGTTCCATTCTTCTGGATAATGATTTTCAGAGGGGATCTGTTGATAAAACTCTTTTCACTAAACAAAAATCTGGACAGTTGTTGTTAGTACAAGTATATGTCGATGACATAATATTTGGGGGAACAAGTCAGAAAATGTGTCTAGAGTTCGAAGAACTTATGAAAACTAACTTTGAAATGAGTTTAATGGGTGAACTCAATTTCTTTCTAGGGTCACAGATAAAACAGACTTCAAAGGGGATCTTTGTCTGTCAATCCAAATACATTCAAAACATGCTTAAAAAAATTTGACTTTGGTAATCTGAAAACTGCTATTACCCCTATGGCCTCCTCACTTAAGATTGATAAAGATGAATCAGGAAATGTAGTGAATGAGAAAATGTATAGAGGATTGATTGGATCTCTTCTGTATGTGACTGCTAGTCGACCTGATATCTTATTTAGTGTGTGTGTGTGTGCTCGGTTTCAAAGTGCACCAAAAGAAATTCATTTGTCTGCTGTTAAGAGAATTTTTAGATATCTAGCAGGCACAATTGACTTTGGACTTTGGTATTCTTGTGAATCAAGTTTAGAATTGGTAGGGTACTCTGATTCAGATTATGCTGGCTGCATAATTGATCGGAAAAGCACTTCATGAACCTGCCACTTTATGGGAACCTCTCTTGTGGCATGGTTCAGTAAGAAGCAGAATTATGTTGCTCTGTCAACTGCAGAGGCAGAATACATTGCAGCAGGGTGCTGCTGCACACAGTTACTGTGGATGAAATATCAACTTCGTGATTATGGACTTGAATTTGCTTCGTTGCCTGTACTGTGTGATAATACGAGTGCAATCAACATGTCCAAAAACCCTGTCCAACACTCCAAAACCAAGCACATAGAGATCAGGTACCATTTCATTAGGGAACTTGTTCAAGAGAAGGTGATTAACTTAGAATTTGTTCCTTCTAGTTATCAATGGGTTGATATTTTCACAAAGCCCTTGGGCTCTGAACCTTTCATTCGTATTCGACGAGAGCTAGGGTTATTCAACTTGAAGGAGATAGAGGAACTGTCTGCTCAATCTTGATTTCCTTTTCTGTTTCAAATCAGGGTTACCTTTCTCATTCAAATCTTCTTGATTTGAGAAATCTCTGAACTTCCGGACCAAGGCTCTGGTCACCTTCCTTAGAATAACTCCTTTCATTAGGGGTCCTCGTCTCTTCTATAAAAAGATTAGGGCTCAACCTTGTTTGTCATCAACCTTTCCTCTCTTTCACTCAGCAATCATGGCTGCTCCGCATCAACATGTGACATCCTTGAAGTTGGCTCAAGCAGCCATTTTCAATGGTAAAGGCTTTGAGGACGCAGCTGGCTATGCTCGCTATCTTCAGCAGTTTCAAGATCGTCCTTTACATCCCTCCATCACTCTTGATCCATCAAAATTCAACAGGTATGGGATGGATATCCCCCGCCTGATCCATACCATAGGCTGGGGTGACATACTACCTAATCGAAACTATGGGTTTCGACCTGAGGCTGTGCGCATTTTCTATGCGAATATGAAGCCCTGTCTTCACATCTCCCCTCCATGTTTCACTACAATAGTGTACAACTATCTGATCACTCTCAATGTGGAGTTGTTGTCCCTACTACTGGGAATACCTATTTCTGGAGCTGAAGTCATGAATGAGCTGGATTTCCCCTCTGTGGAGTTCAACGAAGGCGATGCCCTGCGACTGTATACTCGTGATATAGGTCGTTATTATCCTTCGAGTTTCATACTGGGAGACTCCGTGATGATCTCAAGGTTCTGCATTTTTACATCACTCGACTATTCCTACCTCGCTCCTTTGGCCTCAACACCATTTATCCAACTGATTTATGGATTCTAGCTAGTGCCAAGGAGAATCGGGTTATAAGCTATCCTCACTTGATGTTCGACCATATGTTGAATTATCATGCTGATAACTTCGAAGCTGAGCTTCCTTTTGCTCCTCAGATCACTCAGATCTTGTTAGCATTGGGGATTGACTTAAGGTTCAAAAGCCGCTCGAGTGGACATGCTGAGTTCTCTTCGTGCTCAGTTTATTCTGCGTAAAGTAGATGCTTCTGTTGGCCGTCAAGGTCCTGTGGTCAATGCTCCAGGGGGAGACACAGCTGCCCATGAATTTCCTGAGGATGGTCTCAGTCTTGCTGAGCTAGATGGGGATGAAGCTGTAAGAGAACCAGAACTACCTATAAGAGATAATGGCAAGCGACCTATGGTGGATCCTCTAGAGGAAGTTCAGGCTATGTTCAGACAGGAAGAGACAAGCAGCAGCAGGAACCTGCTAATGGAGGACGAAGATGATATTTCTGATTATGTGCCGTCACCCAAATTTGCCTACTAGAGGAATATTGGTCTTAGGGGGAGTACCTATGTTTGCTTGTCAAGGGATTAATAAGTGTAGGGGGAGTCTGGTCGAAATAAGTTGTGTTTTGGAGTCAGTATGTGCTGGGAGTCAATAAAGCTCTGTCAGAGCGTGTGTCTTTGTGTCTGTAGGAAGGTCTGTGTTTCTAATGCTATGAGTTTCATATATGAGATCTGAAAACAGACGTATTGTTCATTTCTATAATTCTATTGCAAGTGATCTATCTGGTTCATCTTATCTAGAGCAGTCTGCACGTAACCGTTTGTTATATGTGTGCAGAAATTTCATAGGCAGCTGATGGGATCATTGACTGACTTAGGGGGAGAATGTTGGAGGAAAGTCAGTCATGAATTGGAAGAACAAAGGAAAGAAATCAGGATCCGAATGGGTTAGCATTAAAAGGAATCATAGAGCAAGGAAGGAAGATATTCTGGGAGCGGAGCAATTCATTGAGAGAATACTTACAGGAAAGAATTCAAAGAAGAGACTTACCATCCTTGAGCTGCAACGGCTAGTGCCTGAAGAGTATAAGAAGAAACTCTCTGGATCAAACGATGACAACTTTCGGGAAATCAAACTTACAAGGAGATCTAAAGAGTGTAGCCAGTGAGCTTGATATGAAAGGAGTGTCTGATTCACATTCGGGAGAGGATTTGAATCAGGGAGTGTTGGTCTCAACACTGTAGCTGGATAGCTGAGAAAGATCTGTGAGTTGGCGAATCAATCGATTTACAGGATTGGATCGATTGAGTTCGTCAGTGTAAAAGTGTACTACAATCAAGAGCTTTAAGCCTAGTGAAACGTTGGAAATCACAGCTTTGTGATCTTCCAACCGTGGAATAGTCAGAGTTGGGAATCTTCTTTACCCAGCTCTGGAAACCACGTAAAAAGTGACTGTGTTATTCCTTTGCTTGGTGTGCTTGTTTTGTTTTAATCGGCGACTCTGTTTTTGCAAGGTTTGTGAGGTTTGTCTAAAACAGGGGAAGTAAAGCTCAGGAACGAAACCAAGAAGACAGGTATGGGAAGTTGAAACGCAGCGGATCAAGACAAAGATTCACTAGTGCTCTGCGTTTTAAAAACCTGGGCCTGGTTTTATCGAGATCAAGCCCATTACGAGTAATAGTAATATCTGAACACATAGAAACCATTTCCTTCGTCTTTATTCATCTTTCAACACCCTTTCAAGTTCCCTCTTCATTTCACACTGATCTTCGATCAAAAGCTGAGTTAGGGTTTCAGGAAGAAGAACGAGATAGAGTCATCCTCGTGACCCAGGCATCTCGCGCTCGACGCCACTAACAGGTAAGACTATTAGAATTAGTTAATTTAAGCTAAAAAAAAAATTTAAGAGTCGAAATTTGTTTAAGGAGATTTCATGAAATTCAATTAGTGCCCAAAACAAGCATTCCATATCTCGTTGAGTATAACACCTTCAAATTAACCCTCTCGAGCAAAGAGAAAAATTAACCACTTCCAGAAACACAACTCCTCCGGCTGGGGTAATCGTTATGACCTTTATATTTCTAAAGTTTTTTGTATTTTCTTTGCATACGATCTTTTACATCATAATCTTGACCATGCAGATACGAAGAACCACTCATTCAACTTCACATGTCGATTGCTCTCTCATCTACACGTAGAAAGTAAATCAGTCAAATAGAATCCAAACCAAAGCTTAATACCTCATTAATCATTCTATCCACATATCTCTTGGATAACCCCACATTCCGATGACTCGAATTATCAAATAATAGTTCCCATAACAAATCTTGGGAAGAATCCTTGAAGTGGAAAACAACCTTTGACTATAGAACTATGATGAGCAAGCAACACGAGAAATATAAGTGAACTTTCTCATTAGATCAAAGTAGCTAGGTAGCAACATCATACCCACCACGGGAGTAATGGGGAAGTAAAGTACAAAGTACGTACATGCATCATCAAGCTAAAATAATTACTTGCCAAAGCTCTTCCTTGAATGAAAGCCTTCGTTCTCTTTTAGGTGGGATCACGACGGCCAAGATAAACAAGAGGAGGAGCAAATCTAAGCATATCTCATTCTAGAACCCGCCTTCGTTCTCTTTTAGGGTAGAGTTTTTGAAGCTAGAGGGCTTTGGTTCAAATTTCAAGTGGTTATTGTGGAGAATTATATAAAACTTGATGGGTATCGGTTAATTAAACAAAGTAATTTGAATCACATTCATGATCGAGATGGATACATCATTATTGTGACTGGGATTTGCCTTAACTTCGACAAATAAATCCTCATTACATAGTAGATAAGCATGTAGAGAAGAATATACATATGCACATACAAATTAATGAAGGCAATGTTGTTCGAATGCTCCCATTAATTATTCTGTAAATTGAAGGTTTCATCAAATCGAAGATTCCAACTTCTAGAAACTTGCTTCAAACACACACGAACACGACTCCATTCCCTCTATCAAGTCAATCCAAAGTCTATTAGAATCCTCTCCTCCAAATACAACAGGGAGAAACAACACGACTCAACAAAATTCATTAACTTTCTTTCTACACTTTCTTCATGTCCCCCACCCACATTTCTATCTATTTTTTTGCTTGACTTGCATGATTGTTCAATAATCTACACAAATCGTAACGTCTTTTGTGACTTTTTATGAGTTTCTTTCATTCTGATCAAAACTAAACTACCATGAAATCAAAATCATAGTCCATAACCTCTCATTAGGGTCCAACTCCAAGCCATATGAAAACTAGGCATGAAAGCCATCTATAACATCACTTATTTTTGGGGAGTACGAAAGAGGCATAATGTTGCAATGGACAATGCCGACACATGCAAATAGTCGGGCATTTTATGTAACGTGAAGGGTAAATACATTTTAATATCCAAACCTTTTATTTTAAACAATATAATAGCCAAACCTTTTCGAAAACAATCTAATATCTAAATTGTCAACTTTCTGTCTGTTTGACCGTTAGTTGACACTTCAAAAAAGTTCGAAGTACGACATTTCATCAATATCCATCGATATCTTCTCTGAAAAACCACCAACATATCGTAGTTCCAAACCCGAGAAGTCCATGACTCCACCATGATGGTATAGAATATCTAAATATTCAGTCATCTGCAATGCCAAAACAAGAAACAAAGTTGTATTGTGACAATTTCACCTAAACAAAGCTTTTTTGAAGTGTCAACTAACGGTCAAAGGAACGGAAGATTGACGATTTGGATATTAGATTGTTTTCGAAAAGATTTGACTATTATATTGTTTAAAATGAAAGATTTGAATATTAAATTGTATTTACTCTAACGTGAATTATAATTTGGAATGTGACATATTGCGGCTAAATTGGCACCACAAGACCGAAGTCCTAGCCCTAAAAGACAAACAAAAGCCAATGCTTTTAGTTATAGAAACTTGACAAATCTCCCCTTCAACAAGAGGTCCTTCATAGACTAGACCAAATAGTCGGGCATTTTTTGTTCCGGTAAGATAACGGTTAGGGGTGGGTGTGCAACGGTTTGGTTCAAACCGGACCACACTAGACCAAGTTGACATAAGGATCGGATCATATCAAATCGAATGTAATGTAGATTTTTACTATTTTTTTGGAATGTTATTATTCATCGATTTTGAGGGCAGTCCATCACAGATTTGACCGGTTTTTTTTTTAATGCTATTATTCATCGGTTTTGAAGGCTATCCATCACAGATTTTGACCGGTTTCTTCAAATGATATTACTCTTCCATTTTGCAGGCTATCCATCACATATTTTGACCAATTTTTTTTGAATTCTATTATTCATTGATTTTGAAGGCTATACGTAACTGATTTTTTGGTAGAATTCTATTATTCATCGATTTTGAAGGCTATCCATAAAAAAATTTGGCCTTTCTTGGAATGCTTTTTTAATATTTCAATAACAAAAAAAAACTTGATGAAGATTAAAGGACAAACCCCTAAAGTTTAGTGAGCACTTGTATAATTGACCCGGGTTTGTTTAGTGGGAGAGGCTGGGACCAGTTGGGGGCCTTTTAAGTATTTGGGCCTGGATTGAAAAGCCCAACAAGCATTACAATTGCATGGAAGCTGCAAAGCTCTGGGGAGGCAGGAGAACTGAAACCGGAAGTCAGTGACCAACTTCCTTCGCCTAATCGCCGACGAGTAAGGTTTCCTCCGCCATGGATCCCGTCTCCAATTCCTTCAATCCTCACAAGCTCCTCAAGGAAGAGTAAGGCCAACCAATCCTTTTCGCTACTTCTTCTCATTTCTCCCTCCCCGTATTTGATCTTCCTCTCTCTGATTCCCCCCTTTTCGATTCAGATTCGTGAGCAATTTGAATGGCTCGTCCATGCTTGAGATCGCCTCGCTTTCCACCATTGTCCCTGTACGTTCTCCCTTTCTTCCTCTCGGTTTCACTTGCCATCTTCTTTTTTCGTGTCAGTTCTCGCTGCAGTTTCAACTTTTCTCTGATGTTTTCCTTTTTTGGGTTAGGCTCTGTTCCTTCTGCGACGCGCGTTCTGCTTCAGCTACAAGAGCGGTAAGTCGGGCGAGAAAAATCTTGTGCTGTGAATGGGATTGCACAGATTGGTTGCTAAATTTCGTGTCTTTGTTTGCTTATGAACTTCCAGATGCAACGAAGAAAGATGATGATGCAGTTGCTAAATCTAGGAATTTGGGAGCATACTTGGCAGTGGTATCTTTGGATTTCCTGTTCCTCATTGTACCAACTCTTCTGGTGCTCACTGTAAGTTGACTATGCACTTACGCTGCTTCCTGGACTCAAATTGTGATCATAGTAGATCATGAGATTTCAATACGATGCTTTGTATCATAGTTTGGTTGAGTGGAGTCCAGTATTGAAATCCAAGTAAATTATCTTCTGCATTTGCATTGGTGATTGATAATTGCATGACTAGTTTGGTTAGCTATATAAATCAGTTGGTTCCTTAGTGCTTATATTGTATTGCAACTTGTAGTTTGGAAGGAGCCATAACCTATGCATCTGATATATGTGACAGGTTCTAGCAGATTGGGTGCATGTTTTGGCCATCGTTCTGGTGGTACTGATTTTATCTCTGGCAGCTAAAAGGTAGAACTTGTAAGTCCTCAGATTCTGCTCAATGTTATATTTTCTATTTTTAGTATCCAAGAATACTCATCTGATCATGACAATTCAGGTTAGAATTGAGAACTTATTTCCGATTGCTACTTCTGAATTCATTCAGGTTTGCTTCATTTGCATCGAATTCTGGGTCGGCCTCTCAGCTTAGGACAAACATTTCATCGTACAGGGTCAATGTGGTACACAGCCTAAGTCTAAGAACTTTTGCTTTGACTGCATTTTATTTTGTTAACTTTAGCCCTAACGAGATTGACTGCTGCAGATGATTGTGACTTGCCTGTGTATATTGGCTGTTGATTTCACAATATTTCCCAGGAGATACGCGAAGACAGAAACTTATGGTACCAGCTTGGTAGGTTTTGTCAGATCCTCATATATTCATATGGTAACCTTTTCTGCTTGATGTATTTTTGCTTGCTCATTGATTATAACTGTTGTGATTCTTTCAGATGGATCTTGGGGTTGGCTCCTTTATAGTGACAAATTCCCTAGTGTCACGACAAGCACGCGGTATATCATCCATGTGAGTGTTGATGGCTTTTGCTTCTGACATTGTTTGCGGAAACTAGGAAAAAACTAAAAGCTACATTCGAATTATTATCAAACTCTACTGCCGTAATTCTTCTTATTCCATCTGGTTTGATTAGTCCAATAGTTCTGTTTGCACTCTGCTTTTGTGGAGTCAGTATTAGGAATGAATATAAGCATATCCTTGGAAATAAACTTTTTGTGTAAAACAGTATTTTGAAGCCTAAAATCAACATTATGTGGCACACCTCATTCTTCCCATGATACTGGTGGATTAGCTCCATTGCCCTCTGTGACCTCTCCTAGCTCCTTACTAACTGGTATTGACGGACAGTTTATTACTGAGAATTGTAAGTCTGATTGGTTGATGCAATTAGTCGACTGGAGGTTAGTGCAGAAAAGGGTTCATGATGAGAAACACGTTGGTAGATGTGCTTTTGTATCTTTTCTTTTCTTTTTGCTATTATGTTACTGTTCCAATTAATGATGATGTGCTTTTGTGTCTTTTTTCTATCAAGGAGCTGGAAGGCTGCTTTTAAATCCTCCAGCCCACTCCTAGTACTGGGATTTGGTCGTCTTCTTTCTACGAGAAGTGTGGATTATCAGGTAAAAATATAGCATGCCACATCTTCGAGAATTACTGATCTGCTCAATGGGGAGGTTCCAATAGATAAATAACACATTAAGTTCTTCTACCTGCAATTCAGTTAATAACAGACTCCACTTGACTGAAATCATTTTGGCCTTTCTTGCTGTGGCTCTGTGAAAACGTTTTTGAATATAATGAACAGACTTGTGCCTACTTAGTGTGAGATGATGATGCTTGAGATAATCGCTCTGCTGGCACGTGGAAACACTTCATAAGTGGTTAAAACAAGGTCATTCGTGTTCGTAGTGGTGGAAAATAGAGTCAGCAACTCTTCATTTTCCTTCCAACGACATAAGACTTAGGTGTTACTTCAGTGGAACTGTTTTTTTTCCCCCTTATCAATAGTGGAACTGTAATTTTAAGTGTGCCTTTGAGGTGAATTTTCTACTTCTTGTTTCATGCAGGTTCATGTTGCAGAATATGGGGTTCATTGGAATTTCTTCTTCACTCTTGCAGCTGTTACCATCCTCACATCCATAATAAAGATTCCCCCCAAGTACTCGGGCCTCTTTGGTTTATCACTTCTTGTAGGTACTTCCCTACTCCAATCTAGATAAATTACCAAATTACTGTCTTCTATTTTAGCTGACCTTGTTTATGCCATGCCACTTTTTTCTTCAGGTTATCAGTGGTTGTCAGTAAATGGACTGAACTTATATTTGCTCTCTAATGAAAGGGGGACAGATCTCTTGAGTCAAAACAAGGAGGGTTTATTTAGCATACTTGGTAAGAGAATTTAGAGTAGTCCAATGACTTTCTTTTGCCACAATTTGCAGTCGATATCAGCATTGGTTGTTGCCCTTTTTCTCCCATTGAATTGTTTCATCTGGTTGATAAGTTTAATGGTGGTTAACTTATTATTCTTGACCTTTTTATCTTGAAACTATACCAAAAACATGCTCAAGTTCTTCGTCTTGGTTATATCCAGGATACTGGGGTATCTATCTTCTGGGCGTCCAGTTGGGCTACCATCTTTTCTTTGGTGACCATAAACCTGAATTGAAAAGCAAGAAATGGGCAACGATCAAAGTCTCCTGCCTTTCCATTATCTTCTGGTAAATTATATGTTTTCCACTTTCACTTTTAAATGAATCGATTTAGTTTAAGTGTTTGCCTCACCTCTCCATGCTTGGTAATCGTGCTGCAGGTTAACAACTGTGGTTCTAGACAGCCATGTCGAAAGAGCTTCACGAAGAATGGTAAGGTTTCCCCTCCCTTTGTTATCATCAATTTTAGGTTGGAGTTTATACTGTTGCTAAAAACCAGGAAAAATCTCTTCTTTGCAGTGTAACTTAGCTTATGCTACACTGGTGTTGGCTCAAAATCTTCAGGTCATCCTCCTCACCTCCCTTATTCAGCACAAAGTGGAGGTTATTTTTCTAAAATTTCGGAGTCCTTTCCTTTTTCAGGTTCTAGCAATACTAATGCTTTCGGATTGCATTGGCGTAAGTAGCATCTCCACACTTGAAGAAGCAATCAATCGGAATTTGCTGGGAACATTTCTCGTGGTGAGCACACTGCTAACACTATTAATCCAAATTGCACTCACCATTATTTAAGGTTCAGCATGGTCCGGTCGAGAATTAGGAGAATAACCATAGGACCAGGGCGATAAGGAGAATTGGCATAGGACCGGATCGAAAAAAGAAGGAAAAACATGGTTCAAGATAGGATCGAAAGCACATTCGATCCAGCTGGGTTTCCTTTGTTTAAAAAGGATCGTGAAATCAAAACTAGGGTGGACGACAACTTTTGGCATACACCCTACCGAATTGATTCAAATCGACCAGGCTGAATATACGATTATGCCTGATTTCATGGATTGTCTTAAAAGAGAAGGAAACATGGACCATATTGAAATCGGCGTGGAGTACTGATTCGGACCAATTATGCTGTGCATCGATATTATTCTCTCTTTCCTTTATTTTTGATCCGGTCCTATGTCGATTTGCACCGGGCCGGACTATTTCCACACTTAATTGAAAGAAGAAAAAAAGTGTTGAACTTGGAAGTTGAACTCTTATGGAATCCAAATGTCATTGCTGGTTGACAGTCTGGTGCTAACTTGTTTATCATTTCTCAATTGCAGGCAAATGTTCTTACAGGGCTGACAAACATGTTAGTCGATACAATCTTCTCAACTCCGCTCTCTGCCCTTTCAATCTTGGTCACTTATGCTTATCTTTTGTCCATTATAACTGGAATCGCAGACTTCTATGGGATGAGGATCAAGTTTTGGTAGTTACAGGTTCTTTCAGCATATTTTCTAGACTAAGTTTGTTCACAGAACGATACTCTTTTTTCTAGTTGGAATCCAACGGCTCCCTGTATTATTGTACCCATATATGGCAATGCAACTTATCAACCTTCCTTCTTTCAATTGGGAGTCACGATCATGAACATCAGTGCAAAATAGGGCATCCCCATACTGACTTTCCCACATGCAATTTTTTTTACACAGGTCATAACTTCTAGGCAAATAATTGTATTGTTTTCACCGCATAGCTTTGTGTTATTTCCTGTTGCATTACCCTAAACATGCATAGGGGTGAGTCATCATCAGAAGAAGAAGACTGCTAATAATGCAGGCAATCAGACAAAAGGAGTTCAGTTCTGGGGGGATGACTGGTATATTGTACTTTTGGGAAAAAGGGTAGAAGAGATGAAGGGTCATCACATGGATTCTGTGCAGTTTTGCAGAGTGATGACAGGCTTACTGGACCACGAAGTCCCACGGGAATCAAATCCATCGCACCACCAACTGTAGGGTCCCCCCCCCCCCCCCCCCCCCCCCGTTTCCCTGACGAGGTACGCAGTTCTGGTTTTCTGGGGTTTTGTTTATTTTTCAATGGCTACCAGAT
Source organism: Linum trigynum (assembly GCA_964030455.1). Lineage (NCBI taxonomy): Eukaryota > Viridiplantae > Streptophyta > Magnoliopsida > Malpighiales > Linaceae > Linum > Linum trigynum. Next base: position 1,051,201 of record OZ034822.1, on the reverse strand, counting down.
TTTGCTGTCACCCCCTTTTCCTTCTCTATTGTGATTTTCTGCATGGCCAGTTTTGTGGTTCATCATAGTTATAAAAAAAAATAGATTGTACAATGTGTCTTGACTCTTCAAATGTGTTTTTACTTTCAAGTTTTATAGAGAGGGTTCCTGTCACTAGGGGAGATATATGATGCAATAGGAGAGGAAGCTCTTAACCAGTTCATGCTGCTTGTTGTAGTAAGGAAAAATGTTGTTGAGTGATGAAATGGGTAGGGTTATCTTGTTAATTTCAGAATGAGGTAGGTCTGGCTAACCCTGTCCGGTTTTAACGGTTTGAAACGATTTTGTCCACATCTGACCGATTCATATTGAAGTAGACATTCGGTTCGGATTGAAGTCTAATTGGTTTCGATTCTCGAATCAATGACTTTTTTTAAGCTTCAGTTCCATGAACTCTACTTAGATTCCTGGCCAGGTCACTGCAAAGTTTCAGTCTTTCTATTGCAATTTGCATGGCAAGGACATAGCTGCAGGCACTGGTGCTCTTGAAAAAAGCTTCTGGTATGTTGTTTCTTCGACTGTCCTATTCCCCAACGAAGGGGAAAAACCACAGTAGTGAGAGAGGCAAGGCACCCTTCCCAATTCCACCAACAGTTTTTCTTCCATTTTCTTCCACTTTTTTGAAGAACACTTGGTGTTATTTCCAATCATTTTTACCCTGGAAAATGATAACAATCTCTGCCTAATAAACTGTGTTTCTGGGGTCTTGAAATTGTCAGAGATGTGAACTTCTGTGTCTATATCATTGCGATTAGTCTTTGAGTAATATGGGTTTCTGTCAGTAATTAGGATTATATATTCCCTACTAATCTTCTGCAGATGCTCTTTGAATTCTTGCATTTGTTCTCTTATGAGAATGCTCCCAAGCAAGTCATGACAATTTACAGCAAGAGGATATACGCTAGACACTAGGCACACACCTTTTCACAGATTTCTTATATAGAATCCATTTACTACATCTGTCATCATTTAACTTTTCTTTTCTGACTGTGCTCTAGATCGCGAAACCGTGTCGAATTACGATAACAACAAGGCGTGAAAATTGTTATAAAACCGCGATGAAATTGTGACAGGTTGATTACCGATACATAGTTCAACCGGTACGATAGTAAAAATTTCAAAATCTTCTAATTGCTGAACTCGATTTGTTGTTGATCAACTTTTAACCATATGGAAACGTTTCCTTGTTAAGTCCTTCGTTCCTTATTATGTTACATGGTAGGTTTTATTTCTCCTAGTACACAAAGTGAGGTAGGGTACTCCCATCGTGATGGCACAATACCGGCCGTCGGATCGGAAAGTGGTGAGATGAAGGGTTGAGATGCTATGAATGGCCTCAAGAGAGACAAATATTGACACGTACGATTCTGTGGCCTATGTGGCTAATGTGGGCTGTCCGTCACATTCACATGTGAACAGAAAACCATTTGTTGTTCTTGTTGGCTTAGAGAGAAAGAGGTTTTTATTGTCATAGTATTTCCAATAGAAATACGTTTAAGATACGAAAATATACAAGATTTTGTAGGTCATCATGTCACATAAACGTAAAAGAGATTCATTTCACTGAAAGTGAGGTGTTTGTTTTATACGCCAACGAACCACTTCATCGATCACTCGAGAAATTTTGTTACGTCTTTTTTCTTGTTCTTTTTTTTTATGTGCTCGGATTCCACATCCATGCCTTCAAAGCATTAAACTTTGTTTTGACCCATTCAGATGAAAGGTCGGCTGGAGATGTTTGAGGGATCAGACATCTTTTTATTGTCAAATGCTTTAGGTACGTTCCCGAGAATTCGGACGAAGGAAAAATAAAAAACGAATATGAAGACTTAGAGAGACTCGTTTATAAGAACTTAGACCATTTGCACGCTGATAATTAAACAAAGTAGTAGTCAATGTATATGAGTTGTTTATTTATGAAAGGAGAGAACTCTTATTTATTCAATTTGAAGTCGAAGTACATAAGTTAGACGTCTATCAAATCATTAATGCTATAACGCGGCGCCTTGACGATCTTATCCACGTGGCACCTCTCTCACACACATATATATACATATACGCTCCTTTCCCCTCGTCAGTGCATTCATTCATCACCCCTTGACATCTTTTGTGTATATCTTATTCTGTCCTTTCTCCCTTATCTTTCCCTCTCTTTCTCGGATCACAAAATGGCAACGGAAAGTGCAACAATGGCGTCGTCGTCTTCCATTCCCAACAACGACCTCTTCAACTACATTGTCATCTACGACACCATCTCCGCCGCTCCTTGCACCACCGCCGCCGCCGCCCCACAATACGACTACTCCTTCTTCTGTCCTCCTCCACAGCCACCTCCAACAGCACAACCATCACCTCCGCCGCCTGCAAAACCAGCACGTGGCTGCGGCGGCGGGAGGACAAGTAGTGGCGGCGGAAGCAAGAAGAGGAGGAGGAAGGCGAGGGTTTGCAAGAACAAAGAGGAAGCCGAGACGCAGAGGATGACCCACATCGCCGTCGAGAGGAACCGCCGGAAGCTGATGAACGAACACCTCGCGCTCCTCCGATCCCTCATGCCTCCTTCCTACGTCCAAAGGGTACACTAGTCATTTTCATTAACAAATCAATTTTCCTCCCATTGGGGACATCATTATTCATCTTCTAAATTTTCAGTAGAAATTTTCTACTAGTATCGTATCAAATTATTAAGGAAGGAGAGGTGAAAGAGCCTCTAATTCGGTGGTAGAATCAGAAATTTGAACAAAAGAGATAAACATTAGAGAATTTCAAACTGGCGAGGTTAAAATCTTACCAACTACTATATTTCTCTGACATCTGATGGCTCCGCCACTAACAATACTTTTACTAGATTTTAGGTTCGATTCAATGTTCGTTCATAAAAAAATATATCTCGTTTCACCATTAGTCATAATATCAATCGTGAATACCCTGATAATCGTCCATCCGAATTTTAAAACAAATATCAATCATGTTCACATTTCAATAATTGAATTAGGGTTATTTATGATTACATATATGTCTATACTCTATAGGGAGACCAAGCATCCATTGTGGCCGGAGCAATCGAGTTCGTGAAAGAGCTGGAACACTCCCTCAACACCCTCCAAGCTCAAAAACTCCAACTCACGACCACAACAACAACAACGGAAATCGCCACTCCATTCGCCGACTTCTTCAACCACGGTAGTAGTACTGTTCACAACGAGAATCTCCAGTCCCATCACGGCCACATGATGAACAGGGCAACAATCAGCTGTGCCTCTTCATCGTCTAGCTACAATGAGGAAACGATGAACAGTAACAGCAGTACGAGTAGTAGTTACAACAGCAATGGGAATATAGCTGACGTGGAGGTGACGCTGGTGGAGAGCCACGCGAACCTGCGGATCCTGTGGAGGAAGGAGATGAAGGCGCCATTGCAGCTGTCGAAGCTGGTGTGTGGGTTTCACGCGCTGGGGCTGGCGGTGCTTCACTTCAGCCTGGCTACTGTTCACCCTTTTGCACTCTACTCCGTCAGTGCCAAGGTAAATGTTATGATCGTTCTTCGTTATGGAATTTGAATACATATTAGAATGACAAAAATATTCCAAGACATAGTTAGTGTACAACAACCGTTCAGTCCCAATAACTCTAACTCGAGTTATTGGGATTAAACAGTTTATGACAACTAGGAAGTAGGGTAGGTGAGAATCGATATCGCTCAGAATTGGATCGGACTATAGGTTGATGCTCGAATTTATCAGTTGCAAACGGATTGATGTGGTATTCGATTCGGCTTTGATTCTAAAAATCGAGACTCTTTATTAGTATTGATTCGATTGGACTTCGCGGAAGGAAAAGGAATAATAATACATTTGATTTAATTAGGTCATTTCGCTCTAGTTAGGGAACTAATTAAGAAAGTATGAGAACTGTAACGGTGTCAGATCGTGTATAGACACAGGATGAACAAATCGTTCATCCAGATATATTATATAACGAAATAATCTTCGAGCCTTCAATACCATTGAAGTTCTAATACACGCATTTGTGTTGCAGGTTGAAGAAGGATGCCAGGTAAGCTCTGTAGAAGACATAGCTGCAGCAGTCCATCACATGCTTACACTAATAATCGACCAAGAAGCTGAAACCCACCAGCAGCTTCCTTACACTAATTCCCTTCTTCCCTTAATCACCTTATAATTAGATCACATAGAACCTCTCTCTCTCTCTAGATATGCACTTTGTTCATTCCTTCTGGAATCTTTTCTGTGAGTCATTTTGTAGTGTCACTATCTGTGTTTTGTTCTGTACATATTTTTGGTTCCTGTAAGACTGTAGCAAAAGAGTTAGATCCTCTATCCAACATGCATTTCCACCTCTTCTTTCGAGTGGATCTGTCGCACGTTATGGTATATTTTGGGCCGCCGTGACATTGGGCCGACTCGTTGGGTAGGAAGCTAGCAAATTGGATCCCAAATATTAATTCTTCTTTTTTTGGAATGGGTTGGGCCAGGTTTAGAATGGGCCTCGTAACCACCGGGTATGAAAATTATATAACCATATCCTACCCACCGGGTAACCACGAGTATTCGGGTAACCATGGGTACGAATGCTAAACTATGAACTTATACACATATATGCACACGCATATTGTTGTCCACTAAAAATTCTCAATACTTATAACTGTTCTAGTTTCAACAATCCACACAAATAAAAACATCAAACATAATAATCGTCTACATCTTCATCATCAATAATGGTAGCTAAACTCAATTTCTCAAGGAAAATTGACCCTTTGATTAGCGGGGCGGGTATAACAGGGCGGGTATTATCGATTACCACACCCGTAACCTACCCTTTATTTTGAAATCGGGTATTACCCGTACCCACCCCTTAACCCGTCAAAGCGGGTAATTACCCTCGTTCACCAGTTACAGTCGGGTAGGGTACCCATGATTACGGGTTGGATTGACATCCCTAATTGTGCATGATCAATATTATTGAGCAGTAACGCAGCATGAAACAGCTTATTTGAGAATCAGAAGCAAGGCAGTACATAAGATTTAGAGTACATGAGCAAAGTAGTTAGCTCATAATTATTCAAGTACCAGTACTCTCTCTCTCTCTCTAGATATACCGATCAGTGCAAGAGGAACTTCTTGTACCAGTAAGCCGAGTACTTGAGGTATCTCTTGAGATGATCCTTGAAATCGATGTAGATCAGACCGAATTTCACCGAGTAGCCAGCATCCCACTCGAAATCGTCGAACAAAGACCACGCGTAATATCCTTTCACGTTCGCTCCATCCCTGCAATCGCGCGTTGGTGTTATTACCATTCATAAGTTTGATTAACTTGCATGTAATTAGATTGTTATTTATTTACTTCACTAATTTTATTTTGTTTTTTAGTTCATTACTTGATGGCTAGGAGGAGGTTCTGGAGATGTAAATGGAGGTATTTGATCCTCATCCCGTCCTTAATGAACGCGCTCTGGGGCAACGTGTCGTTACTCGCATCGGCCAGACCTACGAATAACAAATACGTATTAGTATATATATGTATTTCGATATGTAAAATAAAATGAAGTAAATAAAATATATATAGGAATTATAATTGTATATGTACCATTTTCGGTGATGTATATTGGGGGATTCTTGTACGTGTCCTTCACGTACATCATTAGCGAGTAGATTCCCCTCGGATAAATGAAGAGCCAATTCAAACCAGTCTGCAAAGTAGCATTCCCATTAAGAAAATGGATGCATTATTTCAATGAATCTGAATTGTCGATGATTGGTTTTAAGTAAATTGGTCTTACAGGATTTAGAGAATTATTAGCTCCTAACTTTACTCAATACAATTAGGAGGATATGGTACGTAACATATTCCAGCGTATTATCAATTTAAAGTTTAGATATCGTTTTCACATTAAAAATATGCAGTACCCTCATCAAATTTACCCCGAATATAGAATAGAAATCTCATCTATATAATATCGACACATATATGTATATATAAACATACCGGAGTACCAATTGGAACTCCTGCCTTGGAAGCTGCATGTGGAAATTAAATTACTCAATATCTAATCAATACTAATAAAGGAAAGATTGTTGCAAAACTAAAACCGCAAAACTTACAAAATTTCGTGTCTTACCTCCCTTGATATGATGATAACATCGGTAATAAGGTACGAATTTCGTAGACACTAAAATTTTGTACCGTAACCAAGACAATTAGATATAAAGTAGGTATTATACGTACTTGTGAGAATAGTCTGGGAATCAGCGTTGTAGCTAGTGTTAGCACCATGCAGGACCGGATTATGCGCCGCGAAATTCGTCGTATAGTAATTGACCCCCAAGAAATCCAACGACCCCCGCAGCATGCGGGACTGCTCCGGCGTGAACCGGGGCAGCCGGTCGCCGACCAGCCGCCTCATGCTGGCCGGGTACTCGCCGTAGGTGATCGGGCTCACGTACCACCCGAAGAAGAAGTCGATCGCCCGGCCGGCGGCCTCCTTGTCGGCGGCCGATTTGGGAGACTTGGGCACGAACCAGTTGGTGACGATGGTGACCCCGATCTCTCCCTTCTGGGTGGGCTGGTACTTGGACTTGTAGAGGCGGACGGCGGCGGCGTGGGAGAGGAGGAGGTTGTGCGCCACCGTGTAGGGCTCGGTGGCGGAGTTGCCGACGGTGCAGTTGCCCATGTAGCGGGAGCAGTGTCCCGGGGCGAAGGTGCCGCCGTTGTAGCCGTTGATGCTGTAGGAGTAAGGCTCGTTGAGGGTGCACCATTTTTTCACCCGGTCGCCGAACAGCTTGAAGGACAGGTCGGCGTAGTCGCGGAAGTCGTCCCTGCATTGAGAGAGAGCGGTCCGCGCGGTGACTTCCAGTCCGCGACAGATAACCCGAATTCAAGTGGTAGTAACCAATGCAGTCAAAATCGCGCTTTAAAATTTAAAAGCTTACGTTTTTACCATTTTGGGTCACCAAAAAGCTTCTACGTAGAATTGTGATTTTCCCTTACAAATGTAGTCAATATTAGAGTTGTATTCTTTATCTCTAATAGTCAAAATCTTAGTTTTAAAACTTAAAAGCTTACGATTTTACGCTTCTAGGTCACCCAACCGCTTCTAGGTAGATTCACGCTTTTAACTGCATTGATAGTAACGGATTAAGCGGGTGGTGATGGAGAAGTGCTTACACGACTTTGGAGCTGAGGAAACCAGAGTATTCGTCCTCGAGTGCCTGTGGGAGGTCCCAGTGGAACAAAGTCACGAACGGTTTGATTCCGTTGACGAGGAGGTGGTCGATCAGTCTGTTGTAGAATTTCACTCCTAATGGATTGACTCCACCGCTCAGTTTTCCCTCTGCGTTGAAATTTAAATTACATTCATGCGATTTTATGTAATATATTTTTCTAACATAAAGTATGTCGTAACTCCTCAATATCATCAAAGGGCACAAGGAGGAGTGACCAATTTTTTTAAGGTTCACTACGAATTTCTAACTTACTCGGCAATAGTCGGGGCCAGGAGATGGAGAATCTGAAGGAGTCCAATCCCATCTTTTTCATTAACTTGATGTCCTCCTTCAACCAGAAAAATATATGTGTAGGTAAGCATTAATATACAGCTAGAGATAACGCTCCGTGACCACATTCATTAATGTCTATTAATAATATTAGTAGACAATAACTGTTGATTTTAAAATTTCAATTATATAGAATTGTGCAATGGCAATTATTTATTGATATTATTATGTGTGGTTGTTGACCTAGCTACTTGGAGAGGGACGCGGACTTAAATAATAAATGGTAATGGATAAATATAGTTTGAAATCTCTAAAATACATGTATCATGTAAATAATAAGGGATGTAATTTTTAAAGTACCCTTTACAAATAAATCATTGATTATTTCATCACTCATATATAATTTTGAAGTATTTTTTTCACGTTGTTCATTGCAATAAATGTTCTTTCAAACACTTGCATTAATAACATCAGGTAGCAGTAAACACCACTAAAATTTGAGGTTTTCGAGTATATCAAACTCACCTGCAAAATATATATACTAATTACAACCTAAACATAGATCACAAAGACACTTGTGTCCAAAACCAGTGGCGTAACAAAGAATTTTATTCAAGTGGGTGCATTAAAATTATCTTTGAACAATTGTCCAAACTATCAAATTTGGCTCTTAATGTTATCCCACCAAATAACCATTCACATTTTCTTTTCACTTGAATGGACGGCCGGTCAACTCGTTTCATTGCAAAAAAGCTTTATATCAACATGCATGTATATTAACAATTTCTTTATATCAAAGGCTGGTCAGCTCGTTTCATTGTGGTTGTTGGATTGTAAATTTGACAATTAACATTGAGATTTGGGGTTCAAATTTCATTATCGACAAATTAATACCTCATTACTACTAAGTTTTGTATATTTCTCTACACGACCATCGAATTTTTCCAACTTATATCATAAGTTAAACGAATTTCCGACCATAATAGTACTATACCCTCCCTAACAATGTAAATTCCTTGGAACATATACATATTTGTGTAGTACGACTTACCGCATACCGGTGGTAGAAATCATCGGCTACATCTCCATTACTATGATCCCATATTTTATCTGAAAACAGATTAAAGTCCACAATTATAACTTGGTAGATATGTAACATACATATCTGAAGATGATAGATCTAGAAATCGATCAGTCGACCGACCTCGATGCTCTCTGGTGAAATTGTCCCAAACACTTGCTCCCCTCCCATCCATATGCGCAGCTCCTTCAGACTGCACCAACGATCCATTGCATGTAATCTTTAGGTCTCACGGTTCAAAAAAAAAAAAAAACAAAAGACGTTAGATGTAAAGCGAGCGTTGCGCGCGATCTTGTCTAGCTTACCTGGTAAGCTGCTGAACCGGCTCCGAATATAAACCCTTTGGGAAAGCTGCTCCTGTTGAAGGAAGAGGTAATATGCTGCCGATGGATTCCGGCGGCGGCCTCCGCATTGCCGAGAATGAAGAAACCTGCAGCAGCTGCCAAGTAGCAAAACAAAAACACAGACACAAATGGACTACCAGCAGCCATTCTCGTTTCTTAGCTCTATTTGTGAAACTAAGTATTAGCTATATAGATAACTAAGCTACCGTACGTCTTCCATTATATAGAAAGATGAGAGATAACTTAAGGCAGCTGGCAGACGACAGGGATGGCTACCTGCATCGTGGGCCTCATATTCAATAACGGGATGGCTCTCCCTTATTATTATCAAGATCAACTAATCATTGCGTCTCTTCTATACAAATTCACCCTTTTTTTTTTTACTTTCCTTTGGGTTTACCACTAAAGATTAACTAGGTATAAGATTGGTTAGATAAATAAATACGATGGTGGTGGACAGTGTTTTTATAAGGCCAACTTAACAGAGACGATTGAATGGGTTTGATTGAGAGATTGAGTTTTGAGCTGTAGAAAAACACTTGTGAGGATAGTTTCGAAGTACGCTAGCGCTCTTTGACTCACACGGATAGACCATACATACCGCGTGCAGTTCCGACCTCTCAAGCATGAAGTGAGTACTACTCCCGAGCAGTGGCGGATTCAGAAAATTTTCACAGGGGTGTCCTCTTCAAAAATTAAATTTAATTATATAATAAATTAAATAATTCGTATATTTAATATCATACTTTTATAATTTGTATAAATTTTTTATTAAATAATAAATTAAAATTCATATTTTGAAAAAATAATATAAATAAACTCCGTGTCTGCACTGTTCAAAAAAAAAAAAATCTACATATCCTACTAGACAATACTTCACGAACTTATCACATATTTGATTTCTAACCTTGTTCTTAATGTAGCTCAAAGTAGAAAAGACTCTTTCAACACTTGCCGTGTAACCATAAAATCAATTCAAAATTAAGGGTAGCGTGTACGTAGTTTAATTATTAGGTATTGAAAATAGTTGGGGATAAAGAAATAGCGTTTTACTGTTGCATGATGTTTAAAATAGAATAACAAATGAGTAGCAACTAGCACTTATATTTTGTTAATCATAAGCAAACTATTATCGAGGGTAGGATAATCATTTTTTCAAATGTTAGGGTGTCCCGGATTACCAATTATATTTTGTATACCCATACGAAACTACTACCGGAGGTTGGATAATCGTTTCCCCAAATTTTAGGAGTGTCCCGGGACACCCCTAGAGGGCCATGTATCCGCCCCTGCTCGCGGGAGGCCGGTCAGCGTGGATTCCCGAGCTCGACACCTGATGGTGTGTTTGGATAAGAAAGATTTGGATTTGGATTTTCCAAATGTTGAATGGTTTAATTTTTTTTTTTTTAGAATTTCATATGATGTTTGGATTTATACCAAATTCATTGGTTGTGATTTCCAAATATATGGTTAGTATATTACTTTATGAATTTTAAATACCTGTGAACAAATGGTGATTTGAAATTCCTCAAAGCAACATATTGGACCACTTTGTAAACTCTTAAAAGTTATAGTGCAAGGCAACAAATATGAAGGTACTAAAACCAAAACTATGTCCCTATTTGTTAAAAATGGAAGTTTAAGTACTAGATTGCAAGAAAAAAATTAAGTACCAAATTGTTATTTTCCGAAAATTGTAGTATGTAAGAAAAAAAATTCAAAATAAAATAAAAAAAAGTCATAAAAATCCAAAATACTAACAAGGTACAAATGAGCATTCAAATTTGTTGTTTGGAGGCGCATTTGTCATGCATTTCAAATACATTGCATTTGAAATATACCTATCTATTTTTTATAGAGAAATACATATATATATTCAAACACACACTTATGACATTATTTATCAAGGTACTTGGCATCAATAATGTAAACTATCACGACCTTAAAGTCAAATAAAAACGAAATTAAAACTAAACGGTAAAATTCCTCTCACTGTGCTCTAAACATACCCAAATTTTTCTTAACTTTTTGTGATCGCGAATTGGATGATTTTCACTTGTTACCATCAATTATATCAAATAAGGTGACAAATTATAATAACTCCATCAATCCACATCTTATCTACGCCACCGACAAACGTGTTTCTCACCGGTCACCAGGACTTCCCTCAATCATTTCCTTGTTGGTTGGTTTTGTATTTCTGTCCATATTTACTGATTGGATCAAATCTTATTAATTTTGCCAATGTCAGCCACGAGATTCATTCTCATTTGGAGGGGAAAAAATTGCATTGATAACAATTATACTTTTTTTTTTTTTTTTTGCATTGCTTGGAGGCCGAAGCCAAGAAAGAGAATACAAAGCCAGAGGAGAGGGGAAGAGAACGAACTATCTATCGTGATGCACTACAATCTGTCGCTCGAAAGAGACCCCCTGCATATCCTCCTGAAGAACTCGACTCAGCTCACTGGGTGGTTCAACAAGTTCTTGCATACCGTAGGGATAGACGAGACTGTGCTTCGAGAGCCAGTCCGCGGCTCTATTCCCTTCCCGGTATGTATGAACTATATTGACCAGCCAATCCTGAGATAAGCGACGACGAATCGATGTCAGCAAAGAAGCATAAGGATGGATAGGGTCCTGTCGATCCTTAATCAGCTGGATAGCCACCTGAGAGTCCGTCTCGACAATCAAACTGGCACATCTGTGCCGCCAAGCAATACCCAGCCCATGGAAGATGGCCCATAGCTCTGCCAGGATCGCCGGAGCTTCCCCAATCTTGGCCACAAAACCAGTGACCCATCCTTCCTGATCATCACGTATCAGTCCACCGGCACCTGCAATACCCGGATTCCCTGCCGAGGACCCATCCACATTGAGTTTAAAGCAACCGCTAGGAGGGGCTCTCCATTGAATACTCTCTACCCTTCTATCAAGGACGTGCTTAGGCCTGCCTAGGGAGAGGGAGGGAGCGTTCCACGCCTTGTTCCACAAGCCAACTTTGTGATCAATAGCATGGCTCAGGGATGGAGCCGAGAAAGTGGCAGAAATACCTTTAAAACAGCCCATGCATCGATTTTTCCACAGTAGCCAGATAGCCGTGCTGAAAAAGGCATTCCAGTTAACCCCTGAATCTGTGGCCTCTTCTTTGAGTAGATTCCTATGCAGCTATGTCCCTGTAGGCAATGAAAAGAACACCTGCTGCTCAGCATATGGGACGTGCCTGCTCCAGAAATAAGATGCCGGTGGGCAATCTCGAAGAACATGCCCAATAGACTCGATCACACCATCACTTCGGTAGCAATTAGGAGAGGCAGCACACTTTCTTGAGCACCGCAGTTGATTAGTCGCAATCTTGCCCAAGGAGACCAGCCAAGCAAAGCACCGAATCCGCTCTGAAACTGGGAGTCTCCAAATCTGCTTCCAAAGCCTTTGTCGCGGATCATCTCGAGGTGGATTCGCCAGAAGGTAGGCTGTCTTCGTGGAAAAACGACCATTGGATGTGCCGCTCCAGAACAACCTGTCCTTCTCGGTGGAAAGGGGATCAACCGCCACCGCTGTCATCTTCTGCAGGATCTCTGTCGGGAGCCAGGGGGTCAGGCGCTCCACCTCCCAGCTTCCATCTTCCGCGATGTAGTCAGCTACAGACTCCAACAACATTTCTTCTGGCACCGGTTGCAGAGCCACCTCCACCAGCGGGACCTGCATCAACCAAACATCATTCCAAAATTTAGTGTCCTTCCCGTTGTGGATATTCCAAGCACAGCCTTGCTGCAGAATGCTAGAAGCTTTAGTAAAGCTTCTCCAGGCAAATGAACTTCCCTGACTTGGGCGAAGAAGGTCAAGCCCTTCTCGCTGTCTACCGTACTTAGCCCGAATAAGCTGCGTCCAGAGAGAGTCCTTTTCTTGCAGTAATCTCCAACCCCCTTTGGCCAAAAGGGCCAAGTTAGGCCTCAGGGGTCGCAGACCGGCTCCGCCTTGGCTCCTTGGCTCAGTAAGTTTCTCCCAAGCCACCAAATGCATCCTTCCTTGCTGCTGCTCACCCTCCCCCCAGATGAAATCCCTGTTAATCTTATCAATTGACTTACAAACATTCAAAGGAATCAGCTCAGTCTGCATAGGGTAGGTGGGAATGGAAAGAGAGACAGAGCGGGCCACGGTAAGCCTCGCTGCAAGGGATAGACGCCTAGCCTTCCACGGGGCTAGCTTTTTCTGGATTTGCAGAACCAGGGGTTCGTATCTACTCTTGGTGACTCTCCCGTGGATGGCTTGCATTCCCAAGTAGCGGCCGAGGTGAAGAGTCAGAGGTATTGCAGCTCTGTCGCTAAGCCGTTGAGCACGAGCTTGACCGATATTGGGTGAGACATAGAGAAGAGACTTGCTGAAGTTCACTCGCTGACCAGAGCTAGCACAAAACTCGTCCAAGCATTGTCTAATGATTCGAACTTGGGAGCTCTCAGCCTCCGCAAAAAGAATGAGGTCATCTGCAAAAAAGAGGTGGGTTAGAGCCGGGCCCCCTGGAGAGAGTCTGACAGGTTTCCACAACTTCTCCTGGACAGCCCGATCAATCCTATGGATAAGCGTTCCATACACAAGACAAAAAGATTGGGTGAGAGAGGATCTCCCTGACGAACTCCCCTGGACGGAGTAATAGGCTGCGAGAGCTCCCCGTTCCAAAGGACACGCATAGAGTTCTTCTCAACGCAGTACATGATACACCTGATCCACGAATCCGGCAGGCCCACCTCGCTGAGAGTATCCCGAAGAAAATCCCATCTAAGCCTGTCATACGCCTTTTCTAAATCAATCTTCATCACTAGACCCCCTTTCTTACCACGTCTCTTCCGCATAGAATGGAGAAACTCCTGGACAATAATGATGTTGTCCGTTGTCTGGCGCCCAGGAATAAAACTACTCTGACGTGGGGAGACCAACAAACTCATAACTGACTTCAGACGGCTCGTCATAACCTTAGTAATGGCCTTCAGGCTGACATTATTGAGAGAAATCGGACGGAGTTGACCTACAGTCTCTGGATTCTCAACTTTCGGGATAAGTACCACCGTGGAGGCAAAAACCTCTTCGGGTAACTCACCTTCCTGAAAGAAAGAGATGGCCATGTCCGTAAGAGACTTCCCCACAACTTTCCAGGCTTGTTGATGGAAAACAACTTGGAATCCATCTGGCCCCGGAGCCTGAAAAGGCTTCATGTCGAAAACTGCCCTGTGGACGTCTTGGATGGTGAATGGACGCAGGAGCTGGCTACGGTCCACATGACTGAGATGAGGGAAAGCTCTTCTCGGCATCAGGTCACTATACGGTGTTCCATCCTGCAGATAAAGCTTTGAATAAAACTCGAAAACCATAGCTGCCAACAGCTAGCAATGTCAGTCATTTGCAGTCAATTCGACATTAAATCTGGTTCTAATAATTCTTGCTACTGCAGACGGATTTGATATGAAAGCAGGATGCAGTGGTGGACCCAGAAATTTTATCAAGGGTATTAACAAAAATAAATAATAAAAATAAATTTTAATTGATAAAGTACACCGATTATCATTTCTCAAAGCGAACCACAACGTGCTTTCATATTCTGAAAAGTTTCCATAATACATACATCACTAATGTTGCGACTCACACCTTTTTCACTAAATGTAACTAGACAATCATTCATAAATTAGTCCCTCGTCCGATTTCAAAAATCGTTCTTAACGAATTTCATGAGCTGTCGGCGATAGAAGGGGAAGGAAGGGTTCTCGCAAAAAATTGGGAAATGCACATTTTTGTTGACGGTAGTTTGGGCATACACAAAATAATACGTGCAATGTTTCACAATTGTTAATAAATTCTCAAATTGTATTAATTTTATATAATGATAATGGAAATTTTTAATACATTATTATAAAGATATGCATACGTAGTAAACAGAAAATAAAATTACCAAGCCAATTGGCCGGGGCGGTAATCTAGTTGAGAATATTGGAAGTCGGGCCAGAGAGCTATCTTTTTATTGGTGATAGAGTTTTCATTCTCCGAAGAGGAGAAGAAGATTTAATTAAATTTTAATTGACTTGGATTCGACAGATTAGTTTGAAATTAGTTTGGACCCCTATATATTTGCTTTGTATTTCTATAACAATAATTGGGTAGTGGTTTGACGGAATTTCTAAATGGCTAAGGGTTGTCAAATTGTTAAGGGTTTAAATCCTGCCAATAACAATAACAAATTTAGTGGGCTGATTTTCTCCAATTTTAAAGTCAAGGTTTATCAATTGACTACCCTTGACAATGAGTAGGTCCACCACTGCCATGATGGGCTGATAATCAATTAAATCATGCATTGCCACCAGAGGATAAGATACCACATCACTTCTTCAAATGATACTTTTTTTTTCTTCGTATGCAATCGAACTACCGATTAACAAGTGCGTAGATTACACGATATCATCGTAACTATTGCAACAAGCTACACAATTTATTCATCATCCACGACAGTGCATTTCCTATTCCTCAAACAGAAGGATTCAGCTCCAGAAATGGGTAATCCGTATACCCAACAACACGATCCGACGTGTAGAACGTGCTCCTATCGTACTTGTTGAGAGGCGCATCGATCTCGAATCGCCTTGGCAGATCCGGATTCGCCAAGAACCAACGACCATACACCACGAGATCAGCGCGGTTCTCTTCCACAGCATTGTTACCATCTTCCCTGCCATAGCCTCCTGCTGCTAGGAAAGTACCATTGAAAGCATTCCTCATTGGCAACAAACTCTTGGGAGTTTCGATTTCTTCTCCGGATCTCTTGATCCTCGGCTCGACCATGTGACAGTACAGGATCCCATACTTGTTGAGGGATTGAACCATGTGCATGCCTAGAGCTTCTGGATTTGAGTCTCCACATTCACCGTGGTCAGCAAAGGGAGACAGTCTAATTCCTACTCTGTGTGCTCCTATTTCTTTACTGACGGCTTCAACGATTTCCAGAGCGAACCTGCAGCGGTTCCCTAGAGATCCACCGTACTGGTCTGTTCGATCGTTCACTTCATCTTTCAAGAACTGGTCAATTAGATAGCCGTGAGCCCCGTGAATCTCAATTCCATCAAAGCCTGTGATGGGGGAGAAAAGAATGAATGCTTGAGTTGGAACTTGGGCAAGGAGTTGCTTTTGGGAGATCTCTGGAAGCATAGGAACATTGTTCATATGTTGTCATAAGATTTTGATTACCTGCTTCAACAGCATTCTTTGCCGCGATTCTGAAGTCATTGACAACCTGAGGAATTTCTTCTGTTCCCAATCTTCTTGGAGGGCTGAATTTATTAGTATTTACTCCATTAGGACTAAGCGAGTGCAATGGCTTGTCTGAAGATGAGATTGGAGCCTGCCCATTCGGCTGGAAACCTGCAGAGGGGAATGATCAATGTAAAAAAAAGACCTAAACACATAATAAACAGTTCAAGTATAATATAAAGAAAACCATTCAATGTCCTGAAAGAATAGTGAATGTAAATAAACTTGCAACTCACCTGTATTTGAAACCCTCCCACAATGCCAGATTTGGAGGAAAAATATACCACCTTTGGCATGAACAGCATCCACAATGGGTTTCCATGCCTCAACTTGCTCTTTGGTCCAAATGCCAGGCGTATCTTTATACCTTTAATCAACCCAAAGGACATTCAATCACACACTTGAGAAGTTGGAAATTGTGAAGTATGAAAATTTCCAGTTCCATATGCCAGATAAAGAAGAAGGAAAAAGAGTATGGTAGCAGAGATGTGCAAGTTACCCTTGAGCAGTGTCAGAAATTCCAGTGGCTTCAGCTATGAGAAGCCCACCTTTGGTGGTCCTTTGGGAGTAATACAGAATGGCATGTGGCTGCGGTACGTTCCCATAAGATCTCTGTCTAGTCAATGGCGCAAGAACAACTCTGCAAACCAACCCATCAAAAGCATCAATACCACACACAATTTTCATTCAGCAGCAAAAAAGAAAAAAAAAAAGGATCTTCCTTTCTAACTATTCCGAGGCAAATTTCAGAGACCCACAAAAGAGAACGTCCATACAAACACAACCCAGATGGGATTTCAAGCACCAAACACACAAATTCCACCCCAATTAGACCGTTGCAGCGTGCACGCCAGGTGTTCGAGAAAATGACCCAGCAGAGAATGGTACTTACCTGTGAGAAAGATCGAACTTGCCCATCTTGTATGGGGTTAGAAGAGGAACGGTACGCTGCTCAGTTGCCATTGTCTACTTCTTGCTGTTGGTTGCAGTTGACGATGATGATGATAAAGAGGGGAGTCCTCTGCTTCTTCGCCATTTATGGTAGAGCCGGCGAAGTCAACAATGGCAATTTGCTATTTTCTGCGGTCGTGATTGAAAGAGAGAAATGGAATCCGCCGGCGGGTCGCACTAGGGATAAGAACTGGATTTGAATACGTAGACATCTGGGGATGAATGATCCTTCATTATCGATGTATGTGGACACCTTTTGGCGGGTATCGTAACTGTGTTCTTAATTTGGAGGCAAATTCTTAACTTCCTACCGGAAAGTTAAAAAACGGGAAAGACAAAAATGTCAGGAACAACACCGAAACGCGAAACGGCAGGTTCAAATGCTCACTAAGAAAAGCAATTATGCGAACCAAAAAGACCGAAACGCGTTTCCATCCAAGTCATTCATGGTTCTATACTTATATTGCACAGTTCTACGACAATGGGCTTAAATGTTAAGCCAGAGTGAACGGATTATGAGAAGACTAAAACCCAGCCCATTTCAGACGAAAGCAAATTTTAGCTCTCAAGCACAGCTTCATCCCATGTTTTCAAGTCATCGGTGTATATCGACTAGTACTAGTTACAATAAAATATCACGAAATGTGTTCATGTATGAAAGTTGTTGCTATGGTGGTTAGTGGAGTCGAGCTTCGTGCTTGAGGATTGAGCCAAGTTGAGTGCACAGAGGCGGACGACGGTGGCACTGAAGAGCTGGAGCCTGGAGGACTGGAGAAGCCGAAGCTACTGAGCAGAGACTAACCATTGGCGGCTGAATTAGAGAGAGGTGTCACATGAACGATTGAAGAAGAGGGAGAGAAGAGGGATCATCGACTCTCAGAGTGTTATGCTACCACTTTTACTTTGCTTTCTCGATATAAGAAGAGTTGAGATTTCTGGGATTCATTTTTTAGCGTTTTGGTGGAAATTGAAATCTGTTCCAACTTATAATTACATTTGAGTTTTTTATATAACAATAAATGATTTGTTTATAATGGATAATATGCTCTCTAACATTTGAAGTGTCATAGATTTCAATCACGTAGACTGTCATCCCCCCGACACTAACTATTACTGGAGTTCTTCCCGAATTTTATTTATGGGACCACTCCTGAGGAGATCTCTAGAGTTTAATACCTCAAAACTATTGGTAGAGGTGCAAATATGAATCTTACATTGTTGAACCAAACAAAAGAAAAAAAGGTCAAACCATGTAAGAATGACAATTATGACTTGACCAGTTCTACTCGACATGTTTTGGATCGGTTAGGTATAAGTACTCTCCTCAATATGACCGCATTCTCGATAGTTTGTCTCGTATTCTCGATAGTTTGTTTCTCGATAATTCAACAAGAAAAAAGGGATTTGGCTTAATTATTTCCCCCAACTCCATATAAGAATTTCAATTACTTTGACTCCATTCAAAGCTATTGCTTAAAAAATACCCAAAATTTGCTAGAAAAAGGTTCCTTCATACGTCATCCATGACTCTCCCAATAGGAATGGCCAATTATTAAAACTACAATTTCTCAAATAATCTCTCCTTCCATCGTCATTCATGAGCCAACTCTGCCATTGTTTAACAAACAATTGAGATTTGAGATCCCAAAACAACTCCCGTCTTGGAGCCTGGAGTGCTCACTCCACCACTAGCTCTGCCTCCCATTGGACAATTAGTACTCTCCTTTGCAACATTTTAATAAGGTGCAACTTATCGTGGTTTGATTTCGACTGATCAATTTTGAAACGATTTTATTTCGAGTTTCAATTTCATTTCGATTTCACACATTTTGATTATCATTTTTTTTATCAAGAGACTCCTCGAAATTGAAACAAAAAGTTTTTGAGTCTGTGAATCAAAATTTTATATAAGTATAGTTCGATTTCGGTGATATGATGAAGTCCAAATCAAATGTTGATTTCCTTGGGATGGATATAGACCAAATGGTTACCATTTATGAATTAAATTTTCATTTTGATTTGATCCAGACCACCAATAACAAAAGTTTCCCGTGGAACTCTAGAAATCAGACTATATGACCTTAATCAATAATCCACATAGACAATTTTGTGGATACTTATTAATCGAAATTGCATGCATGCAACAAACCAAATCTATTATCTCTTCTTTGTGAACTACTGGCATCTTAATTTTTGTGAGAAGTTGAAAAATAGTTAATTATTAGCACATAATATAGGTAACCAAACTTCAATTTCTACTCTTAAATCAATCAAATAAGCAAAAAAATCAGACCCACCAAAAGGAAACTACCCAGTGAGTGCTTTGAACAGATTCAATTCATATTTCCTCGAGCCGCCTACAACTCTTGAATTTGTTGTTGACCATGTTAATCATTCGATTACTGGACCTACAAATTAGTAAAGCTCGATTAAGACCCCCTAATCATTATTTAATTCAATGAAAAAGAAGAAAGAAAAAAAAAAAAAGAAACCCATTACCCTAAAGTTGGAGGGCCCCTTGTCCTCCATTACTACATTATTTAATTTTGTCTCTGTAGTATAAATAGGCTATTGGGTTGGTGCAATACTTCATTCTTGCTAGCATTTCTCTTCATACCTTCCATTGTCCATAGTGAAGTACTAAGGCAAAAAAACAGAGCAAAGAAATGGCAATTCCTCTTCTTACCCCGCACAAGATGGGCGACTTCAATCTTGCTCACAGGCACTCTCTTCATCTTTTCCACTCTCACATTGTTGCCCATGTTAAACCGTGATAAATTCGTACGTATTTGATCTGTTAAACGCAAATTTTATTGGCGCACATAAATAATAGGGTATGGTATCACAAACATTGATATTTCAACGTAATGATATTGCCAATTGAAAGCCTTTCCTACTATGTGCACTTCCATAATTTATCTACTGACGAGGTAATTAGTCGGCTTTATGCTTTAGGTAAAACTAATGATAGAAGTCCATCGTCTCAAATACGATAGATTGTATTGCACTAGTCTCTGATCTTTAGAAAGTTAAAAGTTTTATGTCGGAGTCTTTTCTTCTGCATCTACTGCTCAATAGAGGCTATGCTTTTTTTGAGACGGTTAGATAACCCGAGTAAATTAAATGTCCTAATTCGCGGAGCACGCTTCTGTTTCACTTGATTCTTCATTTTGTTGACTTTGAGGTTGTGACGTACTTTGGCATTACCTATATTAATATTATGTCACCGTCACTAAAAGAAAACACACATTCAGAAAGTTAATTGCGATTGGTTCCTTGCATTATTATTGATCATGTCCAGCTAAACAACCCCAAATCACATTAGTTTAGTGAGGGAATTTCCACCATTATTGACTTTATTGATCATATATCATATTGTCTCCATTGTTGAACAGGATCGTGCTGGCGCCACTGACTCGACAGAGATCTTATGGGAACGTGCCTCAGCCACATGCCGCCTTGTATTACTCGCAGAGATCCTCCAATGGCGGCCTTCTCATCACCGAAGCCACTGGAGTTTCTGATACTGCTCAAGGGTTAGTCCAGTTGACAGTTTCCTTGCTCGTGAATGAATGATTAAAACCTTCAATCCTTCCCTGGAACTCTGTTAATTGAAACTGATTTTGGTTGCTTTCTTGGGGTTTTGTTTCAATTGGAAAAGCTATCCTGAGACTCCTGGGATTTGGACTAAAGAGCATGTGGAGGCATGGAAGCCGATTGTTGATGGCGTTCATGCCAAAGGTGGCATCTTTTTCTGTCAAATTTGGCATGTTGGCAGGGTTTCCAACACAGGTACTATTTCATATCGTCGCGCGTCACTTGCGCTTCTTCACTTACTACCTCAAATTCGATGTCGATATAACAGGAAAATGGGTTACGTTTTAGTAAAAAGATGTTCTCACGATCAATTATGTTACCGATAGGTCGATCGTTTAATCGTATTTTTTTAGAAAGCACGTCCTCGATTGGTCACATCATAGACTATATGCATGTTAAGAATCCATCGCGCGTGTCAGCTTCGTTATCCATTTCTTCTCATCGATCCTCATATTCTGGAATGAAAGATGGATTATGAACATGTAACAAGATGTGGATATGATAAGTTAGAGTCTAATTGTCTAATTTCAAATGACAAAATTAACATAAATTTTCAACATATGTGCATACATGTCAATTATTCCTATCATGGCTAGTAATTTGGTTTGTTTTTTGTTTTTGGTGTAAACCAATACCGAATCGATAAGAAATCTTATTGGTTTTGAGTTTCTGAACCCGCCGCATCAGTTTGTATCTTAACGGTTTTGGCTTCGATTTAAACCGAAACTGAACTATTACAAAAGGTGTAACTTAAATTTACATTAGCTACATATTTCCTAACTCGAATTTCCTATATGATGATAATACAGGTTTCCAACCAAATGGCCAAGCTCCAATCTCGTGCACGGACAAGGGCCTCACCTCCGACGACATAATGACATTCTCACCCCCAAGAAGACTCGCCACCGACGAAATCCCCGGTATCGTCGACGACTTCCGCACCGCCGCCAGGAACGCCATCGACGCCGGCTTCGACGGCGTCGAGATCCACGGCGCCAACGGCTACCTCATCGACCAATTCCTCAAAGACCAAGTCAACGACCGGACCGACCAGTACGGCGGCTCCCTCGAAAACCGCTGCCGTTTCGTCCTCGAGATCGTCGAGGCCGTGACCAACGAAGTCGGGCCGGGCCGGGTCGGGATCCGGTTCTCGCCGTTCGCGAGCTACATGGACTGCGGGGACTCGAGCCCGGAATCTCTGGGCCTGTACCTGGCCCATGCCCTGAACAAATACGGGATCGCTTACTGCCACATGGTCGAGCCCAGGATGAAGCTGGCGGACCAGAGGTTCGAGACGCTGCAGAGTTTGGTCCCGATGAGGAAGGCGTTTCAGGGGACTTTTATCTCCGCCGGTGGGTTCAGTAAGGAGGAAGGGAATCGGGCCGTGGAAGAGGACCATAGCGATTTGGTGGCGTTTGGGCGGTTGTTCTTGGCGAATCCTGATTTGCCGAGGAGATTCGAGGTTGGTGCGGCGCTGAATAAGTATGATAGGACCACGTTTTATACTCTTGATCCTGTTGTTGGGTATACTGATTACCCTTTCCTTGAAGAGGTTTAAGTCTTTAGGGTTAAAGGGCAGATGGGGGAGGACTTTGTGTTGGGACTTTTTTTTTGGAGATGGTTTATGGGTTTGTGTTCCTTGGTTTATTGCATGTTTGTTTGTTATCGCTACTTCAATAAAAATTGGGCTTTTGTTGCGTTTGTGATGATGAATCATGTATGTTTGTGGAATGTGGATGTGATTGAAACATATTTACTTGCTGTGTTGGGGGCTGCAAATGAAAACGAGCGATTGGATATTTGATTCGTGAAATACTTGCTGGACACTTGATAGGTAGCTTTTAAAATACAAGGATAAAAGGTCTTTCAGAAAAAAATTGACTGAAATCTCTGATGGTATTCATTTGGAATCTGCAAAAAAAATGGATCCGGAAAAAATTAATCAGTGCTTAATAGACTTAATCTTCGGTGAATGATAGCCTCATCAGGCCGACGAATCCATGGTCTGTACCCTTCAAACTCTAAGGAAAAAATTTCATTTCGAAAAAAATAGCCAAAAAATTACGACAATGCCCTTCGAAAAAAAATCCGCTCAAATCGGCGATTAAATGACTTTTTCATCGGTGGAGAATAACCTCAGTCCAAATTCGTGATCTGTAACCTTCAAAATCAAATGAAAATGGTCTTTCATAAGCTCGAAATCTATGATGGTACCCCTTTGGAATAGTCAAAATGGACATGGAAAAATCCTCCCAAATTGGTGTTTAGTAAACTTAATTTTCATGAAGAATAGTCTCATACCGAATATGTGACATGTACCCTTCAAAATCCAAGAAAAATGCAATTTTTTTCCAAAAATTTACGAAAATGCCCTAAATTTTTTTGCCAAAATCTGCGATTAAATGACTTCTTCATTGGTGGAGAATAGCCCAATGTTGAATTCGTGATCTTTAGCCTTCAAAATCAAAGAAAAATGTGCTTTCGAAAAAATTGTCTAAAATTTGTGATGATACCCCTTTCGAATTTGCAAAAATGGACTTGAAAAAAATCCACTCAAATTGGTGCTTAATAGACTTAATCATCGGTGAAGAATAGTCTCAGACCGAATCTGTGATCTGTAGCCTTCAAAATCCTATGAAAATGGTCTTTCGAAAAAAATTGCCCAAAATTTTTCGAAAATGTCATCCAAAAATATATTCCAAAATTGGTGATTAATAGACATCGTCATTGCTGGAGAATACCCTCAACTCAAATATGGGATCTGTAGCCTTAAAAATCCAAAAAATGGGCTTTGTGAAAAATTGTTCAAAATATATGAGGGTACCCCTTTGGAATCTGCCAAAAATCGATCAGGAAAAAATTCACCCAAATTGGTTCTTAATAGACTTAATTATCGCTGAGAAAATAGTCTGATGTCAAATCCGTGATTTTTAGCCTTCAAAATCAAAGAAAAATGGTCATGCTAAAAAATATCAAAAAAATTACAAAAATGCCCTCCGAATAAATTTCTCCCAAATCGGCTATCAATACATTTCTTCATTTGTGGAGAATAGTATCAGACGAAATTTGCCAGATTTAGTCATTGCGGAAGAGAGAATTGATTATTGCATAAAATGGTAGTTATTCTGTTTACACTGTACAGCTTTTATAATGTTCACCAAATTACCACCTGGTACCTATACAAACTACTAATTACAATATCTACCCAGAAAACAACAAAATTACACTTTTGTTCTATACTCTATCCCCCCCCCCCCACCCCCTTCAAGCTGGAGCATGTATATCACACATGCCCAGCTTGCCTATCAACTCTACAAACCTATGTATCGGCAGTGATTTGGTAAGAACATCAGCAAGTTGGCTGTCAATGGAAATGTAGAACAATTTGATCAGGCGAGCTGCCACTTTCTCCTGGATGAGATGACAGTCAATCTCGATATGTTTTGTGCGTTCGTGTGCGACTAGATTCTCTGCAATTCTTATGGCAAAAGTGTTATCACAGTATAAAGCAAACGGATCAGAAAACTGAACATGAAGATCACTAAACAAGTAACTTAACCACTGCAATTCACAAGATAAATCTGCCATTGCTCTATATTCTGCTTCTGCAGAAGAGCGACTAATCGTTGTCTGTTTCTTGGAACGCTAATTAATTAAAGACTTACCAAGGAAAACACAGGAACGAGTGGTTGACCTGCGAGTATCAGGACAACCAGCCCAGTCTGAGTATGAGAAAGCAGACAAACCAAGAGTTGAATCGGAGGGGAAAAACAGACCTTTTCCTGGATTATTTCTAACATATCTAACTAATCTATTTGCAGCATTCATATGTAAATAAGTAGGATTAGCTACAAACTGAGTTTAAGTGATGCACATCATATTGTAGATCTGGTCGTGTAGTGCACAAATATAAAAGCCTACCAATTAATCGTCTTTAGGGAGAGGGATCAGAAATGGGTTCACCAGAGTTTGTAGAATACCGGACATTAGGTTCAGAAGGGGAATCTGCAACCTTCCCAGCAAGTAATCCAACATCTATAATAATGTCTAAAACAAACTTTCTTCGACAGAGAGTTAGTCCTTTAGAGTTTCTAGCAATTTCTGATCCTAGAAAATAACATAGGGGTCCTAAGTCTTTAATCTTGAAAGTATCATCAAGTTTGGACTTAATGGACTTCATTTCCAATAGATCATCACCTGTTAATATCACATCATCAACATAAACTAATAAGGCCAGAAATTTAGAACCAGAATGTTTTGTGAAAAGAGTATGATCTGCCTTGGATTGAACAAAAGCATTAGCTAGTAAGAACTCAGTCAGTTTTGAATTCCACTGTCGACTTGCTTGTTTTAGACCATAAAGAGACTTTGTTAAGCGACAAACATGTCTTTTAATATCAGAGGGAGGAGTTAAACCTTGAGGGATTTTCATATACACTTCTTCCAGAAGATCCCCATGTAAAAACGCATTATTAACATCTAATTGTTCAATAGCCCATCCCTTGATAGAAGTTAAAGCTAATAAAGCACGAACAATGGTCATTTTAGCAACAGGAGAAAAAGTTTCTAAGTAATCTATACCCTTAGTTTGTGTATAACCTTTAGTTACTAATCGAGCCTTAAACCTTTCTATAGTTCCATCAGCTTTATATTTAATACGATATACCCTTTTGAAACCTATGGCCTTATGAGAAGAAGGTAAAGAGGTCACCTTCCAGGAATTAGTGGCTGCTAAGGCATCAAGTTCAGCTTGCATAGCTGCCACCCATCGTGGATCTTTGATAGCCTCTTCATAACAGGTTGGCTCAACCTCTTTGGTCACACTCATGACAAAACTTTTGTAACATGCAGCTAATTTGTCATAAGAGAGAACTTTGGAAAGAGGGTATGTAGTGTTAGAGGATGTAGCCACGGTTGAATGACAAACAAAGTCCTTGAGTCTAGCAGGAGGCTTTGTTTGTCTTTGTGGCCTGCCAGCAGGGGCTGGAGTATTAATATTGGGTATTTGCAAAGGAATATGTACAGGATTATTGACCTGCAACATTCCAGAAGGAGGAACAGAAGGGGAAGCACTAGAAGTTTTAGGATCTATAAGGAGTTCAAAGTTGGGAAGAGTTAACTCAGAATCAGGTGAATGTGAAGAATTTTTGTAGGGAAAGATATGCTCATGAAACACAACATCCTTAGACTCAATCTGTCGATGTGTGTTTAAGTCAACAAGTTTAAACCCCTTGGTACCAAAAGGATAACCTAGAAAAACACATGGAGTTACCCTAGGTTCAAGTTTAGGACGATTATGACTTAGAGTGCTAGCATATGCTAAACAACCGAAAACTCTAAGATAAGCCAGATCAGGAGGAGTGCCCTATAGAAGTTCTAAGGGAGGTTTATTCTGTGTCAAAGGTGAAGGAATGCGATTGATGAGGTGAGTAGCATGAAGAACAGCATGACCCCAGAAGTGAATAGGAAGGGAAGCTTGAAATAAAAAAGCCCTAGCAACAGTGACTATGTGCTGCAATTTTCTTTTAAACCCGACCATTCTGTTGAGAGGTTTGAACACACGAAGTTTGATGTAAAATACCCTTTGAGTTGTAGAAACTTGGAATATTAAATTCTTGAGCATTATCTGTTCTTATCACCTTTACTGTCATAGCAAACTGAGCAGAGACATATGAACAGAAATTAATAACGATATCCCTAGCTTCAGACTTATGTTTGAGAAGGTAAACCCAAGTTACTCTAGTATGATCATCCACAATATCAAAAAAATAACGATGACCATCAACAGTGGGTTCCTTGTAAGGCCCCCAAACATCACAATGAATCAAATTAAAAGGGGCTTTACTTATAGAATCACTAGAAGCAAACGGGAGCTGTTTCTGTTTAGCCAAAGGACAAACAGAGCAATGTATATGGTCATTAACAGTAATAGGAATAGAATTAGCATGTAAACCCTTTATTCTAGGAGTGGAAGCATGTCCTAAACGATAATGCCACAAATCAAACATAGAATGTGATGTATCATATGTTGCAGATAGAAACTGAGGGATAGCAAGACCAGGAAGAGAGTTGCCAGGTTGAAGGTAGTAAAGGCCAGAGACATGTTCAGCTATACCAATCGTCTGCATAGCTGACAGCTCCTGGATAAAACAAGCATTATGAATAAATGTCATGAAACAATTATGGTGCTTAGTTAACTTGCTCACAGAAAGCAAATTAAACGTGAATGATGGAATTAACAGCACATTAGAAATGATGAGATTATCATTTAAATGTACTGTTCCAATGTGAGTTACTTTTGCCTTAGAACCATTAGGTAAGGTCACAAAAGAATTATGCACAACACTGGAGGATGTAAGCATAGACAATGAGCAAGCCACATGGTCAGTAGCCCCAGTATCTACCACCCATGTTTGTTCAAGAGACCTGTTTTTGTAAGTATTGGCTACGGATAGAACTACCTTGCCTGCAACCTCATCATAAGCAGCTTGAGAGACAGAAGAGGTAGTCTGTGCTGTAGCTGCATCCTCATAGAGAGCTGAGGTGGAATGATCAGCAGGCAGAGTGTTGGAAACCGCCATCAAGTTTATGGATCCCAGATTGGTAGCCTGCTGAGGTTGAATGAGCGATAAGAACGCCTGATATTGAGCCCGAGAGAGAGTAAAACCTTCAGCAGTATCCTCAGAGACATCTTCAGTAGACTCCCTAGCACACACAGCATTGATTGCCTTGCCACGAGCCTTGTATCCAGGTGGATAGCCGTTCTTCTTGAAGCATTTGTCAATCATGTCACCAGCAAGCCCGCAGAAGGTACAGATAGGCCTCTTCGATCCATCCTTATGACCTCGTTGATTCTGACCAGACGAAGAGGCGCCTTGAGTGAAACCTCCTTGAACAGAAGACGAAGGAGCATAGTTGCCTGCAAATGCCATGGGAGGCTGAACCGACGGAACCAGAGAAGCTCCATGTCGAGACTCGCATTCTTGTTGAACGACCTGAGCAAACACACGATTGATCGGCGACAACGGATCTAACTGGAGAATCTGTGATCTGATCGGACCAAAGGAATCACGAAGACCGCGAAGGAATCGAATGATCTGGTCAGCTTCAACAAAACCACAAAGCCTTGTGAACGCTCCGCATCTGCATCGAGGAGTGCATGTACAGCCAGGCAACGGACGAAGCGCAAAGAACTCGTCCTAGAGAACCTTGAACCGAGTGTAATACTCCGTGACAGTGAGATTGCCCTGCTTGAAGCCATAGATCTCCTCATGCAGATCTGAGATCCTGACCAGATTCGCTTGACCGAAATGCTCTTGGAGATCAAGCCAAACTTCTCGCGCAGAATCAAGCCAGAGAATCAACTGAGCAATCGTCGGCTCCATAGATCGATAGATCCAGCCTAAGACCATCAGATTGGTGCACTCCCAAGCCGGAAGCATCGGATCAGCATCTCCAGGACGCGGAGCTTCACCATTGACGAACGCGACCTTGTTCTTCGCGAGGAGCGCCATCCTCATCGACTGCGCTCAGGAGTGATAATTGCCACCATGGAGAAGCGTCGACACAAGCACAAGCGTCGGATTCTCGTTCTGATTGAGGTAGTAAGGATGATTGGGATCGAGAGTTGCTAGAAGAGGAATCGCCATCGCAAAGCAGAGAGAAAGAAAACGAAAGAAACCAAGAAAGAAACCCTAGTTTTGCTCTGATACCATGCCAGATTTAGTAATTGCGGAAGAGAGAATTGATTATTGCATAAAACGGTAGTTGTTCTGTTTACACTGTACAACTTTTATAATGTTCACCAAATTACCACCTAGTACGGTAGTACCTATACAAACTACTAATTACAATATCTACCCAGAAAACAACAAAATTACACTTTTGTTCTATACTCTATCAAAATTCGTGACCTGTAGCCTTAAAAATAGTATATCATGACTACTCTTCGCATTTATTAACTACCAGATCGCATATAATCAAATGTGAGTTTTAACTTTTGATGCATGGTGTTTTTTTCTTTAATGCATGCTTTTTGTTTTCTAGCTAGCATACCTCGGGATATTCCTTGAGCACAGATAACTCTTTTTTTATAAAAGATAATCGTATATTGATTCAAAGAATAAACAGTTACATCCTAGAGTACAGTCAAGTCTGAAAATCAAATAAACGACTATACGAGCACAAATAATTTATATACACACATAAAGGAAGGAAGACAAATAACAAAGTAATGGCAGATACAACAAAGTGGGAATAATAATGTAGTATTCTTTCTTTGATTATTGAAGACCAAGGTTGTCAAACCGGTTTAAGTCATTGAGCCGGTCAAGCAAGGGGTTTGAGGTTTAATGGTCTGATCGGGGTCCGGCCGGTTTGAGCCGTTTTAGACGTTTTCTAAATATATATACAAATAAAGTAGTAATTAAAAATTTAATGAGTGAAATAAAATTTATCTTACATATATCTATTAAAAACTTATTTTCAACAAAATAAATCTACCTAACCTCCATGATCCACCTACCATTTCCCTTCCTTCGTTCCTTTTCCTCTCTGCTGCCTCTCTTCTTCTCCCTGTTTAGGGGTCAGACCGGGGGTTTTCTGGAGGCCGTTTTGAAGCCCGACTCGGGTTGAACCGGGTCCAACCGGGGGGTTCGATAGAGGTTTAACAACCTTGTTGAAGACACTCTTCTTAACCCAATGATATTTATATAACTAATAACATAACATGTATCCACGTGATCATTCGATCTTTCTTTGGCCCATGCATTTATTTCCTTATGCCTTGAACGTGCATCATCATTCTTGGCTGCTCTTTGTCTTGAGGTAGAGGCAGAGAAAGAACACTTCATGTTCCATCATAAATACATAGATAAGGATGATTGATCAATCCATTATTGATAATAATTTGAGACCCACCATATGTATTGTTTTGGTGATAGATTTGATTGCAAGTTACCATTTCAACAGGATCTACACATCCATTATTTAACATTATTAGATTATTGTTATATGATAAAGTACTTAGTACGCATTTTATCGATCTGAACTTAATTAAGAATTAAACACTCTCCAGCTGACACGTGGTCTAGCTCGATTGGGCGAGATCGATCGATCATCGGGATCAGTAGTGGACAGGCTTCCCCGACGGCGCCCTAGTGGGTTCATCATCTTCATCGTTGAGCTTGATGATGATTTTGATGGATTCTGGATCCTCCAAATACTTCTCCAGCGCCGTGTAGATTGCCTCGCTGCCACCCCGGATATCGACTTGGTACCCGCACTCCTTGGTCTCCTCATCGTACGCCAGAATCCTGTTGATCCCGGCTATAATCTCCTGTGTATTCATAACATCCATTCATAAACGAAAGCAAATTAATCAACAACTCATCAGGGCTTTCGTTTGCACAGATCCTTAATACGAGAATATAGCATGTGTTTCAGAAGTAAAAAAAACTACGTAATTAGGTTAAATAGCTAGTATACGTACCGGTTTCTTGGCCTTCTCGAGCACGAAGGGGAGGTCGGACTTGATTTTGACCCTGCCATATATGCAACCCACCATCCTGTTTCCAAACAGGAATTTTGGGAAATCCACCTTCAGCATGTCATCCGGGTAGATTCCTGCTCCACAAATTACTGTTTCGGCTTTGCCCTAATTCATCCGCGCGTCCCGCGCGGATATAGCATAGTTAGTAAAATACGTTACTGAGTAAATTTTTTACGTATTGAAACTGAGTTAACTGGAAGATATATATATACCGGGAGAGCAGATTTCATGGCTTCGTTCATTAGGGCGTCGGAGCCGGAAGCTTCAATGCAGCAATCCGCACCCTTCCCGCCGGTCAGCTCCATTACTTTGTCGGACACGCTCATCGTACCCAACCCCTCGGAGTTGATGAAGTCGGTTGCTCCCAGAGACAGTGCCACTTGTCTCTTTCGCTCGTTCCTATCTATCCCGATGATTCTCGTCGCGCCAAGATCCTTCGCCGCTATCACAGACTGTATAAGAATACACAAAATGGTTATATGGTCAAAAACTAACTGAAGTCCAAATCTAACTGCTGGTCTCAATATCTCGAAGTGTGACAGTTTTATGTATGATGCTAAATTATATTCTTTACATGTCTATGTTCAAACAAAAGTCAATTCACGGACTTGAAATTTGCACATGTTTACGGTATATACCACGTGTTTTAATTAAGAGGACGGATAATGTTCAAGTCATGAGAATTTGAATACGTGTCATCAAGACCAAATCAAGTTTAATACCATTTCCAAAAATAATAGTAATATAAGATCCATAATTAATCGACTTCAACAAATCGAGTTATTGATCAGACCAGTTGATTTATAGCATGGTTATCAGAGCCAGATTTGACCACAATACGACAGTTGATGCACACAATGTATATATATGGTCGACCTTGCCAATAACCAGTTGGTCCCAATAACTCGAGTTGTTGGGAGAAGGTTATGCTGGATCTTAAACGACTCTTTTACACGCCCCGTCAAACGAAAGCCAGCCCATGGGCTTGAAGTTTGCACAGGCGATCACCATACCTTGTGCTTTAATTAAGTGTTAATATTGGGGTCTTGGAGATTCGAACACATGATCTTTTGGTTCTAGACTTTGATACCATGTCAATAATCGATCAGTTGGTCCTAATAACTCGAGTTGTTGGGAGAAAAGTTATGCTGGATTTTAAACCACTCGATAACTCGTGAAAGGAAACGGATAAAAAAGGCTGGCTAGCTTACCGAGAGACCAACGGAGCCGACGCCGAAGATGGCGACGGTGTCTCCCGGCCCGACGCGGCCGTCGAGCCAGGCGGCGCCGTAGCCGGTGGTGAAGGCGCAGGACAGGATGCAGCTGTGTGCTGTAGGGAAGTTGTAGTCGGTGAGCTTGACGGCGTAGTTGGAGTCGACGACCAGGTATTGTGTCCACGTGGAGAGGGAGAGGAAGTAGTAGAGAAACTGCTTCTTGCCGTTCTCGTCGATGTAAGAGAACCGTGAGCTGCCGTCGGGCTCCAGCGGCGGGTCGTTGGCGCCGTAGATCTGGCAGACGTTGGTCCGGCCCGATTTGCAGCTGCTGCATATCCCGCACTCGCCATACGTCGGAGCCATCACCACGTCGCCGACTACGAAGCCTTTCACTTCCGGTCCCACGCTCTCCACGATTCTTCATGCAGGAAAAAAAAAAAAAAACAGTCAACAAGTCAACTATGTAAATATAGCAGATGGACAAGCATATATATATGTTAGTTATATTCTACTTTTGATTTTTATATACTAATTAATCTTTTGGAGTATAAAATTTAAAAAGGTCGATTATCATTTTTTATTAAATTCATCTTTAGATTTGCATCGAAGACCAAGAGTTTTATCAATTGGCTATAAATCTCATAGGATTAGGTACATTAAAATAATGTGCTAATTGTCATCTTACCCAACACCTTCATGCCCCAGAACTTTGGGGAACTGATATGGCTGCAATTATAAAAAATGGACCAATTAAACAAAAGAGGTATACGTATATCCCATCATCATACACTCCTTATAGTTCATAATTTAATTATAATAATAATAATCAGATAGCCTATGTATTAATACCTGGGTCATGAAGCCCTCGATGTTTGAAATATCGGTGTGGCAGACACCGGCGGACAGCATCTTGACTCTGAGCTCCGTGTCCTGCGGCGGATCCACCTGTATCTCCATCACCTCGATTACATCCCTATACGATTGCCCCGGCTTTTTCACTTCCTTGCACACCACCGCTGCATATATGCATACAATACGTAAGGTAAAAACTAATACGAAAGTCTTACGTAATGCGGAGTGTGTAAGGTGCGCGTACCCTTGCAAGTGATAACGCTAGCAGGAGGTTGAGAACCCATAATTGGCTAATTCTTTTTAACAATTGGATACTGCTATCTGTATATGGTTTTAAAGAAATGGAAAATGCAGCTCGGAAGACTCAGTTTATATACACAGAAATTTACCAAAATTGGATTTTGAACCGCCCATTTGTTAGGTATGAAGTTGGCTGGTTTGAATAGTTTTGAGGAGAAATTAATTTGGGAATTGATGGGATGCCTGGACCATGGGGAGTTAGGCTTGGCCGGTTGGGTAGGTGAAAGTGAAAGGGGCCTCGTACCATGGTTTCGAGTCATTATGATTAGGAGTGAGATTCAACATGGTTCGGTTTCAACCGCGAACCATCGCGACCCGATTAGCTGTTTCGGCTTTTTTTTTTCTCTTTATAGCGATAGTAGGAATTGAAAATCGAATCGTTTCTTATATGTTTAATCGTAACCAAACAAAACAATTTTTGTTCGATCTAATTTAAACCCGAGAATCAGAATGGATGCGTGTGTAGTGGTTTTTACTGGATCGGACTGAACCGGTTCGAAAAATCCAGCATTATTTCCCCATTCTTTTGGTGATTAATAACACCTCTTTATGAAATAATTAAACGCTTTCAGCAAAAAAAAAAAAAAACAAAAACAAAAACTTAAACAAGCGACATTCAACTAAAAATAATAAAGTCAACGCATAGTCATAAACAATTACACCTAGTCCATTTTGTGGAGGCCAAAAACCAGCTGATGATTACCCAAAAAAAAAAAATAATAATAATGCATCATGGCTCCACAATATGGATCGGAACGGAAAACTTCCATCCAATCAAAAAACATTTACCTGATGATCGACGCGATGTTTGGTATAAGTATTACTTAACCCGTAATAGCATGGGACGGTATATGAATACTAATTTCCGACGTGTCATGCCCATCCTTTTTCGCCCCATTGTTGACCCATTGTGTGCTGATGAATGAAACCTATTAATATCTACTTGACAACAAACATGCGAAGATATGTATACCATCTCTTTCTTTCCTTAATTTAGGGTTTATCACTAAAAGTCAACTTGATATTAAGATTGGTTGAATACGATGATTGAGGTTGAGGGTGTTTTATATATATGGCCAATTGAATTCCTTTCAATCTCCATCTTAGCTACGCCACCGACGATAGACGCGTATACTATTCTCACCAGTACCCAGTAGCCGCCTGCCTAGGGCTGGCAATTTGGTCCAGAACTGTTTGGTTTTACCCGAAATCGAACCGTATAACCCGGACCGGGACCGGACTGGGACCGGATAGCAAACAATCTAATCTCATATTCGGGCTTAGATTTAAGGTAAAAAACCCGGATAAAGACCGGATAAGAGACCCCAACACTCAAATCCCCACAAGGTCAATCTAAAATCAAAATCAAATTGGGACCGGACCGGGTCAAGACCGGAGTATATCCAATCCAATCTTTGGTCCTCATATTCCCGAAAAAAACCCAACTAGAACCGGATCAATTTAGTCCAATTTAACCAGATCGAACTGTATAGCAACCCCTACGCCTGCCTCTGCTTGCAATTAATCAGTACTCTTTCTTTCTCAACAATTTTCTCTTTGGTTGGTTTCCATCTATGTCCATGTACGGACCATTAATTCTTTGCTGCCAGCCACAATACTCACGTGGAGAAAAAGAAAGAAAAAAAAATTGCATTGATAACCAGTCTTCTTCCTACAGCTAGCAATGTCAGCCATTTGTATACGTTGTAAATTCGACATTGACCTTCCTGCATCTTATAATTTATGCCGTTGGGGGCTTCTAATTGAGAATGGTCTAGTCTTACAAATATCTGATGCGTAATTTATAAATCGTTTATTAATAAATATTCAAAATATTGTAACGAATTATGAACAGATAACAATGATGCATATATATGATCTCTTTGTAGATACTTCAATTAGTGGGATTTCATCTAAGGAAGCGAAAGTGTGTTAATAATAAATAGTCTTAGATCAAATTATTCAACCTAACACAACAACTTCATTGACCGATTCTTGACAAAGTACATCATTCAACCATGCGAATGGCCGGCTAGCTAAATCATGAATAATTGTTTCGTATAAATATAGAGTAATAATAATTTTGGGTAAATACAATATATTAGCCACAATTATTATGAAGCGGTGAATTATAGCCACAACTATGAAAATTCAAATTATTAGCCATAACTATTGTTGCGGGTCAATATATGGTTAATTGTCCGTTACTGTTATTGAATTTTTTAACAGAGAAGGCCACTTCATCGGCCACGTCAGATAGCTTTTAATTTATAGCTTTAAAACATAAAAGTTCAGTCAATATTACTAACGAAATTGTTTAAAAATATAGTTAACGTTTGGCTAATAATTTAAAATTTCATAAGAACACAACCCACAAAATAGATTACAACTGAAGCAACAACGATCGACAACAGAGAAACTGAACCACAGACACGACCACAGAGGATATATATATATACTCCTCCATCCTTTATTTTTACGTTACATTATATTGTTCATGTTAAACTACTTAGTATACGTACGCATTTTCAATCTGACATCGTACGTAGAAAAGTTGCATTATATTCTCCAGCTGATACGTGGGATCAATAGTGGACCGGTTTGATCGGCGGCCTCTTGGGTTCATCTTCATCGTTGAGCTTGATGATGATTTTGATGGCTTCTGGATCCTCCAAATACTTCTCCAGCATTGTGTATATGGCTTCGCTGCCGTTTCGGATGTCCACTTGGTACCCGCACTCCTTGCTCTTCTCGTCGTACGCCAGAATCCTGTTAATCCCGGCTTTGATGTCCTGTACGTATTCATCCAAATCAACAAGGGTTTTCGTTTGCACAGGTCTTAAGTACGAGCTAGAATACCATATGATTTATAAACGGAGAGATTTTTTTCGAACAGAATACCTCTCGCGGTCACTGATATCATGTCAAGAACCAGTTAATCCCGGCTATAACACTGCAATTGAGTTGTGGGGACCAAATGATTTTTGACATAGTATCAGAGCCTTCTGTTCTAATCATCTTATTAACACTTCTACGAATGCGATAAGGAATATATATACCTCTGTCAATTACATAATAATACTCGTAATAGAGTAAAAAAAATGTAATATAATTAAGCAAAAATACGTACCGGCTGTTTGGCCTTCTCCAGAACAAAGGGGAGGTCGGACTTGATTTTGACCCTGCCATAAATGCACCCGGTCATCTTGTTTCCGAACAGGAACTTTGTGAAATCCAACTTCAGCATGTCGTCGGGGAAGATTCCGGCTCCACAAATTACTGTTTCGGCCTTGCCCTGATTAATTAATCCGTCAATATTCACCACCGTGAGTTAAAAAAGTTGGAACAGTAATAAAAAGTGGAATTACGAAGTGTTGCTTAATTAAGTGTTAACGTATACCGGGAGAGCAGATTTCATGGCTTCGTTCATTAGGGCGTCGGAGCCGGAAGCTTCAATGCAGCAATCCGCACCCTTCCCGCCGGTCAGCTCCATTACTTTGTCGGACACCGTCATCGTGCCCAACCCCTCCGAATTGATGAAGTCGGTCGCTCCCAGAGATAACGCCACTTGCCTCTTCCGCTCGTTCTTATCTATCCCGATGATCTTCTTCGCTCCAAGATCCTTCGCTGCTATCACGGACTGATCGAATACGGTGCAAGGAAGTGGTTAAATACCATATACAGATCTCTTCCAGCAACAAGTTACAGAGAGATAGCGTGACAAAGAAATAGGTCTCGAGATTCACCTTGACTCGGGATTAGTACATGAAAAATAGTAATATATTTACACAGCTCATAATAGCCAAACTCAAACAAATAGTAGGGGAAAAAGTAGGACATATTGACATTGCATATTACATAAATAACTCTATAAATAACTCTAGATTTTGCATAAACTTATGTATATCTGATTGTTCATTTCGCGAGCTAAATTAATTCCTAATTTAGTAAAGGGATTCTCCACCCTCAATGAACGACAAATTATGATTTTTTTATACCAAAAGCTTGTGTAAAATTTTCTTTAGTGATTTTTGATGAAATTTCTGGGTCCCATCAAGTCTTTGAGTGAATTTTTTACTATGCCACTACTTTCCAGCAACTCGAGTTATTGACATAGCTAGGTAGATTTATAACATGGTCCTAGAGTTGTTTTTTTTTCTCTGAGGTCACATGGTAATGATAAGGCTGTGCAAGCTCCAACCTCGTCATAATTAAATTGATTTTCATTTGAGATAACGTGTAAAAAAAGAGATCAAATACCATAACAAATCTATCCTAACAACTCTGAGTTAATTATTGGGATCAATTGATTTATGGGCAAACGTCACAAATGGTTAATTGTCAAAAACTAATTGAAACCAAAAACTTAACATATCATATGGGAACTCGATCGCTAGCTTACCGAGAGACCAACCGAGCCGGTGCCAAAGACGGCGACGGTGTCTCCTGGCCGGACGCCGCCGTCGAGCCAAGCCGCGCCGTAGCCTGTGGCGAAGGCGCAAGACAGGATGCAACCGTGCGCCGCGGGGAAATCGTAGTCGTTGAGCTTGACGGCGTAGTTGGAGTCGACGACCATGTACTGTGTCCACGTGGAGAGGGCGAGGAAATAGTAGAGATACTGCTTCTTCCCGTTCCCGTCGATGAAAGAGAACCGTGAGCTGCCGTCGGCCTCCATCGGCGGGTCTCTAGCGCCGTACTTCTGGCAGACGTTGGTCCGGCCCGATTTGCAGCTGCTGCATTCCCCGCACTCCCCGTACGTCGGAGCGATTACCATGTCGCCGACTTCAAAACCTTTCACTTTCGGTCCCACGCTCTCCACGATCCTTTCATGCAAAATGAAATTCGAAATAGTTAATTAATTTACCATCAATATTTAGAAGAAACGTAGAATCAATATGTTGATTAGTTTTCACTATGTAAATCTAATTGTAGTCGAGTTATTGACGATGAAAGGGCACACATCATTTTGTTTAGAGGTCGAAAATTATTTATCTCGATTTGTAACTGCTGGGACCAGTTGTATCGACTGACATGTCGTCGATCGTTTTGACAACTATGACATTTTCACATAGACAACGTAAGATATTATACTATTTTTTACCATTTTCTTATTATTTTTCTCTCTTCCGGTTTATGTTCAAGAGATACTACATTTTGTAGTTATTAGAAGTATCATTTCATATGGGTCCATCAGTGCTGTCAAATTATTCTATAATGAACTTTATATTTTCGATATCTCGAATACGATACTGAATTGTATATTTTGTGTATATATATTTGATAACATTTCTTCTGTAAAGTATTTATATATAGAATTAGAGAAAGAATAAGAATTTTGAAGTATGGTGTCTTACCCAACTCCTTCATGCCCAAGAACTCTTGGGAAATGATATGGCTGCACGTGTAAGAATGGACCAAACACAGAGATAAATCATTAGACAATCATTTGAGGAATGTAGATAGATTATGAAATACCAATTATCTCTTACTATGTAGACTAAAATTAACAAGAATGCCAAAATGGAGCTTAAATAACACTAATTCACTAGCTTAATTATAATTCATGTGTACATATTTTTACATATATATATATACCTTGGTCATGAAACCCCTGATGTTTGAAATATCGGTGTGGCAGATACCGGCGGACAACATCTTGACTCTGATCTCCGCGCCCTGTGGCACATCTACCTGTATATCCATCACCTCAATTACATCTCTGTAGGACTGCCCCGGCTTTTTCACTTCCTTGCACACTACCGCTGCACATGCATATATACTACGTAGTGTGAATAACTATTACGAAAGTCTTATATAATGCGTATATCTTAGGTAAGAATGGTGCGTACGTACCCTTGCAAGTGATAACGCTAGCAGGTAGAGAACCCATTGGCTAGCTACTCTTAACAACTTGTTAACTATATCTCTACGGATATGTTTGAGTGGAGAGCAATCGTTTTGCTATATTTGTGTGTGGTTTGATGAAATGAAAGATGCAGCTGGGAATCAGTTTGTTTATATAGTAAGAAGAAACTTACCCCAGAATTGGATTTAAGCGTCTCCAGTTGTTAGGTCTGAACTTGGCGTCTCCAGTTGTTAGGTCTGAATTTGGCTTTAAGACATTGCCAATAAGTCCATATTGCAATAACGCGGCGAGAAAATAATTGATGGGATACGTGGACCATGCATGGCGATTTTTATGGTGTTATAGGCTTGTAGCACCAAAGATGTTCATGAACGGTTCGGTGTTAGATCTGAGTAGATAAGGTTACAAAATGCACCAATGTAATGGATCCACGATATGAATCGAGACGGAAGAGATTCGTCCAATCAAAATTGGATGGATAAGCCAAGCCAATCCAATCCAATCCAACACCACCAACATTTGGTGGATTTAACAGTTACTTTGAAGGTGGTGGTTTTCACCGTACTTGTATTTTTCGATTCTGGCTTAGTCCAGTTGAGCTTAATAAAATTTGAAATTTATCAAGAGAAAAAAATAATGAAATAATTCGAAATTTCAAGTTAAAAAAGTTAAGCGATCAACAAAACCTAAATCATATTTAAAGTTAAATCAGTAGCCAATGTAGTTAATCCTATATCTCCCAACCAATCTATTTTGAGTGTAATGGTTGGTTAGTATAAACAAAATGTTACAGCAAAACACACTAGCAAAATTAAACAAAGAAAGACAAAGAAAATCACTTGTCTTTTATCTTCCCCCTCCCGGGTGTATCAAGTGGAGTAGAAAGGGATGTGGGATGGTTGTGGTAAAAAAAAAAGTAAGTGATTTTCCCTTAGTTTATTTAAGCAATGGAAAACGAGAAAGAAAACCAACCTGACCATATCATCTTTCACCTGTGAATAGAGAGGACGGACGAAGTGGTTTGCTTGCTAGCTTGTGTGTGGGGCTATTAACGATTTGAGTTGAATCGAGGTTTGTATGGTTCGAGTTCTGATTAATTAAAATAATTCTAAATTCGAATTTGACTTGAGTTTGATACGAGCTTGTTTACAAAAATAAAAGCTCGAACGGATGGCGAATATATAACTATCTAGAAAACACCACGCTCGATCTATTAGTATATTTTCAACAACTCAATTTAATGTCATGTGTTGTATAATTGTAAATCCAACTATTTCCGAAAAAGTCGTCATACCCAATTTTCTTAAGTCTAAGGAGATTGATAAGTTAATTATGGTGCTAATTACACTACTAGTCTCAAGTTAATACATGGATTATTCTCAAACCACACAATACGTTCACCTTGATTTAAGGATATAAATCCTTATTTAACACAAATACATCTTTTATTCACTCATCTTGGCCTTATGCCAATATTGACTAGCCATTACAAATCTCCAAAACAGTGCAACAAAACCACAAATAGGTGCAAGAACATAACCCAACAGAAACAAACGAACAACCAACAACAGGAACAGGAACTGAAACACACAGATAAAGATAATCACTTCCACAGAGCTAGGATGTGCATCCATTATTCAACATTAATTATTAGATTATAGTTTATGACAAAGTAGTACTTAATTAGTACGCATTTCAATCTGACTTGGGATATACACACACTCTCCAGCTTCTATTACAGCTGGTTTTCACTTCCTGGGTTCATC
Organism: Linum trigynum; assembly: GCA_964030455.1. Classification (NCBI taxonomy): domain Eukaryota; kingdom Viridiplantae; phylum Streptophyta; class Magnoliopsida; order Malpighiales; family Linaceae; genus Linum; species Linum trigynum. The sequence goes on along the minus strand of OZ034822.1, from coordinate 1,010,837 downwards.
TTCATCGTTGAGCTTGATGATGATTTTGATGGACTCTGGATCCTCCAAATACTTCTCAAGCATTGTGTATATGGCTTCGCTGCCATTTCGGATATTCACTTGGTACCCGCACTCCTTGGTCTTGTCATCGTATGCCAGAATCCTGTTGATCCCGGCCTTAATATCCTGTATATTCATGCATCCATTCAAAAACTAGGGTTAGACTACAGTTAATAACCGGTTAATCCAAATAACTTGAGTTGAGTGGGTGGATAGATATTTAAAATAGATCTTACACCACCAGTCAATTCATAAGGGTTTTCGTTTATACAGGTTCCGAATAGGAGAAAACCATGTGCTTCATAATTAAATGAAGATCCTTACAAAAGACCGTCTCTGTCACAGAAGGGCATGATACCAGTTAATTCCAATAACTCGTGAGTTGTTGAGACCAACTGGTTATTGGCATGATATCAGAGCCTTTTTTTGCAACGAGGGATCTCGTGTTCGAATCCTAATACTGATATGAAAAATAACTAACTTTTACGACTATGATAGTGTTAGAGAGTGGTATAAGATCCAGCAGAACCTTCTCCCAACAACTCGAGTTATTGGGAGCAACTGGTTCTTGACATGGTATCAGAGCTGGTTTGGCCAAATGGTCGTGTGTTCGAATCTCCACGACCCCTAATATTAACATTTGATTAAACCACAAGGAGAACCTTCTTCCAACAACTCGAGTTATTGGTAGCAACTGGTTCTTGACAGATAGAACATAACTCTCCCAATTACATAACACTACTAGTATAGTATAATATATACATAACCAAAAAGAATATCAGTGAAGTAGTTAAGCTAAAATACCGGTTGCTTGGCCTTCTCGAGCACAAAGGGGAGGTCGGACTTGATTTTCACCCTCCCATATATGCACCCGGTCATCTTGTTCCCGAACAGGAATTTAGAGAAATCCAACTTCAGCTTGTCGTCCGGGAAGATTCCTGCTCCACAAATTACTGTTTCTGCTTTGCCCTGATTGATCCGTCAATAGTTACCGTCAGTTAAAAAAGAAGTGACAGGATTTGAGGACAGTAATATACTAATATTAAAGAGTGAAACAATATATGTTGATTTAGTGTGTTATAAGATACCGGGAGAGCAGATTTCACGGCTTCGTTCATTAGGGCGTCGGAGCCGGAAGCTTCAATGCAGCAATCCGCACCCTTCCCGCCGGTCAGCTCCATCACTTTGTCGGACACCGTCATCGTACCCAACCCCTCCGAGTTGATGAAGTCGGTCGCTCAGAGACAGTGCCACTTGTCTCTTCCGCTCGTTCTTATCTATTCCGATGATCTTCCTCGCTCCAAGATCCTTGGCCGCGATCACAGACTTAAATACGACGCAAGAAAGTGGTTAATCATCATATATGCATGACGTATGGATCTCTCTCCAATAATTTGAGTTATTGGGAACATTGGTTTCTGACATGTTACTATATAGAGCTCGTTCACGTGTTTAAGTCCTTAAGATCCTAGAATTAACGATTGTATTTAAAAAAAAAAACACGTGGCATCTGATGGGCGCACCGCGCATGTACAGATTTCAATTCTATCAACTCGAATTATGTAGATCAGTTGGTTTATCACATATAGCATCAGAGCTTATTGGTATTTAAGGTCATGTATTTAAATTCTCACTACCTTCAATATTAAATGTTGAAATTAAAAAAAAAACATATGGTTTGATAAATCTGTGCAGATTTCAAAGACTTGTGGGAAAGATTTTTCATTTTACGAAGAGTGTAAGAAGGTGATTAATATCGTAAATGGGCTGGCTCGCTTACCGAGAGACCAACAGAGCCGGTGCCAAAGACGGCGACGGTGTCTCCTGGCCTGACGCGACCGTCGAGCCAGGCCGCGCCGTAACCGGTGGTGAAGGCGCAGGACAGGATGCAGCCGTGCGCCGGAGGGAAATCGTAGTCGTTGAGCTTGACGGCGTAGTTGGAGTCGACGACCATGTACTGTGTCCACGTGGAGCAGGCGAGGAAGTAGTAGAGAAACTGCTTCTTCCCGTCCTTGTCGACGAAAGAGAACCGGGAGCTGCCGTCGGGCTCCATCGGCGGGTCGTTGGCGCCGTACTTCTGGCAGACGTTGGTCCGGCCCGATCTGCAGCTGCTGCATTCCCCGCACTCCCCGTACGTCGGAGCGATGACCATGTCGCCGACTTCGAAACCTTTCGCTTCCGGTCCCAAGCTCTCCACAATTCTTTTCGTACAAAATAAAATTTGGGAGGAAGAGGGGAAAAAAACACATTAATTAGCCGGCCACATTTAGAAAGACCAATGGAATTAATATGTTGATAAGTCAACTATGTAAATCTAATGACTAATATTGGTATTGTCTAGCTACTGATTATATTTTTTTTCCAAGATTTATATATATTGTTACGTTGGTTTAGCAAGTGGTATGGTCTAATCGATTGTACAATCAGTTTATATCATTTTATACTCTTTTCCTACGTACCGTCCACGATCCCCGAACCAGCAGCAGGGTGGCGAGTACAGTGGCACAATAACTTGCACCTAGCCTTCCCGCCACCAGTTTATATCATTTTATGCTGGTTTTAGTAAAATATGTAGGAAAGTGGAAAATACAATATTTCAAACAAAATGTAAAACACTCATACTTTAATATAAGCAAACATCCAAAGTTTATAATTGAATCCAACAAATAACATAAAGATCTCAACATTCATAATTGAATCCATTTTATTATTAATTGAATTCATTAAAACTCCGTCATTTTATTTAAAGGTCAAAAATTTATCATAATGATCATACCAACAGCATTCCAGCCAATGGCGGACCCACGTATGTTTAGGGGTGTCTGGGGACACCCCCTAAATTTTGGAAAAACGATTATACAACCCCTAGTGGGAATTTACGAATGGACAAAAAAATTATAATTGATAATTGGGGACACCCTTAAAATTTGAAAAAATGATTATCCTACTCTCATATTTTAGTTTGCGTATGAGAATATAAGTGGTAGTTTGGGTAATTCAAACATAGGACACTATTATTATTAATAAACATAATTTCCACTAGGCTACAACCCATATGTTGTTCGATTTAAACACTGTGTAATAGTAAAATGTCATTCCCTATTTCTAATTATTTTCAAAACTTAACAATTAAATAAATTTCAAGCTACCCTTAATTTGTATTGATTTTATGGTTGTACGACAAGTGTTGAAAGTGTCTTTTCAACTTTGGATTACATTAAGAACATGTTTAGAAATCGAATATGTGATCAGTTCGCAAATGATTGTCTAGTATGATAGAGACAATTTTTTTGAGCACTGTAGACACCAAGTGTATTCTACAATTATTTCTGAATACGAAAACAAATCGTGAATTTTTTTAAGTTGTATGAGTAAGATATTTTCTTATTTAAGTATTATTTATTATTTTTTGAATTTATTTTTTGAAAGATGACATCCATATATAAAATTTCTGGGTCCGCCACTTATTCCAACCAATTTTGTAACTAAGTATTGGTTGTACCGTACGTACTGCATGTCACCAATCCTTTCATATAGTCTATCCTTCTATAGAATTCATGGGTCCATCAGTACATTTATATATTCCATAATGAACTTTATATTTTGAATTATAATTGGTTGTACCGTACGTACTGCATGTCACCAATCCTTTCATATAGTCTATCCTTTATATTTTGAATTATCTCGAATTTAATGCTGAATTTTATATTCCGTATGTCTTATAATTGATAACTAGCATTTCTGTAAATATTTAAAGAATTAGAGAACAAAAATTCTAGCTAAATTATGGTCTTACCCAACACCTTCATGCCCCAGAACTTTCGGGAAATGATATGGCTGCACATATACATATCAAACAAAGAGATATGTTATTAGACAATCATTTGAGGAAAGCTTGCATATAGATTATGTAAATATCAAAGGGTATCTCCTATATAGATTTTATATACCTTGGTCATGAACCCCCTGATGTTTGAAATATCGGTGTGACAGATACCGGCGGACAACATCTTGATTCTGATCTCCGTGTCTTGTGGCACATCTACCTGTATGTCCATCACTTCAATTACATCTTTGTAGGATTGCCCCAGCTTTTTCACTTCCTTACACACCACAGCTGCACATACATATATATACTACGTAACGTGAAAAACTATTACGAAATTATTATATAATGCGTCTATCTTATGTAAATATGGTGCGTACCCTTGCAAGTGATAACGCTAGCAGGTAGGGAACCCATTGTCTACTCTCAACACACAATTAGCTTCTTGACTATATAAATATGTTTTGAGTGGAGAGCAACAGTACTGCTATATCTTTGTGTGGTTTTGGTGAAATGAAGTTGCAGCTCTGGATCAGTTTATATAATAATCAGAAATCAACAGCGCTTTTGCTGTCGCTCTTTTTGCTCACTCTTATTTTATTGTCTCGTTTATTTTTTTCACACAATTTTAGAGAGTACATTAAAATAACACATGAAATAGCGGCTTATAATGGTTTTTCATCAAAATGAGGATAAGAGCATTGAAGAAGGTTCTAGCAATGGCATTGCAAACTTTATGACTCTCTTGTTCCAAACATTGTTCTTAAATAAAAAAGTGTGTCAAGAAAGAATATGAAATAACGGGCTTAAAACATTGTCAAAGAAAATTGATGAATAATCGACTATGTTTGGGATTCAATGTCATGTTCAACCAAGAAGAACATTAGGAGAAAGCATAAAACATCATGTTGTAGATAAGAGTTGGATCATCGCTTATATGCATATTTAATAACTTGTGTCGTTCCTTTATATTAAACGCTACCTTGCGTGATTGGGTGAACTCATGAGTTGAAAGATTAATTAGTTTGAAAATCATAAAAAATATATTAACACAAAGTGGTTCATTTGTTTTATATGATAGACTTCATTGTTGTTCACATATTGAGTAGTAAGTGAGCATAATTTGACGCAAAAAATTAAATAAAAATCAAATTCATGTTAAATGGTTTCTTAAATTATTAATGAATTAGTGTATTTATGAATAATATAATTATATTTGTTTGTTTCTATTAGCTGGTTGATTACCAAAATAAATGAAAGTGGTGTAACTTTTTTGTTGATAGAAATCTGCTAGAACTATTATTGATCAGCGGACTTATCATGAAAGTGGTGTAACTTAGTAAAACTCTAAAGCAACAGTGATGTGACTTAAGCTTTATATAAATTAATTAATTAACAATAATAATAAGAAACTTTCCCAAAATTGGATTTTAGCGTCGAGTTTTTAGGTCTGAACTTGGCTTTAAGACATTGCCAATAAGTCACTATTGCAACGCGGCGTGAAATTAATGAGAGAATTAATTGTGTCTCACGGGTGGTTGGGTGTTTGATTTTGATATTGTTGACGGATGAGTTGGATGAGTTTTGATGTCAAATTCAACCACTCACTTATTAGCGGGTTGGAATAATTGTGACCCACAATCCACCCACATATTTTTGCGGGTTGGGTTGGGTTGGGTGGGTGGCAGATGGATGCGGTTGGCTTGCAGGTCAACCAACAAAACAATTCTCCAACTAGCTATTAAGAAAGTTGACTAACATTTATAAGTTCATAGCAAATTAGTAAGATTGTATCAATAATTTGTGATTTTGATGCAATAATAATTTATAGTTTGCATCCCAATATTTAATGATTATTAACAATAATTTGCATACCAATATCTAATATCTAATGGATATTGCACAACACAATGACCCATAATAGTAGTCAAAACTATTATTTATTCTCCACATTTTGAAGTATATGATCAGACTGTAGTGGAGTTCGAAAATATGATGAATATTTGATACTATAAGAAATAACATTTTTTCATGTAAAAATAGAATGCATGTCATATGAGTGACCCGCAATACACCCACCACCCACCAACATTAGTGCGGGTGAGAGATTTACCAATCCGCAATCCACCCACATCAATCACCCACTGCGTGCGGCTCGGGTTATTTGCGGGTGGATCGATATCAATCCACGGATTAACCACCCATGTGCCCACCCGTAGTTTATATGGGCGGAGCTAGTTTATGTTGTCTTTGTCACAACCTCACAGGATAGGGATAATGTTTGGGAGGGAAAAATACTCCATATATATGTGAATCCAACACTGTAACTCATTACATCATAACTCCTTACTTGTTTAATAATTGAGAAAAAAGTAATTAGTTTGTTTGGCGTAATATAATGATATTTTGACACTACATCATAACTCATTACTTGTTTAATAATTGATAAAAAAGTAATTATTTTGTTGGTTTTTATTAATGATGGTACTATTATTCGACAACAGCTTGTTGTGTATTATCATGATGTTATGGCTAATAAGAGATTTTCTCTAGATTGAAAGGAATTAATGAATTATCTCGAGTAATGGTGGAGACAAAAGTGCATCAGTCATATTTGTTAGTTTATTTTCTTCTGAAGTTATTTTTTATTCTACCAGTTTCAAGTGTATGTGTAGAAAGTGCATTTTTAGCTTGAGCTATATTAAGATCAAGCTTCAAAATTGAATTGGTGATTAGTTTACTAATGATTGTTTAGTGGAATACATTGAAATATACTTACTTAAAAGTGTAGACAACAAATTTATTTTCCATTTCTTTCAGAATATGCAAATTCGTCATTGCTGTTTATGCAAACAATAATTGTATTAGTAAGTTATTTTTGTATCTCTGAATGAATTATTTGGATATTATTAGTTTTAATTATATTTGTTAAATATTTATTAATTAAATATTTATATACTTATATTCTGAAAGAGGACAAAGGTAGTTTCAAATCCTGCATTCGTCACTGATTGTTGATCCCAAGTTTAGAGAAGTGTGTTTCAATATGTTTGAGGTTCAGTGAGCATTGATTTTTTTTTTATTATCGTCTGCCATAAGTTAAGTTTTCAAGATGAACACCCACAAAAAAGACCTGCGATTGTGGTCAGCGAGGACCTACTCCAAAGCTCAAGTCGGTGTTTAAGAGGAGACTGCCCGAGAGTGACGTATTGAACCAACTCTAGATTCAACCCGAAAATGAACTATAAAAAAAAAAGTATAAATGAGAGTCTTGCTTGCTCCTGACGTGGGTTGTGCATCCTTTATTAACTGTATATAACGAATAACATGATAACATTACATTTATCACCAACCAACTTATTTGAGTACAATGGTTGGTTAAATGGTTAGTATAAATAACATGTTACAACAAACACATACAAAATTAAACAAGAAAAACAGAGAAAATCACTTACCTTTCTCTTCTCCATTTCACGTGTATCAAGTGGCCTAAAAAAGGATGTGGGAAAAAAGAAAGTGATGACACCTCCACTAAATACTAATAGAGGTTAATTATTGGAGGAAAAGGAGAAGCTTTACTTGCTTGGCTTCCCCACGCCACGCCACGTGTAAGTGAATGGGAAAATGAGTCAGCAAGGGGATCTTCTCTTCTGTAAGCAGTGGACGTGGCTGCGTTATGATTTGTTTTGGCTGTAGATGGTGGAGAATGATATGCCTCCATTGAAGGAAACAGGAGAAAGGAAGAAAATAAGAATGAGGAACCCTAGAAAGGCTACTATGATTAGGGCGGTAAATGAGCCAAACTATTTATAAGCGGTTTGACGTTTTTATTCGGGAAAAACTTGTTTGTAACTCGACTTGTTAATAAACGAGTCGAGTTTGATCTCATCCTTGATCAGCGCGAGCTAGCTCGAGTCAATGGTTCATTGAGTACAACTAGCGAGCTGCCTCGTTTTCGTGTGAATGAGTTGGCTCGATAGTGTGGTCAGCAAGTCATTCCGACTTGCGACTTATGAGCGAATCAATATATGTAGCTTATGATGTAGCTTATTAATAATTCATACATTTATTAGATTAAACATATCTCATAATATATAATGGGTTTAAAACTTTGAATATGTGATCAAATAGATAACATTTATAATTTGAAAGAGAAATTATGTATGTAGACTTACAAATGAGCCGAGCTCGAGCTCTCGTTTCTTTAACTAGTCAAGCTCAAGCAAAAGCTTGCTCGTTAAGGAACAAATCGAGATCGAGATACAAACGAAATTTGGTGAGCTGTGAACTTGCTGTGCTCTTTTCCATCACTTTCTATTTATATGGACACATAAGTCAAACACTGCAGTAGAAAGGAAAAAGTACAGATTGATAGGTGAATGGGCCTTTATGTTCTCGTTTAAGCCATTTTATGGGCTTCATCACCTGCAGCCCATTCATTTATAACCGATTACCATTTCTCTTCCATATTTGAACATGGATCTTCTTCTCTTGCTGACAGAAAGCAATTGGCCCAACTGTCAATCACCGAAGCCCAGTGTGCTCGGCCTGCTGGCAAGTCCAATTATAGCTTGGCCGCTGTATCATCGTCGTCACGGGAAACAGTTTCCATTCCATTTGCCAGTTCATACAATCTACGGGCGAATTCCACAACAATCTCCGACGCACAAATTACTCGGAGCAAGGGGAAAATGTCGATTTCGCAGAAGCTCAGGATGTTCATCGTCCAGGAACCCGTGATAGCAGCCTCATGCATCATCGGCGGCATCGGTGAGTTTTTCGATCGCTCGTAACCCTAGAATCTGGACTCCGATTTCATCTTGGACTTGAAATTTTTCACTTGCTAATTTCACGATTCGCTCTGTTTGATGAGGTCCTAATTGTGTAGAACGAGTTCATAGCTTTAACTTGCCTTTGTGACGGCTGATGTTTGTTCATGGAGGTTAGCTGGTAGTATTTCTGATCCTGTGATTGCGCAAGAGTTCGATTTGGTTTAGGCTTTTCTCCTACGCGATGTGATGTCGACTTTCAAATCTATCCCATTTCATTTGGCAAGTAGTAGGAGCTCCGGAATCATTAATCTTCCGGCCTTTTGGTTTACAACACTGATAATGGTCATAACTCATAAGCTACGATCGTCCATTTTTCTTAAGGTCGTATTAAGGGGAAGGGTGTTTTGCGAGGATAGTATGAGACCATGGATCAAGAAGTTCTTTTGCAATGTGTTCTCTTTAATCTTTGGGTTGAGGAGAAGAAGTAACAAATGTTTACATCAATAGATTGTGCTGTAGGATCTAGTCAGTTAATCTTTCGCTGTCACCTTAAGCCGCCACACAGAAATGTGATAAGACTTCAACCCTGGCAGATTATAACGAGAAATGTTGTCTAGTGGTCATTTTGTATCATGGCTTCCAGCCTCTTTGTATGCAACGAGACTTTGGTAAGTCTAAATGTGACAATAGTGTTAAGTGGATTACCTGAAAAAGAACATTAGAACAGTTCTGAGGGCCTTGCTATTATGTTACCCTGCAGAAAATAAAGTGGTGGAGTTAAGTTAAAGAATCATTCGTGATAAGGATCTATCAATGCATTTCCTTTGGTTGAGTTAATGTTCAGGAAGTTGCTGGTGCTAGTTGGAATAGCAGCAATTGATGGTAGTTGTGGGGTGGCTGTTATCACAGCATCTAAACCTGCACATCATGCTGGTTATTTTTTCAGATAGTTTCTCTGCTTATGCTCGATACTGCTCGTTTTATTTTTTTATATTAACATTTTCCATTTGAAGTATTTCAGGTCTTTTCCTTCCTGCTGTTGTTAGGCCCATGCTAGACTCCTTCGAAGCAGGGAAGGAAGTATCTCCGCCTCCGTTGAGTGATGTGAGTATCAACTGGCATGCTATATGTTTCGCTTCTTCTCATTTGAACTTGTTTTTTCTCTTCTATCTTGTTCTGTTCTGCTTCTACCTTTCCCGTCATTCACGTTACTAGTCTGAGAAAGGGCATATCTAAAAATGGCTTACTGTGTCTGTATGCTGATATCCTGAATATAATAAAATTCTGGGGAGGCATTCTAGCTAGTTTTCCTAAAAGTTGCTGCTGCTAAGTTCGAAGACAGATCCTCCTGTAGCTATCAATGGCGCTTGTGCGCTTCCAAAGCTTATTAGTCATTAGTATCATGATCATGAAATTCAGTAGTTAACTTGGCGGTGAATGGCATTGCAACAGAGGGCTGGAGTGTCGCCAAGTTGGAATGTTGCAAAGCGATTTATTGCCCGAGAAACTAATATGAAAAAAAATTTGCAACTGTATTCTTGCATTTTCCTCTTTCTGAGCACTGATGTGCTGCATTATTGTAGGTGGTCGCCGGCGTCACTGGTAAAAAGCAGTGATGAACCATTCGTTCAAAACAGGCAAAGAACTCGAGGATTGCGACCAAACCCTTGTTTAAGAACTAAGGATTTACTCTTGTTTCTTTTTTTTGGATAACCTGCATATTCAGCCTAGCATTGGCAGTTTTTGGTGCATGATTTATGAATAAGAATGGCTAGACTGGAGATTTTCTGTGTGGAGTTTGCTTTTCCCAGTGATAGACTGGAAATGCTGGTTGGATTGCTCAACAATTGGTTTGAAGGTCAGCTCATTTCGAGTTAACATGTCTCTTGTTATCAGAAAGGTGTAGTCTTTAGGTCATGGAGCCTTTGTTTCCCTACTTGAAATGTTAGGGGTCGTTTGCTTGATGGATTTGGGTCATGGATTTGGGACTCAAATTCCAAGCATGATGGATTTTAGCCAAGTCCATTGTTTGTTGTCAGGTGTTAAATCCATGGGGGTCCACGGATTTATTCCCTTTTTTGGATCCAAATCCGTGGACCCCACGAACTTGTAAATCCCACATATTGGGGTGAGATTTGTAAATCCTTGATGGCTAGTTATATTTATAGCAAATTCATCATAATTATATCATCAAATCTATCATGCAAACAATAGACTCTTCAAATCCATGATGGTATAAATTCCTCATAAGTCTAAAGGTTTTTTTGAGCCAAAAAGCCTCATTTTTCAAATCCAACAAGCAAACGACCCCTTAATTGCTACTTGAATAAGATTGGACTTCGACGTACTCTTGATGACAGTTATCTAGCTCTTATGCATATTGTGGGGAGCGAACCCCGCCCAAAAATTCGATTTTGTAATCTCCAGATTGAAAGTCGGTGAAAGTCCAACCTTTGAATTCACCAACCATACGTTTGAAATTTTCACACGTTGGTTTAGTCTTACCCTTTTTTTAGATCAATCATTAACATTGAGGATCATAATCCCTATAACGCAAAGTGGATTTTTCCCTAAATCAGTGCTTTCCTTCTTGCTTGGCCCGTCCAACGCAAATTTGTTCGTTGTGCGAGCCTTTTTCTTACCATTTTTTGGTTGTTTTTATACGATTTTACTACAAGATTACGTTGTAGAAAAACACGACTTCTAACCCCTAAAATGAAATAGTTGATTTGACGCTCCTTATTCAACCATTGACAACTGAGATCATAAACAAACTAACTGAAACCTAATGGTCTCAAAGCATATTGGGAAAGTAACCCATAAGGAATTGATGGCGGGATTGTTTGGTTTTGGTGATAGTTAAATAGATGCATTGTTAACAATGCATGCAATAATAATATACATGCATATAAGAAAATTGATGTATTGTAGTTTACAACGTTTGGTTTCTGTGACAGTTATTTTAGTATTTAAATAAGATATATTGCTTTCTGGGTGAAATGTCACTTTTATCCTTTGTTTTTAATATAAAAAAGCAAAACACATCAAAAGGTAGGGAGATAGTTGAAAGAAGAAAACACTTCAACAATCTCAACAATCTCACCAAAAAGTTGAGATATTACTATCACTCATTTTGAGTGATAGTTTCCATCACATCAAACAAACAATGCATGTATAGTTTGTGCAGAAAATTCAAAAACACAATGCATTGTGGACAATTCATGCATTGTAACTATTCCAATCAAACAATCACCAAAACCAAACGACTGAATAAGAGAAGAGCAAAAGCACCATTTACCTAGGCATCTACAAGAAAATTAAAAAGTAATTGCGTTATTGTGAGAAATTCAATTATAAATCTATATATCTTTCATTCACACCCCCAATTATCCCAAGCCTTATTTTCATCCATGCTTGTGAGTTGTGACTAGGGATGGCAACAAAACCCGAACCCATGGGTATCCTACCCGACCCAACCCGGTCAACGCTGGTTTTATCCGCGTTGACGGGTTTCGGGCCGGGTTTGGGTTTAAACATGTACACTATTCATCGGGTTGGGTTGGGTTTGGGTTTAGGGGTACCCGACCCATGGATACCCGCCCACACTTATTTCGTCGCCCTACTCTCCCCAAACCTACCCTAATTCTAATTTTCTCTAATCTAACTCTCACTACACTTATTCCTTGTGATTTTATTTAGTGTAATTGTGATATTTTTGAATCTTCTAGAATGGTGTTTTATGTATGGATAATTTGTATGAGGAAATTAATATTTGAATTTTATTTTGATAGGAACTTGTTATTGTAAATTTTTACTACAAAAACCCATGGGTACTTATGAACCCGCGGATACCCAATGGGTTGGGTTGGGTTAGAGTTTTCTAAATCTAGTAAATTTTACCCCGAGTTGTTTTGACAGATAAATCCATGGATTTGGGTTTGGGTTTGACAAAATCCGACCCATTGTCATCCTGACCCTATAGAAAGACAAAAGAGGGGCAGCTGAAAAAGGTATCTAATAAGCCTAATAGACAGAAAGCTGTAACCTAATACATATTGATGAGATTGAAAACTAACATCCTACAAAGTTAAAATTAAAGAACCAAAAGGGGATCACAATGGTGGGATCGATTGGAAGGAAGTCCACTAACTGACTTAAAAAACAACATTAATAATTGAAGTAATCACATTCTGATAATCAGCCTCCCACCCACTCACCATCTTCAATTAAACAATGTGTCCTTTAATCTTGATTAAGAACCAATACACATATATTCATATACATTTCATCTCTGTGGGGGAGAACATTAGGCTTTATGCCAAAATGTTTAATATTCCACGTGGACTCCAGATAGGAGAATATACACATGTCAATTAACCGCAATCTTAGCAGGCTGTAATCATTCATCATCATCTCTTTCCCTTTGCTTTTTTGCTTCCTCCTCATTGTTTTATTGGGAAGAAAGTTGATTTGACAAGATTCTCGATCGTCTTCAACATCACGATGAAAGAAAAATTGTGAGTGGAGGGGATGCTGGTTTTCTGATCATCTCTTGTGATGGCTGACATGAACCTTCTAAGGTTTTTTTCTTTCTTTCTCTCTTCCTAACTAACTGATTTTCTTATTGATCGGGTTCTTTTTAGGGAAAGCTGATCGAGGAATGAGTTGGTTGGGTGGGTTATCAGGAGTTGGAACCGAATTAGTTGTTATCATGAAAGTTATAAGGGGAGTTTAGTTTTTTAGATGAAAATGGTTATAATGAAAGATATAGTTTAGTTACGTTGTTCATATACATATGAGATGGATTTGTAATATTTTTTGTGTATGGATTCCGGCTAAGGTTCGTAGTGTATGATAGATATGTAAACATCTTGCAAAACATGTCCTCAAAATATACTAACTGAGGATGGCTTATATTTTGTCAATGTAAAGTATTTATGCAAAAATTGATGCACATGATGTCTCGTATTCTTTACTTTATCCATGATAAATGTAGCTAGTTACTTCACAATCATAGTGACATATAAGAGCATGCGGTTTAAACAAAATGCTTCGTCTTTAGTTCGTTTGATGAAGAGATTGCAACGGGTAAAGGGTTCTACATAAAGATCTCATTTTCAACACACAAGTAGTTGGAGGAGTTGGGTATTGTAACATATGTGCCAGCATAAGTCTAGTTGAGTATTGTAACATATGACTCAAAAACGAAGTAGTTCAAGGATTAAAACACAAACCCAAAAGCCAAAAAGAAGGCAAAGAGCCCAAACTCTCCATAGTGTCATAAAATGGAAATGTTTAAGGATTCCATGTGTGTGGAAATGTGGAGGAATGTGAGATCGATTAGTGGACACACGATCCGAGTCAGCAAGCAATTAGAGAAGAGCTAATTAAGCTAACTAATTACAGTAGCTTTTTCCACGTGCAGTGCAAACTCTCTGCCAACTCCTTTCCAGGAACCAATCAGTTCCCAACATTTGATATCTTTGTCTTTATGTTGCTGACCAAACATATACCTTCATATACATCTTTAATTAGATTCTTCATTTGTGCGGGGAAAAAGGCCCTTTTCTGCTCTCCTTTAATTATCTCTTTAATTGTCCTTTTTCATGTTCCATTCATCTGTTCTTTGCCCCTTAATCTATGCTTATTAACTGAAGTGGGTACTGTTGTTTATCTTAACATCGAGAAAATTTATGGTTCATGGATATGATGTATGTTAACTAGTTCAGAAGAGACCATATTTACTATGTTGAGGACATAGTACATTTAACGAATGGGTGAGATGGTTCATATATGCATATTTTTATAGTGTAAAAGCTCATACCCAAGCCTCCAAACCAGACGTATTGTCCCTAGCTCGATCTCGACTCGCTGATCGGAGAACAAAAATCTCATGACTCTCAGTCAACAACAAATAAAATTATTCACGAAAATTGAAAATCAACGTTTCGAAGGTGCCTTAAACTGACTCACAACTTAAAGCTGACTAGCCTAACTTAATTTCCAATTCCAAATATGAGCACTGAAATTCAAAAACAACCAAGTATTGTGATCAGCATTCTAATATCGAGGAATTAATAATCTAGTGATACAAAAATGTAACATGAACATATATAACTCTAACTTACATACCGTTTGGTACCAAATAAATCAAGAATTCATTTCATTGTAAAATGAATTACCTTGTAGAATTCATTGTCAAATGAAATCTTATGTTTGGTATATTATATTCAAATCCTTAGAAATAAAATGAAGTGTCGTGTAGAAAATGAATTCTTGTGTTTGGTATGTCACCATATGTATAAGTAATTTAGTTAATAAAAGAGGACAATCATGTCATTCTATTATAATTAGTAAATACTTGCGGAATTCATTTAGAAATTCTATCTCAATTTTTCGAAATTGCTATAACTAATTCCAATTCCGTAGAATTCAAATTTTAGAATTGAAAATGAATTCTTTTAATACCAAACACAAAAATATTTCATTTCAAAAATATTTCATTTATACCAAACGATAACTAAGAAAACAACATTCACCCACTAAATGTCTAAATATTGGGGAATCAACATTCTCCCACTAAGAAAACAATAAATTGCAGAGAACCAATCGGATAAAAAAATGTTTTATCTTCAAATATTATATTGGGGAAATCTCCAACATGAAACCTAGTAAAGATTTCTATGTTCTCCACAAATCACAGCTCAGATTTCTTAGATGCTTTCTCTTTTCTTTTCAGGTTATTCCCATGATCTCCTTTTAACTAGAATAATAACAAAAGAATTGTTGACTGCAAAAATCATGGAGGCAAAAAAACTAGTTTCCAAGATACCATTTTTATCATTAAAGATGTCATCTCTACTAGGGGTGGCTATTTGGACCGGGACCGGATTAAAAACCGGAAACCGGACCGTATAACTCGAACCGAGACCGGACCGGGACCGGATAGTAAACAATCCAATCCAATCTTTGGGCTTAGATTTGAGGTAAAAAACCGGATAAAGACCGGATAAGAGAGCTCAACACCCAAAACTTAAGGGTAATTTGCATAAACGGTCACAAACCTTTGCACTTAGTACAAAACTTAACCAACTCCTCACCCTTTAAGGCCTTAGGCCACTCAAATCCCACAATATCAATGTAAAATCAAGACCGAATTGGGACCGGACCGGATCAAAACCGGACCGGATCAAGACCGGACTGTATCCAATCCAATCTTCGGTCCTTATATTTTCAAAAAGACCGGACTGGACCGGATCAATTTGGGCCAATTTAACCGGACCGGACCGTATAGCCACCCCTAATCTCTATTCATATGGACCAATCATCTCCTGGCAGGCACCAAATAGAATACACTCGTTAAACATTTCAAATCCTAACAAATTAGGGTTAAAAGTGATTAAGCAAACCACTGAGAGAAATGATTCAAATAATAAGATATAAAATTGGGGTGGTATGCTCTCAGGTTCAAGTTTGATAGTTTATCATTGTGAAATTAATATACTAGTAACTATTGATAAGATTGTGATTTCGAATCATTCGCTTTTTATGAATTTGGTGGGTATTTTTTGTCAAAAATCAATTCGTTCTAATATATCGAGTTGTCGAAAGAGGTTCAACTATGGATTATACCGTTATACCATTTACTAACATAGTTTCTCAAACGAAAACAAACTCATTGGGTTGAAGTTTGCACGAATCCAAATACTTTATTTCCTTTTTCATTCTTCTTTGGCACATACGGTTGAGATCGGAGGTATTTGGCCCCCAATAGGGATCTGGGTTTTGAGATCCTTGGGAAATCCCTCATCTTAATACCCTCATTCTCCTTTAATCCCTCATCTTAACTTGGGCTCATCATGCTATACTCACGGGGGAAGGGGGAAAATGAGGGGTATATGCTTTACAGTAGCTACCATTTTACTGGCTTTCAAGGAATAGAACATTAATCGAAATCTGTCGTAATTCGAATACAAGGACAAGACCTATCTTTCGAGGACATATTAAGAACCAATCGGTCACAATAACCCAGAGTAGTGAAGCAAAAAGGTTGGGTCGTTTGGATGAGGAATACAAGGTCTCGTTTTGAGTCAATTGTGCTAGATTGATCCGTTTGGCAGCTAAAAATTTGGATGAAGCAATTTGGCTGGGAAATTTTGAATTGACTCATTTTGAGCCAATTACAATTGTCTGGGGTGGGGGCAGGTAATCTGAATTGACTCGTTTTAAATGATTCGTTTTGTAAAATGAAACAATTGATCAAATTGTCTCGTTTTACCATTGATCCATCCAAACGACCCTTAAAGAGTAAAGAGAGTGGCAGAAGCAAGTTGTGGGGGGCACAGCCCACAGCCAGCCAGCTATTCGTCATAATATTCGACGGGGAAAGAGAATCTGTGGTGTACATGTTTCACTGTGCGTGGCCATTTTGGAGGGAAAGGAGGGGGATCGATGCTCGTTATATATAAAAAGCTCGAGAGGACGTACGCCATTGAAGAGAGGCAAAGAAAGATATAGTTTTCGAGAGAGGAATTTTCTTTTTTAGCTGAAGAAGATCTGAACTTGCAAAACAACCTCGAAGCTAGTCCATACTAGTGGGAGGTTGGTTTTTGCTCGAGCAAAATTTCCAACCTTTGTTCCCTGATTTGGTCCCCGTTGTTTTGGGTTTCGATCAAATAGGTCCAATCCAAAAGTTTTGTAAAGCTTAATCAGCTAGGAAATCTTCTTTTTTTTTTCGTTTGTGAATAGAGAGAGCTATGGCGAGAGGGAAAGTTCAGATGAAGAGGATCGAGAATCCGGTGCACCGGCAGGTGACCTTCTGCAAGCGCCGGGCGGGGCTGCTGAAGAAGGCGAAGGAGCTGTCTGTGCTTTGTGATGCTGAGATTGGTGTCCTCATTTTTTCTGCCCATGGAAAGCACTATGAACTTGCCACCAAAGGGTACTTTTGTCCTTTCCCTTAAACTCTCTCTCTCTCTAGATCTCACTCTATTTTTGTATTTGTATTGCTATGAATACTATACTTCATCATCATGGTAGAATAAGAATCTAGCTCATGAGTTTTCTTGAACTAGTGTTTTTTTATTTTGGGTAGAAGTCTTGAACTAATTTTGATTAGAGGAGATGTGTGATTGGGGTTGGGGTATTTATAGGTTTGACTCTTTAAAGAATGTTTCATTTAAGTATTTGTTTAGAAATTAAGTTAAAGAAAATAAAAAATAGCTGATCGAGGTACGAGAAGTTGAAAGCTAACGTTAGGAAAATATATGCATTACTATCTTGAATACTGCGGTCGGATACTCATGTTATAAATTTTCCCGTGAAGAATGAAAAAACATGAATTATTACTACAACTGCGTTAATTTTTAGAATTTTCAAATCTAAGCAAACTTGACTTTCTAGGTGTGTGTATATAAAAGTTAACCCTAAAATAAGGGGTTCGAATATCTCATTTACAGATTTATGTAATAAGCATAAGAAAATATGTTTGAATCCGATACATTAATATTCATACATAACCATATCATGCTTCAAATTTAGTTCATCAAAATCCTTTACCACAACAATGTGTAAATTATAAAACCCTCAATTCAAGTCCATTATTTGGGACGTTGATAATTAAACTTGATCTCATTTTATATATAATTAGAAACAATGTATAATCCACCTTTGCCACAAAACCATTAGCTAGCCTTCTATTTTTCAACCATTTCACTCGTGTAACAAGTAAAAACTAAAAAGTAATAGCATAGATGATTTGTTTTTCAATTTATTTATGTGGACATAAGGTAAATAGTAGAAGGGAACACGCGTCACGTATACATGCATGTAAAGTTGACGACGAATTAATATTTATTTATTATTACTAACTGTGTATTTCTTTTTTTTCTTTTTTAATTTATCCTCGGGTGAAGGACAATGCAAGGGCTCATAGACAAGTACATGAATTCCAGCCCGGCTGCCGCTGCGGGTTCGGGTGTGGGCCTGGGTATGGCTGCGGGTTCGGGTCAGTCAGCCGACCAGTCCAAGGACCCTAATCAGGTATTTCTGGCGTGCGTTAACTTTTTGTACACATAGTGGGTTTCGCTATTTAAATGTTGAAGTAATCGAGGTTTATGGAGCATCGTATTTATACTCTACCTTCTAATGTTTAAAGTATATGATTTGATAGTTACTAAGTAGGGTTGGCTCATTATGTATAGGGTCTAATATCATCCTCCAAAATCTCATTAATTCAAATCCAGCTAATATTTTTACAAAAAAAAACATGATACCCTAAATTTACCTTGAATACGATAGATATAATTGTATATAGAAAATTTCATTATACCCCAGAAAAATTTGAGAACTAAACTACAAAATATAAAAGAAATACTTGGTGGGAATTTAGGTCAATCTGATTTGTCTTATCAAGTTTTAGACTACATGTTGAAACAATACACACACTACACAAACACAGGGAATAAAGTGAGATTGTCTTTTCAAAGCATGCTATATATGGTAATTGGTACACATTATGATGGAGCACATATTATTCTTTGACCACAAAGCATGCCATATATGGTAATTGGTACACATTATGATGGAGCACATTTTATTCTTTGACCACAAATGTGAGGTTGTCTTTTCAACAAGAATTGTATACTTGTCACATTATAATTAGGAATTCTTATGCTCTAATAAGTACTCCAGGTGTTTGGACCCTTACCCTCCTTTTATTGGTCATTTCATTACCCTCTTGGTTTTTATAAGATGCCCTAATATTATCAAAACTATCAATCATACAATTTAGAGATATCATATTATCAACAAGAAAAAAAAATTATTATGAATATAGAGATATCATGTGTACTTAATTAACTAGAGGATAATATGTATGTGGTGCATCTTTTCATATAAAATGGTATTTTACTAGTTTCATTTGATTTTTTCTTTAAATGTAATAAAAATGAGACTTAAAATATGGAAAATGGAGTAGGAAAAATATTGATAGGTAATGGTGACGTAGAATATCGATATATGTACATCTTGCATGCAAACCGAGCACTATATCCTATGAATTGCATCCACGTTTCTCTCAATTTTAATTTTGGGAAATCTTGCATTCAAACCGAGCACTATATCATATGAGCTACATCTACTTTTCTCTCAATTTTTAATGAAATTTTGATTTGATTATGTGAGTATGAAAAAAAGTCATGGATTGTGGAGATGGAATAAAAATGAGACTTAAAATATGGAAAATGGAGTAGGAAAAATATTGATAGGTAATGGTGACGTAGAATATCGATATATGTACATCTCGCATGCAAACCGAGCACTATATCATATGAATTGCATCCACGTTTCTCTCAATTTTAATTTTGGGAAATCTTGCATTCAAACCGAGCACTATATCATATGAGCTACATCTACTTTTCTCTCAATTTTTAATGAAAATTTGATTTGATTATGTGAGTATGAAAAAAAAAGTCATGGATTGTGGAGATGCAGGGTATCGATCCCCATACCTCTCGCATGCTAAGCGAGCGCTCTACCATCTGAGCTACATCCCCTTTGTGTTATTTAAATGATTAATTTATAGTCCAAAACATTCTTCATATTTTCTGATTTTATGGGTTATGTTGTTCTAGAGGTTACTTATGTACCAATAAGATACACCGATATAAAATATTTGAATTGTGTACACATATAGTGTTTTAGACAAACATAATTATTATGTATAGATATGTTCATCCACTAACATTTGTGAGCATAAGCAGGATGCCAAAGAAGAGATCACCATGCTGAAGCAAGAGATCGAGACTCTTCAGAAAGGGCTCAGGTTGTTAATTATTCTGTCATTTTAATTTTCTCTATGTTCAAATTTTATTAATTAAAATTAGAGATTAAAATACAATAAGAGAGAATTATCATGGAAATTCAATAACGCAGGTACATATTTGGAGGAGGAGCTTCAGAAATGAACTTGGAGGAGTTGCTGGTGCTGGAAAAACATCTCGAGATTTGGATTTGCCAAATTCGCTCAACAAAGGTGTCTATCAATATTTTTGCTTTATTTGCTCACAATTTTGTTGAATTATTCAACAACAAAAATTCTTGAAATTTTATCATAATTAATTAGTTTAGCTACTAATTAATCACATTTTTCGATCCCTTAATTCCCCCAGATGGAGATCATGTTTAAAGAGATCCAACTGTTGAGGAACAAGGTTTGGATCTCCCCCCTAAAACTTTGTTAATTAATATTACATTTATCATATTTTTAATTTCCATTACATTCGTCGATAATGTTTTTCTTCCGTCTGAAATAAGTAAGTAATAATTTTTTTTTTGACAATGTTACAGGAGGGAATCCTGAAAGCTGCAAACCAGTATTTGTTAGATAAGGTACTTACTTTACTATGTTAACTCACTGCATGATGTTAAAAATAATTAACTTTGAGATATTAATTGCATATTTATTTCTTAACCCCCTGAAACTAATTAGAGAATCAATTTCTTTTTTTGGCAGATGGAGGAGAATGTAGAGTTTACTAACATTCAGGCAGTGATGGGTAATATTCCATACCCACTAACTGTACAAAACGAAATCTTTCAAATTTAGGGATTAGTACTGTATTTTAATCTCTCTATCTATCTAGTAACTATATTTTCCCCTCCTCATTTATGATAATAACTATATATTATAATTGGGGAGGGTTTGTTTGGTGTAATGCAAGTTTTTTATTAATCTTTCAATGTAATGAATTGTAAAGCGCAATCAGCATTGTGCGTGGTGACTTATATTCGTATGTAATGTCAAATGATAATTATGTTTGTAGTATTAAGCCATGGGGCTTAAATGTATGTTACCATGACTACGGATTTGTGTCATGCTTCATTTTCCTTTTTACAAACATAGAGATATTGTCGTATTAAGCGGAAACCTTTCAATGTGATGTTTTTCAGATAAGGATATTCTTTTGAGTGGAAGATTTTCGTTGCTAAGTGCCACTCTATTATGTTAACAAATCAGTCAATATCTACAAAAAAAATTTCTTAGGTCTCATTTCTCAAGTCAATAATCAGTTTTGAGACCGTACAAAATCCCAATAAGTTTAACTTCTGTCTTCTCCCACCTTCTCAGTTAACTATGAAAGGTTTGATAAAGCGACCACATTCCCCCCTTAAGGCCTTTCTTGGCGATATCCATCGTATCGAGATTATGAGAGACATTGCCAACTCCAAACCCCGCCTATATTATGCCCCAAAAGGAGTACATTGAAGGAGGGTGAAAGCTCTTCACCATTCAAATATCCCTTTCCTAATACTAATTTCATCTGACCACTTTTATCTTCAAATATTTCGTCTCCGCTCGATATTTACTCTTCGAGAATGCAGATCAAATCTATAGAATGGGGAATAACAGAGCAGAAAGCTCAAGTGAAGATTGAAGGCAAAGTGCAGCAGTGATGATTGAAGAAGAGCTGCTGAAGAACAGAAGAAGAACAGGGCAGAAACGTTTCGTTTCTGCCTTCCCCTCCACCTAGCTTAGGCGATGGTTAAAACGACGACGTGGAGACCTGAACTAACCGTTAGGTGGAGACAAGAGGCCAATGGAATGAAGACAAGTGGCGAATGGAATTTATGTTTGTTTAAATTACAGTTTTAACGGACAATTCAAGTTTTACTGTTTGTTTGTCTTTTTCTCTGCTGAACACCAGTATATAATGAAATGATCAGAGACCCTAGCACTTTGCGGGTTTCCTCAATAATTTGCTCGCATTCTTCTCCCTCTCTTTAACCTGCTGCAACCCTAGCAGCAAGGTTTCTCTTATGGTATCAGAGCGGTGATCCGCTTTTCCGCTTCAAAAACATCAACATGAACACTCCACCTAGCAGCTCTGGAGGTGATGGTGAAGGCATCCCTTTTGGCAGCTTCAATCGCCAAACCCAGAATGAGCAAAATCAACAAACCCAGGCTCAGAATCAGATGGAAGCTCAGATCTACAACGGTAATCCTATGGGTTATGTGTTTGGAAGTCCTTATTATATCAATCCTAGTGAGAATCTGGGTCAATCTATAGTGTCTGAGTTGTTGAATGAGAATAATTACCAGATGTGGCAGAGAGCCATTCGAATGGTTCTTAAAACTAAGCATAAGGTTGGGTTTATTGATGGAAGCCTACCCATGCCTGAACGAACTCATCCTGAGTTTGTTGTGTGGGATGCCTCAAACACCATAGTGCTGTGTTGGATCTTGAATTCTGTTGATAAGGATATACGTCGCAGTGTTTTGCAACATGATATAGCTCAGGCACTCTGGGACGAACTTAAGCAGAGATTTGGTAGTTGCAATGCACTAAGACTAGCCAATTTAAAGGAAGCTATTGCTCAGTTCAAGCAGGGAAGTCTGAGTGTGACTCAATACTATGTGCATTTGAAGGGATTATGGGAGGAATACCTTCAGTTTAACCCTATTGTGGATTGTGATTGTGTGGCTATAAGAACCAGGCCATGTGCAGCAGTAGAAGCATTTAAAGAAAGGCAAGAGACAGAATACCTGATCAAGTTCCTTCGAGGTCTCAGACCAGAATTTGACGTGGTACAAACTCAACTGTTGATGATGAAGCCTTTGCCTAGTGTGCAAGCAGCAGTGGATGATATCCTCCAACATGAGCAGAAGATCAAGTCAGACAAAGGACATTCTACTAGAAATGTTCTATCAGTTGCTTTAGCAGCACAAGGAGACAAGCAGAAGGGTTACACATCTTTTGAACCTGGTAATGGTGGGAGAGATAATGCAGAAGGTGAAAGGAAATTTTGCAGATACTGTAAGAAAGAAGGCCATCTGAAGGAGGAATGCTATAAGCTTAAGAACAAGAAGGCCAGGATGGCAGGAGAAAACAGTTTTGCTGGTGCTGTTGCTCAGTCAGATTCAGAGAGCAAAGATTCTAGTTCTACAGTTAGCAACCCAAGTCTGGAAACCAAGAGCAGTCAGAGTAGCCAATGGTTTACCAATGAAGAATTCACTAAGTTAAAGTCTCTCCTCCAGGCTGACAGCATGAGTCCATCACCACCTCTCTCACCCTCACTCAAGCATGCTGCTTATTCTGTTACTCAACACCTACCACAGTTCCCCAATTTTTCTGGTAAGTTTGTCCTGTCTTCACACAACCAGTATGGGTTAATGGGACTTGCTCAAGTATGGATATTGGATACTGGTGCTTCAGACCACATTTGCTGCACATTGTCTTTGTTAACTGATGCTAGACCTACTGTCAATCAATTTGTCTATCTCCCTAATGGCAGTAAAGTACCAGTGAGTCATATAGGCACTGTTAGATTGCATCCAGGGTTCTACCTTCAAAATGTCCTCTTG
This sequence comes from Linum trigynum, assembly GCA_964030455.1. Lineage (NCBI taxonomy): Eukaryota > Viridiplantae > Streptophyta > Magnoliopsida > Malpighiales > Linaceae > Linum > Linum trigynum. Next base: position 986,839 of record OZ034822.1, on the reverse strand, counting down.
GTCCCTAGTTTCACCTTCAACCTCATCTCAGTTAGTAAAATTACCCATGACCTACCTCTTTCTTTACATTTTGAATCTGACTCTTGTCATATTCAGGACCTAGTGACCAAGAAGCTGATTGGATTTGCCAGACAAAGTAGAGGACTCTACCATCTTTTCCCCAACATTCCAGCCTTACCTCAACATCACACAGCAGCCACATACAATTTTCAACCTCACCAAATTGAACTCTGGCATTGGAGACTAGGTCACCCCAGCAAAGAAAGAGAACAACAACTTACTGGATGTAATAGGACCATTGTTAGGCATTGTGAGACTTGTCACTTAGCTAAACAAAGGAAACTGTCTTTTCCCCTCAGTACCAGTAGAGCACATTCTATTTTTGATCTTATCCATGTTGATATATGGGGCCCTCTTGCTGTTGAATCTTATGATGGTTACTCTTATTTTCTTACCATTGTGGATGATCATTCACGTGCTGTTTGGACCTATTTAATGAGGTTGAAATCAGAAACAAGCAGAATTCTGGAAGCCTTTTGTGTAATGGTCAGTAGACAGTTTGGGAAATTGGTTAAGGTTATTCGAAGTGATCAGGGAAGTGAATTTCATATGGCTGAGTTCTATTCCACTCATGGAATAGAACATCAAACCTCTTGTGTAGAGACTCCTGAGCAAAATGCTCGTGTAGAAAGGAAACACCAGCATATATTAAACGTTGCTAGAGCATTGAGGTTTCAGGCAGGTTTACCCTTGGAATTTTGGAGTGACTGCATTTTACATGCAGTTCACCTTATCAACAGGCTGCCATCACCAGTCATCCATGATCTCACCCCCTTTGAACTGTTATACAACAAACCTCCAGTTCTTTCCCATCTAAAGGTTTTTGGCTGTTTAGCCTATGCTTCTACTTTGCTTAGGGATAGAACCAAGTTCCATCCCAGGGCTAGACAGTGTATGTTTCTTGGTTTTCTACCTGGAGTCAAAGGCTATAAGTTGTTTGACCTCCATACCCATGATGTGTTTGTTTCCAGACATGTCATGTTCCATGAAACCATTTTTCCTTTTAAACAAACCTCTTCCACCAATTCTTCTTCTCCAGATCCTACTACTTCCACCTTTTCCCCTTCTTCTTCTTCTTCCCAGACTACATCACTCTTTCCCAATCATTCTCCTATCCCAGACGATCTTCCCTCTCTGGTTCCTTCACCAAACTCTCAGAACACATCTCAGCCTTTTTCTTCTTCTTCCATGGACTCATTATCCAGTACACCTATCTCTTCTAATACATTTCCTTCTCTAAATCCTCATTTTCCCTCTTCTTCTTCTTCACACACTCCATCTCCTAGCCACTCATTTCCCACTGCTACTAATCATCCTAGCCCAGCCATTGACTGGCATGATCTGTATTCTGATGGGGAGGAACTGTGTGCTCAGGAACCTATTGATGAAGGGGAGGATCATGGATTGAGAAAGTCCACCAGAGTCAAGACCAAGCCTGTGTGGCACAAAGATTTCACGTTCTCAGGAGCCACTACCAGTCACTCCATACAAAACTTTGTGTCATTTGATAAGCTTCCTGAATCACATAAGATCTTTGTACTGAGTGTTATGCATGCAGAGGAACCAAAGACTTATGCAGAAGCTTGTAAGGAACTGGTCTGGAGGCTATCTATGAATGAAGAGATGGATGCACTGATAGCAAATGATACTTGGGATGAAGTAATCCTACCTGAAGGGAAGAAGGCTATAGACAACAAATGGGTCTATAAGATCAAACACAAGGCAGATGGTTCCATAGAGAGACATAAATCAAGACTGGTAGTAAAAGGCTTCACACAGATCTATGGTATAGATTTTTTAGATACCTTTTCTCCTGTGGCAAAGATTAACTCAGTAAAGGCTTTGTTAGCAGTGACAGCTTCACAAGATTGGCACATCCATCAAATGGATGTTGCCAATGCATTCCTCCATGGTGATTTGAATGAGGAGGTTTACATGAAACCACCACCTGGTGTGGTTGTTTCTGATCCCAGGATTGTGTTTAAGCTTAAAAAGTCTTTATATGGTTTGAAGCAGGCCAGTAGGCAATGGTTTGCCAAACTGACTGCATCATTGTTAAAGAATGGGTTCTCTCAGGCAGCTTCTGATTATTCCATGTTCATCAGGAGGTTCCAAGGCAGAATGCTTGTGGTATTGGTCTATGTAGATGACATCTTAATAGCTGGGAGTTCATTAAGTGATATTGAACAGACTAAAGGGTTTCTGGGAAAGGAGTTTAAAGTTAAAGATTTGGGAGTTCTGAAGTTTTTCTTGGGTTTAGAAGTTTACAGAGATCACAGGGGAATCTTTGTGAACCAAAGGAAGTACTGTATGGATCTTTTGGAAGAAACTGGTCACTTGGAGGCTAAGGATTGTCTTTCACCTGCAGATTGCAAGGTCCAATTGAGAGCAAAACAAGGGGAACCTTTGACAAACCCTGAAGTCTATAAAAGACTTGTTGGAAGATTACATTACTTGATCATCACACCCCCTGATCTTACACATTCAGTGCAGCAGCTGTGTCAGTTTCAGAAAGATCCCCATACTGAACATCTACAGGCAGCTTACAGGGTGATAAGGTACATCAAACATGCACCAGGTCAAGGATTATGGTTCAAAAGTGGAACAAAGTTGGAATTGACAGGATTCTCAGACTCAGATTGGGCTAGCTGCCCAGATACCAGAAGATCAGTGACAGGGTATTGTACTCTGCTGGGAGGTTGTTTGCTAACATGGAAGTCCAAGAAACAAACTACTGTTTCAAGGTCTTCATCAGAGGCAGAGTATAGGGCTTTAGCACATTTGGTCTGTGAACTGGAATGGCTGAGAAGTTTGTTGGCTGAAATGGGGATTAACATTCCCCTACCAATTGATGTTTACTGTGATAATCGATCGGCTATACATATAGCAGAGAATCCGGTGTTCCACGAAAGGACAAAACATATTGAAATTGACTGTCACGTTACAAGGGAAAGACTTAGTTCAGGAATGATCAAGTTGCAACATGTGAGGACAGATGATCAGTTAGCTGATCTGTTTACCAAAGGTTTAACACGTTACAGGTTGAGCTATCTGCTGGATAAGTTGGGAGTCTTTGATATGTACTCGCCAACTTATGGGGGAGTAACAGAGCAGAAAGCTCAAGTGAAGATTGAAGGCAAAGTGCAGCAGTGATGATTGAAGAAGAGCTGCTGAAGAACAGAAGAAGAACAGGGCAGAAACGTTTCGTTTCTGCCTTCCCCTCCACCTAGCTTAGGCGATGGTTAAAACGACGACGTGGAGACCTGAACTAACCGTTAGGTGGAGACAAGAGGCCAATGGAATGAAGACACGTGGCGAATGGAATTTATGTTTGTTTAAATTACAGTTTTAACGGACAATTCAAGTTTTACTGTTTGTTTGTCTTTTTCTCTGCTGAACACCAGTATATAATGAAATGATCAGAGACCCTAGCACTTTGCGGGTTTCCTCAATAATTTGCTCGCATTCTTCTCCCTCTCTTTAACCTGCTGCAACCCTAGCAGCAAGGTTTCTCTTAGGGAAGTTTGAGGACCAATCAGAGCAATCGCTTCCTTTCTAGGTATCCCCACGGTAGTTTTACATTCAGTTCACTAGTGAACTGCGTCCACTGTCCAGTGCTCTGCTGGCGCAGCTCTATCCACAGAGAAAAATAATTTGTGTGGCCATGGGCCCATGGTGATTACCGGTTCCTCCTCCTTTCCCAATTCCCATCCCTCCCTTCCACCGTCTCTCTCCCCATCACCACCTCATCCCATTCTGTCCATTTCCAAGTCCCCATGGCCGCCGCCGCCGCTTCTCCCCGTCTCACCGCCCTCTTTGTCGCCCAAAACCGCTCCCTCGTCCCTCGACGCGCCACCGCGATTCTCAATCTCCGGCCGAATACTCGCCGCCGGAGACAAAACCCCTCTCTCCACTTCCCTCCTCTGCCGTCCGGCCGAGACATCTCCTGCAAAGCGACCGAGGTCTCGCTGAGCGCTGAGTCCCCATCTCCGTCGTCCGGCGGCGGCGGCAACTGGGTTCCGGTGGTGCCGCTGGCGGCGCTGCCGAAGGGGGAGCGGCGCGTGATTATTCAAGAAGGGGAGACGATTCTCTTGCTTTGGTATAAAGATCAAGTGTTTGCGATTGAGAATCGGTCTCCTGCTGAGGGAGCTTACAGCGAAGGGCTCATCAACGCCAAGCTCACCCAGGTAAAAATTTGAATCCAATGATTCCAATTCGGAATTCGGTTCCATTGGGGGTTAGTTCTAGCTTTCACACAGGCCAATTTGTATGCCGGAAGCAGGGGAAATGGATCTCTTATTGCTGGTTCTTGAAGGAGATGGAATGTGTAACTTAAGTAGCAGATTTTATCTGCTTATTGTGTCATTACTGAACAGAGAAACAGAGTTAACAGAAAGTTTAAGAGTGTGGAAACTCTGTCTCCACCATCTGTGGGATTGTAGAAGTTGCCAATGCTGCTCATTTCAATTAGAATGTGTTTCTTATCGAAGTGGGTTCGACTGAATTGATCGTACATTCTAGCGTATGTTACAATGAATGAGTTTGGTTTGCATGAAAAGTTTTCACCTTTGACATTGGTTTCTGGCATTCCTGTCCATTGGGCCAATGTTTGGCTTCTGGGATGGTGTATAGGTGTCAATTAGAAGCTGGAAAAATGTGTAGCTGTTAAGGCTGGTTTGTTTGAGTGGCTATGACGACTTAGGTTGAAGGAATCAAGAGTGTAACTTAAATAGTACATTGCTAGTTTGCTGTTTTATAAATAGTGGCCATGGAGAAAGAAAATTGGAATCAATGAATGGAGTGAATCACTAACTCGAACAGAAAGTGTGAAAAATTTCCTCCATAAACTTCGAATTGCAGTTCGAACTCAAGAAGTTGCGAAACTGAACCCTTTCTATCAGCAAAGTTTTTCTTAGAATGAGTTATCTCTTGAAGTGGGCTCAATGCTCATTGCATTCTCTTCTGTGCATTATCTTCATTTCATTATGGTTGGCTGGTAGTTTAAGCATGAAAAAGTTTTTACCTTTGCTGTTGCTTTTTGGCTTTTCCTCAGGATGGTTGTATAGTTTGCCCCACAACGGATAGCACATTCGATCTTCGAACTGGAGAGATCAAAGAATGGTATCCAAACAACCCTGTTCTGAGAGTCCTCACACCTGCTCTCAGATCACTCTATGTATACCCTCTTAAAACGGACGAACAGAACATCTACTTAGGAATGAGCGGAGGTGCACCGTCAGATGCATCTGCTGAGATCGTATTCAGTGGGACGGCTCAACCCGGTTTCACATCTAGTGATGTCAATGTCGAGGAGGTATCTGCCAATTGTCAAACTATACGTTTATCTTTGCTCGAGTCATGTCACATGATCACAGTTAAACGTAGTTAGTTATTTAGTGAATCACATTCCACACTTACAACCATGCATTTTGCTTTAAGGGTGTCTTTGGTTCAACATAGCTGCAAATGTATTGATTAGTGACATATGATCTGGTTTCTATTGCATAGGTGAGGATGGTGGTCGATGATGAGGTGGGAGGGTTTGGTTTCACGAGCAGGAACGAGTCGATAAACGGGAAAGCAGCCGTGATAGGGTTCTTGCTGCTGTTGGATTTCGAGCTCTTGACGGGTGAGGGTCTACTCAAAGGTACAGGGTTCTTGGACTTCATATACTCTGTCTCCAACGCTCTCAACTAGAAGAGAGCCCATCCCCCTTGATTGGTTGGGAGTTTTCTGGTTGTGGAGACAACTGCCCCGGGACTTAGTACTCTGAGATTCATTCAAAGGAATTTGTCGATGCAGAATTGCAGACTTTACCAGTGTTTCTGGATTTTTGTTGACCATCTATAATATTGCTGTATAGTATCTGATTAGCAAGTACAGTACACCAGCTACAGTTCATGCAAGATCCAAAGGAAGCGACGACATACCTGCGCATAGCTTCTATAACTTGAGCTATTGAATTGAAGGTAAACTATTTCTTCACATATATTATGCATTACCATTACAAAACGTGCCACTGAAAAGGTAGGACTAGGAGAGAGCAGAAGAGAACAGCCAAGAAAGTAAAACGATCGAACAAGTGTTTCTGTGTGTTTATATATATGAGAAGCTGAAGTAGTTGTTCATCAGCTACTGGTTTGGGTGTTTCATGGCCAGCTTCTGCATTTGGAGCTTACTCGGCAGCTTGACGTCATAAGCCAACCCCATGGCTTGAAGTAACCTCACTGCGTACCAAGTCATGTCGATCTGCCACCACTCCAGCCCTTGCCTTGCCGAGTACTTGAACGCATGGTGATTGTTGTGCCAACCTTCTCCAAATGTCAAAACTGCCACCCACCTGGTTCAAACACAAGTAATAGTTACAAATTGTCAGTTAAAATAAGATGATCGATATTGTAATTTTGCGTGCACAATATCTTAATTCAAAGTCCCAAATAAACCTATTTGGGACGGACTCAAATGAGTTTAGTCAAATTAAACCCGATTCCAGCATATAAATAATGCATGAGTCAATTTGGGTATGATTCAATACTCATATGGCTCAAGACAATTGGGTCATAGTACCCCAAGAGTCGACCGATCTAATCATTCCTAACTTCAACCGGACCCACCAAACTTGTTTGTTTGGTGTATCTTTTTTCATGAAAACCCACAAGGCCACAACCGTGAACGGGACGATGATATTAAGTAATGTACCAATTGTTTCTCGACAAGTCATCGGTGTTCCAAACTCGAGATCCCCATATGTGAGCGGCCGAGTTGACAAACCACGTGGCGTGGTAAACACCCACTACCCTCACGCCCTGATGGAACAATGACAACGGTTTAACATTTAATGGTAAACGATGATATCATCTACTGTCGTATCATGAATTCGAACCTCGACATCAACAATCATTAGAAAAAACACAATTAAAGGGGGAGCTATAGCCTTACAATTCCCCAAACGATGTAGGGCAGTCCACCAAGGGCATACAAGATAAGGGCAAGCCCCAGTGGGTGGAAGACGTAAGTCCTACGAAGCCACCTGTAGAAGGCCTGGCTTTTCATGTCCCCAACGTTGTCTCGTTTCCCACACTGCAAATCCCATTTCTTTTTACATTAATTACACAAATAAGTAATGTTATTAAGTATCCTAAACAACGTTTTTTAAGTACTATTACCTTCTCTCTAACCATGGCTGAATCGAAGATCCAGCTCATATGACTGTGCCAAAACCCTTCAATGGGGCTGTGTGGATCTCTCTCTGTGTCAGTGTATTGATGGTGAAACCTGTGGTTGCTCACCCACGTTAATGGATCCCCCTGCAAACACACACATTCACTCACTAAAGTTTAAATCTAACATTATAGAAAAATGTTCGGTTTACGGTCAGTGGCGGAGCCACCTCTTGTCAAGGCGTGGGTCAGTTCAACAAAAAAGATATTTGAGTGTTTCGAGTATGATTCAAATTTACGATGTTATTTTATTATAAAGTAGCGTATGTATCGAAGAATTACAACTAATTTTTCAGATTTACGTTACTACTTTTACGCCTTTTTATAGGTACATTGACTTCTAAAATTAGTATTCGTTGCTCCAACAACCCATCCATCAACACAAGTTTTGAAAGATAATTTTTTTCCACAATGAAGCAAATGAAGAACTCACTTCGATATGGAATGAGTAAAATTTTCGATGGATGCATTGAGCTGGTGACACCCTTTTACGGTTCGGATGATAAATGCATTTCAAAACGTTTTAGAATCTGAAGAAAAAAAACAAGTTGTAGTAAAATCCTGGCAGACGCCATTGTTTATGATACAAGAATCCAAGGATTGTAAAAAAACCCTTACAAAACTCGTGTTTTATCACCCCTGATACGAATCACACCACCATCTGAAGACATATGATCAGAAGTAGTAAGATGCGAAGTTTAGAAAAACGGAAAAAAATGAGATTCTAGATCTGATACGAATCATACCACCCTCTGATATGAACACATCAAAGGGTGGTATGATCCGTATCAGAAGCAGTAAGACGCGAAGTTTAGAAAAATCGAAGACGGAGATTCGAGATCGAGAAATGAGAGTTGAGCAGAAGAAAAAAAACCTGAAGGGCATGGGCGCCGATGTAAGCGAACAAGTACTCGAGCCATTTGGGGAGGAGCTTGAAGCTCTGGTGGGCCAGATTCCGATGGTACGAGAAGCAAATCCCAAACAGCCCCGTCACCACGTACAGCGCCGCCGCCAGCCAAAACGCACCCCAGCTGAAGCAAAACGGCCCGCACATTGCCATCAGATGGGTCCCGGCGACGGCGCCCACCGCGATTCTGTCGTACGCATTCAGCTTCCTCACCCTCCCTCGCGCCCGTTGCCCCTCGTCTTCGTCGCTAATGCTCTTCTTCCCCGTCGCCAAAAAGGAAACATCCGGTGGCGAAAAGCTGGGTTTCGTCGCCGTTGCCCTCTTCCCGTCGCTAATGGTGGTGCTCTTCAGCTGCGGCTCGACCATCACTGCCGCTTCTCCCACTGCCATTTTTGGGTTTCTCTTTTTGGTTGTGAAGTGGTGAAGGAATGATGGGTTTTCATTGATCAAAGCAATGCTTATATATATATATATATATATAGAAGAGAGAGACCATATATGTATTGAATATTGGGGGCCGTTGAGATGTGTAGATGGATGAGGAGTGTTTTAATGATATGTTTATGGGCATGTTGTAAGACTATTAATTAATTAATTAAGGTGGTGGTGGTAGAAAATATCCAACTTATGGACTATGTGATTCCTTATTTTGTTTGTTAAGGCTGGAATATGGGGTGATTTTGTTGACAATGCTACTCACAATATAAGAAATCAAAATAAAATATCTTTTATATTCGAGGATGAGTGATATTTCCAAGTCTATTCAGATATTTTCCGCTTGCGAAATGTCGTGTTTGCGAAGTGTACGTAAGTGGAGTACTACTCGTTCAATTTTGAACTGAACTGGAAATGCGATAATATAGTGTGCAATTGTGCAGTTTGGTCTGCGGAGGAGGAGGAGGAGGTATGATACGAGTATGTGTGCAAATGCGGTCAAACAAGAAAGAGCGTGATGGTGTACCTGTAGAATTTGTAGATTTTGGGCAAACAAGAAGTATGTAAATATTCATAGAAAGAAATTTTGTGCGACTTCGATTTCTTTCACACTGAAGAAACCTTCACATGCACCGATCAGATTATAAGGGCCGAATATGCGTTAGTATAGGATATAATGACACTATTGGATCGCATAGCCGAACAATCCCGAGGTCGTTAAATGCGTGCATATAATATCATTTTAGTATGCATATGATAATCGAGATCGTCGCGCCACACGATCAGAGAAGGTGAACTTGCACTAACCCCTAGCAAAATTAAAATTCATTTTACACTAGATAGCTATGGAAGTGCACTCATCAAATTAACAAAATGAATGGTATTGAGGTTTCGGACTTTTGGTCTAATTATTCCTCATGATTTTCCTTTAACTAAGACACAAGGTGCAAATTGGAGAGAGAGTGACCTTTATTTATTGTAATTAATTCGGGTATCCGTAATGATTCATCAAATAAAGTTATTAATAGATCTAATCACGGATCTGTGGAAAAAAGAGAGGTTGGTCACCTTTTTTAATATAAAAGTGGGCAATCACCAAAAGATCTCTGCCAAGATATATTTTGTGACCAAGGACAATTGATCTCTCCAAAATTTTGGGTTAATAACGGAAATTATAAGACTTTATGTTATCATAATATCGCCCACAGTTCTCAAAAACCAGAAACCATGTGCTCCACTGCAAAGTACAAACTTAACCAACTCCTATTAAGTTTAAGTTTAAATATTTTAGGGTTATTAAGAAGGGTGACTCACCCTATAGTCCTATACTTAATAAGAAACCAAATGGGATTCTCTAATGAATTTGGTTATAAGAAATATTCTTAAATTTGTTACACAATTTGAGCCTTTAATTATGGAAAAGTCTTGTTCAAATTCTCATAACTCTTAATAGAAGAAGCGATCTCTTCTTTTTCGTCGATAACTTGACTTGAATCTTGAGCATTTCTTCCTTCACTTCAGCTCAACCAGACAGGTGATACACACACATGACACAACCCATTACGATGCCTATTTTCATTTCCCCTGTAGGAGTTTGTTATTTTTCATTTTTCGTCACTGATAGGAGTCGTTTTTCTCCTGTTGTAAATTAATGTATATATTTGTTAATTGACATGACGTTGATGTGTCAAACACGCGGACAACGATTAGTTTACGTGTAATTCCTGTTAAGCCTAACGTTAATTTTGACATAAAATGACTATAATATTGTAGCGTTATGAAAGGTTTGGTTCATACTTGGTATTCTCAAAAAGGTTGTGGTTAATATTTTAGAATTCGTGAAAGTTTTGGCTAAAAAATAGTATTCACCCAATAAAAAATTATTCTTTTTGAGTGTCGTATCACTATATCCCTTCTATGTCAGCATCACATCCGCCAGTTCATCGTCATCTAACGGAAATATGAAGAAAGTCTTAACAATTGACTAATATTTAATATTTTTATAGATTTTGCTAATATTTTAGCGAGGTGAAAATTTTAGCTAATGGCTAATATTTTAGCGAGGTGAAAAATTTAGTTAAACAATAGCATTTACCCTTACTTTTTCTTGAATGAATACGAAATCTCTTCGTGACATGAAGATCGAACTGCCATTCTCTCAACATTCCCCGTAGTAAAAATGGTCGTGTAGCTAGCCAGCTAGGTCATCACTTCAAGCCACGACTTCTTCTTGGTCTTGAGCCGTGAAGAGACTAAGTTAACCAGGCCATGTCGGCGAACTTGCTTCGTTGATATAAAATAAATGGGGATGTGTCCATTAATAGCACCGGTGAGGATGGGATGCTGACTACTGACTAGCATGGTCTCTGTTTTACTTTCCCATTATGGGGAAAAACCACAGAACAGAAAGGACATCATTACATGTGTCTTCAATGTTTACAGCACTATAATCAACCCCAAAAATGTACGCGCAAACTTTGCCACAAACCCTCAGACGGAAATTAACTTGTGAGTTTGAAGTTTGTACATACTCGACAATACCATGTTACTTACGGCAATGGTTAATCTTGAGAATCGTGAGTATTTGAACATGTAACATCAATGACAAATCAGCTCTGATATAATGTGATAGCCCAACTGGTTCTAATTTTTAGTATACGGTATATAATTAACGACCGAACCTCTTCCAACAACTCGAGTTATTGGAGATCAACCAGCTGACCTTGACATGGTATTAGAGCCTTCTGTTGTCGAGAGGTCTTCTGTTCGAATCCTGGTTACCGCATTTGTTTCTGTTAAGCACATGGTGTCCGGACCTGAACAAACTTCAAGCCCATATATGGTGGCTTTTGTTTGAGGGGGTGTGTTAGTATACGGTATATGATCAATGATTGAACCTTTTCCAATAACTCGAGTTAATTATTGGGATCATAGTTAGTAAATACTCCTTTTAATACACGTATATGTACCTGTACATATTTTATCCATTTAAAACCTTCCGTTCATTTTTTACGGCTCCCCTACTAAACACGTATAACCCGTATAAAATGTTTAATATCCGTATTTAATGAATTCAATTATTAACTTTAATATTTTTTATTTTTTAAAAATAATTAATTTTATATATTTATGACTATTAATGTACTATTAAACGTAACATTAGGTTAGGAACGAATTAAAATACTCGTACATATTTTCAACGTAACTTTTCCGCACCGTATTTTACTAACTATGATTGGGATCAACTGATTCTTACACTAATAACTCGATTTGTTGAGAAAAGTTCGGATCTTAACTACTTTTCTTACCGAACTCATTCAATTGAGTGGGGGGAAAATGAACCCACATGAACTACTGGCAGGTTTATTTTTGGCATGATGATGATCAATAAACTTCAGTTATTAGGGTTGCAGTGTGTGGTCCATGAAGCTGCATGCATGCCCTTGATGAAAATCTTAAGAGGGGCCTGGCGGTTGTGTTCTCTCTTCTCTTCTCTTCTCTTCAAGACCGATCGCTGTCATAATTGGTGGCGTAGCAACCAACAATGATCGGCTCTCAATATCCTCCTAGAGAAAGGATTTTAAAGTGTAGTTGAAACAGTTGATGAGAGACATTGATTGCGTCGTAACGGAGTTACGTCGGATTTTTGTTGTGGGAGGGTTATAGTAAGTAGATGTATTTGTTGTGGTTTCAGAAGTTTCGGCCAAAAAGTTATATATATTTCTCGAATTCCTAATTGTAAGGGTACAAGTATCACATCGGAGATACACAAGGGAAAGGACCCTTAATTATATAATAATGTTCACCTAGCCTAATTAGTTCGAGATTATTTTGTGGAGGATGACCAAAAGTAAATATATGTGGGTTTGGCCCAAAACGGACATTGGCTTGTATATTAGTGTTCACCTAATGTAATTAGCACGAAGCTTTTGGGGAGGATATATACGCTCCACAAATCGAAAACGAACCAAAACTCTTATAACACTTGTAGAAATCAACACTACAAGAAAACGTGGCTATTGAAGCAAATAATTAGAGACAATTATAGTAATAGTCTCGATAGCTAGACTATGGCAACAAATATATTATTTGTCTCTCTATGTCATATTATTTGCCTCTATTACATGATATTTTTTTATAATTTATAATAAATAAATTCAAATAAAAAGCTTTAGAGACAAATATAATATTTGCTACTGTATAGTATGTTACTCAAACTATAAATGATATATAGAGGGAAATCTAATTGCTTCTAAAGTTGTTTCATTTTTTAATAAAATAATTTAATATATTTAGTATTACAGGCACTAATAAATGTACTTATATATGTATATAATAATAATTACATGTAATGCTTTGCATTCCCTACAAATGAAGGGGGAGAGAGAATCTGAGCGGGACATGAAAATTTGAAACAAAGAGAGGGTAAACGAGTGGGATTGAAATATTCGAAGTACAAAAATTTCGCTTCTTCCGAAAGGGAAACTGTGAAGCCAGCCACGCTTATTTACCCTTTATAATAATAAAATTGCTTTCAATAACAACACCTAATATTGGCTGTTAAAATAACGAGAGAGAGAGAGAGAGAGAGAGAGAGAGAGAGAGAGAGAGAGAGAGAGAGAGAGAGAGAGAGTCCCTTTGTCTTCCATACTCTCTTCACTAGTTCTTCTTCCCCGGCTCCCACATTGGATCCCATGGAGATGCCAGCAGCGACTAGAAGAGGCTTCTGATGTCTAGTATTGGTGGTGGGAAATTGAAGCAGAAGCATAACAATGGTAGTTGTGGCAGAGGCGTCGTAATGGGCCGACCAAGGTAAAGCGACGGAGTCTTCACGGCATAACACAATAATACTGCAGATCGACAATGACAACGGTATGTATTTGAGTAAAATCAAATAAAATTATTGCCGCTCTTCCTGTATTGGTGTTTAGGGTTTCTAATCCCGTCTTTTGAGCGTTTGCTTTTTTCAATTTCAAGTATCTCAGACAATTGTTTCAAGGCACGCAGGCATTAGCATGCAGCGCTCTGGAAACTAGAATGCTGAAAATTGAGGATTGGTAATTTATTGTTTCAAGCTCGTGTTTGTCAATTCATACATAGTAAAACTTGATTGAATATATTAATTAGGTTTCTTGATTTTTTAAGCTATTTGTTCTTATTCTCCTTTCAGGATACAATTGTCGAGTTTTTCAAATCTGCTCGGATGCTTAATGATGATTGGTGGTGACAAGTAAAGGCAAACCAAGACATGGGTTACGTGATTATCTACATTTTTGGTTCAAGGGCAGCAGCAACAATGGAAAAGTGATAAGGGAGAAGAAGAGCTCAGTAGTCCTTCTCTGTTAGGATACAATTTTTAGTGTACTTTTTCCTTGTCCAACTATATAATAAGCATTGAAAATTGTGGAAAATCAATGTATTTAGTTTTTTTTTAACAAATGTATGTATTTAGTTTGATGTATTCAACTTTCATGTATTTTACGAATCATGTAAACGTTGATCTTTTTGATTTGTTTAATCAAAATATGCTTACTTTTTATTAAATAGAGCCAATTATAAGAGAAATATTATTGCAACAACAAGTCAACAAGCAAAAATAGTAAAAAAATTATTTGCTTCGAAAAATGTATTCATTAGAGACAAATATTCATGTCTCCATAAGGAAGTTTAGAAGCAAATATAGTTGCATCAAAAGTTAACTTTGCAAACAAATGTAATTGCTTCTAAAAGTAAATAAGAAGGTAAGAGACAAGCTCTTAAAGATAGAATCCGAATGCAATAAATTTGCTTCTAATTTCACAATTAGTAGCCTATGTTATTTGCATCTATATTTGACTCTAAAAGGAATTAGAGATAGAGGCGTCCGATGCAAATAACGTATATGCCTCCATAGATATATAGAAGCAAATAAATGTCATTTAGAAGCAAATAATCTCTCCCTCTATAGCCAAGTTTTTTTGTAGTGCAGGTAGCTAAATTTGTACAATATTGTTCACTTTGAACAAAGCCCACACGAATTTACTTTTTAGATATCCTTCCGAAAGACATCGTACTAATAAATTTGATGGACACTGATAACCAACGCATTCCCTTAAATTGTCTCATAATACTACTCAGCTCCAATATTACATGCAATAATGCATGCATATGAGCAATCCTTGGACCGCACTAATAGTCTAAAATCACTGACTACAAGTTATCGAAAAACCAAACGAGTTATCGATACGGCTGACAATTTGGTCCAGGACTGTTTGGTTTTACCCGAAACCGGACCGTATAACCCGGACCGGGACTGGACTGGGACCGGATAGCAAACAATCCAATCTCATATTCGGGCTTAGATTTGAGGTAAAAAAAATCCGGATAAAGACCGGATAAGAGACCCCAACACTCAAATCCCCACAAGCTCAATCTAAAATCAAAATCAAATTGGGACCGGACCGGGTCAAGACCGGACCGGATCAAGACCAGAGTGTATCCAATCCAATCTTTGGTCCTTATATTCGCGAAAAGACCGGACTGAGACCGGATCAATTTGGTCCAATTTAACCGGACCGGACCGTATAGCCACCCCTAGTTATAGACTAGGCAAGCTTTTCTTCGTAGTATTATCAGCTACTCCCAACATTATTACCATAATACCATCCCACATTGATATTTTTGTACAGCAATGGGAAAACGAGCTGCCGGTTCAAAGCTCTGTGTTCCCATGTCAAACAGAGTATTCATTGTGGAGGTATGGCAGAGGTAGCTAGTTAGCTAGCTGCTTGTGGGCAGTGAATTTAACGTGGCTGCATGGTCCAAAAAACGATCGACTTTTGGCTTCAAAGATGTGTATGTATGTATGTATGGTTGGCTGGCCCTCTCCTGCCAGGAATTTAATTTTACTGCAGTCTGATGAGAGAAGGAGTCGTCGTCGGGAGCGTTGGGGCATAGCTGCTGGCTGCCACCATAAAAAAAATTAAGTGTTACCATGCTGTGGCCATTACCATCCCATCACCATCGTCATCAATTTTGCATCGCGAGCACCATTTCTTTGACCGCCTACATCGCATGTAGATAGTAGAGGGGTTGCTAAGTGCCCCGGAATGATCAGTTGGTCCTGATAACTCGAGTTGTTTGAAGATGTGTCATTGTTAAAATTTATGAGTTACCATTGTTAATTTGACCTGAATCGAATTATATATATATCTGCCGTGCGTCAACTGAAAGTCGCTCTGATTTGTAACCTTATTCTTTGTCATAGTGGATAAGGGTTAGACCATTTGGAGAAGCACGAGAGAGATCCATGGTTCATAAGTAAGAAACCGACCTTAACTGACAAGACGCGTTTTGGGGTGTAATGGAGAAGTTCTTGTGAGAACTCCAAAGTTAAACATGCTCGGTGTGGAGTACAACAAGGATAGGTGACCTTATGGGAAGTCTTCTTGAATTGCACCCCAAGACAAAAACCGTGAGGGTCGAGGCCCAAAGCGGACAATATCTTCGTCGGGAAAAGGTTCGGGATGTTACAGAAGTACTATATATACTTCTCATATCCCTCTGTAATATGAATCTCCTCAAGTATAGTGAAATTGACTTGCATATTGTGTTAGTGAACCATGTAAATCTTTATGCTCTTTACATTCTTGCATTGTCGATTCTTCCAGTCTATTCTAACAACCATATTGTTGCCATTACCATCCCATGATCATCATCGTCATCTATGTGCGTTGTCTAAAGGGTTTTGGCACCATTTCTCGGATGGCAGCATCGCATGCAGAGGGGTTATGGTATCAAGAACTGGTTGGTCTCAACTCTCAATAATTCGATTTGCTGATAGATTCTCAATAATAAATATTATACCACACACTAATACGATCTTCAAATTCAAGCCATTCAATTGAGCTCGAAGTTTGCACAGTATAAAAATGCATGGGATCATCAGGATTCGAACAGAGGACCTCCCAATCACAAAAGGCTATGATATCACGTTAACTAGTCTGTCTCAATAACTCGAGTTGTTGGGAGATGAGCACTAATATATATTATACCACATACTAACACGACCAATCAAATTCAAGCCACTCAATTGAGCTCTAAGTTTGCACAATCTTAAAATATGATCGCCAGGATTCGAATAGCATAACTCTCGATCACAAATCGCTCTAGTACCATGTCAAAACCGTGCTGATCAGTAAGTGATTTAATAATAATAGATATTATATCACAACTACTTGCCCCAACTGCATGTGTGGGACTCTTTAATGGAAGCTTGGTGTACATCTTTGTTATTTTTGTTACTAAAATGAAGGACAGGACAAAGATGGGTTCCTAAATTAGGTTGTACTCTAGGTTCCTGTTTGAGCCTACTTATTAAATGAAATTCCCTCAACTTGCATTCCACCAATAAGGAAACCGTTTCGAAGGAGAAACCAAATCTAGCCAAAGAATGAAAGAAAAGTTGAAGGTAGGGAATCTAATAAGTTGCAATCAGCCTTCATATGTCCGACGTTGATATTGTTGATCTAGTGGCAATGGATGAATAAATAATGAAAACCCATTAATAAATCGATAAGCTTTAACATATTCAATAACCTATATT
Organism: Linum trigynum; assembly: GCA_964030455.1. Lineage (NCBI taxonomy): Eukaryota > Viridiplantae > Streptophyta > Magnoliopsida > Malpighiales > Linaceae > Linum > Linum trigynum. The sequence goes on along the minus strand of OZ034822.1, from coordinate 969,633 downwards.
TAATTTTTTCGGTTTATTCGTCTCACCAAAATCATTAAGAATTTATCAATTTTTTTATCAACCAAATTTCGATGAGCCTTTAACAGTTTTCGATTTCTGACCCATTCCGCTGCCCCTTCATGGCCAACAGAGACAACGACTACGGCTGGTGCTTAGAAAAGCTGTTAGTTCTTCGCTGACGGTATCTCTCGTTGAAGCTTCGAAGCAGAGAAATGAGAATCCATGGAAGGGAGAAGGGAACGCATAGATTCTAAAATCTGGCGTTGGAAACATGGGCTTCAATTTGACAAAGGCCCAAAAGCTTCTTCTCTATTTAATCGAAGGCCCAGAGGACGGGAAATCCGGCCGCGTTTCGCGAGGGAGGAAGGCCCACGGCCGGCTTGTGGCCAGCGAATTGAGTGATGGAAATTGGAAACTGTATCTATTGTGGAAAGGTCAATTTTCTTCTGGGAAGTGTAATTTGGGAAAAGCTACTGGTTTGGGCTCTTATTTTCTTCTCCAAGTTGATGCCATTTGCGAGCATGGAGACGACCATTTCCCACCTCTCGTTTCGCCCTAATTAGACAGACTGTCCATTTTTAATTATGAACTAAGTTATTACATTTTAGCTAATATATCATATAGAGGTATTAATAGGTCTGTTCATAGCGTGTCAATTAGGTCATTGGAGAGATGGTTTAGATATTTTTTCGATTATTGTGATTGAGTTATGTGAATTTCCTATTTCCGGCCTTAACTAAGTCTTGTATATTGTTGCTTTCATTCGGGAATATCTATGACAATATATACTTGCTAAACTATGCGTCTAATCAAATTGACTCGTAATCTAACTAATTCGTAACATTATTTTACACAACCCCCCTGATTCAGTTAATCACAAAATCTTTGATTGGAATGTTCCAATCGTGCAAGTTATGCATGATCGGTTTACAAGTTAGTTGGTTTACATAATAATTTAGTGAGGTTAGGAGTTAGCTAACATACTGGTCAAGAATGTTTTAGGTTGAATGAGTTATGATACGTTATTATCACCTTTCATACACTGAATTATTGATAATACAAATAAGATGAATTTGGCATCGTGACATGTGAAAACATTTGAAAACACATGTTTGGCTACACTAACATGAATATTCTTGTGAACATAGATTCAGAAAACAATGATTTTGTTAATGACCCTTTTTTACGCTTGATCTAACTCCATTTTTATCCAATAAGAAACGTGTTCAAGGACTTGCCCCATATTATCCATAATCCACTTGTGCGGTACTTTTGGGCAAAATGACATCATCAGCACCATCATCACACCTCCCCTGAATCAGAATCCTTCAAGCTTCATTTTGACCTTTGAAAATATTGACTTTCCCCTCTTTTCCACCATTCTAACTTTCCCCCATTTCTTCAACCTATATAAACCCGTCAAACTTCTCTCCCCAAATCACTTCCCCTGTTTTTCATCAAGTCTCCTCTGTTCACACACCCACCAAAAACAAAGATTCAAACTCTTCCCTCCAAACCATGAGTAGCGACGGCTACATTGCCGGCGGCGAGGATGAGAGGAAGTACAAAGGAGTCCGGCGCCGGAAATGGGGGAAATGGGTGTCGGAGATTCGGGTCCCTGGTTCCCAGGAACGAATCTGGCTCGGGACGTACTCTTCCCCTGAAGCTGCAGCGGTGGCTCACGACATTGCTTCATACTGCCTCCGAGGGGGTTCGTCTCGAAAGGGGTTCAATTTCCCGGTGACTTCGCTGCCGGCCAGTGTCCAGCCGGACATGTCGCCGAGGTCCGTGCAGAGGGCGGCATCCGACGCCGGAATGGCCGTGGATGCGCAGATGATACTGTGGAATTCGTCCCCGCCGCCGGCGCGGCCGGAGATGTCATCCGAGATGTTTTGGGGCAACGGAGGGTGCCGGGATGTGGACGGAATGGGCGCCGGCAGTTCGGCCGGAGGGGACGTACTGAACTTATCGGTAGAAGATTATTTCTAAGAGTGTGCGAACTTGGTAGTTCCCCATCAGAAATTGGTAGGCGCCAAGGAGAAAGGAAGTGAAATTATACATTGATTATTCGTGTATTTTTTCCGGCGATTCGGCTAATGTTTCAGCCGCCAGCTTGCCATTGAGTGAATTTTCCATTTCACGGTATCCTTTCTTGATAGAGTTTCAAACTTGCACACGTCCGTCATGTCATGTAATTTTGTCAATGGTTAACATTGAGTATCATAGGAATTCAACTATGAGACGTCACAGTAAAAGTACCCTTTGATACTTGTTTTCCGGCAAGAAAACTTGCGCTGAATTGAAATAGATTGCACATTTAACTTCTTTGGACAATGATTATTAAGACACGACTCACACCTCTTCAAACAAAGTTCGAACGAGGGTGTTTGATTGATGGTTTTTGAGAACGAGATCTAAATTAAATTACTTCTACTCCTATGGATGTTCAGTGAGAGCTCCAAACTACGAACTACGTCTATTGCTACATGATAGAGAAAAAGATAAAGTTTGACATTGGGTGTCAAATGGTTGGTTGTGGAACCTCTGTCTCTGTCGACCTCCTCCTATTTATAGCCACGAGGAGGTAACCGCCGTAGAAAACCGTTTGTTGGATATCTGTTACCAAAAACCGCTCCCCCTTCTTCAATAGAAACCCTCCTCTTGGATAACTCCCAAAAAGAACCGCTCCCTACTTCCTCAGAGTGGTGGTTACTCCTTCAACCTCCTAGGTGCCTCTCTTGGAACCGTCTGGATCTAGTAGCTTGCCTCGCCTCGTCTTGTTCAAAATCTCGTGCCATGCAAATCTTTTGATAAGCATGTGGTGTCTCACAAAAGGGGGTCGTGGTCCTCTTGCCAGGCAGCCATGGACTTCTTACTCATGTCCTTGGCCTTCTTGTCTCATGACCATGGACCTCTTGGGACTTAGTCACTAGTGATATAATGCTCCACCATCACGCCCTTCTCATCTGTGTCCATGGCCACTCTCCTGAGGTGGCATGGACCTCTCAATCATGCACTGGCCCCTCTTGGGAGGCGGCATGGCCTTCCCAGACTTAGTATTTTTCAATGTGTCTAATGCTTCTTGCTTCGCGTCCATGGCCATCACATGACAATTGACACGGCCATGGACCTCTTAATCATGCACATGGCCCTTCTCGTGAGGCGGCATGGCCTTCTCAGACTTAGAATATATTTTTCAGTCATGCCTAGGCCATCTTGTCTCGCGTCCATGCCCCTTCTTGTGACTCGGTATGGATGTTTCGTCTTGTCTCGCGTCCATGCCCCTTCTCGTGAAACGACATGTACCTCTTACAGGCTTAGTTTATTTTTCAGTAATTCGGTCTTGGTTTTGGGGCGGCATGTGCTCCTCGATTTCGAGACGAACATGGTCCTCTTCGTGAAGCGACACGTCACACGTCCCTCTCCAGACTTAGTGGCTTGGGCTTAAAATTAATATTCATAAGGTCCAACTTAAACAACATTAATTGTTATAATTAATGTGACCTTATAAACTCATTGATTATCTTGTAAATCACCAATGTGGTAGAAGATAATTTTTTGGTGTAAACAATACCATATACGAGAACCAACCAATCGGCACTCACAATAACTCGAGTCGTTCGAAGGTCAATTATAAATCATCTATGTATCATTCTATTAACGTGACTCCCACATTGCATATATTTAATACATTCGATTTTGAGTAGTAATATGACATCGATCGGACATTTATGGCCTACTTTTGAAATTATTAGACAGATTTGGCCTACAAATTTCTTTGACCGTTAATATTAGCGGTCAAACACTATTTCGTTAGTCACTCAAAAAAAACAATTGACGTGGCATGCCACATCATTAAACAGTATTATTTTAAATTTAATTCAATGAAAATTAAAATTAAAAAAACTATCTTTATCCCATCGACAATCTTACCTCTGAACCCTAAATAATCAAACCCACCACCCCTCCCCTATTTCTCCCCTGGCCAAATCACCGCCGTAAACAAAACCCAGCACCGCTTCTTCTCCCCTGGCCAAATCGACGATAGCCAAAGTCCCAGTTCCAATCCCGGTCTTAGAAAGAGTCGTTCTTATTCATCTGGAGCATTTCTACTTGATGATGATGGACAGTCAAACTTCTCAATTCCAGTCAATCGAAGAGTTCATGTTTAACCGCTTACCATTTTGTTGCTTTGTGATATTGCATAAAAGTTGAAGGCGAATTCTTTGAGAAACTCATGGGGGTCATTTCTTGTTTTCTGTCAATAGCCAGCAGGAGCGTTTACCCCTGTGAGGCAAGTGGGTGGCACCGCCCTACTTCCTTAGTGATTTTGCGTCCGCGAAGCAGGTCCGCGACGAACTCGACAACTAAGATTTGGCCATGACACCGAAACTCGGTGGCCCAGAGCTTGAGCGCGAATTAGAGTCTGCTGTTCTTCGATAGGGGGAAACTGTACGACGAGTACGCCGCTAGGAGGAACGAGCGGCTGCGGAAGAAGATCTGAGGGGGTGGGGGATGATTTTGCCAAGTGAACGAAATATTAGAAGAATAAGAAGATATGCGGTGGCGCGGAGGAACGAGCGGCTGCGGAAGAAGAAAGGTTCGTGAACAAAATATTGATTATTTAGGGTTCATGGGTAAAATTGTCCAGGGGTGAAGTAGAATTTTTTTTAATTTGTTAATTTTTATATTTATTTCAATAAATTAAAAAAATATTATTTAATTACATAGCATGCCACATTGACTGTTTTTTTCTAAGTCACTAACGGAATAGTGTTTGATCGTCAATATTAACGGTCAAAGAAATTTATGGGTCAAATCTGTCCAATAATTTTAAAAGTGGGTCATAAATATCTTATTAGAAAAATCGGGCCATAACTGACACTTACGGTAAACTTCGGGCCAAACTAGAGTATTAGCCTAAAAAAACATTAATAATTAAAGTAATCGCATTCTGATAATCAGCCTCCCACCCACTCACCATCTTCAATTAACAAGGTGTCCTTTAATCTTGATTAAGAACCAATGCGGGGAGAACATTAGGCTTTATGCCAAAATGTTTAATATTCCACGTGGACTCCAGATAGGAAAATATACACATGTCAATTAACCGCAATCTATAGCAGGCTGTAATCATTCATCATCATCTCTTTCCCTATGCTTTTTTGCTTCCTCATTGTTTTATTGCGAAGTAAGTTGATTTGACAAGATTCTCGATCGTCTTCAACATCGCGATGTGTTTTCCGGCGAGAAAAATCTTGTGTTTGAACTCAATAAATGCACCTTTGACTTCTTGAACAACGATAATAACATGGTTCACTCCTCTCCGAACAATGTTCGAACGAGGGTGTTTTATGTTTTTGATGGTTTTTTGGGAAACAATCTACGTTACTTACTCCTACTCCTATGGAGGTTTATTGAGAGCTCCGAAAACTAAAGGGTAAAGCTAATTTGCAGAGGAAGGATAAATTTTGACATTGTGCGTCAAATGTTTTGGTTCTGGAACCCTTGCTTCGTTTTCGTTTCTCCTATTTATAGTCATCCCTTGTAACCGTCGTGCAACCGCTGCTCCACTGCTTGGTGCTTGATGTAGCTTGCTTGACGCCTTGACTATCTTGCGTGCTTGCCACTTGATGACTTCACTTGATAGATAACCCATTGTGCCATGGAGGTGTCTTGTTTGGTGAGTGAAGGCTTCACGCTTGGTGGTACTCGTGCTAACCACCTTGACATGACACCAGGGTGCTTGGGGGTTTGATGGATGCACACTGACCCCCCTGGGGTGGCGTCATGTCGGGGTGGGAATCGGTCGGTAAACGGTAAATTGTTTACCGAATTTACCGGTTTCGGTATACCGACGCTGGCAAAACCGTTTACCGTTTACCGATACTGGTTTGTAACCGGTTCACCGATTACCGAATTACCGGTAAACGATTACAAACCGGTTTACCGAATTACCGCAAGGGGCGACGTGGGGCGGTTTTTCGGTTCGGTTTACCGAACATTTACCGAAACTGAATTTCTGTTAGTGGGGAAGATGTTGTAATATTTTGATTTTTCTGAGTTTTTTTCCTCATTTTTGTAATTAATAATTTATAACATTTTTTAGGCCTATACTTACTTACATTCATGTATCATTTGTAACTCTTATTTATAATATTTTTCTTCATGATGTATGTAATATTTGTGAATAATGAAGTATATGTTATATGTTAATGCCATAAGTTATAACTTAATATTTGAGTTCAAACACTAAGTTGCTATCTATTATTTATTAATCTATTTAATTTAACATAAGCTCAAAAGGTCAACAATCATGATTCATGAATCAACATCAACTCTCATCAAGCATCATCATTCATCAAATATTCAAATTCATCAAACGACAATTCGACAAACATCGTCAAATTCAAAGGGACAATGATAATGTCTAAATTCAACACAAGTTCAAAGTCCAAACTCAAAAAATTAAAATAGACAACCAAATAAGTTAATAACCAATAGCTCATGCTCCTCCTTCTCCGGTAGAACTTGTAGCACCACCAACATTTGCACAACCTTTCTTCTTCAAAGTCCTGAGAAGAGTATCATCGGGATCATCATCGGCATCTTGGTTCATGTCTTCGTCGGACTCGGTGGATTCTTCATCATCACCCTCCTCCTCCTCTTCCTCCTCCTCCTCCTCATCATCATCAACCCCAACAATAGATCCATGTGCTGAGCTTGGGATGTCACTTGCAGTTTCCACTCGAGATTGGAAAGTATTAGTAACTAGTGCAAATAAAATACACAAATGTTAGTATGTTACTAATGGAATGGTTTAAAATTTAAATAGTAAAGAGTATAGACAAATTAGAATAATAAATTGAATTCTTACCACTTTCATAATCGATTGTCTCTTGATCTTCTTCCTTATCATTCAGTTCATCTGCAGTCTTTCCATTTTCATATCTTATCCAATCTTCAGCACATATCAATGCCTCCACAATGTTTGGGCTTAAAGAGGACCTGAAAGGACTAAGAACTCGACCTCCACAATTGAGGAGACTGGAACTGCTAATATATCCCTAACCATCTCTGAAAGAATGGGATATCTAACACTGTTCCCAGCCCACCACTTCAGAATTTCAAACTTCCGATCATCAATCTCCTCATTAATAACATCACCAATATCTCTCAAATACTGCTCCAACTCACCAGAACCTCGACCACCCCTCTCAATTTGCTCCTTTCTCTTCTGCTGGAACCGAGCTTCAATTGCGGACTCCACATCAAAAGATCCGTCACTAGTCTCAGTAGGAGTAGTAGTCTGGGTAGTAGGCACAGAAACAGAGGATGAAGTTGCATACTTCATCTTGTAGACATCGTACAATGCAATCATCTCCTTCTTTACTTCATCTGCTAAAGCTTCCCCTTTTGAGATCCCATACATTTCCTCCAACATCATAGTCAAATAGTCTAGCTTACGCCTGGGATCCAGCACACAAGCCATGTAAACTATCCTATTTATCCTAAAGTTGTCCACGTCAGCAACATCATTCTCAAACCAATACTTTCTCACCTTTGCCTCTATTCTCAATGCCATTCTTTGTATCTGTCTATCTGCATCTTTCTTCAATTTTGCTATCACTTCATGAATATCCACAATGGCTTTGCAGAAAGTATGTGCAGTGACATATGATGTTCCTAATACAAAGAAAAATTTACCGACATTAGTATAAATAATATAACTCATAATCATTCAATTTAATTTTAAAATTTGAAAGTTATTAGTTCATATACCTGATACACGAAGAGTAAGCTCATAGAAGAACTTCAGGTACTTCATGAGCCGCCTAATACTGCTCCAATCATCTTCACTTGGAAGACCCTTCTTTGAATCCACATACTCTCGAAAGGAAGAATCAGTAGGACTAGCATACATGAACATAAAAACCTGCTCAAACCTCTCCGCGGAATCCAACATCAGATAGGTGGAATTCCACCTAGTCGGAACATCCAAAGACAGCAGTCTTTTCCCATCCATCTCCAGATACTCAATGCCTTTCTTGAACTTTGCCATCCGAGCTGGGGATGACTTCACCCATTTCACACAATCCCTTACCCTCTCCACAGCAACTCCAACCTCCTTCAATCCATCAAAAACAACCAGATTGATGATATGTGCCACACATCTATACTGCAAATACTTCCCATCTAGCAAATATGTTCTCCACCCCTTCATTCTCATGCACTCAACAAGAACATCATTCGAACTGGCATTATCCATTGTCATGCAAAACAAACTCTTCACTTTCCATTCTTGTAAACACTTCTCCAAAGTATCTGTAATATCCTTCCCCGTGTGACTAGTAATGGGAACAAAGCTAATAATCCTCTTCTGCAACTTCCAATCATCTCCAATAAAATGTGCAGTCACACACATAAAATTCTGGTTATTATCACTAGTCCATGTATCTGTAGGGATAGATATTATGTACTCAAGGATGTCATTGAAAACTTCATCAGGAGTTGTTTGTGGTGGTGTAACCATCATTGCAATTGGGATTGCATCTATTGCACCATCTTTTGCTTGAACTAGTTCATTTGCTGCTGATGAGCTCATTCCTGGTATTGGTTGTGAAACTGGAGTATTCAGGTCATCAATGTAAGCAGCCAAGCATGCATTTATCTCCAGTAGCCTCTCCTGGCTGTTCGAGTACAAGTTTGACCAATCAATGAATGGTTATTCACCAACTGTTGGCTTGTTGTCTCTTCTGGAGGGGTTGGTGTTTTTGCTTTCTTCTCTGGTCCATGCACATTCTTCACCAATATCCTTCTTTTGCGCGGTTCTTCTAGTTGTTGTGATGTTGTTGTTGTGGTGATGTTGATATTTGCTGCTGATGATGGGGATTGAATGGGCTGATGTCAAAAGATGGTATGTCACTGTCTTTTGCATCTTTGGGGTTTCCTACAGTCTTTGGTGGTGGTTAAATAGCTTCTTCATCATTGTTCTTCACATTTTCTCCCCACTTTGAAATAAGCACATATGAATGTGTCTTTTCACTGTCATCTCCTTCCTGATCTTGATGCATTTCATTTCCCTTTCCTTCATCTCCTTTTTTGTTGGCCTCCTGGTTTACATTCTCTGGAACTGAATTTCCTTGGTTCTTCTCAGCAGTTTCAGCAGGATTCCCTGTTGTTGGTGCTTCTTTTTGATGTTGAGCTTCTGGTTTTGTTGAAGAACCATCTTGATTCTTCTTTTTCTTCCATTGTGTTGGTCCAGCTAGATCCACTATTGTTTGTTGAGAATCATCATTTTCTTCAGATTCATTGACTGTGGTTGATTTCCTTTTGTCTGATTTTGCCTGGTCAAAAATTTTCTTCAGAATTTCTTCCAGGTTCGTGTCTGCTTCTTTATCTTCATCACCAGATTCAGTTCCTTCATTTTGTTCGACAATCACGTCACCAGATCTTTCTCCTTCCACACCATCAAAGTTGTCATCAAAAGTTTGTTGCTCCAACATTTGCTTGTGTTTGAGAAGCTCATCAATTTGAGCTTTGTATTGCATCTTGATTGATTGCAACATAGCTTTCATTGATGTTTTCACCAGATTTAGTGCTCTCTCAGCCTGCATTAGTGATTTTTGGTCTGTAAGTTAATTTTTACAGTAGAATACCACATGTTACCATGGTGGTAATGGATGATATGTCCATTATACAGTACAATACCATATTTTACCACAATGGTTCATGTGCGGTATTAGTTATATGAATTGCACAATTTGTAACATATGGTAATTTATACTTACTTGGGGGATAGTCTTGATCATCTTCAAATCAAATATGAGTGATGTTGATGGCTGTTGGTCTGTGTTGTTGTCATCATCATCACTATTGGTTCCACTGATCTTGTCTTCTTTATCATGTATCTTCATTAGCTCATGAAGTGCTTCTCCACTATAGTAGTTGACTATGTTTTCATAGTTTCTTTGCACAACAAGGTCATCATAATAGTTTGTTGTTGGGATTTGAAACTGGGTGGAGAAGGCAATTTTATCCAACTTGTACATGAAGCATACCTTTTATTTGTTTGTAGGAAGGAGAAACAGTTGTATTAGTATTGATGTACTAGGATTTTGTAATGCTTTAGGGTATACTAATTGAAATGAAGTTATTGAGGGTATAGATACTTACTGTTAAGAAATGAAGATCTGCATTGACATACAAGTTTTTTTATTTCAACCCCTCATTCATATAGTCGAAGAAGAACTTGCACCAATTGTATTCTTTGAAATGCTTGATTTTGCCTGGCTGCAAGTACTCCAGCATATTCAACTCAGCAGTAGGGTTTGAAAATGGGGAGAATAGACCTCCCGTAATCAGCAACCAGAACAGTTTGATCCATAATTCAATGGTATGAGCATTAGAAACATCATGCTCTACGTTAAGTAATTTCACCCTTCCATTTGAAGCTGGAGGTTCTAGTTCTAGTAGGACCTGCAACGCATAGTCTATTGCTTCTTCCAGTGATAATTTCTTGAGCGTCACTTCCTTTTTACCCATTGGTAGACCATAAACTCTATGAAAGTCAATTGGAGATATCTTCATGTAGTTTCCATCAGGCAGCTTGAATGATTGCTTTGTTGGATTGTACTTGCTCATTGTGAATAGAGCAAAGTTCTTGTTTATCTTTGTTTGTTGGATGGATGTTAAGCCATCAAGGCCTAATTCCTGCAATTTTTCCCTCTGTTCAGGTGTTATGCCCTTGACAGTGTGTTGATTCTTGTTGGGCTGCACCTTGTGCGAAAATCGTCCCTTTGTCTTGACATGATGTACCTGCATCCAGAATAGAAGAATTGCTATACCATACCATACCATATAGTTATCATACCATACTATAACATATTCTACCAGTAAGCAATATAGCGTACAACACATCAAAGGTTGTTGAACAGGTTTTCAAGTGATCTTACCTCACCATACCATATGGTATTATGGTAAATGGAAGCATAGCAATCGTTTTTTTTTTGTTGGAAAAACTATAATACTATATAGTTACCATACCATATTATACCATATTCTACCAGTAAGCAATATAGCGTACAACACATCAAAGGTTGTTGAACAGGTTTTCAAGTGATCTTACCTCACCATACCATATGGTATTATGGTAAATGGAAGCATAGAAACAGTTTTTTTTTTTGAAAAACTATAATACTATATAGTTACCATATGATACCAGTGTGGTATTGTAAAAAAATTAGTGCATATAATAAAAAATTTATCATTTTTATACTTTTCTAGAAAATGTATTTAACTGTAAGTACTTTGACCACTACGTGGGTGGTTTCTCCTTAGAATACGATATGGTACCAGTGTGGTATTGTAAGAAAATCAAAGCATAAAATAGGTTTTTATACTTTTCCTATAAAATCTTTTTCACTCTAAGTACTTTGACCTCTACTGGAACGGTTTCTCCTTAGACTACCATATGGTACCAGTGTGGTATTGTAAAAAAATCAGAGCATAGAATAGGTTTTGTTGTCGTTTATATACTTTTCTATAAAATGTATTTCACTGTAAGTACTTTGACCACTACAAGAACTTTTTTCCCTTAGAATACCACATGGTACCAGTGTGGTATTGTGAAAACATTAAGCATAGTAGAGTTTTTCGTTTGGTATTGTGAAGTATGTAGTTGAAATTAGACATTCAGAATCACGAATCTAGTTTTTGAAGAAAGAAGTGATGATTTACCTTGATCGTTGAAGACGTCGAAGTTGGAAACCCTAACTTTATCGCTGAAGACGTCGAAGTGGAAACCCTCACTTGATCGCTGAAGAACTGAGATCAGTATCCTTTGCTAAGCGAACTAAAAATTCGAGTATGCAGTTTGCGAAGATGAAATCCGAGAGAGAGAGAGAAAGATGGAGAGAGAATGGACAGCGTAAATGCATAGCGAAAAAGCAGAGATAAAACTCGAACCGCCTGTGATTTTTTTTTGTTTTTGCAGAGTTGGTGATAATGATGGCGGGGAAGGCTCGCTTTACTTTTTCAAATTGTCAGAAGGATTTGTCCAGTTACTATTTTACCCCTACGTGTATTTGCTATTCTGCATCTTACGGTTATCAATGGATTGCAATGGATGGCAGATCGGCTGGTTACCGTTACTCACCGGTAGGTTACTTACGGGAACTGCTCACTCGTCTCTCTCCCCATCATCACCTCATCCCATTCTGTCCATTTCCAAGTCCTCATGGCCGCCACCGCCGCTTCTCCCCGTCTCACCGCCCTCTTTGTCGCCCAAAACCGCTCCCTCGTCCCTCTACGCGCCACCACGATTCTCAATCTCCGGCCGAATACTCGCCGCCGGAGACAAAACCTCTCTCTCCACTTCCCTCCTCTGCCGTCCGGCCGAGACATCTCCTGCAAGGCGACCGAGGTCTCGCTAAGCGATGAGTCCCCATCTCCGTCGTCCGGCGGCGGCGGTGGCAACTGGGCTCCGGTGGTGCCGCTGGCGGCGCTGTCGAAGGGGGTGCAACGGGTGATTATTCAGGAAGGGGAGACGATTCTCTTGCTTTGGTATAAGGACCAAGTGTTTGCCATTGAGAATCGGTCTCCTGCCGAGGGAGCTTACAGCGAAGGGCTCATCAACGCCAAGCTCACCCAGGTAAAAATTTGAATCCGATTATTCAAATTCGTAATTTGGTTCCATGGGGGGTTAGTTCTAGCTTTCACACAGGCCAATTTTTATGCGAGAAGCAGAGGAAATGAATCTCTTATTGCTGGTTCTTGAAGGAGATGTAATGTGTAACTTAAGTAGCAGATTTTATCTGCTTATTGTGTCATTACTGAATAGAGAAACAGAGTTAACAGAAAGTTTAAGAGTGTGGAAAACTCTGCCTCCACCATCTGTGGGATTGTAGAAGTTGCCAATGCTGCTCATTTCAATTAGAATGTGTTTCTTATCGAAGTGGGTTTGACTGAATTGATCGTGCATTCTAGCGTATGTTACAATGATTGAGTTTTGGTTAGCATGAAAAGTTTTCACCTTTGACATTGGTTTCTCGCATTCCTGTCCATTGAGCCAATGTTTGGCTTCTCGGATGGTGTATAGGTGTCAATTAGAAGCTGGAAAAATGTGTAGCTGTTAAGGCTAGTTTGTTTGAGTGGCTATGACGACTTAGGTTGAAGGAATCAAGAGTGTAACTTAAATAGTACATTGCTAGTTTGCTGTTTTATAAATAGTGTTCATGGAGAAGGAAAATTGGAATCAGTGAATAAAGTGAGTCACTAACTCGTGTAGAAAGTGTGAAGCTTTTCCCCCATAAACTTCGAATTGCAGTTGGAACTGAATAGTTGCGAAAATCAAACCCTTCGAATCTGCAATTCTCAAGTTTTTCTTCGAATGAGTTATCTCTTGAAGTGGGCTCGATGCTCATTTCATTCTCTTGTGTGCCTCCGCTTCATAATGATTGATCACTTTTGGTAGTCTAAGCATGAAAAAGTTTTCACCTTTGCTGTTGGTTTTTGGCTTTTCCTCAGGATGGTTGTATAGTTTGCCCCACAACGGATAGCACATTCGATCTTCGAACAGGAGAGATCAAAGAATGGTATCCAAACAACCCTGTTCTGAGAGTCCTCACACATGCTCTCAGATCACTCTATGTATACCCTCTTAAAACGGACGAACATAATATCTACTTAGGGATGAGCGTGTTAGACCAAGCTAGGTCAATAATGGATACTTTTGATGTGGTCAATGCATAAATTAATTCAGATTTCAATAGTGAGAGATTAGCACTAGCTTGATTGAGCAATCCAAAAGGGCTTGCCAAGAATCTCTCCTGAAGTAGGGATGGCAATGGGTCGGGTTGGGGCGGGTTTTGTCAAACCCAAACCCATGGGTTTATCCGCCAAAAAAACCCGGGGTAAAACCCGTTGGGTTTGAAAAACTCAAACCCAACCCAACCCGCTGGGTATCCGCGGGTTCATGGGTACCCGTGGGTTTTTGTGGTAAAAATTTACAATAACAAGTTTCTTTCAAAATAAAAGTTTAACATCAATTTTCACATACAAATTAATCATACAAAAAACACCAATCTAGAGCATACAAGCAAACTGCAAATGATCAATAAAAATTGTTCAAAATTAAAGATCGTGATCTTCTTTTTCTTGAGTGTTTGTTTCCTTTATTGTCTATATGTATATATATAACATAAAAAAAATAAAAAAGGGGGACGGGGGTTAATTAAACAACTAAAATATAAAAACCAAAAATAATAATAATACATATATATAAAAAATGGGGGACACTCAATCGCAAACTCAACACGGCAACTCCCTGCTGCGTGCGACTTCGCCTTTCCTAGCGAGCAGTCTCACCTTCCCTTTCTTCTCCGATTCTTGCCCCGTATTGGGGATTCTTCCCGATCGATTCTTGCCCCTGCAATCTCTCCTTACCTATAATCGATTCCCACTCGCCCTTCATCTCCCTTTTCCCGATAATCAATTCTTCCCCTTTCTGCCTTCTTCTCCGAATCGTGAATCATGATTTCCTTGCCTCCATTCCTTAAGTACTTCCGGCGAAAATCGCTGGAGTCTCTGCCTATATATACATTCCACTCCCATCGATCACGACAATCGTCCCTAAAAAGTTCATGCTTCACGTTTTCTGGCTGAAACGACATCATGAGCTTCCTCTCCGGTGACTCATTCCTCATGACCCCAGCTCTCTTTCGTCGCCAACAGAGGATCGTTTCCTTTACCGGGGCGCTCTACCCTCATCCGGTTGGTGAGAATCGTCACCGCCATCAACATATTTTTGCCGTGAAGCCAATTCTGCCAATCTGTACTCTGGATCCTTATGCTTTCGCTTTTGTCGACACTGTGGATCCTATCACCCTCATTGACAGCCTAGGATGGCTTCCTATGGGTGATTGACCTCCTCGCAGCTACTGCCCAGCTGCCGTTCGTGCCTTCTATTCCAATCTCCGGACCGATGGGATCGCAACGGGCAAATTCTCCACCCTGGTATATGGTCACTTGCTTACTCTTTCGGTTGATGACCTTGCTGCATTTCTTGTTCTTCCTACTAGAGGCAAGCAGCTCATTAGTCCTTTGGAGTTCTGGTCATACAAGTTTGACCTGCGTCGGGAGGCCACAAATCGCTCCTTTGACTCGCTGGATGATTCACTCAAGCTTCTCCACTACTACATCACCGGAGTGTACTTTCCGCGGGCTGACCGCTTGGATGTCGTTTTGCCTCTTGATTGCTGGGTCATGTCTCACGCCATCTATGATATGCCATTGAGCTATCCTCACCTGCTGTTTGGGGCAATCATGGATGTCGCTGCCAACGACTCTCCCAGTGTTGGTATTCCCTTTGCTGCGCTGATTACACTGCTGCTGCAGCGTCTCGGTGTTCCTCTGGCTGACTTGGTCACTATTCCTGACAATGGTGTTCATCCCTCCATTGAAGTGCTAGTTGTGGTGAGACTTCCTCCATTGTTGATTTATCATCAGGGGGAGATGATCATTGTCATGTGGCCACGGACGCAGCTATTAGAGAAAGAGGCAAAGAGGCCAAAGACGAGGCGTCTGCGGATGGTGGTGCATCTGCTTCGGCTTTTGTCCGTCCCTTCAAGCTCAAGCGACAGGCTAAAGGGCCTCGCCCTTCTAGCAAAGTTCTCAAGCGTCTCAATAATCAAAAACCTTCTCAAGGAGTGGTTCTCTATGCGAATCATGATCTTGAGCAAAACAATTAAAAGCCTTAATTTAGGGGGAGCAAGTTTCGAGTTGGTAGTTATTGTTGTTGCTGTTTTAAATGGCTTATTTGAATTGTTGCTTTTAAGGTCTAGATTGGGTCAGGGGGAGTATTAAATCATGTCTCTTATTTGCGCTGTTGAGTGTTTTGATTGAATAATGCCCTGAGCTATACTCAGGATGAATGAAGTAATTTGTTTTCTTAATAATCTGTGGCGCAGGATGAATGAGAGATATAATGATTGTCATTCTTTAATCTTGAGCTTTATGATGAATGAAGCATATGCAGTAACAGGATGCTAAATCAAGCTTAGGGGGAGAATGTTGAGTCAACAAGCTTGATTCAGCAAACTGAATATCATAGGATATTTTGTTTTGAATATATGATATTATGTGGAACTAACAATCTATGCAGAAATATCACAATCAATGATGAGGAAAAAGGAAACAATTCAAAGTGATTGCTTGCCCTCAAAGGAGTTACCATATCAAGCAAAAAAAGTATCAAATCAAGGAGATACTTGCCACATAAAGGACTACAAATGAAAGAAAATGAAGGCTCACATCAACTATAAATAGTAGAGTCATTTGTAGGCCAAGACACCTTTTGCAAAACTCTCTTCTCCCTTGTAATAGCGAAATTGTGTGATCATATTTCGTGGTGTGAATAGCTTGATATCTCGGGGGTTGAGATATTCAAGCTAGGTCGGGTTTTAGGGTAGGAAGGGTATTTGTAATTGGGACTAGTGCAAGAGCAAGAGGGGATTCTTGCTTGGGAGTTGCACTAGGTGGATTACTCTCCAATCAAGTCAAACTAAGAGTGTTGGCTTGATTGATTGAGTGGGTAGCTTAGCTTGGATTTAGCTAAGGGTTGAATAGGTGTGGAGTTGAACCTATTTGGTTCTTGACACGAAGTGTCAAGGTTGTTTCAATTTCATAGGTTAGAGAGTCTTTTATTTTAATAAAAGTTAGAGTCTCTCGTGAGATAGTGGTAACTATCTCCGGGAAGAAACTTGTTATTGTAAATTTTTACCACAAAAACCCACGGGTACCCATGAACCCGCGGATACCCAGCGGGTTGGGTTGGGTTTGAGTTTTTCAAACCCAACGGGTTTTACCCCGGGTTTTTTTGGCGGATAAACCCATGGGTTTGGGTTTGACAAAACCCGCCCCAACCCGACCCATTGCCATCCCTACTTCAGGAGAGATTCTTGGCAAGCCCTTTTGGATTGCTCAATCAAGCTAGTGCTAATCTCTCACTATTGAAATCTGAATTAATTTGTGCATTGACCACTACTGGAACGGTTTCTCCTTAGACTACCATATGGTACCAGTGTGGTATTGTAAAAAAATCAGAGCATAGAATAGGTTTTGTTGTCGTTTATATACTTTTCTATAAAATGTATTTCACTGTAAGTACGTTGCACAAATTAATTCAGATTTCAATAGTGAGAGATTAGCACTAGCTTGATTGAGCAATCCAAAAGGGCTTGCCAAGAATCTCTCCTGAAGTAGGGATGGCAATGGGTCGGGTTGGGGCGGGTTTTGTCAAACCCAAACCCAAACCCATGGGTTTATCCGCCAAAAAAACCCGGGGTAAAACCCGTTGGGTTTGAAAAACTCAAACCCAACCCAACCCGCTGGGTATCCGCGGGTTCATTGGTACCCGTGGGTTTTTGTGGTAAAAATTTACAATAACAAGTTTCTTCCCGGAGATAGTTACCACTATCTCACGAGAGACTCTAACTTTTATTAAAATAAAAGACTCTCTAACCTATGAAATTGAAACAACCTTGACACTTCGTGTCAAGAACCAAATAGGTTCAACTCCACACCTATTCAACCCTTAGCTAAATCCAAGCTAAGCTACCCACTCAATCAATCAAGCCAACACTCTTAGTTTGACTTGATTGGAGAGTAATCCACCTAGTGCAACTCCCAAGCAAGAATCCCCTCTTGCTCTTGCACTAGTCCCAATTACAAATACCCTTCCTACCCTAAAACCCGACCTAGCTTGAATATCTCAACCCCCGAGATATCAAGCTATTCACACCACGAAATATGATCACACAATTTCGCTATTACAAGGGAGAAGAGAGTTTTGCAAAAGGTGTCTTGGCCTACAAATGACTCTACTATTTATAGTTGATGTGAGCCTTCATTTTCTTTCATTTGTAGTCCTTTATGTGGCAAGTATCTCCTTGATTTGATACTTTTTTTGCTTGATATGGTAACTCCTTTGAGGGCAAGCAATCACTTTGAATTGTTTCCTTTTTCCTCATCATTGATTGTGATATTTCTGCATAGATTGTTAGTTCCACATAATATCATATATTCAAAACAAAATATCCTATGATATTCAGTTTGCTGAATCAAGCTTGTTGACTCAACATTCTCCCCCTAAGCTTGATTTAGCATCCTGTTACTGCATATGCTTCATTCATCATAAAGCTCAAGATTAAAGAATGACAATCATTATATCTCTCATTCATCCTACGCCACAGATTATTAAGAAAACAAATTACTTCATTCATCCTGAGTATAGCTCAGGGCATTATTCAATCAAAACACTCAACAGCGCAAATAAGAGACATGATTTAATACTCCCCCTGACCCAATCTAGACCTTAAAAGCAACAATTCAAATAAGCCATTTAAAACAGCAACAACAATAACTACCAACTCGAAACTTGCTCCCCCTAAATTAAGGCTTTTAATTGTTTTGCTCAAGATCATGATTCGCATAGAGAACCACTCCTTGAGAAGGTTTTTGATTATTGAGACGCTTGAGAACTTTGCTAGAAGGGCGAGGCCCTTTAGCCTGTCGCTTGAGCTTGAAGGGACGGACAAAAGCCGAAGCAGATGCACCACCATCCGCAGACGCCTCGTCTTTGGCCTCTTTGCCTCTTTCTCTAATAGCTGCGTCCGTGGCCACATGACAATGATCATCTCCCCCTGATGATAAATCAACAATGGAGGAAGTCTCACCACAACTAGCACTTCAATGGAGGGATGAACACCATTGTCAGGAATAGTGACCAAGTCAGCCAGAGGAACACCGAGACGCTGCAGCAGCAGTGTAATCAGCGCAGCAAAGGGAATACCAACACTGGGAGAGTCGTTGGCAGCGACATCCATGATTGCCCCAAACAGCAGGTGAGGATAGCTCAATGGCATATCATAGATGGCGTGAGACATGACCCAGCAATCAAGAGGCAAAACGACATCCAAGCGGTCAGCCCGCGGAAAGTACACTCCGGTGATGTAGTAGTGGAGAAGCTTGAGTGAATCATCCAGCGAGTCAAAGGAGCGATTTGTGGCCTCCCGACGCAGGTCAAACTTGTATGACCAGAACTCCAAAGGACTAATGAGCTGCTTGCCTCTAGTAGGAAGAACAAGAAATGCAGCAAGGTCATCAACCGAAAGAGTAAGCAAGTGACCATATACCAGGGTGGAGAATTTGCCCGTTGCGATCCCATCGGTCCGGAGATTGGAATAGAAGGCACGAACGGCAGCTGGGCAGTAGCTGCGAGGAGGTCAATCACCCATAGGAAGCCATCCTAGGCTGTCAATGAGGGTGATAGGATCCACAGTGTCGACAAAAGCGAAAGCATAAGGATCCAGAGTACAGATTGGCAGAATTGGCTTCACGGCAAAAATATGTTGATGGCGGTGACGATTCTCACCAACCGGATGAGGGTAGAGCGCCCCGGTAAAGGAAACGATCCTCTGTTGGCGACGAAAGAGAGCTGGGGTCATGAGGAATGAGTCACCGGAGAGGAAGCTCATGATGTCGTTTCAGCCAGAAAACGTGAAGCATGAACTTTTTAGGGACGATTGTCGTGATCGATGGGAGTGGAATGTATATATAGGCAGAGACTCCAGCGATTTTCGCCGGAAGTACTTAAGGAATGGAGGCAAGGAAATCATGATTCACGATTCGGAGAAGAAGGCAGAAAGGGGAAGAATTGATTATCGGGAAAAGGGAGATGAAGGGCGAGTGGGAATCGATTATAGGTAAGGAGAGATTGCAGGGGCAAGAATCGATCGGGAAGAATCCCCAATACGGGGCAAGAATCGGAGAAGAAAGGGAAGGTGAGACTGCTCGCTAGGAAAGGCGAAGTCGCACGCAGCAGGGAGTTGCCGTGTTGAGTTTGCGATTGAGTGTCCCCCATTTTTTATATATATGTATTATTATTATTTTTGGTTTTTATATTTTAGTTGTTTAATTAACCCCCGTCCCCCTTTTTTATTTTTTTTATGTTATATATATACATATAGACAATAAAGGAAACAAACACTCAAGAAAAAGAAGATCACGATCCAAAATTAGCAAGATCGGATTGGAAAATCATTCCTAACTCACTACGAATAAATAGAAATTGATCTATAGAAAGTGGTTTAGTGAAAATATCCGCTAGTTGTTCACTCGTAGGTATGAAGGAGATAGACACGGTTTTACTCTAAACTAGCTCTCGAAGAAAATGATACTTAATCTCTATATGTTTTGTCCTAGAGTGTTGAACCGGGTTCTTGGACATATTAATAGCACTCGTATTATCACATAAAAATGGGGACGGTAGGAAGTATAATCCCATAGTCCGCTAGTTGAGTCCTTAACCATAGAAGTTGTTGACAACAACTTCCTGCGGCAATATACTCAGCCTCAGCGGTGGAGAGAGCTACGGAGTGTTGTTTCTTACTAAACCACGAAATCAAGGACCGACCATAAAATTGACAGGTTCCAGAGGTACTTTTTCTATCTATTCTACTACCGGCAAAGTCTGAATCGCTAAATCCCACAAGCTCAGGGTTTGTTTCCCTAGGATACCATAGACCTAAAGTAGGTGTACCTTTCAGGTAATGGAAGATGCGATTAACGGCACTAAGGTGACTTTCCTTAGGTTTTGACTGAAACCGAGCACACATACAAACGCTAAACATAATGTCTGGCCTACTTGCCGTGAGATAGAGAAGTGATCCTATCATCCCACGATATTTACGTTCATCAACATCTATACCACCTTCATCCTTGTCTAATTGGATATTGGTAGCCATTGGGGTCGGACTAGGATTAAGATTACCAAGATCAAACTTGGTCATCATGGACTGAGTATAGTTCGTCTGACTAATGAAAATTCCTCTTGAAGTTTGTTGGATTTGAAGTCCTAGGAAGTAAGTAAGCTCACCCATCATACTCATTTCAAAAATTTATTGCATAGAAGAGGCAAACTCTACACACATAGCTTCATTAGTATCACCAAAAACTATGTCATCAACATAAATTTGGACAACCATAAGATCATTGTTATGTTTTTTGAGAAATAAAGTTGTATCAACAGAACCCCTAACAAACCCTTCACTTTCTAGAAATTGAGTTAGACGTTCATACCACGCACGAGGAGCTTGTTTTAAACCATAGAGAGCCTTTTTAAGTTTGAAAACATGGTTAGGGAACCTATGATCTTCAAAACCAGGGGGTTGTTCTACATAGACCTCTTCATGAAGGACTCCATTCAGAAATGCACTTTTGACATCCATTTGATATAATTTGAAATTCATTGAGGAAGCAAAGGCACATAACAGTCTAATTGCCTCAATACAAGCTACGGTTGCAAATGTTTCATCATAGTCTATACCTTCTTCTTGATTATAGCCTTTAGCCACCAATCGATCCTTATTCCTATTAACCATCCCTTGATCATCCGTTTTATTGCGATAGACAAATTTAAGTCCTAGAATAGTTTTACCTATTGGTCTAGGAACCAAATCCCATACTTGAGCTCTAGCAAATTGAAGCATTTCTTCTTGCATAGCAAGAAGCCAACTTTCATCAAGTAAAGCTTCCTTAATGTTTTTAGGCTCAACCAAGGATAAATAGACTGTAGCAATAAGTGAAAAGTAAGATGTCTGACCTTGATATATGTCCTTACTTGATCTTGTTTTGACCCCATCATTCATGTTCCCAATGACTTGATGCGGAGGATGTGCCTTAGCAATATGGGGTGGAGCACTAGGCTCTTGGAATTTGGATAACCTCTCATGTGAAATTTCCGCTTCTTGGGTGACTGAGGTTGTCGCCGTTCGAATTAGTCCCAAATCATTCTTATCATCGTCCTGCTTTCTTTCATGCTCAGAAATATAGTCAGTTTCATAAAAAACAACATGTATTGATTCCTCTACCTTCATGGATCTCTTGTTGAAGACTCTATAGGCTTTACTACTAGTAGAATATCCCAAAAGAACTCCATCCGACTTTGAGTCAAATTTTCCTAGTGTATCCTTAGTATTAGGTATAAAGCATCTACATCCAAATGGTCTAAGATAACTAATATTTGGCCGCCGATCTTTCCAGATTTCATAAGGTGTTTTTTATATGATGGTCCTAATCAATGTCCTATTTAGAACATAACAGGCGGTAGCTACTGCTTCAGCCCAAAAATACTTAGGAAGCCTATAGTCACTAAGCATTGTTCTAGCTAGCTCTATAAGAGCTCTATTTTTCATTTCCACTACACCATTTTGTTGAGGCGTCCTAGGGGCTGAGAACTCATGGGAGATTCCTAGTTGATAGCAGAAATTTCCAAAGCTTTCTGAATCAAACTCTCCTCCATTATCACTTCTGATGCTTTTAACACAGTGGGATCCTTGAAGGTTGAAACACAACTCTATTAGTTGTACCACATAATTGACTAATAGATAACAGGTTGTGCTTAAGACTATCAAGTATCAACAAATAACACTTGAGTGAAGGTAGGATTTGGAGGCTCTCCAATCGTACCAACTCCAAGTATTCTATCTTTACCATTATCACCAAAGGTTACTTTACCTCCCTTTTTAAGAGTCAATTTTGAAAAGAGACTCTTGTTTCCCGTCATATGGTGAGAGCATCCGCTATCTAGATACCATTCATTTGCTCCTGCTCTCTTAACGACCTGCAAAATATTTAGAGTGTTGATTTTGGTACCCAGACTTGCTTGGGTACCTTTTTCTTGGGATACGATTGATATGAGTTATAGTAGTTATTGTAGTAGCAATTTCTCCTAGTGTGTCCTTTTCTAGTACATTTACTGCACCTCACATTTTTCTTGCATTCTTTACTATGATGACTCTTCCCACAATTCATGCACCTAATTTTGTCATTATCTCCACTATGAGCATTGCATTCAACACACATAATTGATTTATTATGAGATTTTTGCACCTTTTCTTTAGACTTCTTTTCCTTGTCTTCTAATCGCTCAATCTTGGTATTTGCTTCAAGAAGCTTAGTCCTAGAGTCTATTATCATTCTTTCCAGTTCATTATTTCTAACTCTCATATCTTCTAGTTCTTCAAGGGGTTTATTATTCTTGAGTTTACCCTTTGATTTCTTCAGAACTTGATTTTCATCATGTAATATTGCAATATCCTCTTTTAATTCCTTAATTTCATTCTTGCTTAATTTCAAGTCCTCTTTTACCTTGTAGTATCTATCTTTTAGTTTTTCAAAATGATTGTGCATTTCTTCATATGCGTCAACTATATTACTACGAAGATCTGAGCCACAATCACTATCATAAGTTGGAAAGGATGAACATACCTCATCTTCATGTGATCTTGACGAGGAGGATCCATCATCTCGGTTGGCGAATGCCACATAGCCTTGTATTTCACTTTCTTTATCTTCACTTTCATCTTCTGATACACTCCAAGCCACTGCATAAGCCTTTTCTCTACTCCGTCCTTTGTTAGGACATTCAGCCCTTACATGACCACTCTTTCCACACTTGTAGCATTTTGGTAAACCTTGATCTTCACACTCACTTTCCATTTTATTATTCTTCTTTTGATTATCAAAAGATTTTACCTTTCCATTTCTATTATTCTCACGAAAATAGAAAGAACTACCCCTTCCTTGTTTTCTTTCTAATTTTAAAAACTTTTTGAAATTTTTTGAAATGAGAGCAAATCCTTGATCGAAATCATCTCCTGATCCTTCATCATTTGTGACTTTCTTCTCACAAGCCTTGAATGCTAAACTTTTATTTTTCGTGTCATTATTCGCATCACCTTGAGCTTATAAGGCAATTTCATGACTAATTAGAGATCCTATCAAATTTTCAATACTAAGAGTAGATAGATTTTTAGCCTCTTCTATGGCAGTTTTCTTAGGCATCCATTCTTTGGGTAGACACCAAAGAATTTTCCTGACCAGTTCAGCATTATCATAAATTTTTCCTAACGCACTAAGTCTACTTACTATTAAGTTGAACCGAACATACATATCAGAAATAGACTCACCTGGGTGCATTTTGAACATTTGATATTCATGCACCAATTGATATATCCTGGACTATTTTACCTCAGTTGTCCCTTCATGTGATACCTCCAAGGTTTTCCAGATCTGATGTGTCGTCTTGCACCTGTTCACCTTATTGAATTCATCTAGACATATTGCACAATATAAGACATTTGTTGCTTTAGCATCTAACTCCATCTTTTTTAGATCATCGCTAGACCATGTGTTGGGATCGTCTTTGATATCA
Organism: Linum trigynum; assembly: GCA_964030455.1. NCBI lineage: Eukaryota > Viridiplantae > Streptophyta > Magnoliopsida > Malpighiales > Linaceae > Linum > Linum trigynum. The sequence goes on along the minus strand of OZ034822.1, from coordinate 945,359 downwards.
CCCACACCATTCTCAACTACATTCCAAACTTCAAAACCCATCCCTTTAAAGAAAACAATCATACGTGTTTTCCAAAAAGAATAACTATATCCATCAAACCATGATGGTCTAACATATGAAAGACCCTCCATATGAGTAGAATTAGAACCATGATTTGTAGATGACCCACTAGCCATGCTTGGTATATCGGATCTCAGTTTCCTCGCAGATCTTTTGATCTTTTTGAGGGAGCCGGGCTCTGATACCACTTGTTAGACCAAGCTAGGTCAATAATGGATACTTTTGACGTGGTCAATGCACAAATTAATTCAGATTTAAATAGTGAGAGATTAGCACTAGCTTGATTGAGCAATCCAAAAGGGCTTGCCAAGAATCTCTCCTGAAGTGATTAATTTGTTGGCACTGATGAATAGAACAAAGTTAGAAAAGGTATATAGAGAGAGAGAGAGATGAGTCGGAACACGCGATTTTAACGTGGTTCGGCCAATATGACTTTACATCCACGTCCCGGAGATAGTTACCACTATCTCACGAGAGACTCTAACTTTTATTAAAATAAAAGACTCTCTAACCTATGAAATTGAAACAACTTTGACACTTCGTGTCAAGAACCAAATAGGTGCAACTCCACACCTATTCAACCCTTAGCTAAATCCAAGCTAAGCTACCCACTCAATCAATCAAGCCAGCACTCTTAGTTTGACTTGATTGGAGAGTAATCCACCTAGTGCAACTCCCAAGCAAGAATCCCCTCTTGCTCTTGCACTAGTCCCAATTACAAATACCCTTCCTACCCTAAAACCCTACCTAGCTTGAATATCTCAACCCCCGAGATATCAAGCTATTCACACCATGAAATATGATCACACAATTTCGCTATTACAAGGGAGAAGAGAGCTTTGCAAAAGGTGTCTTGGCCTACAAATGACTCTACTATTTATCGTTGATGTGAGCCTTCATTTCCTATCATTTGTAGTCCTTTATGTGGCAAGTATCTCCTTGATTTGATACCCTTTTTGCTTGATATGGTAACTCCTTTGAGGGCAAGCAATCACTTTGAATTGTTTCCTTTTTCCTCATCATTGATTGTGATATTTCTGCATAGATTGTTAGTTCCACATAATAGCATATATTCAAAACAAAATATCCTATGATATTCAATTTGTTGAATCAAGCTTGTTGACTCAACAGAGCGGAGGTGCACCGTCAGATGCATCTGCTGAGATCGTATTCAATGGGACAGCTCAACCCGGTTTCACAGCAAGTGATGTCAATGTCGAGGAGGTATCTGCCAATGGTCAAACTATACATTTATCTTTGCTCGAGTCATGACTCATGTCTCATAATCACAGTTAATGTAGTTAGTTAGTTAATCGAATTCCACACTTACAACCATGCATTTTGCTTTAAGGGTGTCTTTGGTTCAGCATAGCTGCAAATGTATTGATTAGTGACATATGATCTGGTTTCTATTGCATAGGTGAGGATGGTGGTCGACGATGAGGTGGGAGGGTTCGGTTTCACGAGCAAGAACGAGTCGATAAACGGGAAAGCAGTTGTGATAGGGTTCTTGCTGCTGTTGGATTTCGAGCTCTTGATTGGTGAGGGGCTACTCAAAGGTACAGGGTTATTGGACTTCATATACTCTGTATCCAACGCTCTCAACTAGAAGAGAGCCCATCCCTAGGGGCGGACCCATGAATTAGCAAGGTCTGTCAACCGACACATCTTGGCAAGAAAATTTTGTGAGAGATCCATGTTTCGTTGGTACAAAAAGTTTGAATTCGAGATTTCTGACACACCTCACATAATTGCAATCGACACACCTTTAATACACTACATTGATTTTGATGTCATATAGCAATAGGTACCAAAATACACAAATATATATTATTTATTTTAATTTTTAGTGAATATGTCGAGAGGAAAAAATCCACAACCCATGACTCACAGTTCTCTGTCCTCTGCTCCACTCTCTAATTGCTAGCACCTCCTGGTGGAACCTCATCCTCTTTCAAACTTTTACGTTAACGTCTGTCGCCAACGTTGCTACTTTCCATTTTATGCTATGGAGTTAATCAAGAGTGAAATTCAAAATCAGTTTTATGAATTAACTTATACTTTTGTACATCGATAAAAGTTTGATCACACCATAAGCGACAAATATATTTTACAAACCTTTCTGAATATGAAAAGTTATCGTGTGTCACTGTGAAAAATAATAAATTACGACCTTAATGAATTAATATTTTATTTACTTTTTATTTAATTCATTTAATTTATTAATTATTTTTTGTCTGCCGACACACCTATTAAAGAATCCTGGGTCCGCCACTGCCCATCCCCTTGGTCTGTTGGGAGTTTTCTGGTTGTGGAGACAACTCCCTGCTGGACGAAGTACTCTGAGATTCATTCAAACGAATTCGATTGACTCTGATGTAGAATTGCAGACTTCACCAATGTTCTGGATTTTTGTTTACCGTCTTTATTATTGTTGTATAATATATGATTAGCTAGTACAGTACACCAACTTCAGTTCATGCAAGATCCAAAAGAAACAACGACATACCTGCGCATAGCTTCTATAACTTGAGCTATTGAATTGAAGGTAAACTATTTCTTCACATACATTATGTGTTACCATTACAAACGTGCCACTGAAAAGGGAGGAGAGAGCAGAAGAGAACAGCCAAGAAAGTAAGACGATCGAACAAGTGTTTTGTTGAATTTAGTGAGCTAAAATACAACTTTTATTAATACAAGTACTAACTAGTAATATTACAACAAGCTCACACATATGACTTTGAGACACATCACACACTAACAATTCTCTCAAGCTCACTCTTACAACTCTATACCTTACCACACCTTATTTCCTCTCACCACTCCACCTACACACAAACTCACATCCCTCTCTTCCTTTCTTTTTTTACTCTGCTCACTTCACTCCACACACAACACAAGTCCATACCCAACCTATTTATACTACTCTTCCACCGCCTTATTCCTCTAAAAATCTGCACAAATATTATTTTTTTTTATTATTCTCTAGACACTTCTCCTTTCTTCCCACTTCTTCTCGTCCAACTCTTCTTCTCTTTTCCTCTAGATTTTTCCTTTCTCAAAATATCTCAACCATTAATATATTTTAATCCTTCAATTCTCCCCCTTAAAATATATTTGGTTTTCTTATCGTCCTTGTACTTCTTCTTATTTCCATATTGCTCCATGTTAGCAACATCATTCTCTATATCTCGTGATAATGCTCTTCTCGTCCCTTGCCTCTTATAGACTCGATCCTTGACATACTTTCTCTTGAGATTCCTTCGATACTTCATAAATTTATCATTTCGTCTCTGTGCATATGTTTCTCTGAATCTCCTTTTCGATTTAGCATACTTTTTTGGTGAAACTTCTTCTTCAATATATGCTATATTTGCATATTTTGGATTTAACCTTCTGATCCTTTTCGACCTTCTGAGTTCTAGTAGATCTTTTCTGAGTCTTCTTTAAATTCTTCAAACTGACTCGGTCGATCTTCTTCACGAATCTCTTGGTACACTCCTGTTTTCCACAGACTTGGCCTCTTACTTGTTCCTTCATTATTAGGCTCATTCACCTTCTCTTTTGGATCATCCTTCAACTTTGATTGCTCCCCCTCAATCTGTTGAAACTGATCATCACTCTCGTGGTCATTAGGGAGTAACACTTCTTGAGGCGGCCACCAGGATGATGTTTCATCAAACACAACATTTCTTGAAACCATCACCTTATTTGTTGTCGGGTCATAGCATCTCCAACCTTTCCTCTCGTTGTCCCAACCTTGCTTGAGGAAGTTTGTTGGTTACACTGCAGTCTTCATACACTCAGCCCAAAATCTTCCTGGCACACTCTTGGCGTGTAGCATACTTCTGACTATCTCCGCAATATGTTTATTTTTCCTTTCAGCCACACCATTCTGTTGTGGTTTCCTCGGACAAGTCAACTGTCTCCTGATCTTGTGCCTCCTCAGGTAACTTCGGAACTCATGAGATGTATACTCTCCCCCGTTATCTATGCGCAGTACTTTGATCCTTCTTCCCAACTCAGCTTCAACCTTCTCTTTGAATTCCTTGAACTTCATGAAGGTTTCTGACTTCTCCTTCATGAATGCCACCCACACATATCTAGAGTAGTCGTCAATAAATGTGACCATATAATGACAACCACTTATAGATGTTTTCTTAACACGTCCAAATACGTCTGAGTGAACAAGCTCCAAAGGCTCCTTTGCTTTATAGTGTGACTCCTCATAGGAAAGTTGGTGCGCCTTTCCATATTGGCATCCTGCACAGACTATGTTGTCTCGTACCTCCAACTGGGGAAGACCTTTCAACATGGATCTCTTCATCATGACCTTCAGCTTGTGATATCCCACATGACCTAGGCGTGCGTGCCATAAGTCAGCTGTCTCATTTTTCCTTGTACTATCAATGTAGGCAGATTCTGCGGACATCACGTACATAGAATTCTTCTTGACTCCTTCCATGATTGGTGTGCCAATGATCTCCACTTCCTTGCAGACTTTAACATCTTTTGGGCCAAATACAACGTAGTTTCCTGGTGTCGTGAGTTGCGTTATTGAAATCAGATTCTTCTTGATTCCTGGTACATGATAAACTTCTTCTAACTGAACATCTTCAGCATTGGAGCTCGAAGCTATAATTGCTTTCCCCACGTGTGCTATCGACAACTTCGTATTGTTGACTGTCACCACGAATCTCCTTCCTTTATACTTTGTTATCACATTAAGATTCTCTTTGTCTCCCGTCATGTGATCGAACACCCTGAGTCGAAGATCCATTTTTTATTATAATTCATGCCTTGACTTTGCACAGTCAATGCTTGCTCTTCACTTATGCTTTCTTCTTCAACAACCTCTGCAGAAGTGACCATTGCCTTCAGATCCCACTCTTCTTCACTTTGGTGTTCATCTCTTGATGTGACAGCATTTCCTTCCATCCTTTTCTTATGCCAACAGTCTCTGGCATAATGCCCTTTCTTGCCACAATTGTAGCACACATCCTTGTTTCTCTATGGAGAATCTTCTGGCCCACGATCTAAGCTTTGTGGTGGTGAGAATCTTCTAGACTGGAATTCTTTTCTCCTCCATTGTCTTGGTTGATCCTCCTTTTTGTTTTGCGTGGACTGGTAGTTCTTCTTCATGAACCGACCCTTTTGTCTACTTGTGAAGAGTACTTGCTCTTTATTTTCTGTAGACTCGTTGTTTCCTTTCTTTGCCAGAATCTCCTGGTTGGCTAACAAATTCTCCAACTATTCAAGCGTTGGTGGAGTTGGTCATCCTTGAACTGCAGCAATAAAACCTCTATAATCGGGAGCTAGACCATGAATAATAATCCTCCTCATTTTGTCTTCTGGTCTAGCTCAGATATTTCACGACAGATTGATTTTATCTTCTTAAAATACTGGCTTACTGTCATCTGCCTTGAACAGTCGACAACAACTCATTCTCTAAGAGTTTAAGCTTCATATCGTTCTTCTTTGAAAATCGAGAGGCTAGTGTGTCCCAAGCATCCTTCGGTGTGGCGGCGTATCTAACGTGCTCCAGCATTTCATCTTCAATTGTGACCTTGATGGCAAACATCGCTTTGCCAGCTCTCATCTTCCACTTCTTGATGGCATTATTATCTCCGGCAGGCTCTCGTATCTCACTCCCACCAATCAGGCTCCATAGACCTTGTCCTTGTAAGTAGGACTCCATACACAGCCCATGTGTTGTAATTCTGGTTGTTGAGCTTCTTGATGCTCCCAAACGCATCCATAATCACACTCTTCTTGATGTGAACTTGGTCCCAGACCAAATGGAATCACAGTCCCAGACTGTGTACACTGGCAGAACTACGGTTCACTTTACCAATCCCGGATTGGTAGCACAACTACGGTCCTAGACCATTAGCTTTTCAACAATGTATCAAATATTCCAAGGATAACTTTTCTGATGTGGAAGATCATACTTAGCTGCAACCACAGAGCATACTCAGCGTTACCTTTCTTATGTGGAAGTTCAGACTAGACTGCAACCACAGAGCATACTCAGCATAACCTTGCCTCTGATACCACTTGTTGAATTTAGTGAGCTAAAATACAACTTTTATTAATACAAGTACTAACTTGTAATATTACAACAAGCTCACACATATGACTTTGAGACACATCACACACTAACAATTCTCTCAAGCTCACTCTTACAACTCTATACCTTACCAAACCTTATTTTCTCTCACCACTCCACCTACACACAAACTCACCTCTCTCTCTCTTCCTTTCTTTTCTTACTCTGCTCACTTCACTCCACACACAACACAAGTCCATACCCAACCTATTTATACTACTCTTCCACACCCTTATTCCTCTAAAAATCTGCACAAATAATAATTTTTTTCATTATTCTCTAGACACTTCTCCTTTCTTCCCACTTTTTCTCGTCCAACTCTTCTTCTCCTTTCCTCTAGATTTTTCCTTTCTCAAAATATCTCAACCATTAATATATTTTAATCCTTCATGTTTCTGTGTGTTTATATATATGAAGCTGAAGTAGTTGTTCATCAGCTACAGGTTTGGGTCTTTCATGGCCAGCTTCTGCATTTGGAGCTTACTCGGCAGCTTGACGTCATAAGCCAACCCCATGGCTTGAAGTAACCTCACTACGTACCAAGTCATGTCGATCTGCCACCACTCCAGCCCTTGCCTTGCCGAGTACTTGAACGCATGGTGATTGTTGTGCCAACCTTCTCCAAATGTCAAAACTGCCACCCACCTGGTTCAAACACAAGTAATAGTTACAAATTGTCAGTTAATAAGATGATCGATATTGTCATTTTGCGTGCACAATATCTTAATTCAAAGTCCCAAATAGACCTATTTGGGACGGACTCAAATGACTTTAGTCAAATTAAACCCGATTCCAGCATATAAATAATGCATGAGTCAATTTGGGTATGATTCAATACTCATATGGCTCAGGACAATTGGGTCATAGTACCCCAAGAGTCGACCGATCTAATCATTCCTAACTTCAACCGGACCCACCAAACTTGTTTGTTTGGTGTATCTTTTTTCATGAAAACCCATATTCGTGAACGGGACAATGATAATTAAGTAATTTACCAGTTGTTTCTCGACAAGTCGTCGGTGTTCCAAACTCGAGATCCCCATATGTGAGTGGCCGAGTTGACAAACCACGTGGCGTGGTAAACGCCCACTACCCTCACGCCCTGATGGAACAGTGGCAACGGTTTAACATTTGATGGTAAACGATGATATCATCTACTATCGTATCATGAATTTGAACCTCGGGATCAACAATCATTATAAATAATATAACACAATTAAAGGGGGAGCTGTAGCCTTACAATTCCCCAAACGATGTAGGGCAGTCCACCAAGGGCATACAAGATAAGGGCAAGTCCCAGTGGGTGGAAGACGTAAGTCCTACGAAGCCACCTGTAGAAGGCCTGGCTTTTCATGTCCCCAACGTTGTCTCGTTTCCCGCACTGCAAATCCCATTTCTTTATACATTAATTACACAATTAAGTAATGTATTAGATATCCTAAACAACGTTTTTAAGTACTATTACCTTCTCTCTAACCATGGCTGAATCGAAGATCCAGCTCATATGACTGTGCCAAAACCCTTCAATGGGGCTGTGTGGATCTCTTTCTGTGTCAGTGTATTGATGGTGAAACCTGTGGTTGCTCACCCACGTCAATGGATCCCCCTGCAAACACAAATTTACTCACAAAAGTTTAAATCTAGCATTAAAAAAATGTTCGGTTTACGGTTAACGACGTAGCCACCTCTTGTCAAGGTGGGTCAATTCAACAAAAAGATATTTGAGTGTTTTGAGTAGGATTCAAATTTATATTAATATTTTAGGGTTAATATTTTTGTATGGCCTGAACTTTGACCAAAATAAACATCCTGACCAATCTTTTCGATCTATAACATCTTGGCCCGAACTATACACCAAAATAAACAATTTGGCCAAACCCGATGTTTGACCGTTAACTTGGATGGTCAAACGCGTTGACTAACGGTCAACGCGCCACGTTACTGCCAAGTCAGAAGATCTGATAAATATTTAATTTTTTCGTTTTTTATTTTTGGTTTAACTAAGGTATTAGATGATTTTTTTAATTTATAATAATTTAAAATTAGGGAATGTGTGGAAATTGTGAATTATTTTAAATATTTTATGCTGACTTGGCAGTGACATGGCGCGTTGACTAACGGTCAACGCATTTGACCGTCCAAGTTAAGGGTCAAAAGTCGGATCTGGCCAAATTGTTTATTTTGGTGTATAGTTCGGGCCAGGATGTTATAGATCGAAAAGATTGGCCATGATGTTTATTTTGGTCAAAGTTCAGGCCATACGAAAATATTAACCCAATATTTCATCCTAAAGTCGCGTATGTATAGAAGAATTACAATTGATTTTCTGATTTACGTTACTACTTTTACGCTTTTTTATAGGCACATTAACTTCTAAAATTAGTATTGTTGCTACAACAAACAATCAAACCCACATTTTGAAAGAACATTTTCCACAATGAAGCATTTGAAGAACACATTTCGATATTGAATGAGTAATATGCTATGAATGAATTTTATATGGATGCATTGAGGTGACACATTGATCAAAATTTTGTTTACGCCATTGTTTATGGTACAAAATTCAACAATTGTAAAACCTTACGAAACTCGTGTCTTACAACCCCTGATACGAATCATTCCACTATCTGGTATGATCAGAAGTAGTACTATACTAAGATGCGGAATTTAGAGAAACAAAAGTTGAGATTCGAGATCTGATACGACCATGTAAAAAGGTGGTATGATTGGTATCGGAAGTGGTAAGACGCGGGAGTTTAGAGAAACGAAAATCGAGATTCGAGATCGAGAAGTGAAAGTTAAGAAAACCTGAAGGGCATGGGCGCCGATGTAAGCGAAAAAGTACTCGAGCCATTTAGGGAGGAGCTTGAAGCTCTGGTGGGCGAGATTCCGATGGTACGAGAAGCAAATCCCAAACAACCCCGTCACCAATTGCAGCGTCGCCGCCAGCCAAAACGCATCCCAGCTGAAGCAAAACGGCGCGCACATTGCCATCAGATGGGTCCCGGCGACGGCGCCCACCGCGATTCTATCGTACGCATTCAGCTTCCTCACCCTTGGCCGCCCCTCGCCGTCGCTAATTCTCTTTTTCTCCGTTGCCAAAAACGAAACCTCCGGTTGCGAAAACGTTGGCGATTTCGTCGCCGTTGCCCTCTTCCCGTCGCTAATGTTGCTCACTAGCTGCGGCTCGACCATTGCAGCTGCTTCTCCCACTGCCACTTTTGGGTTTCTCTTTTCGTGATGAAGGAATGATGGGTTTTCATCGATCAAAGCAATGCATCTATATATAGAAGAGAGATTATATGTAATTGAATATTGGGAGAGGGCATTTAAATTTTAAGCCGTTGAGATGTCTAGATGGATGAGGGGTTGTTTTAATGATATGTTTATGGGCATGTTGTAAAACTATTTAATTAACTAGTTTTTTACCCGTCAGTTGGCCGGAAAATTTCATTTTATTATTTATATTAGTTAACTTATCTACATATTTGAACTTTTTGGATCTTGTATACATTTTCTGCTCTCGCTTCATAAGTGAATATGTGGTATGCCTATATCGAATATTATTTAATAGTTAGCACACTCGCTTGTGATGTTTTTATTCTCTAATCATAAATCATGTCGTAAAGGTTTATCACGTCCCATTTAGGATCGTATATAAAAAAAATCCACCAATACGCTCAAATTTATTATCTTATACAACATATATCAATTCATGATTCTCGAGTTTGTACGAACTCTCAGCCAATTAATCAGAGTTCAAATTATTGAAAAAGATACTTGATTACTGGATAGATTATGTTTATCCCAATTGAAATTTGAACACATCGTATCCCTTATAATGATTAAATTCTCTAAACCTCACTCATTTTTATTGTTGATGTTCATGAAGTCTTTGTATAGCAACTCATTACAATTACCAATATTTTAAGTTTGTACTAACCCTCAACCCGTGCCTTTTGTCTGAATGTTCGTTTAGAATCTGAATCCAAGGATTCATATACACTATCGAAAGTTCTCATCTTAACATGTTCCTTCAATGTATAATTTTTCAACTATTTGAATGTCCATTCACTAAAATTTCTTTATATTTGGTGTTTGTTCTAGAACAAAAATTTCATTACTTATATTAATAATTAGTAAAGTGTGTATACAACAGACAAATATTTCAGGTGCATTCAAAATAATGAATTCCTTGAATAATTAACTTATAATTTTTTAACAAAATATTTTGTAGCAAAATTTAAAATTTCATACAAACATTGTGACTTTTCACATGTATTTAAATTATTGGATGTATTATAGACACATCTATTGTTAATATCTATATATATATATATATATATATATATATATATATGTATATAGTGGCGTCTTCGGTGCACTCACTTTTTTTAGTGCATTTAGTGCACTCGCTTCATAACCGTCATTTTAAACATGCGATTTATGTCAAAATGATGTCAATCGTCACTTATGATGTGATGAACAATAACACACATGAATTTGCACAAAACCCATTAAAGATATACAAAGAGTTTATTTTACTTTCAACACTAATTAATACCTTTGAACTCAGCTCCTTGGGTGGAATATGATATCAATTTTTTTTGTTATTGCCAAAATTTGGTATGAAATTACAGACTCACAACTATATAGACTTGTTACAATTTTCTTACTCAACTCATATTTATTAAATATTCTTCTTTTGACCCAATAGCTCGGTTTACACTATTGTAACTATAAACATTTTTTGTTATATATGTGAAGTAAAATATTAATACTTATTTGTTACCTCAATCTTCGAATTTAGATTTTTCTTAGCATGAAATGTGATGTTTAACGTACATCATTTACAAAGATTTCTCTAAATTTCACACATTTTATTTTTCAAGTGATCTCGTGTCTCAATCAATGTTCATCAACTATTATACTCAAGTCATTTTGGAAACTTCAATTTATAATCTTTATCAATAAATAACTCCAAGTCTGAAAAGAAAATTTCTTAGCATATGATATAAGACCTCAATAGAGCTTGCTCAATCAACATGACCTAGAGAAAATTATAGTAATGTGAACTTAGGATACATTAAATACTGCACATGCGATTCATATGTTTTCACTTGATCATAATGAATAAAAAGCTTTTTTAATAAATAACTATTATTTCTTTGTCAAGTTTCTTTCAGACATTATCGACAAAATATTATTATTTTTGTGTGGTTGTTTAAATTATTCATTAAAATATAAATTATTATTAAGTTTTAGTAAAAATGAGCAGAAATTTACATAGTAATCTTTAATCATATATTTTTTGGTTTAAAAAGTGTGATATATATGTCACTCTACGAACATTAGTATACTGTTGCGTACATCGATATAATGCAAAACCAAAATGTGATATATGTCACTGTCCATCATGATTGTCACGTCGGTCAGCATGCCACCGGTCGAACCATTCAACCGGTACCGGTCATGAAATCGACATGACACCATCGGTATGACCGGTATGGTCGTTTTACGAATTTCTTAGTAAAATACGTAGTTTTAGTGAATTTAATTATGAGTACATGTAATTTTATTTGAAATATCATATTTTATTCAAATATCAATATGAATTGCACATAAATTGTCTTCAAATATGGTTTATATATGATTAAATTCATTTGATATTAATAATGTTTTATATTTCTACATATTTTATTAACCGGCATGAAACGACACAAACCGATTGTATCACTGGTAAAACCATTCCACTTGCTAAACCAGTTTGATAACCTTTCTCTCCATATATTATTTAGAAATATAATGCAAAAACAAAAGCATAATAATTATTGGATGAAAGAGAATTAAATATTAAATGAAGAGAGAGGGACAACTCCATAAATAGGTCAATAACTATTTTTTTAGTAAAAAAATTGTCCACCTTGGCAACTTGAGATCTCTCTAAGTGCTTATATGACAAAAATTTAATTTTGAATTGCCTTAATCTTATCTTATCTTATCTTACTATATATTATGGTTGTTCAAAAACAACTTCTTGCCACATAAGCACTTGGAGAATTCACTAGTTGCTAAGGTGGACAATTTTTGTACAAGCAAAAAAATTAGTTAATGAGCTATTTATGGAGTTATCTCTCTCTTCTTTTAATGATGTTTTCTTTTATTCAATGATTCTTTTTAATTTTCATATTATATCTATGTTTGTAGAAAAAGACTAATGTTTGTAGAGTGATATATCACATTTAGTTCAACAAAAAATATATTATTAACGATGAAAATAGAGAAAAAGACTACTGTTTTTTACTGGAAATTTTAAACAAACACACACACATAAACAATAATATTTTTATCGATTAAACAAAATATAACGATGAAAATAGAGAAAATAACTGTTAGAAAATCAATCTACTTTCAAAAATGAACTATGTTATTTTATATTTTTGGCTATTAAACACTCTCTTATTTAGAGATGACAACCAAACCCATGGTCGCAGGTACCCAACCGTCTCCGACCCAGTCAATATGGGGAATCTCCGCATTGATTGGGTATGGGAAAAACCCACAAATTTTTTGATGGAGATGGGTGGATATGCTTTTGAAATCCCCATCCCCATACCCAAACCCGCCCCACCGAGGATATTATGTTATATGCAGAAAATATAACATCCACTTATGTAATTGATGGCAACCAAACCGTAATTTCATCCACTTATGTATCAGTTCCATAATTTTGGGCAGGTAGTACCCATTTATTTTACATATTTTTTATGGTGAGTAGTTGATGGGGCGGGTATTACCCATGGCCATGGGTATCCGAAAACCGCGGGTATGGAGATGAGTTTGTAAAACCTTCCACCGTATGGGTATGGGGCGGGTACGAGTTTAGGTATTTGAAAATGGGGATGGGGATGGTGATGGTGATGGTTTAGGCAAACCCGCTTCATTGCCATCCCTTCTCTTATTTCTAATTAATATATCTATAAAATAAAATAAGTATTATATAGTAAAAGGTCTGGATAGAAACTTGATGATGTACACGTATTATATGGCACGTGAGTGTTGGAGAAATCTTTGTTGACGATGTACGATAAACATTAAGTTTCATCAACCACTGACCTAGCATTAATCAAACATGGGTTGACAATTTTCGTTTAATAGTTGAATGTCTTCTGCATTAAAGGCCTTTATAGTTAGAAGACTCCAAACTGAGCTATTAGGTTAAAAATGAAGAATCTTTATAAGCATGAGATCAACAAGGCAATTCTAATAAGTCATTTGATTGCATGGTTGTGAGTATGTAACTCCATACCAAATTTGGCAATAAAAAAAGATTTTACCATATCAAAATGTCAAAACAAAAATGGTAGTTTGTACCGTAAGCAATATGTATACAGATCGAGTTATCCTATCCACAAAATTTTGTTGCGTATTCCATTGAACGAGGTGTGTTCAAAGGTTTTAATTAGGGTTACAAAACAAAGTAAACTCTTTATATTAACAATAGATGTGTCTATAATACATCCAAGAATTCATCCGTGTGAAATGTCACAATGTTTGTATGAGTTTTAATTTTTTTTTAAATCACTTTGTAAAAAAAAAAAAATTTAATTATTTAAATGATACAACGTTTTTAATGAACCTATATCTATGTGCATTGTAGTTGTTGACATGATTTATCAATTATTAAGATATATAATGCATATTTTTGTTCCAGAAGTAACACAAAAAATAAGGAAAATTTTGCAAATGCACATTAAAAAAGTTGGAACGTTATACACTAAAGGATCATGTTAAGACGAGAACCCTTGAAAGTGTGTGAGAGTGTCTTGGTTTGAGATTCTTACAAGCCAATGTAGACAACAACCATGAGTTGAAGGTTACTACAAATTTCAAGAATTAGCAATTGGTACAAATTGAGTAAATAAAATTTAATAGCTATACCTTTAAGAAATTTCAATACTTTAACCAAATCTTTTTTGTATTAAATCTTTGTATTAAATCTTTTGTATCATATCAAAATATTAATATTTTTTCTGTTATTTTAAATATTTTCTTAATTATAATACAATTTTATTGAAAGTATAACTATTAAATTTTGCTAACAAAAATGCTAACGGGGAGTTAAGGTTTGGCTAATACTTTGTATTTTGAAAGTTATGGCTGATAATTTTAAAGTTTGAAAGATTTGATTAATAAATTGTATTTACACTATTGTATAAGATACTAAATTTGAGTGTGTTGATAGACAAATTTTGACATAAGATCCTCAACAGAGATTTAATGAACATTCACATAAAAATGAGTCAAAATTAGATAATTTGATCATCGTAAGGAGTATGGCGTGTGTCAAGTTTCACTTGGGATAAACACATTTTATCCAATAATCAAGTATTTCTATCCAATAATCTGGACTCTTAATAATTTTTTGAGAGTTTGTCCTAACTCTGGGAGTTAAGGTTTTATAATATTAGAAATTTGAGTGGCTTGGTTGACAAACTTTTGTATATGTTCTAAATGTGACGTGATAAACCTTTAAAATATGATTTATGATTGGAGAATCGAAACCTATGAATATCATAGGTGGGTGTGCTAAATATTGAGAATTTTTAATATAAAAACATAGCATACTCACTTATGAAGTATGAGCAGAAAAAAGTAAGAAGATTAAAAAAAATTTAAACATATAAATAAATTAATTTCTATAAATGATGAAATGAAATTTTCCGGCCAACAGGCCGGGTAAAAAACTAGTATTATGTATTTATGTATAGAAGATAGATAGATTAAGGTGGTGGAAAATATCCAACTTATGGACTATGGGATTCTTTTGTTTGTTTGTTATGAACGGGAAAATATATATGGGATGAGTTTGTTGACAATGTACTCACAATATAAAAATAAAAATAAAAATATATATTTTATATATTCTATTAACCTGGATGAGTGACATTCCCAAGTCCATTTCAGATATTTTGGCTTGAGTAATGTCGTGTTTGCGCCAAGTGTATGTAAGTGGAGTACTCGTTCAATTTTGTTAAGGAAACGGAAATGCGATAATATAGTACTGTGCATTGTGCAGTCTGGTCGGCGAAGGAGGAGGAAGAGGAGGTATGATACGAATATGTGATGCAAGTCGTGCGGTCAAACAAGGAAGAGCGTGTTGAACTGTACTTGTACAATTTGTAGATTTGGGCAAACATGAAGTACGGGAATATTCATAGATAGAAATTTTGTGCGACTTTCATTTCTTTCATGCTAAAAAAAACCTTCACATGCACCAATTGGATTACAGCTGTGTTAGTATAAGATATAATGACTTTATTGAATCGCATAGTCGAACAATCCCGCGATCGTTAAATCACATAATCCAAATTATCGTACATCACAATCCGAGAAGGTGAACTCATACTAACCCCTAGCAAAATTAAAATTCATTTTACACTAGATAGCTATGGAAGGGCACCCATCAAATTAACAAAATGAATATGGTATTATGGTTTTCGTCTAATGATTTTCCTTTACTAAGACACATGGTCCAAATTGGAGAGAGAGTGTGGCCTTTATTTATTGTAATTAATTAGGGTATCCGTAATGATTCATCAACTAAAGTTATTAATAGATCTAATCTCGTGGATCACCACATTCCTTCTATTTCAACATCACATCCACCAGCTCTCATCGTCATCTAACGCGGTTCGCTAATATTTCCGTATTTTCAAAGATATAACTAATATTTTAGCATCCGTGAAAAATTTAGCTAAAAACAGTATTTAGTACTTACCCTTATTTTTTTCTTGAATGAATAGGAAGTTTCTTCGTGACATGAAGATCGAACTGCCATTCTCTCAACATTCCCCGTAGTAAAAATGGTCGTGTAGCTAGCCAGCTAGGTCATCACTTCAAGCCACGACTTCTTCTTGCTTCGTTGATATAAATATGTGGGATGGGATGCTGACTAGTGACTACTGACTAGCATGGCCTCTTTTTTACTATCCCATTATGGGGGGAAACACAGAACAGAAAGGACGTTATTACATGCATGTCTCTTCAATCTTTACAACACTTTAATCAACCCAAAAAATATGCACGCGCAAACTGTCACAACCCTTAAACCGAAGTTAATTTATGGACTTGAAATCTGTACAAGTATGTCATATATATATCATGAGAATGGTTAATTTTGATGTCGTGAGGATTTGAACATGTAACATATAAAGATAAACCAGTTTCTGATACTGTTTGAGAAATATCTTTGTATAGAATTTAACCACTTTCTTATTGAACTTGGGTGGTGGGGAAAAAGAAAAACCAACCCACATGAACTACTGACAGGTTTATTTTTGGTAATAATGATGATCCATAAACTTCAGTTATTACGGTTGCAGTGTGTGGTCCATGAAGCTAGCTGCATGCATATACAGTTGAGAGACATAACTGGAAAGGATTATAATCGAATCCTAATTGTTAGGATAACGAATCCAAATACAAAAATGGAGGGAAATTATCCTTGTATGTTAGTGTCCATCTAGTCTAATTAGTATGAGAGTTCTCGGGAGGATACTCAAAAGTAAATTAGCAGACAATACCGTACTAATTAACAGTTGAGCTACCTCGATTTCAACAAGTCCGCCAAACAGACGTGGATCTCTAATTAATGGATTCGGACAAGCCGATGCCCACCGCCGCCACGAATGGAAAATGAACCAACCTCTGATTCCACCTTGTTGAAACCGGATAACTCGATTCGTACCATATTTTACCTGCTTTGGAACAAACCGGCCCGCAAAAAATTTACTTTTCGATGGACATCCTCCCAAAAGACCTCATACTAGTATACAAGAATCCATTATCGTATATTTCAGTTGCGATACCTAATTTGTCCCATAACATTACTAATCTCCAATATTACATGCAATAATGCATGCACATAAGCAATCTTTTTAAGTATTATCGAAACCAAACGGGTTGTCCACCAGGTAATTAAGCTTTTCTTCGTAATGAAAACAACCAGCTTGCTAGCTAGTAGCTAGTCATCAGCTAGTCCCAACATTGTTACCATCCCACATTAACTTTTTTTTTTTTTTGTAGCAATGGGAAAACGAGCTGCCGGTTCAAACAGATTATTCATTGTGGAGGTAATGGCAGAGGTAGCTAGCTGCTTGTGGGCAGTGAATTTTGGCTTAGCTCCAAGATGTGAGTATGGTTCTGTTTGGCTGGCCCTCCTGCCATGAATTTAATATTAATTACTGCAGTCTGTAGAGAGAGAGAGTCGTCGTCGGGAGCGTTGGGGCATATATAGCTGCTGGCTGCCACCATCAAAATTTAAGTGGTTGAGTCAAGTCTAGGTTGGTTGGTGAACAGAAGGGGAGACTCTTCCTTTACTCGATTTTGCTGCACTCTAATGTCCTTTGTGGTGGTTGTCCAGGTTGATATTGAAGTTGCTCATGTGTTGATGTTTGAAAACCAGTACGATTCACGTGTTCTGTGCCTTTATGACTTGTCCGCAATGTTGGTTGATTGAAATATGTAAGCTTACCTTGTGTTTGACTTGGTTTGCTTGGGGACAAGCAAACGGTTAAGTGTGGGGGAATTTGATAGCATCGTATTTGCACGTGTTTTCACTCTGGTTTCCTGTCCATTTTAGCTTGAATTGATTGTTCCTTGGCCTATTTTATGCTAGGTTGTGTTGTTTTGTCGTATTTCAGGTCCTAGCAAGTAAAGAGGTGCATAGGCGCAAGTTTCGGGTCATTTGGAGGTCAGATGGTGATTCACAGGCCAAATTACGGGCAGCCCCTGCCAAATAACGACCGTAATTGGTCAGGGCATGGCCGTAAAACCAATGCCGAGCCACTTTTCCAAGAATTCTTCTCGGCACTAAAATTACGGGCAAGCATCCACCAAATTACGACCGTAATTCATGAAATACTGGCGGTAATTGGAAATTACGGGCGTGGCTCCTCTTCCATCAGAGTAACGGTAATTGGAAATTACGGGCGTGGCTCCTCTTCCATCAGAGTAAAGTGAAACGCGCGTTTTGGGCGAATTACGGGCATGCGTGATTACGGCCGTAATTCTGCCCGTATTTCGCCCAGAGTCGGGTTTTTGAAGCCAGAATCGAGCCAAGGAAAGGGAATCGAATTTCTTGAGCAAAAACAGAGCCCTAGAGAGAGAAAGGACGAAGAACTCACCCTAGAAGCCATCTTGGAGCTGGGTTTCATCGAATCGAGCTTGGAGATCGTCCTAGGAGTGGAAATCATCATCCCGGAGCAGATTTTCCTCATCTTTATGAGTATGACTACTCCGATTACTGTTTTCTTCTCTCTCTCTATGGAGTAGAACCCTTCTCTCACTTGGGGATGAAGAACCCTAGTTCTATGTGTTAGGGATTGATTGTAATGACTTGGGATGATATTACTGTTTGATTTTAATCGAATGATGCATGTTTATTGAGTCAATTGAAGTCTGATCAACTTTTCCTGATTCCTGCTGCAATCTGAGATAGATAGAATCTGATTAGGTTGCTAGAGTCTCATCATTCGATAGTAGGAGATTGGTTATACGAGAGTTAGTCAGTTTACTGCTTTGTACTGGAATCCAATTCCAGTAGTGGAGTTCTGTTCTTACTGCTTCAGCTTTCTATCCCGGTGAAGACTAGTCGTCTGCCGGGTAGTTAGACTGAGAGGGCTTGGTCAGCTTAAGAGATTCCAAGCTACTGCCGGATCTTCCGCAGTCTAATCAACAGTAAATCAACCCAGGGGAATTGCAATTGAACCTAACTAAGGAGCTAGGGGGACTCATTCCCGAGTGACTCTTACCTGCTTGAGAAAACCGTATCAATTCCTGCTTTCTTTCTGCTTTTGCTTTTAAACAACAATCACTTGCTTTAGTTGGCTAGATAACAGAGAATCACTGAGTAAGCAGTAGATCTAGACCCTGGGTTGATAATATAACTTGCCTGTTACTGCATTCCCGGTTTGCGATTACACTTGGTCGCAGATTGGTGTTGTGTTTTGGCGTGTCAAGTTTTTGGCGCCATTGCCGGGGACCCTCTAGGTAATTGGGGAAACGTGAGAATTTGTTACTCTAGCTTTTTATTTACTGCATTTTATCTCTTCCACCTGTGTGCCTTCACGGGTTGCTTCTGCTGATTGTGTGCAGGTAGTGCATGACCCGTAGCCAGTCGGGAGATCTACTACCACTAGACCAGGAGCTTGAACGAACCTGCAGAAACTTCAAGCGGGCTCTAAAGGCGCGACTGGCTGCGGAGGAGGCGCTATCACAGCTGCAGTTAGAAGAAGAGGAAGAAGATATGGCTGATCCAGAAAACCATGATGTGATCCCTGAGGAGCAGACCATGGGATCTTACTGGACCGCTAGAGCTGCGGACATGAGGTCACCCATTCAACATCCTCATGTCCCAGCCAACATTTTTGAGGTGAGCACCTCAGTAATCACCATGCTGCGCGGTTCGGTGATGTTCCGTGGAAAAGAGGGGGAGTGCTCCCGATCACATCTCAGGCGATTCCACGAGCTCATCGATGGAATCAAGATCAACGGGGTCCCAGCAGATGCCATCCAGCTGAGGTACTTCCCATTCACCCTGGAGGGGCAGGCCAAGGAGTGGCTAGACACTCGACCTCCAGGCTCCATCACCACGTTCGCCAACCTGGCGGACAAGTTCCTTACCCGCTACCATCCTCCGTCGAAGACGGCGGACTTGCAGAAGAAGATCACCCACTTCACCCAGGATGAAGATGAGACCATCAGGGATGCTTGGGAGAGATACACCAGTCTTTTCCTCAGGTGTCCAAATCATGGCTTCAATGATGCGTTCAAGGTGGGCACCTTCTATCACGCCCTCTTCCCGGAGGACAAGCAGCTGATTGATTCGGTTTGTGGAGGGAACATGCTGACCAAAACACCGCCACAGCTGAATCAACTCTTTGAGGAGATGGCGGAGAACGGGTACGATTGGGGCACTGCCAGGAGATCGAGACGAGCACCAGGGCGGGGTGTGCATGCTGTGGGCACCCAGTCATCTGATTTGGTGCAGGTGGTATCGAAGCTGGTTTCAGCTATCGATCGTTCTGGTTTGATTGCAGGTACAGGACAGCCGCAGGCGATGCACTGCCAGTGGTGTGAGAGCTCCCATCACACCGTAGAGGACTGTCAGGTGATGAGGGAATCGTCTACTCCCCAGGAGCAGGTGGACTTTATCAGTAATGCCAGGCGCTTCGACCCCTACAGCAACACCTATAACGAGGGGTGGCACCAGCATCCTAACTTTTCTTGGGCTGGGGCAAATCCCAAACCACCAGCTCCCCAGGGTCCACCTGGCTTCCAAAGGCCTCCGTACCAGCCCAGACAGGGG
Source organism: Linum trigynum (assembly GCA_964030455.1). Lineage (NCBI taxonomy): Eukaryota > Viridiplantae > Streptophyta > Magnoliopsida > Malpighiales > Linaceae > Linum > Linum trigynum. Next base: position 924,816 of record OZ034822.1, on the reverse strand, counting down.
CAATTTCAGCAGCCACAGCAGCCACTCTACCAGCCCAGACAGGGGCCAGTTCCACCTCAGTCACAGGTGCGACCATTCCAGCAGACAGGTGCAGCACTTGCAGCTCCAGTACAGAGTGACCCGATGGCAGAATTGAGAGATTTGGTGGGTTCTCTGGCCACCTCCAGTGCGAACAAGTTCAATAACATCGAGCAATTCATGGAGAAAGCTTCAGGAAAATTCTTGGAGCTAGAAGCTGGTCAGACAAATACACAGGCTGTGCTGCGAGATATACAGACCCAGCTTGGGAGTGTTGCCCAGGCTGTAGGTCAGAGGACTCCTGGTACCTTGCCTGGTCAGACCATTCCTCACCCGCAGGATCCGAATGCCAACTGCAGTGCCATCACAACCAGGAGTGGCAAGGTGACTGCCGATCCACCTGTTCGGGCAAAGGAGAGAGAGACCCCTGCTTCAGCACTTCCAGCTAATCAGGAAGAAATGGAGAAGGAGGTCGAGGTGCCTGCTCCTAAACCGCAACCAGTGGTGAAGGAGTATGTACCACAACTTCCCTTTCCTACTCGGTTGCACAAGGACCGACTGGAGACTGAGTTTGCCAAATTCATGGCAATGCTGAAGCAAGTAAACATTAGCATGCCCTTCGTGGAGGCATTATCGAAGATGCCCAAGTATGCCAAGTTCATGAAGGATCTCCTCACCAACAAGAGGAAGCTTGGGGAGCTGTCAATGGTGATGCTCAACGAGGAGTGTTCTGCCATCCTGCAGAACAAACTACCAGAGAAGAGAAAAGACCCAGGGAGTTTCACTATCCCTTGCATGATTGGTAGTTTGCATGTAGGGAAGTCCTTGGCGGATTTAGGCGCTAGCATAAATGTCATGCCTTATAAACTGTTTAAAAAGCTAGGCCTAGGTGAACCCAGTGATACTAGGATGAGCATCCAGCTTGCTGATAGATCCATTGTGCATCCTAGGGGTATAGCAGAGGACTTGATAGTCGCAGTAGGGCCATTTTCATATCCTGTTGATTTCGTGATTTTGGACATAAATGAGGATGTTGATGTGCCATTGATACTGGGTAGACCTTTTCTCGCCACCGCCAAGGCGCTTATTGATGTTAATGATGGAAAACTGATTTTGAGAGCTGGGGGTGAACAAATCACCTTCTCTGTTTCTGATAATATGAAACACCCCCAGCTCCATGATGATCTGGATTACTGTGATGTTGTTGCGATTTTGAGACCGCACTCGCCATCACGAGTGCGGGTACTGATGATTTCCTTGAGCGTTGTCTTTTGTTAGGGAAACAGGCATCACAGGATGTGCAGCTGGAGGAGCAGCTGGCAGAGCTGGACGAGGCCATGATCGAGGGGCGAGAGATACCATTCAAGCCGATCCCCATCTCGCCCCGGCTCGCTACATCATTGGAGGAGCCACCAGAGTTGGAGCTTAAGCCCCTCCCATCTCACCTGGAGTATGCATTTCTCCGGGAGGGGAATAAGCTCCCGGTTATTATCAGCTCGGATCTGACACCCAAGCAGAAGAGCAAGCTGGTGGCTCTGCTGTAGAAGTATGCCCGGGCCATGGCATGGAAGATCACAAACATTAGAGGCATTAGCCCATCCTTCTGCTCCCACAGAATTTTGATGGAGGATGAGGTTAAGCCAGTCAGGCAGCCACAGAGGAGATTGTCTCCTAACTTGGAGCCAGTGGTCTGGGCAGAGATTGTGAAGCTCATGAATGCAGGGATCATCTTTGCTATATCTGATAGCAAGTGGGTCAGCCCCACTCAGGTGGTCCCGAAGAAAGGCGGGATGACTGTGGTCCCGAATGAGAAGAAGGAGTTGATCCCGATGCGGACCGTGACCGTCTGGAGAGTCTGCATCGATTACCGGCGCCTGAATGACGCCACCAGGAAAGATCATTTTCCCCTACCTTTCATTAATCGGATGCTGGAGAGGTTGGCTGGCCATGAGTTCTATTAATTGCTTCATGGATGGCATGTCTGGTTACTTCCAGATTCCTATTGCTCCGGAGGATCAGGCGAAGACCACATTCACTTGCCCCTTCGGTACCTTTGCTTACCGGAGGATTCCATTTGGGCTGTGTAATGCACCGGCGACCTTCCAGAGATGCATGCTGGCGATCTTCGACCGACTTGTTGGAGAGATCATGGAAGTCTTCATGGATGACTTCTCGGTTTATGGAGACTCCTTCTCTCATTGTCTCATAACCTGGAACTCGTTCTGAAGAGGTGTGAAGAGACGAATCTGGCACTCAGCTGGGAGAAGTGCCATTTTATGGTTCGTGAGGGTATTGTTCTTGGGCACAAGATCTCCAAGCAGGGAATTGAGGTGGATTGCGCGAAGATTGAGACGATCAGTCAGCTACCTCCTCCTGTTTCTGTGAAAGGGATTCGCAGCTTTCTAGGTCATGCAGGCTTCTACAGGCGCTTCATCAAAGATTTCTCGAAGATTGCCCTGCCGTTGACCAAGCTGCTAGAGAAGCATGCACCATTCCAGTTCACTCCCGAGTGCACAGCTGCATTTGAAACTCTGAAGGAGAAGCTGACCCATGCCCCTATCATGGTAACTCCTGACTGGTCTCTCCCTTTTGAGCTGATGTGCGATGCGAGTGACTATGCAGTCGGAGCAGTTCTGGGTCAGAGACGCGAGAAGCACTTCCAGCCCATCTACTACGCGTCGAAGACCTTGAACGATGCACAGGAGAACTACACCACCACTGAGAAGGAGCTCCTCGCTGTGGTGTATGCATTTGACAAGTTCCGGCCATACCTGGTGCTCTCACATGTGGTGGTCTGCACAGATCACTCGGCGATTCGCTACTTGATGAGCAAGGCTGATGCAAAGCCTCGGCTCATCCGCTGGATCCTGCTTCTGCAGGAATTCGACATCGAGATCCAGGACAAGAAAGGAGCCGAAAATGATGCTGCAGATCATCTTTCACGGTTGGAAGCCCCTTCGGTGGACAACTTCGTGGAAGAGATCGATGACACCTTCCCGGGTGAGCGATTGCTGGAGATGACACTGGTGGACAGCGTGACCCCTTGGTATTCTGACTTTGCCAATTATCTGGTGGGCAAGCAGTTACCCAAGGGGATGGCTACTCATGCAAAGCGCAAGTTCTTCTCTGATCTAAAGCGCTACCTCTGGGAGGATCCTTACCTCTTCAGAATCGGAGCAGACAGCGTGATCCGGCGCTGTGTCATGGAGCGCGAGATGGGAGACATCCTGTCTCAATGCCACGAGGGACCTACTGGAGGTCACCATGGAGGTAACCGCACGGCGCGGAAGGTGCTACAATCGGGCTTCTATTGGCCCTCGCTCTTCAAGGATGCAGACTCCTTCGCACGCCAGTGCGACCGCTGCCAAAGGTCAGGTAACATTTCTTCCCGGGATGAGATGCCCCAACATATCTCTGTTATCTGTGAAATTTTTGATGTTTGGGGTATCGATTTCATGGGCCCATTCCCTCCATCTTTTGGCAATCTGTACATATTGGTTGCAGTAGACTACGTCTCGAGGTGGGCAGAAGCTCAGGACATGCCCACCAATGATGCAAGACGGGTCTGCTCATTTCTGAAGCAGCTGTTCTCCCGGTTCAGGACACCCCGCGCCATCATTAGTGATAGAGGAACCCATTTTCAAGGGCAATTCACTAAACTCCTCTCTCGCTATGGTGTTAAGCATCAGGTGTCGGTGGCCTACCATCCCCAGTCAAATGGGCAGGCCGAGCTGACGAACCGGGAGCTAAAACGAATTATTGAAAAGACGGTGGATCAGTCCCGCAAGGATTGGTCCACCAAGCTCGATGATGCTCTTTGGGCGTATAGGACTACCTATAAAAATCCGATTGGCACTTCTCCCTATAGGCTTGTCTATGGGAAGGCGTGCCATTTGCCAGTAGAGCTAGAGCACAAGGCCTTCTGGGCCATTAAGCTGCTAAACCTTGATTTGAGTGTTGCAGGCACAGAACGTAAGTTGCAGCTGCTGGAGTTTGAGGAGTGGCGTTACCACGCCTACGAGAACACCGTGCTCTACAAGATGCTCTAAAACACAACACCTAACAATGGCCAAGTGTAACCAATGAAAGGGACTGCAGTATAGTGGCACAAGTAATAAATATCGAATCCACGGGTCTCTAGAGTTACTATTACTCAGCTTCAGTTCATTATCTAGCAAACTAGATTAAGGATTGATTAACTAAACTACTCTACTAACTAAACTAAGTAAAACTACTAATTACAGTTTGGGAACTCACTTAGGTATGATTCCCCCTAACTCCTCAATTAGGTCCAAGTTGTAATTCCTTTTGGTTGATTTACTGTTCATTAAACTGCGGAAGATCCGACAGTAGCTTGGAATCTCTTAAGCTGACCAAGCCCTCTCAGTCTAACTATCCGGCAGACGACTAGTCTTCACCGGGATAGAAAGCTGAAGCAATAAGCACAGAACTCCACCACTGGAATTGGATTCCAGTACAAAGCAGTAAACTGGCTAACTCTCGTATAGCCAATCTCCTACTACCGAATGATGAGACTCTAGCAACCTAATCAGATTCTATCTATTTCAGATTGCAGCAGGAATCAGGAAAAGTTGATCAGACTTCAATTGACTCAATAAACATGCATCATTCGATTATAATCAAACAATATAGCATCCAAAACTTCATACAAGAAAGATCCTAACTCATGGAACTAAGGTTTCTCAAAATCTAAGTGAAGGGAAGTTACTCCATAGAGAAGAGAGAGACTGTAGAAATCTGATCTAGATCTTCAATCTCCATCTCCAAGCTTGATTCCCGAGCTCCAATGGCGAAGAAATCCTCCAAAATAGCTCCAAGAATGTTCCCAAGTCGCTCTCTCTCTCTAGGGTTCGTCCCTTGGGTGTTTGGGATCCAAAACCTAGCTCTCCCCCTTTCCTTTTGCTGAAAATCGGGTTTTAAACAGCAATTCCCGACTCACACGGCCAGGCCACACGGCCGTGTGGCTTTCCCAGCTGCCCGTGTGAAGGCTCGGTGATTCCCACACGGCCAGGTCACACGGCCGTGTGGATTGTGCCCGTGTGGCTTGCTCAGCCTCTGTTTAATGCTTAGTTTCTCCCTCGTCCGGACTCCGAATCAGTCGCCGTTTGATCCCAGACGCTCGTAGTCTCGTCCTCTTTCTTTTCATGACAAGATTGCACATTACTATAGAGACTGTCAATTCAAAGCATACTGAGCAGGAAATTTGCAAGGAAACACGTACTTGGAGCCCTCAAATTTAAAAATTTGGACAGTGGACTAGGCTCCAAGCACACAAACAGCCAAACATTCACCCGCATACATAATCGAACACCCCCCCCCACACTTAAGCACGACATTGTCCTCAATGGAGGAAAGATAAGGAGGGTAGAACGAAGTTACCAGATCAAGGGTGAATGATTATGTATGGGTCAGGCAGTGCATTCCAGGAAGAGAGAGTAATCAGAACACAAACACCACACAAAATCTCACAAAGGTTGAGTTATTGACTCTAAAATCCAAAAACAAAACTGACTCAACCAAGGAGAAATAGAGAAAGAAATGCAAACCGACTGGTTGGGTTGCCTCCCAACAAGCGCTTCTTTCACGTCGTGAGCCGGACGATGGCTCCTAAGTTTCGGTCCATGCTAGAACCTCCTTGAAGTTGAGGTTCTCGTCGATGAGGTGGAGTCTCAAGTCACGAGCATGTGGTGTGGCAGGTGATGAAGGCTCATGTACTTGATGCAGATGAAGTCTCCACCCTCGAGACCTCTTATTCTCTTCTCTTGTCTCATTGCCCCAAACCAGATATGACAGCATCGACCGACCACCATCGCGTCCACCAAGAGGGACCGATGTCGATGTGGCCTTGGTCTGGCAAAGAGACACTGCAAATGGGTCCTTGCCAAGCAGTTCCTCAAAGTTTGGTGGGGATATTACTTGCAACTCATGGCCGGTGCATGCCTCTTCCACCTCAACTTCATCCTCAGCCTGGACGCCAATTGCTTCCTCAACTCCCCTTCCTTGTTCAAAATGTGGTCTCTCCCCTGGGAAAAGATCAAGAACCACCTCTTCTTTTCTTTCTTCCTCATCATCCACAACTTCCTTCCTCATCCTTGCTCGCTCTTCTTCTTCTAGAACAGATTGGAGAGCAAGTCGCCAAGCAATTTCTTCAATGGGATCATCTTGCATCTCCTCGCACGGGCCCAGCATGTTAGAGCATAAATGAGGAAAGGTGTGGTCTGCAACCAAAGGACTTTCCTGATCATGGTTATCATGGGAGTTCTCTGTGATAACTTCTGTATGCTCCTCAACGCTCCCATAGCCTTTGTCATCCTCCACCTCTTCTAGTGTGGTAGCAGAAAGGTGATCTTGAGCAAGATGTGAGCAAACTTGCTCCACCCACTCTGTTTGCTTTGCTGAGCGCTGAACAGTCTCCTCCATATCATGGAGAAATGAGGGATCGGAAGCAGCAAGGGCTTTGATTTGAAGATCCATCTTGGAGCATGATCTCTCAGTGTCTCGAGCAAACTGCTCCACGAGAAGCCTTAATTGTTCGTTCGGATCCTCCAGTGAAGTGTAGCATGGCTCTGCAGAGTGGCCCGTGAAGGCCGCCATGGGTAACTCCAGCTCCGATGGCTTTTCTGGTTGTGGGAGAAAGTCTTCTTGGTAATGAGGTTGTTCTTGATATGCCCAGGGGTCTGGTTGTTCTCCGTAGAAAGGGGGTTCGTACTGGAACCCGAATCCATAGTCTTCTCCTCCTTGATTGCTGTAGGGAGTCTCGGGGTAATACCACCCAGATGGTGGTGGATACCCCCAATGATTGGAGAAGCCATTAGGATCCATAATTCAGATCTGCACCAACAAAAACAAAAACACCCAAGTGAAAAGCAAGGGTGGAAAAGAAAAGAAAATAAAAACGCTAAAGTAACAAACTTCTTCCTTTCCTAATACTCTAGAAAGTCCCCGGCAACGGCGCCAAAAACTTGATGCTCTAAAACACAACACCTAACAATGGCCAAGTGTAACCAATGAAAGGGACTGCAGTATAGTGGCACAAGTAATAAATATCGAATCCACGGGTCTCTAGAGTTACTATTACTCAGCTTCAGTTCATTATCTAGCAAACTAGATTAAGGATTGATTAACTAAACTACTCTACTAACTAAACTAAGTAAAACTACTAATTACAGTTTGGGAACTCACTTAGGTATGATTCCCCCTAGCTCCTCAATTAGGTCCACGTTGTAATTCCTTTTGGTTGATTTACTGTTCATTAAACTGCGGAAGATCCGACAGTAGCTTGGAATCTCTTAAGCTGACCAAGCCCTCTCAGTCTAACTATCCGGCAGACGACTAGTCTTCACCGGGATAGAAAGCTGAAGCAATAAGCACAGAACTCCACTACTGGAATTGGATTCCAGTACAAAGTAGTAAACTGGCTAACTCTCGTATAGCCAATCTCCTACTACCGAATGATGAGACTCTAGCAACCTAATCAGATTCTATCTATCTCAGATTGCAGCAGGAATCAGGAAAAGTTGATCAGACTTCAATTGACTCAATAAACATGCATCATTCGATTATAATCAAACAATATAGCATCCAAAACTTCATACAAGAAAGATCCTAACTCATGGAACTAAGGTTCCTCAAAACCTAAGTGAAGGGAAGTTACTCCATAGAGAAGAGAGAAACTGTAGAAATCTGATCTAGATCTTCAATCTCCATCTCCAAGCTTGATTCCCGAGCTCCAATGGCGAAGAAATCCTCCAAAATAGCTCCAAGAATGTTCCCAAGTCGCTCTCTCTCTAGGGTTCGTCCCTTGGGTGTTTGGGATCCAAAACCCAGCTCTCCCCCTTTCCTTTTGCTGAAAATCGGGTTTTAAACAGCAATTCCCGACTCACACGGCCGTGTGGCTTTCCCAGCTGCCCGTGTGAAGGCTCGGTGATTCCCACACGGCCACATGGCCAGGTCACACGGCCGTGTGGATTGTGCCCGTGTGGCTTGCTCAGCCTCTGTTTAATGCTTAGTTTCTCCCTCGTCCGGACTCCGAATCAGTCGCCGTTTGATCCCAGACGCTCGTAGTCTCGTCCTCTTTCTTTTCATGAAAATATTGCATGATTCTTTGTCCATAAAGTGAGGTATAAATCCATTCTTCTTCAGGTCATACCCGAGTTTCTTCTCCTGAATCGTCAATTGATCTCTGATTGACTTGAAACTTGCGCCTATGCTTCACTTTATGTGCTAGGACCTGAAATGTGACAAAGGAACATAACCTAGCATAAAATAGGCCAAAGACACGATAATTCAAGCTCAAACAATCAAGAAACAAAGGGGAAAACATGTGCAAATACCGAGTCATCACCTACCGAGTATATATGAGTTGTGGTTGCCCCGCTTGGAGCCTAATTTGCTGTCTGGGTGTATGATCCGAGGGCTCCAAATGCGTTTGAGTTTGTGTGAATGGTGAATGGTTCTGATTGGTTGTGAATGTTTTTACCTTCCTGGGGCCTAGTCCACTGTCCGAACTTATGATTCGAGGGCCCCGGGTGAGGATGATTGTGACCTCACCATTGACGAATTTCCATGTATGTTGTTGGGTTTCTGCTGTTTTGTGGCTGGAGGAAAATGAACACTTACTTGACCATGCTCGACGCCGACCAGAGGAAGACTCTGAAGGACATCCGACGCCGCAAAGTCGTTCAGCACCATTACCTCGATTGGAGGGTTTTCGAGGAGCTGGGTGCTCGCGAGGCAATGGAGGCTGCCATCCGCGCTTACTCTTGGCGCCGCCTCCTCTGCCTCGCTGAGCCGATCTATCAGGAGCTCCTCTGGGAGTTCTACTCTACCTTCGAGCATTTCCGGACCCACACGGGCGCGCACGACAACGCCATCCAGTTCCGCCTCGGAGGCGAGTTTTACTCCCTTAGCTATGATGACTTTGGTCGGGCACTGGGGCTCCTTCCACCTTTCGCCTGTCACCTGGAAATCGAAGAGCCCGACAGTCCCATCTTTTGGGACCAGCAGTTCTTCGAGAGGATCTGCCTCCCGGAGTTCTCAGGCGCTGTTTTCACACCGGGCTACACCACGGCCACTCAGTTGCGCCCAGAGTGGCGCATAATCAACCAGCTGTTGGGGAAGTCTTACACCCCCAGCGAGGGCTCCACCAGTCATCTTCAGCTCCGCACCCTGCATTGCCTGCACTCCATGAGCCACGAGGTGGACAACCTCCATCTGTCCTCCCTCATTGCCAGGACTGTCGTCAAGGCTTCTCGGTGTGTTCGACCCCTGGCGTGTGGGTCGGTGGTCACTGCCCTGGCACGGTACTACAACATCGACCTCTCCAGGTTCACTCTCATACAGCCCGTGAAGCCCTTCTCAAGGGAAACCCTACGGCGCCAGCTGATACTGCAGCACGAAGGGGACGTGATCTGGATCCGGGGCCTTCCTTACCCTGTTCCTCGTGCACCAGAGGGTGAGGACCTCCCCGAGGCGAGTGATGATGCAGCCCATCGGACCACTTGTCGTCGGCGGAACACTCCTTCTGCGCCTGGCACCTCCACCTTTGCTGCCGGCCCATCTGCTGCCACACCCACCACTTACATTGCCGAGCAGCTGGCGGCCATTCCCGCCAGAATGAGCAGATCCTTGCTGGCCAGGAGCACCTCAACGCCCGCCTCGACCGTGAGCGCGAAGGTCGCCGCCGCATCATTTCGGCTCAGCATTACATGATGAGCTACAGGGACATGGATCCGGCTGCTGTTAGCTACCCTTGGGAGGAGTCCCCGGGGCATGAGGACTACTACCCGCCTCCCACTGGCGATGGAGGCGATGAGCCCTGAGCTGGCTTTGCTAGCCCATCTAGTTGGGCTCGGCTTTTGTCTTTCTTTCCAGACTTCGACTCCGGATTGTGTTTGGTTTTTTTCTTTCTTGTTCCCGTTGTGTGGATTGTAGACTTGGAACTATGATTTCTTTCACCCCATGTGTGTGTTTTGTTGCTTCTAGCTCTGTGCCCGTTGGACTGGTCCTTGTCCAGTCCTCTGCGATTGACTGGTCCGCCATCCAGTCAACGTTCCTGACCACTGTTTCACGGTAACATCGTTCCCCTTCCCTCTGCTCCATTGAGGGCACTGTCGCATCTAAGTGTGGGGGGGTTCTTTGTATTTATTGGAACGTATATATGGGTGCGTGGAGCCTAGTCCGCTGTCCGAATCTTACGATTTGAGGGCTCCACGTACTGCTGGTTGATCATATTGGCACTGTGATTTGATTGGTGAATTGAATGGTTTTCGGATTGATGCATGACAACTTGATTGTGACTAGGACAACCTGTGATGAGGACTGAGACGTGCAGTAGAATTGTGTAGGGGTTCAGTTTTTCAACTGTTTGCTTACCAACTGTGACTTGGATTGATTACTTGTTCTTGACAGTCTCTTATGCATCTAGTTCAGGGTATCAGAATGTGAGATAGAGCATATAGGTAGCCATGTGAGATTTGAGCCTGCTCGTTTCTTTCTTGTGCGATAGATCTCTCTTCCATGATGTGTAGCATTCACGTTGTCACTAGCTAAGATGATGGGGGCATAGGATTAGCCCACGACCAAATTTGACTGTCCTGATGTGTCATATACCCTAGTCAGCCCTTTTGAGTCGTGTGTTATCCTTTCTTTTGGTCTGAAATGAAAAAATCACCCGTTTGCATCTTTTAGAAGGTTCCACAGAGTGGTTTTTACATATTCTCTGATGTTTCTGCTAAATAATTTGTTGTGAGTGTTGGAGGTAGTGCTTAAAAGCTGGGCTGGGCATGTGTTTGAAATATATGCAGAAGTGGTGGCTCTCTTAAGAAATGAAAAGAAAATAAAAGAAAAAACAAAGGAAAATTGAAAGCAAAGAGAGCCACTACCAAAAATCTGAATAATGCCCAGTAAGTAGTGTTTCTTAGCAGTCTGGCTTGGAAATGCTGACATTTATACCTCCTTCGCTCTTGTGCTCTTGAAATATTGAGTAATGCAGAATAGCAGAAAGGAAATACCGGTTTGTTTGACTGTGATTGTTTGGGTTTGGAAATGTGGAACCTTGTGCTATGAATACTTCCACCACCTAAAAGGCCTTTTCCCCATGTCCAAGACCCTAGCCAATCATTTGAACCTGTGTCTAAGACCTCCTGATTAGTTAGTGGTGACACCCCATATGTGAGCTCTAGCATTTAGAGGCTGCCATCATGGTGAAGAGATGTTAGGGATTGAGAGAAATAACATGCACATTTTTCGCATCAAATTGTCCTGACCCCACTGGTCGAGAGTGAGTGATTCATTTTTCATATTATATACTCTCTTGTTTCCCGTTGAGGACCTAGATTGCTCGGTCTCTATTCCGATGTTTTGAGTTGGATGCATGAGTTGACTGTTTTGAGTAAGTGGTTGAGTCAAGTCTAGGTTGGTTGGTGAACAGAAGGGGAGACTCTTCCTTTACTCGATTTTGCTGCACTCTAATGTCCTTTGTGGTGGTTGTCCAGGTTGATATTGAAGTTGCTCATGTGTTGATGTTTGAAAACCAGTACGATTCACGTGTTCTGTGCCTTTATGACTTGTCCCCAATGTTGGTTGATTGAAATATGTAAGCTTACCTTGTGTTTGACTTGGTTTGCTTGGGGACAAGCAAACGGTTAAGTGTGGGGGAATTTGATAGCATCGTATTTGCACGTGTTTTCACTCTGGTTTCCTATCCATTTTAGCTTGAATTGATTGTTCCTTGGCCTATTTTACGCTAGGTTGTGTTGTTTTGTCGTATTTCAGGTCCTAGCAAGTAAAGAGGTGCATAGGCGCAAGTTTCGGGTCATTTGGAGGTCAGATGGTGATTCACTGGCCAAATTACGGGCAGCCCCTGCCAAATTACGACCGTAATTGGTCAGGGCATGCCCGTAAAACCAATGCCGAGCCACTTTTCCAAGAATTCTTCTCGGCACTAAAATTACGGGCAAGCATCCACCAAATTACGACAGTAATTCATGAAATACTGGCGGTAATTGGAAATTACGGGCGCTCCTCTTCCATCAGAGTAAAGTGAAACGCGCGTTTTGGGCGAATTACGGGCAGGCCGTGATTACGACCGTAATTCTGCCCGTATTTCGCCCAGAGTCGGGTTTTTGAAGCCAGAATCGAGCCAAGGAAAGGGAATCGAATTTCTTGAGCAAAAATAGAGCCCTAGAGAGAGAAAGGACGAAGAACTCACCATAGAAGCCATCTTGGAGCTGGGTTTCATCGAATCGAGCTTGGAGATCGTCCTAGGAGTGGAAATCATCATCCCGGAGCAGATTTTCCTCATCTTTATGAGTATGACTACTCCGATTACTGTTTTCGTCTCTCTCTCTATGGAGTAGAACCCTTATCTCACTTGGGGATGAAGAACCCTAGTTCTATGTGTTAGGGATTGATTGTAATGACTTGGGATGATATTACTGTTTGATTTTAATCGAATGATGCATGTTTATTGAGTCAATTGAAGTCTGATCAACTTTTCCTGATTCCTGCTGCAATCTGAGATAGATAGAATCTGATTAGGTTGCTAGAGTCTCATCATTCGATAGTAGGAGATTGGCTATACGAGAGTTAGTCAGTTTACTGCTTTGTACTAGAATCCAATTCCAGTAGTGGAGTTCTGTTCTTACTGCTTCAGCTTTCTATCCCGGTGAAGACTAGTCGTCTGCCGGGTAGTTAGACTGAGAGGGCTTGGTTAGCTTAAGAGATTCCATGCTACTGCCGGATCTTCCGCAGTCTAATCAACAGTAAATCAACCCAGGGGAATTGCAATTGAACCTAACTAAGGAGCTAGGGGGACTCATTCCCGAGTGACTCTTACCTGCTTGAGAAAACCGTATCAATTCCTGCTTTCTTTCATCTTTTGCTTTTAAACAACAATCACTTGCTTTAGTTGGCTAGATAATAGAGAATCACTGAGTAAGCAGTAGATCTAGACCCCGGGTTGATAATATAACTTGCCTGTTACTGCATTCCCGGTCTGCGATTACACTTGGTCGCAGATTGGTGTTGTGTTTTGGCGTGTCATGAGGCTACATTGTCTAGAGCTTATAACAAGATTTACAACGGTAAGTCTAGACACATTAGCCTGAGACCTGATTACGTTAGGTATTTGATTACTAACGGAATCATTTCTATTGTGTATGTAAGGTCGTGCAACAATTTGGCAGATCCTCTTACAAAGGGTTTGCCAAGAGGCATGATATATGAGATATCCCAAGGGATGTGATTGATACCTTTTGTATAATTAGAAGTAATGGAAAGCCAACCTTTTCTTTAGATATTCACTAATTAAAAGGTTCAATGTGGTAATAACAAGTTACTCTAACTGGGAACTAGTTTATTGTACAAGTAAATTAGTTGTAAGAATGGTGAGTTATAGAACTCTTAATGACGTTCATTTGGAATGTCACCTATGTGAGCATTTGGAGTGGTGCCACTCTAACAAAAGTAAAGGTCAACTTTTGTATATGCTCATGAAACAGGATAAGCACATGGCCATAATAGTGCTACCCTTGTTGGTGGTTGTGTTTTAGAGAAGAGATGAATAAGTGTGTGGTGTCTCTAGTTCTAGCTTTGGATCTTGACTCCTAGGCTTAAGCCCGTCATTGATTCGCTATGAACTTTGAGATGCTTATACTAAGTAAAGGTTCAAATCGAAAAGATACCTTTATGTATGCGTTACTTGTTCGAGGCATGTATTCTCGACTCTTATTGACTAAGTGGGGGATTGTTAGAGTAGTCAAAGAGTAAAGGAAATACCACATTGGTGGGAGAAGGAAAGTGCAAGTTGTTTTTAAGTTTGCTTTCCACTTTAGTTATTGGATAAAGTGGTTAGTGGGCTTTTGGAAAAAGTGTGGGCTATTTAATTTGACATATTAAATCGCACTACGCACTTAGCACTTGGCACGTTTGTGCGACGCGTTCGGATTTAAATTTTTGGCTAATTAATTAATCCGGATAATTATTTAATTTTTGACTTTTGCGAAATGACGTAACCCTTCGGAAGGGAACTGCCGTTTTCACTATAAAAGTCTTTTGCAACCAAACTTCTCGTCCAACGTTCGTCTTCTTCTCCTCGTTTTTCCTTCTCCAAAAACACAAACATAGAAGTCACGAAAGGTGTTGCTTTCTGACTTTGATTGGAGGGACTCCTGGGGATGGTTTGCCTAAATCCTACCAGCAACAACGTAGTGGGGGCAAATAAACACTCTAAGGAGAGTGATCAAAATCACGCCTTCAATCCGTTTTCTCCATACTGTTTCCCTGACAATCTTAGAGTGTTTATTTTCGTGTGACAATGGATTCTGGAGTGGAGAGCACTTTGAAGGCGTATGCCTCTGATTCCAACAAACTCAAACGGTTTGATAGAACCAATTTCACCCGCTGGCAAGAGAAGATGAAGTTTATGTTGACTGCTTTGAAGATCGTGTACATACTGGATCCTGATTTGGTGTCGCTAGGAGAACCACAAGACATTGACTCTGATGAATTGAAGGTTGAGCGCAAGAAGAGGAGTGATTACAGCCTGTTGTGTCGAGGATACATCCTCAATTCACTCTCTGATCTTCTCTACGATCTGTATTCCTAGTTGGCGACCCCTACTGAGATTTGGACATCTTTGGAGAACCAATACAAATCAGAGAAATAAGGCGCATATAAGTTTGTCACATTCCAGTTCTTTGAATTTAGTATGACTGATAAGCGTTCAATTCTGGATCAAGTTCATGAATTCCTAATCTTGGCCTCTAAATTAACTGCGTTGAAGATAACTCTTCCTGATGCGTTTCAGGTGGGGGCAATTATTGTGAAGTTGCCTCCATCATTGAGCAACTATAGGAAGAAATTACTTCATACGTCAGAGGAGTTCACTTTGGAGCAGATTCAGAAGCACCTTAGGATCGAGGAGGAAACTCGTATCCGTGACAAGGATCTGAATTCGGAGGCACCATCAAGTTCCAATGTGAATGTTGTGGAGAGCAAGAAGGGAAAGAAGAGAAAGGCCAAAAGTTTTGGTTCCCAACTTGACGTCTCAAAGTAAAGAGTCGAACCAAATCAACCATTATCCTTTCCATTTTGTTCGGTTCCTATCTCAATTCGATTCGACTATGAATGGAATAGACCGATGCCACCGTAGTTGTAATACTAGATACTTGATACTCCTATGCTTGGATCCCTTTAGCGGGGTAACTTGTAAAATAACATGAACGAACGGAAAACAATAACACAAATACACAAGGTATATGTGGTTTCTCCTATAATCAGGACTAATCCACGGAAGACGCAGAAGTTTTTGTCTGAAATCTTATTAGAGGCTTGGTCTTGTAGGATCTTACATCCTTTGTCTGCCATACATGGAGTTATATACATAGGTTATGGCGTTAGGATTTTCGGATAATATTTATACACTACAAATTAATCATCAATGTAAATAATGTTACATTAGACATTAACACTCCCCCTCGCGTCGAGGAGTGAATATTGTGAAGTCCGAGTTTGGAAGTCCGACCCCAAGACCCAATTTGAATATCGAGAAGTTCCGGTTAGGAAAACTAGTCAACCCCAAGACCCTTCGTGAAAACGTCAGCAACTTGATCCATAGTTGTTGTCTTCCGTGGCGTAATCTGTTGAGAAGCAACACTCTTCCGTACAAAATAGCAGTCCATCTCAACACAACTCAAATGGAAAAGAAGTCACTTGTAAGTTGTAACTTTTACGTGATAATTGTCGAGGAATTGCTTATCCTAACAATTTGAAATGTTGGGTGAATATCAACAATGAATTTTATATTGTTTCCTTAAGCGTCCATCAAACGAAAAGTCAACTTATGAGTTTGAAGATTATATATGTCGTTAATACTATATGATTTTTTATCGACTATTAATATTGACTGTATGCGAGAATTCAAATACAAAACATCATAATAAAAGTACACTTTGATACTATATCGAGAGCCAACTTATCAAAATAACTCGACATATGTTTCATAGAGTCAATTGAGCTGCAGTTCAGTTGTAGTAGACAACTGGATATGATCGGTCCCATTGCCAACTTCTTTTCCACGGGTATGTATGTTAACTAACGAGATGACCAATTCCAGTCGGTAAAATTCTCGTCGGTGAATTTAATACGGCTAATAGTTCTAGTTCTAGACTTCTAGTACTCCAAAGTCCAAAAGTGATTTTAACAATAAATTTAAATTTACTGGACCCCGGCCGGGAGGGATGGGGTGGTGAAATTTTCTCCATGCCAGTCGAGTTATTAACTGATAGATGACCCCAATTATTCTTAATAATTCGAATTATTAATGTATGCCTAGTTATATGGTATATTATACTATTTACTAGCCGATAAGATTTTCGCCATCGGATAAAGTGTCGCCAAAACCTTTTAGCGACCGTTTTCTTGCTTTGGAAAGTGAGAGGTAGGGATGGTAATTTTGACTTGACCCGATTTTCTGGACCTGTTTGGCCTATTTTGGGGCGGGTCCGACCTGCCTCGTAGGAGGGTCGGGGAGGGTATGGGTACTCTCATCGACCCAACCTGCCCTTACCCGCCCCATTCTCGACCATTCTTGCCTAAATTACATGTAATTTTAGTCAATTACTTAGTATTTTCCTTTCATTACACCATATTTTAGCTATAATAAAGTTATAAATAAGTGAAAACCTTAATTTCTCCAATAATTTAACTAAATTTATCATACTATGATTTGTTTTCTTTGTCTTATAATGAAAATAGAGAATATTTCTAATGTTTTCCATATAAATTGCTTACTCATTGGGTCGATCTGCACCAACCCGTGACCCATGATAAATCATCCAACCTGGACCCGACCTGCCACGGCAGCGGCGGATACAGAACACAATAGAGTACTGGGTCGCAGTTCATTACAAAATTATATACTGTAAAAAATATATACGATCCTATTTTTTTTACAATGTCACCAGCAAAAGCTTCAATCTTATCCGCTTGAAGTGCATTTGTATTGATATAATCCTTGGAAGTCGCATTCTCTAACGCAAAGAGCCCTGAATAAGAGAAGCACTCTATCAGCAATTGAAATAGTCCCCCAAGCCAAGAGGAATCTATTTATTGTACATTACGGTCTTTTAATTTGGCGAATGCATTAACATACTATGTTTCAAATAACATAGTTAATCAATCGGCGAGAAATTCATTGCTCAAGTTGTTGCGTAAATCAGTTTTCACATGTTTCATTGTTGAAAAGGTTCACTCTTAATCAGCTTGTTTTAAGTTCTAATATTTATCCTTTTCTTTTGCAAAGAACTTATATGAAAATTTGGAATCATTAATCTTTGGTTATAATTTATAATTATATCAATCCAAAAATTTGAAAAAGGTAGTTCTAAGCGTAGATAATATATAATATTATTAATTTGTAATAATTTTTTGAAGATATGTAGTTTTTATTATTATCTAATAATTTTTATCTTTAATAAATTTGTGAGAAAAAATTTGGGGCCACATTTAAATTTTCGAACAGGGCCTCCGAATATAATGGGACGACCCTGTTTCTCCTATTTTGACTTTTCTTCAACTAGTTAGAGTCGATCTTTCAACTTGTTATGCTCAATTATCCATTCTATTATCAATATTTTTCATTCTTAAAGTGTTTTTCCCTACGTTTTATTGTAAAAAGTAAAATTTACTTGTATTTTTTTTTTAACAACATATAAGAGTGGGTCGACCCGCCCCGCCCCGTACCTGTGCGGGTTTTACCCGCCCCAACTCATAGTAGCATGAGGCGGAGCATGGGAATTGAGGTACCCGCCCCGCCCACCCATTGCCATCACTACTGCCCATTGCCATTGCCATTCCTATTTCCTAGTGAGAGGTGAATGGACATGGACCAAGTCCGAGTCCATTTCTTTGGCTTGACAATTTTGAGGCCACGTCGCGCCCATGCAGCGGCCATCTCGTCTTTTGATTCATCGTTCATGTGCAGAAATCACCATGTCGGCCGGCTGGATTCTTAATTTCAACCAACTGGTGGTGGCCCCAATGACTCTTCTCTACTAAAATTTGATATTTCCATAGTTTTGTTCATCGTAAACCACTAGAAAATTTCGTTTAGATTAAGAAAAGAACTACCTCAAAACGGAGAAATTTTACAATGCTATATAGTATTAGTGCTATAGGATTTTGCTTTTATGGTACAAATTAAAATTGTACGTTTATGTTATGGTACAACTTCAGATTGTACCTATACTTTTTGTACAATTTTTTTTATGGTACAACTTGAACTTGTACCTTTATGTGATGATACAACTTCAAGTTGTAAAGTTGTACCATAACATAATGGTACAAATTGCTTTATGGTACAACCTAAACTTATACATTTAATGTTATGGTACAACTTTAAGTTGTACATTAAAGCACCAATACTATATAGCATAGTAGAAGTGCTCCCTCAAAACGTAGTTGACTTGTTTCAGCCATATTGTAGATGACTACTTAAAAAAAAAAGATATGATAGATAATAAGTAGTTATAAGTTACCGTATTGTAGATGACTACGTTATTGCTTCCTTTTCACTTTAGGACACATAAGCGGTGTTGAGTTATGACGTATTGCAAATGGGCTTTAGCCCATGGACCTGGAGTTGAGGTCCGAGTGCCCTAAAGGGCTAGTCTTCCTCGGCTAGGGTTAGAGTAGCATAGCCGAGTTGTATATATGTGTATTGCAGATGTGACGTTGGAACTCAGTGAGAAATAAGAAAGATACAGCTCCTTCCCGTGGACTAGTCTTGTTCGATCAAGATCGAACAAGGAAACCACGTAAACACCGTCTCGTTTCGATTCTCGTTTAGTTCCTCAATCTCGTAGTATGGTTCCTAACAGGGTATCAGAGCCTATGGAATCGGATCATATCAACACCCGTCTGAATTCGAAGAACTTCGCGCTGTGGGAATTCCAGTTCCGTACGTTCATCAAAGGTCAAGGATTCTTTGGTTTTCTTGACGGTTCCGCAACGAAACCTGCTGTTCCTCCTGCTACCGATCAGGAGCTCGCCAAGTGGATGCAGTCTGATGCCAAAGTTCGTTCGTGGATCTTGAAGTCCGTCGATCCGTCGATTGTGCTCGGCCTTCGTCTTCTCCCAACGTCGGCCGATGAGTGGCAGTCGCTAAAGGCTACGTATTCTTCTACAAGCGTGGCCCGCCAATTTGAAATAGAAATCGAACTTGCCAATCTTCAGCAGGGAGACCAGGACGTGACTACCTACTACAATGCGGCCAAGCTCCCGTGGACAAAACAAGACCTTCTCGCTGCTGCTCTCCTGTCCGGCATGGCCTCGGCTGAATTTCAGGCCTAGAGAAACAAGACCCGGCTGCTGCAGTTTTTGGCGCGTCTTAGGCCTGACCTTGAGGCAGTGCGCTCCACTCTCCTTAACCGCAAAGGACTTCAGCTGGAGCAGGTTATTGGGGCTTTGCTACGTGAGGAAACAAGGCTTCGCACGCAGGCCGTGATCGACGCGCGGCCCAGTCATGGTGAGCCGACGATTTTTGCTGTCGCCCAGGGAGGATCAGCTCCACCTCCGACCAGTGCTGTTGTGGTCTAGTCGGCTAGGTCGTCTGCCGCGCCGGTGGGACCCGAGGATGCTGCTGCCTTTGCTACGTACCGTTTCCAAGCTCCCCGATGTGATATCGAGTGCCATCACTGCCACGCAAATGGTCACACTAAAAGGTATTGCCGTCGTCAGAATTTTTGTGTTTACTATAAACAAACATGTCACATTATTCCCGACTGCCCTTCCATTGGTTCCCGATCTCCTGGTCACAATGGATCCCACGGTGGAAATACATCATCAGCTCAGCATCGTGGAGGTCCGGGCTCGTCTCGCCATGCATATGCCACTCAACCAGCTCCGAACAGCGAAGGGATGATGGTCACACCGGCTGCTCTTGAGTAGCTTGTTAACAAGGCCATCAGTTCAACCTTTGCTAGTCTTCAGGCATCGGGTAAGCTTCCACGTTGGATTTTGGACTCTGCTTGTTTTAATCATATGACAAATCATCGTGATGCCTTGAAAAATATAGTACTTGTCAATGATATTTCCCTCCAAGTTGCTGATGGCTCTCGAATACCAGTTTCGGGCAGGGGTTCGGTTAATGATTGTGATGTGACCTTGCCTGACACCTTTTATGTTCCTAAACGTGTTCCTAGTTTAGTCTCGGTGGGCCAGTTAACTGAACGAGGTTGTCGTGTTGTGTTTGCACCTTTTGGTTGTTCTGTACAAAATCTGAAGACGGGGCGGGAGATAGGCAAGGGTAGTAAACAAGGGCGACTATTTTATCTTGAGAAGCTTGAAGCATCCTCAATGTCTCCGGTGTCTCCATCTTGTTCCGTATCTTCGGTGTCTAGGGTTCCTTCTATGCTGTCGAGTCCTGGTATTAGGAATTTTAAGTTGTGGCATGATCGCCTTGGCCACCCCAACTCTGTTTGTCTCGTTACTATGTTTAAACAGAAATTATTTGGTAATAAAGTAGCTCATTCCTTGGATTTTTCGTGCACTAGTTGTGTGGAAGCCAAAGCTACCAGTATTTCCTTTCCCTCGAGTCTTACTACTATTACCGAACCGTTTCACCTGATTCATACAGATCTTTGGGGTCCTAGTCCCACTATCTCTCGTCTTGGCTACAAATACTTTGCCTTGTTCATGGACCATGCCACTCGATATACCTGGGTCTATTTCTTGCGTCTCAAGTCTGAACTCTTGTCCATTGCTACAGAATTCCTCAAAATGATCCAGACAAGTTTAATAGAACAATTCGTGTAGTCCGCTCCGATCCTGGTGGGGAATTCAGTTCCACTCCCCTTCTTCAGTTGTATCGCTCCCTCGGTATTCTAACCCAAAAATCCCGTCCTGGTGTTTCTCAACAAAATGGTCTTGTCAAGCGTAAAAATAGACATGTCGTTGAAGTTACTAGGGCTCTCTTATTGGCTTCTCGTGCCCCTTCTTCTTTTTGGCCTGAAACCGTGTCCACTGCTGTTCGGTTGATCAATTATCAAATTACCCCAGTTTTAGGCCAAGAGAGTCCCTATTTTCGGCTGTTTGGTCACCATCCTCCATATTCGCGTCTTCGGGTTTTTGGTTGTCTATGTTTCGTCCTTCTTCCCAGGTCTGAACGTACTAAACTTACGTCTAAAACAGCTCGTTGCATGTTCCTAGGGTATAGCGACATTCATAAGGGATACTTGTGCTATGACCCTGCTCTTCGTCGGATTCGTACCGCATGCAACGTAGTGTTCTTTGAGAATTTGATGTTTTATTCCTCTTCGTCGTCTGAGTCTCCTCCTCTATTTGCCTCCACCTTGAGTCTTCCCTCGTTCCCTGATGATGTTGATGTTGATGATGCTAATGATGGCCTCGACCCGGACTCTCCGCCTAGCCCGCTCACTCCCTTGACGGATGCCTCCTCTCCCGCCCCCTCGACACCACCATCGTCTCTGGAGTCTTCCCCGTCATCATCTCCAGCTCCGGTCATCCCTCCTCGGCGCTCGCTACGGGCTAACTTGGGCCAGCCGCCTACCTATCTTAATGACTATGCCACTTTTCAGGTTGATCCCGTTATTGTACCTACCAGCTATGCTCAGGCTCGTGGGGATCCGAGATGGGAAAGTGCAAGTCATCATTTGTTTCTTTAGCATCTAACTCCATCTTTTTTAGATCATCGCTAGACCATGTGTTGGGATCATCTTTGATATCACCCATACCATTCTCAACTACATTCCAAACGTCAAAACCCATCCCTTTAAAGAAAACAATCATACGTGTTTTCCAAAAGGAATAACTATATCCATCAAACCATGGTGGTCTAACATATGAAAGACCCTCCATATGAGTAGAATTAGAACCATGATTTGTAGATGACCCACTAGCCATGCTTGGTATATCGGATCTCAGTTTCCTCGCAGATCTTTTGATCTTTTTGAGGGAGTCGGGATCTAATACCACTTGTTAGACCAAGCTAGATCAATAATGGATACTTTTGACGTGGTCAATGCACAAACTAATTCAGATTTCAATAGTGAGAGATTAGCACTAGCTTGATTGAGCAATCCAAAAGGGCTTGCCAAGAATCCCTCCTGAAGTGATTAATTTGTTGGCACTGATGAATAGAACAAAGTTGGTGGTGAGAATCTTCTAGACTGGAATTCTTTTCTCCTCCATTGTCTTGGTTGATCCTCCTCTCTATTTTGCGTGGACTGGTAGTTCTTCTTCATGAACCGACCCTTTTGTCTACTGGTGAAGAGTACTTGCTCTTTATTTTCTGTAGACTCGTTGTTTCCTTTCTTTGCCAGAATCTCCTGGTTGTTGAGCTTCTCCATACACGTTGCCCATGTGTTGTAATTCTGGTTGTTGAGCTTCTTGATGCTCCCAACCGCATCCATAATCACACTCTTCTTGATGTAAACTTGGTCCCAGACCAAATGGAATCACAGTCCCAGACTGTGTACACTGGCAGAACTACGGTTCGCTTTACCAATCCCGGATTGGTAGCACAACTACGGTCCTAGACCGTTAGCTTTTCAACAATGTATCAAATATTCCAAGGATAACTTTTCTTATGTGGAAGATCAGACTTAGCTGCAACCACAGAGCATACTCAACGTTACCTTTCTTATGTAGAAGTTCAGACTAGGCTGCAACCACAGGCATACGCAGCATAACCTTGGCTCTGATACCACTTGTTGAATTTAGTGAGCTAAAATACAACTTTTATTAATACAAGTACTAACTTGTAATATTATAACAAGCTCACACATATGACTTTGAGACACATCACACACTAACAATTCTCTCAAGCTCACTCTTACAACTCTATACCTTACCACACCTTATTTTCTCTCACCACTCCACCTACACACAAACTCACGTCTCTCTCTTCCTTTCTTTTCTTACTCTGCTCACTTCACTCCACACACAACACAAGTTCATACCCAACCTATTTATACTACTCTTCCACCGCCTTATTCCTCTAAAAATCTGCACAAATATTAATTTTTTTATTATTCTCTAGACACTTCTCCTTTCTTCCCACTTTTTCTCGTCCAACTCTTCTTCTCCTTTCCTCTAGATTTTTCCTTTCTCAAAATATCTCAACCATTAATATATTTTAATCCTTCATGTTTCTGTGTGTTTATATATATGAAGCTGAAGTAGTTGTTCATCATCTACTGGTTTGGGTCTTTCATGGCCAGCTTCTGCATTTGGAGCTTACTCGGCAGCTTGACGTCATAAGCCAACCCCATGGCTTGAAGTAACCTCACTGCGTACCAAGTCATGTCGATCTGCCACCACTCCAGCCCTTGCCTTGCCGAGTACTTGAACGCATGGTGATTGTTGTGCCAACCTTCTCCAAGTGTCAAAACTGCCACCCACCTGGTTCAACACAAGTAATAGTTACAAATTGTTAGTTAATAAGTTAATAAGATGATCGATATTGTCATTTTGTGTGCACAATATCTTAATTCAAAGTCCCAAATAGACCTATTTGGGACGGACTCAAATGAGTTTAGTCAAATTAAACCCGATTCCCGCATATAAATAATGCATGAGTTAATTTGGGTATGATTCAATACTCATATGGCTCAGGACAATTGGGTCATAGTACCCCAAGAGTCGACCGATCTAATCATTCCTAACTTCAACCAGACCCACCAAACTTGTTTGTTTGGTGTATCTTTTTTCATGAAAACCCATAACCGTGAACGGGACAATGATAATTAAGTAATTTACCAGTTGTTTCTCGACAAGTCGTCGGTGTTCCAAACTCGAGATCCCCATATGTGAGCGGCTGAGTTGACAAACCACGTGGCGTGGTAAACGCCCACTACCCTCACGCCCTGATGGAACAGTGGCAACGGTTTAACATTTGAAGGTAAACAATGATATCATCTACTATCGTATCATGAATTTGAACCTCGGGATCAACAATCATTATAAATTATATAACACAATTAAAGGGGGAGCTATAGCCTTACAATTCCCCAAACGATGTAGGGCAGTCCACCAAGGGCATACAAGATAAGGGCAAGTCCCAGTGGGTGAAAGGCGTAAGTCCTACGAAGCCACCTGTAGAAGGCCTGGCTTTTCATGTCCCCAACGTTGTCTCGTTTCCCGCACTGCAAATCCCATTTCTTTATACATTAATTACACAATTAAGTAATGTATTAGATATCCTAAACAACGTTTTTTAAGTACTATTACCTTCTCTCTAACCATGGCTGAATCGAAGATCCAGCTCATATGACTGTGCCAAAACCCTTCAATGGGGCTGTGTGGATCTCTTTCTGTGTCAGTGTATTGATGGTGAAACCTGTGGTTGCTCACCCACGTTAATGGATCCCCCTGCAAACACAAATTTACTCACTAAAGTTTAATCTAGTATTAAAAAAATGTTCGGTTTACGGTCAGTGACGGAGCCACCTCTTGTCAAGGTGGGTCAATTCAACAAAAAGATATTTGAGTGTTTTGAGTAGGATTCAAATTTATATTAGTATTTTATCCTAAAGTCGAGTATGTATCGAAGAATTACAATTGATTTTCTGATTTACGTTACTACTTTTACGCTTTTTTATAGGCACATTAACTTCTAAAATTATTATTGTTGCTACAACAAACAATCAAACCCACATTTTGAAAGAACATTTTCGACAATGAAGCATTTGAAGAACACATTTCGATATTGAATGAGTAATATGCTATGAATGAATTTTATATGGATGCATTGAGGTGACACATTGAACAAAATTTTGTTTACGCCATTGTTTATGGTACAAAATTCAACGATTGTAAAAACTTACGAAACTCGTGTCTTACAACCCCTGATACGAATCATGCCACTATCTGATATGATCAGAAGTAGTACTGTACTAAGATGCGGAATTTAGAGGAACAAAAGTTGAGATTCGAGATCTGATATGAGTATGACCATGTAAAAATGTGGTATGATTGGTATCGGAAGTGGTAAGACTAGGGATGGCAATCAAACCCATGGCCGCGGGTATCCGACCGCCCCCGACCCAGTCAACGCGGGGAATCCCCGCTTTGACCGGGTATGGGTAAAACCCGCAAAAAGTTTGATGGGTATGGGGCGGGTATGGTTTTAGCCTCCCCCGCCCCATACCCATCCCCATACCCGTCCCACCAAGATAATTTCTTCTTATATAAAAAAAAAATATGTGCATCAAATTATAATCTATCAATGATGATGAGGATAACTTGAGAAAATAAATAGTAGAAATGCAATTGAGTGACCACCTTAATCAAAATCTAATTCATTTCTTTCAATTCTCATTTCACTCTTTCACTTTCCCCCTTGTCAACAAGATTATGTTAGTTAATTATTATTTATTAGATGTATCAGAGTTAGAACATAATAATTTGAAAAATATTATACTCTATATTATGTATTAATGGATATTTTAGGATCATAATATTTGAACCATATTAAAAAAATGACCGTGTTTTGTTGATGTCATGATATAATATGCTCGTTTAAAGTTATAATTAGAACTTTTCTTGTAAGTTTTAGGTATAATAATGTTGGATGTACGGGTATGGGTATTACCCATGGGTACCCGAAACCCACGGGTATGGGGATGAGTTTGCAAAACATTCCCCCACATGGGTATGGGGCGGGTATGGGTTTGGGTATTTGAAGATAGGTATGAGGATGATTTAAGCAAACCCGCCCCAAACCCGCCCATTGCCATCCCTAGGTAAGACGCGGGAGTTTAGAGAAACGAAAATCGAGATTCGAGATCGAGAAGTGAAAGTTAAGAAAACCTGAAGGGCATGGGCGCCGATGTAAGCGAAAAAGTACTCGAGCCATTTAGGGAGGAGCTTGAAGCTCTGGTGGGCGAGATTCCGATGGTACGAGAAGCAAATCCCAAACAACCCCGTCACCAATTGCAGCGTCGCCGTCAGCCAAAACGCATCCCAGCTGAAGCAAAACGGCGCGCACATTGCCATCAGATGTGTCCCGGCGACGGCGCCCACCGCGATTCTATCGTACGCATTCAGCTTCCTCACCCTTGGCCGCCCCTCGCCGTCGCTAATTCTCTTTTTCTCCGTTGCCAAAAACGAAACCTCCGGTGGCGAAAACGTTGGCGATTTCGTCGCCGTTGCCCTCTTCCCGTCGCTAATGTTGCTCACTAGCTGCGGCTCGACCATTGCAGCTGCTTCTCCCACTGCCACTTTTGGGTTTCTCTTTTCGTGATGAAGGAATGATGGGTTTTCATCGATCAAAGCAATGCATCTATATATAGAAGAGAGATTATATGTAATTGAATATTGGGAGAGGGCATTTAAATTTTAAGCCGTTGAGATGTCTAGATGGATGAGGGGTTGTTTTAATGATATGTTTATGGGCATGTTGTAAAACTATTTAATTAACTAGTTTTTTACCCGCCAGTTGGCCGGAAAATTTCATTTTATTATTTATATTAGTTAACTTATCTACATATTTGAACTTTTTGGATCTTGTATACATTTTCTGCTCTCGCTTCATAAGTGAATATGTGGTATGCCTATATCGAATATTATTTAATAGTTAGCACACTCGCTTGTGATGTTTTTATTCTCTAATCATAAATCATGTCGTAAAGGTTTATCACGTCCCATTTAGGATCGTATATAAAAAAAATCCACCAATACGCTCAAATTTATTATCTTATACAACATATATCAATTCATGATTCTCGAGTTTGTACGAACTCTCAGCCAATTAATCAGAGTTCAAATTATTGAAAAAGATACTTGATTACTGGATAAATTATGTTTATCCCAATTGAAATTTGAACACATCGTATCCCTTATAATGATTAAATTCTCTAAACCTCACTCATTTTTATTGTTGATGTTCATGAAGTCTTTGTATAGCAACTCATTACAATTACCAATATTTTAAGTTTGTACTAACCCTCAACCCGTGCCTTTTGTCTGAATGTTCGTTTAGAATCTGAATCCAAGGATTCATATACACTATCGAAAGTTCTCATCTTAACATGTTCCTTCAATGTATAATTTTTCAACTATTTGAATGTCCATTCACTAAAATTTCTTTATATTTGGTGTTTGTTCTAGAACAAAAATTTCATTACTTATATTAATAATTAGTAAAGTGTGTATACAACAGACAAATATTTCAGGTGCATTCAAAATAATGAATTCCTTGAATAATTAACTTATAATTTTTTAACAAAATATTTTGTAGCAAAATTTAAAATTTCATACAAACATTGTGACTTTTCACATGTATTTAAATTATTGGATGTATTATAGACACATCTATTGTTAATATCTATCTATATATATATATATATATATATATATATAGTGGCGTCTTCGGTGCACTCACTTTTTTTAGTGCATTTAGTGCACTCGCTTCATAACCGTCATTTTAAACATGCGATTTATGTCAAAATGATGTCAATCGTCACTTATGATGTGATGAACAATAACACACATGAATTTGCACAAAACCCATTAAAGATATACAAAGAGTTTATTTTACTTTCAACACTAATTAATACCTTTGAACTCAGCTCCTTGGGTGGAATATGATATCAATTTTTTTTGTTATTGCCAAAATTTGGTATGAAATTACAGACTCACAACTATATAGACTTGTTACAATTTTCTTACTAAACTCATATTTATTAAATATTCTTCTTTTGACCCAATAGCTCGGTTTACACTATTGTAACTATAAACATTTTTTGTTATATATGTGAAGTAAAATATTAATACTTATTTGTTACCTCAATCTTCGAATTTAGATTTTTCTTAGCATGAAATGTGATGTTTAACGTACATCATTTACAAAGATTTCTCTAAATTTCACACATTTTATTTTTCAAGTGATCTCGTGTCTCAATCAATGTTCATCAACTATTATACTCAAGTCATTTTGGAAACTTCAATTTATAATCTTTATCAATAAATAACTCCAAGTCTGAAAAGAAAATTTCTTAGCATATGATATAAGACCTCAATAGAGCTTGCTCAATCAACATGACCTAGAGAAAATTATAGTAATGTGAACTTAGGATACATTAAATACTGCACATGCGATTCATATGTTTTCACTTGATCATAATGAATAAAAAGCTTTTTTAATAAATAACTATTATTTCTTTGTCAAGTTTCTTTCAGACATTATCGACAAAATATTATTATTTTTGTGTGGTTGTTTAAATTATTCATTAAAATATAAATTATTATTAAGTTTTAGTAAAAATGAGCAGAAATTTACATAGTAATCTTTAATCATATATTTTTTGGTTTAAAAAGTGTGATATATATGTCACTCTACGAACATTAGTATACTGTTGCGTACATCGATATAATGCAAAACCAAAATGTGATATATGTCACTGTCCATCATGATTGTCACGTCGGTCAGCATGCCACCGGTCGAACCATTCAACCGGTACCGGTCATGAAATCGACATGACACCATCGGTATGACCGGTATGGTCGTTTTACGAATTTCTTAGTAAAATACGTAGTTTTAGTGAATTTAATTATGAGTACATGTAATTTTATTTGAAATATCATATTTTATTCAAATATCAATATGAATTGCACATAAATTGTCTTCAAATATGGTTTATATATGATTAAATTCATTTGATATTAATAATGTTTTATATTTCTACATATTTTATTAACCGGCATGAAACGACACAAACCGATTGTATCACTGGTAAAACCATTCCACTTGCTAAACCAGTTTGATAACCTTTCTCTCCATATATTATTTAGAAATATAATGCAAAAACAAAAGCATAATAATTATTGGATGAAAGAGAATTAAATATTAAATGAAGAGAGAGGGACAACTCCATAAATAGGTCAATAACTATTTTTTTAGTAAAAAAATTGTCCACCTTGGCAACTTGAGATCTCTCTAAGTGCTTATATGACAAAAATTTAATTTTGAATTGCCTTAATCTTATCTTATCTTATCTTACTATATATTATGGTTGTTCAAAAACAACTTCTTGCCACATAAGCACTTGGAGAATTCACTAGTTGCTAAGGTGGACAATTTTTGTACAAGCAAAAAAATTAGTTAATGAGCTATTTATGGAGTTATCTCTCTCTTCTTTTAATGATGTTTTCTTTTATTCAATGATTCTTTTTAATTTTCATATTATATCTATGTTTGTAGAAAAAGACTAATGTTTGTAGAGTGATATATCACATTTAGTTCAACAAAAAATATATTATTAACGATGAAAATAGAGAAAAAGACTACTGTTTTTTACTGGAAATTTTAAACAAACACACACACATAAACAATAATATTTTCATCGATTAAACAAAATATAACGATGAAAATAGAGAAAATAACTGTTAGAAAATCAATCTACTTTCAAAAATGAACTATGTTATTTTATATTTTTGGCTATTAAACACTCTCTTATTTAGAGATGACAACCAAACCCATGGTCGCAGGTACCCAACCGTCTCCGACCCAGTCAATATGGGGAATCTCCGCATTGATTGGGTATGGGAAAAACCCACAAATTTTTTGATGGAGATGGGTGGATATGCTTTTGAAATCCCCATCCCCATACCCAAACCCGCCCCACCGAGGATATTATGTTATATGCAGAAAATATAACATCCACTTATGTAATTGATGGCAACCAAACCGTAATTTCATCCACTTATGTATCAGTTCCATAATTTTGGGCAGGTAGTACCCATTTATTTTACATATTTTTATGGTGAGTAGTTGATGGGGCGGGTATTACCCATGGCCATGGGTATCCGAAAACCGCGGGTATGGAGATGAGTTTGTAAAACCTTCCACCGTATGGGTATGGGGCGGGTACGAGTTTAGGTATTTGAAAATGGGGATGGGGATGGTGATGGTGATGGTTTAGGCAAACCCGCTTCATTGCCATCCCTTCTCTTATTTCTAATTAATATATCTATAAAATAAAATAAGTATTATATAGTAAAAGGTCTGGATAGAAACTTGATGATGTACACGTATTATATGGCACGTGAGTGTTGGAGAAATCTTTGTTGACGATGTACGATAAACATTAAGTTTCATCAACCACTGACCTAGCATTAATCAAACATGGGTTGACAATTTTCGTTTAATAGTTGAATGTCTTCTGCATTAAAGGCCTTTATAGTTAGAAGACTCCAAACTGAGCTATTAGGTTAAAAATGAAGAATCTTTATAAGCATGAGATCAACAAGGCAATTCTAATAAGTCATTTGATTGCATGGTTGTGAGTATGTAACTCCATACCAAATTTGGCAATAAAAAAAGATTTTACCATATCAAAATGTCAAAACAAAAATGGTAGTTTGTACCGTAAGCAATATGTATACAGATCGAGTTATCCTATCCACAAAATTTTGTTGCGTATTCCATTGAACGAGGTGTGTTCAAAGGTTTTAATTAGGGTTACAAAACAAAGTAAACTCTTTATATTAACAATAGATGTGTCTATAATACATCCAAGAATTCATCCGTGTGAAATGTCACAATGTTTGTATGAGTTTTAATTTTTTTTTAAATCACTTTGTAAAAAAAAAAAAATTTAATTATTTAAATGATACAACGTTTTTAATGAACCTATATCTATGTGCATTGTAGTTGTTGACATGATTTATCAATTATTAAGATATATAATGCATATTTTTGTTCCAGAAGTAAC
Organism: Linum trigynum; assembly: GCA_964030455.1. NCBI lineage: Eukaryota > Viridiplantae > Streptophyta > Magnoliopsida > Malpighiales > Linaceae > Linum > Linum trigynum. Next base: position 894,040 of record OZ034822.1, on the reverse strand, counting down.
ACAAAAAATAAGGAAAATTTTGCAAATGCACATTAAAAAAGTTGGAACGTTATACACTAAAGGATCATGTTAAGACGAGAACCCTTGAAAGTGTGTGAGAGTGTCTTGGTTTGAGATTCTTACAAGCCAATGTAGACAACAACCATGAGTTGAAGGTTACTACAAATTTCAAGAATTAGCAATTGGTACAAATTGAGTAAATAAAATTTAATAGCTATACCTTTAAGAAATTTCAATACTTTAACCAAATCTTTTTTGTATTAAATCTTTGTATTAAATCTTTTGTATCATATCAAAATATTAATATTTTTTCTGTTATTTTAAATATTTTCTTAATTATAATACAATTTTATTGAAAGTATAACTATTAAATTTTGCTAACAAAAATGCTAACGGGGAGTTAAGGTTTGGCTAATACTTTGTATTTTGAAAGTTATGGCTGATAATTTTAAAGTTTGAAAGATTTGATTAATAAATTGTATTTACACTATTGTATAAGATACTAAATTTGAGTGTGTTGATAGACAAATTTTGACATAAGATCCTCAACAGAGATTTAATGAACATTCACATAAAAATGAGTCAAAATTAGATAATTTGATCATCGTAAGGAGTATGGCGTGTGTCAAGTTTCACTTGGGATAAACACATTTTATCCAATAATCAAGTATTTCTATCCAATAATCTGGACTCTTAATAATTTTTTGAGAGTTTGTCCTAACTCTGGGAGTTAAGGTTTTATAATATTAGAAATTTGAGTGGCTTGGTTGACAAACTTTTGTATATGTTCTAAATGTGACGTGATAAACCTTTAAAATATGATTTATGATTGGAGAATCGAAACCTATGAATATCATAGGTGGGTGTGCTAAATATTGAGAATTTTTAATATAAAAACATAGCATACTCACTTATGAAGTATGAGCAGAAAAAAGTAAGAAGATTAAAAAAAATTTAAACATATAAATAAATTAATTTCTATAAATGATGAAATGAAATTTTCCGGCCAACAGGCCGGGTAAAAAACTAGTATTATGTATTTATGTATAGAAGATAGATAGATTAAGGTGGTGGAAAATATCCAACTTATGGACTATGGGATTCTTTTGTTTGTTTGTTATGAACGGGAAAATATATATGGGATGAGTTTGTTGACAATGTACTCACAATATAAAAATAAAAATAAAAATATATATTTTATATATTCTATTAACCTGGATGAGTGACATTCCCAAGTCCATTTCAGATATTTTGGCTTGAGTAATGTCGTGTTTGCGCCAAGTGTATGTAAGTGGAGTACTCGTTCAATTTTGTTAAGGAAACGGAAATGCGATAATATAGTACTGTGCATTGTGCAGTCTGGTCGGCGAAGGAGGAGGAAGAGGAGGTATGATACGAATATGTGATGCAAGTCGTGCGGTCAAACAAGGAAGAGCGTGTTGAACTGTACTTGTACAATTTGTAGATTTGGGCAAACATGAAGTACGGGAATATTCATAGATAGAAATTTTGTGCGACTTTCATTTCTTTCATGCTAAAAAAAACCTTCACATGCACCAATTGGATTACAGCTGTGTTAGTATAAGATATAATGACTTTATTGAATCGCATAGTCGAACAATCCCGCGATCGTTAAATCACATAATCCAAATTATCGTACATCACAATCCGAGAAGGTGAACTCATACTAACCCCTAGCAAAATTAAAATTCATTTTACACTAGATAGCTATGGAAGGGCACCCATCAAATTAACAAAATGAATATGGTATTATGGTTTTCGTCTAATGATTTTCCTTTACTAAGACACATGGTCCAAATTGGAGAGAGAGTGTGGCCTTTATTTATTGTAATTAATTAGGGTATCCGTAATGATTCATCAACTAAAGTTATTAATAGATCTAATCTCGTGGATCACCACATTCCTTCTATTTCAACATCACATCCACCAGCTCTCATCGTCATCTAACGCGGTTCGCTAATATTTCCGTATTTTCAAAGATATAACTAATATTTTAGCATCCGTGAAAAATTTAGCTAAAAACAGTATTTAGTACTTACCCTTATTTTTTTCTTGAATGAATAGGAAGTTTCTTCGTGACATGAAGATCGAACTGCCATTCTCTCAACATTCCCCGTAGTAAAAATGGTCGTGTAGCTAGCCAGCTAGGTCATCACTTCAAGCCACGACTTCTTCTTGCTTCGTTGATATAAATATGTGGGATGGGATGCTGACTAGTGACTACTGACTAGCATGGCCTCTTTTTTACTATCCCATTATGGGGGGAAACACAGAACAGAAAGGACGTTATTACATGCATGTCTCTTCAATCTTTACAACACTTTAATCAACCCAAAAAATATGCACGCGCAAACTGTCACAACCCTTAAACCGAAGTTAATTTATGGACTTGAAATCTGTACAAGTATGTCATATATATATCATGAGAATGGTTAATTTTGATGTCGTGAGGATTTGAACATGTAACATATAAAGATAAACCAGTTTCTGATACTGTTTGAGAAATATCTTTGTATAGAATTTAACCACTTTCTTATTGAACTTGGGTGGTGGGGAAAAAGAAAAACCAACCCACATGAACTACTGACAGGTTTATTTTTGGTAATAATGATGATCCATAAACTTCAGTTATTACGGTTGCAGTGTGTGGTCCATGAAGCTAGCTGCATGCATATACAGTTGAGAGACATAACTGGAAAGGATTATAATCGAATCCTAATTGTTAGGATAACGAATCCAAATACAAAAATGGAGGGAAATTATCCTTGTATGTTAGTGTCCATCTAGTCTAATTAGTATGAGAGTTCTCGGGAGGATACTCAAAAGTAAATTAGCAGACAATACCGTACTAATTAACAGTTGAGCTACCTCGATTTCAACAAGTCCGCCAAACAGACGTGGATCTCTAATTAATGGATTCGGACAAGCCGATGCCCACCGCCGCCACGAATGAAAAATGAACCAACCTCTGATTCCACCTTGTTGAAACCGGATAACTCGATTCGTACCATATTTTACCTGCTTTGGAACAAACCGGCCCGCAAAAAATTTACTTTTCGATGGACATCCTCCCAAAAGACCTCATACTAGTATACAAGAATCCATTATCGTATATTTCAGTTGCGATACCTAATTTGTCCCATAACATTACTAATCTCCAATATTACATGCAATAATGCATGCACATAAGCAATCTTTTTAAGTATTATCGAAACCAAACGGGTTGTCCACCAGGTAATTAAGCTTTTCTTCGTAATGAAAACAACCAGCTTGCTAGCTAGTAGCTAGTCATCAGCTAGTCCCAACATTGTTACCATCCCACATTAACTTTTTTTTTTTTTTTGTAGCAATGGGAAAACGAGCTGCCGGTTCAAACAGATTATTCATTGTGGAGGTAATGGCAGAGGTAGCTAGCTGCTTGTGGGCAGTGAATTTTGGCTTAGCTCCAAGATGTGAGTATGGTTCTGTTTGGCTGGCCCTCCTGCCATGAATTTAATATTAATTACTGCAGTCTGTAGAGAGAGAGAGTCGTCGTCGGGAGCGTTGGGGCATATATAGCTGCTGGCTGCCACCATCAAAATTTAAGTGGTTGAGTCAAGTCTAGGTTGGTTGGTGAACAGAAGGGGAGACTCTTCCTTTACTCGATTTTGCTGCACTCTAATGTCCTTTGTGGTGGTTGTCCAGGTTGATATTGAAGTTGCTCATGTGTTGATGTTTGAAAACCAGTACGATTCACGTGTTCTGTGCCTTTATGACTTGTCCGCAATGTTGGTTGATTGAAATATGTAAGCTTACCTTGTGTTTGACTTGGTTTGCTTGGGGACAAGCAAACGGTTAAGTGTGGGGGAATTTGATAGCATCGTATTTGCACGTGTTTTCACTCTGGTTTCCTGTCCATTTTAGCTTGAATTGATTGTTCCTTGGCCTATTTTATGCTAGGTTGTGTTGTTTTGTCGTATTTCAGGTCCTAGCAAGTAAAGAGGTGCATAGGCGCAAGTTTCGGGTCATTTGGAGGTCAGATGGTGATTCACAGGCCAAATTACGGGCAGCCCCTGCCAAATAACGACCGTAATTGGTCAGGGCATGGCCGTAAAACCAATGCCGAGCCACTTTTCCAAGAATTCTTCTCGGCACTAAAATTACGGGCAAGCATCCACCAAATTACGACCGTAATTCATGAAATACTGGCGGTAATTGGAAATTACGGGCGTGGCTCCTCTTCCATCAGAGTAACGGTAATTGGAAATTACGGGCGTGGCTCCTCTTCCATCAGAGTAAAGTGAAACGCGCGTTTTGGGCGAATTACGGGCATGCGTGATTACGGCCGTAATTCTGCCCGTATTTCGCCCAGAGTCGGGTTTTTGAAGCCAGAATCGAGCCAAGGAAAGGGAATCGAATTTCTTGAGCAAAAACAGAGCCCTAGAGAGAGAAAGGACGAAGAACTCACCCTAGAAGCCATCTTGGAGCTGGGTTTCATCGAATCGAGCTTGGAGATCGTCCTAGGAGTGGAAATCATCATCCCGGAGCAGATTTTCCTCATCTTTATGAGTATGACTACTCCGATTACTGTTTTCTTCTCTCTCTCTATGGAGTAGAACCCTTCTCTCACTTGGGGATGAAGAACCCTAGTTCTATGTGTTAGGGATTGATTGTAATGACTTGGGATGATATTACTGTTTGATTTTAATCGAATGATGCATGTTTATTGAGTCAATTGAAGTCTGATCAACTTTTCCTGATTCCTGCTGCAATCTGAGATAGATAGAATCTGATTAGGTTGCTAGAGTCTCATCATTCGATAGTAGGAGATTGGCTATACGAGAGTTAGTCAGTTTACTGCTTTGTACTGGAATCCAATTCCAGTAGTGGAGTTCTGTTCTTACTGCTTCAGCTTTCTATCCCGGTGAAGACTAGTCGTCTGCCGGGTAGTTAGACTGAGAGGGCTTGGTCAGCTTAAGAGATTCCAAGCTACTGCCGGATCTTCCGCAGTCTAATCAACAGTAAATCAACCCAGGGGAATTGCAATTGAACCTAACTAAGGAGCTAGGGGGACTCATTCCCGAGTGACTCTTACCTGCTTGAGAAAACCGTATCAATTCCTGCTTTCTTTCTGCTTTTGCTTTTAAACAACAATCACTTGCTTTAGTTGGCTAGATAACAGAGAATCACTGAGTAAGCAGTAGATCTAGACCCTGGGTTGATAATATAACTTGCCTGTTACTGCATTCCCGGTTTGCGATTACACTTGGTCGCAGATTGGTGTTGTGTTTTGGCGTGTCAAGTTTTTGGCGCCATTGCCGGGGACCCTCTAGGTAATTGGGGAAACGTGAGAATTTGTTACTCTAGCTTTTTATTTACTGCATTTTATCTCTTCCACCTGTGTGCCTTCACGGGTTGCTTCTGCTGATTGTGTGCAGGTAGTGCATGACCCGTAGCCAGTCGGGAGATCTACTACCACTAGACCAGGAGCTTGAACGAACCTGCAGAAACTTCAAGCGGGCTCTAAAGGCGCGACTGGCTGCGGAGGAGGCGCTATCACAGCTGCAGTTAGAAGAAGAGGAAGAAGATATGGCTGATCCAGAAAACCATGATGTGATCCCTGAGGAGCAGACCATGGGATCTTACTGGACCGCTAGAGCTGCGGACATGAGGTCACCCATTCAACATCCTCATGTCCCAGCCAACATTTTTGAGGTGAGCACCTCAGTAATCACCATGCTGCGCGGTTCGGTGATGTTCCGTGGAAAAGAGGGGGAGTGCTCCCGATCACATCTCAGGCGATTCCACGAGCTCATCGATGGAATCAAGATCAACGGGGTCCCAGCAGATGCCATCCAGCTGAGGTACTTCCCATTCACCCTGGAGGGGCAGGCCAAGGAGTGGCTAGACACTCGACCTCCAGGCTCCATCACCACGTTCGCCAACCTGGCGGACAAGTTCCTTACCCGCTACCATCCTCCGTCGAAGACGGCGGACTTGCAGAAGAAGATCACCCACTTCACCCAGGATGAAGATGAGACCATCAGGGATGCTTGGGAGAGATACACCAGTCTTTTCCTCAGGTGTCCAAATCATGGCTTCAATGATGCGTTCAAGGTGGGCACCTTCTATCACGCCCTCTTCCCGGAGGACAAGCAGCTGATTGATTCGGTTTGTGGAGGGAACATGCTGACCAAAACACCGCCACAGCTGAATCAACTCTTTGAGGAGATGGCGGAGAACGGGTACGATTGGGGCACTGCCAGGAGATCGAGACGAGCACCAGGGCGGGGTGTGCATGCTGTGGGCACCCAGTCATCTGATTTGGTGCAGGTGGTATCGAAGCTGGTTTCAGCTATCGATCGTTCTGGTTTGATTGCAGGTACAGGACAGCCGCAGGCGATGCACTGCCAGTGGTGTGAGAGCTCCCATCACACCGTAGAGGACTGTCAGGTGATGAGGGAATCGTCTACTCCCCAGGAGCAGGTGGACTTTATCAGTAATGCCAGGCGCTTCGACCCCTACAGCAACACCTATAACGAGGGGTGGCACCAGCATCCTAACTTTTCTTGGGCTGGGGCAAATCCCAAACCACCAGCTCCCCAGGGTCCACCTGGCTTCCAAAGGCCTCCGTACCAGCCCAGACAGGGGCAATTTCAGCAGCCACAGCAGCCACTCTACCAGCCCAGACAGGGGCCAGTTCCACCTCAGTCACAGGTGCGACCATTCCAGCAGACAGGTGCAGCACTTGCAGCTCCAGTACAGAGTGACCCGATGGCAGAATTGAGAGATTTGGTGGGTTCTCTGGCCACCTCCAGTGCGAACAAGTTCAATAACATCGAGCAATTCATGGAGAAAGCTTCAGGAAAATTCTTGGAGCTAGAAGCTGGTCAGACAAATACACAGGCTGTGCTGCGAGATATACAGACCCAGCTTGGGAGTGTTGCCCAGGCTGTAGGTCAGAGGACTCCTGGTACCTTGCCTGGTCAGACCATTCCTCACCCGCAGGATCCGAATGCCAACTGCAGTGCCATCACAACCAGGAGTGGCAAGGTGACTGCCGATCCACCTGTTCGGGCAAAGGAGAGAGAGACCCCTGCTTCAGCACTTCCAGCTAATCAGGAAGAAATGGAGAAGGAGGTCGAGGTGCCTGCTCCTAAACCGCAACCAGTGGTGAAGGAGTATGTACCACAACTTCCCTTTCCTACTCGGTTGCACAAGGACCGACTGGAGACTGAGTTTGCCAAATTCATGGCAATGCTGAAGCAAGTAAACATTAGCATGCCCTTCGTGGAGGCATTATCGAAGATGCCCAAGTATGCCAAGTTCATGAAGGATCTCCTCACCAACAAGAGGAAGCTTGGGGAGCTGTCAATGGTGATGCTCAACGAGGAGTGTTCTGCCATCCTGCAGAACAAACTACCAGAGAAGAGAAAAGACCCAGGGAGTTTCACTATCCCTTGCATGATTGGTAGTTTGCATGTAGGGAAGTCCTTGGCGGATTTAGGCGCTAGCATAAATGTCATGCCTTATAAACTGTTTAAAAAGCTAGGCCTAGGTGAACCCAGTGATACTAGGATGAGCATCCAGCTTGCTGATAGATCCATTGTGCATCCTAGGGGTATAGCAGAGGACTTGATAGTCGCAGTAGGGCCATTTTCATATCCTGTTGATTTCGTGATTTTGGACATAAATGAGGATGTTGATGTGCCATTGATACTGGGTAGACCTTTTCTCGCCACCGCCAAGGCGCTTATTGATGTTAATGATGGAAAACTGATTTTGAGAGCTGGGGGTGAACAAATCACCTTCTCTGTTTCTGATAATATGAAACACCCCCAGCTCCATGATGATCTGGATTACTGTGATGTTGTTGCGATTTTGAGACCGCACTCGCCATCACGAGTGCGGGTACTGATGATTTCCTTGAGCGTTGTCTTTTGTTAGGGAAACAGGCATCACAGGATGTGCAGCTGGAGGAGCAGCTGGCAGAGCTGGACGAGGCCATGATCGAGGGGCGAGAGATACCATTCAAGCCGATCCCCATCTCGCCCCGGCTCGCTACATCATTGGAGGAGCCACCAGAGTTGGAGCTTAAGCCCCTCCCATCTCACCTGGAGTATGCATTTCTCCGGGAGGGGAATAAGCTCCCGGTTATTATCAGCTCGGATCTGACACCCAAGCAGAAGAGCAAGCTGGTGGCTCTGCTGTAGAAGTATGCCCGGGCCATGGCATGGAAGATCACAAACATTAGAGGCATTAGCCCATCCTTCTGCTCCCACAGAATTTTGATGGAGGATGAGGTTAAGCCAGTCAGGCAGCCACAGAGGAGATTGTCTCCTAACTTGGAGCCAGTGGTCTGGGCAGAGATTGTGAAGCTCATGAATGCAGGGATCATCTTTGCTATATCTGATAGCAAGTGGGTCAGCCCCACTCAGGTGGTCCCGAAGAAAGGCGGGATGACTGTGGTCCCGAATGAGAAGAAGGAGTTGATCCCGATGCGGACCGTGACCGTCTGGAGAGTCTGCATCGATTACCGGCGCCTGAATGACGCCACCAGGAAAGATCATTTTCCCCTACCTTTCATTAATCGGATGCTGGAGAGGTTGGCTGGCCATGAGTTCTATTAATTGCTTCATGGATGGCATGTCTGGTTACTTCCAGATTCCTATTGCTCCGGAGGATCAGGCGAAGACCACATTCACTTGCCCCTTCGGTACCTTTGCTTACCGGAGGATTCCATTTGGGCTGTGTAATGCACCGGCGACCTTCCAGAGATGCATGCTGGCGATCTTCGACCGACTTGTTGGAGAGATCATGGAAGTCTTCATGGATGACTTCTCGGTTTATGGAGACTCCTTCTCTCATTGTCTCATAACCTGGAACTCGTTCTGAAGAGGTGTGAAGAGACGAATCTGGCACTCAGCTGGGAGAAGTGCCATTTTATGGTTCGTGAGGGTATTGTTCTTGGGCACAAGATCTCCAAGCAGGGAATTGAGGTGGATTGCGCGAAGATTGAGACGATCAGTCAGCTACCTCCTCCTGTTTCTGTGAAAGGGATTCGCAGCTTTCTAGGTCATGCAGGCTTCTACAGGCGCTTCATCAAAGATTTCTCGAAGATTGCCCTGCCGTTGACCAAGCTGCTAGAGAAGCATGCACCATTCCAGTTCACTCCCGAGTGCACAGCTGCATTTGAAACTCTGAAGGAGAAGCTGACCCATGCCCCTATCATGGTAACTCCTGACTGGTCTCTCCCTTTTGAGCTGATGTGCGATGCGAGTGACTATGCAGTCGGAGCAGTTCTGGGTCAGAGACGCGAGAAGCACTTCCAGCCCATCTACTACGCGTCGAAGACCTTGAACGATGCACAGGAGAACTACACCACCACTGAGAAGGAGCTCCTCGCTGTGGTGTATGCATTTGACAAGTTCCGGCCATACCTGGTGCTCTCACATGTGGTGGTCTGCACAGATCACTCGGCGATTCGCTACTTGATGAGCAAGGCTGATGCAAAGCCTCGGCTCATCCGCTGGATCCTGCTTCTGCAGGAATTCGACATCGAGATCCAGGACAAGAAAGGAGCCGAAAATGATGCTGCAGATCATCTTTCACGGTTGGAAGCCCCTTCGGTGGACAACTTCGTGGAAGAGATCGATGACACCTTCCCGGGTGAGCGATTGCTGGAGATGACACTGGTGGACAGCGTGACCCCTTGGTATTCTGACTTTGCCAATTATCTGGTGGGCAAGCAGTTACCCAAGGGGATGGCTACTCATGCAAAGCGCAAGTTCTTCTCTGATCTAAAGCGCTACCTCTGGGAGGATCCTTACCTCTTCAGAATCGGAGCAGACAGCGTGATCCGGCGCTGTGTCATGGAGCGCGAGATGGGAGACATCCTGTCTCAATGCCACGAGGGACCTACTGGAGGTCACCATGGAGGTAACCGCACGGCGCGGAAGGTGCTACAATCGGGCTTCTATTGGCCCTCGCTCTTCAAGGATGCAGACTCCTTCGCACGCCAGTGCGACCGCTGCCAAAGGTCAGGTAACATTTCTTCCCGGGATGAGATGCCCCAACATATCTCTGTTATCTGTGAAATTTTTGATGTTTGGGGTATCGATTTCATGGGCCCATTCCCTCCATCTTTTGGCAATCTGTACATATTGGTTGCAGTAGACTACGTCTCGAGGTGGGCAGAAGCTCAGGACATGCCCACCAATGATGCAAGACGGGTCTGCTCATTTCTGAAGCAGCTGTTCTCCCGGTTCAGGACACCCCGCGCCATCATTAGTGATAGAGGAACCCATTTTCAAGGGCAATTCACTAAACTCCTCTCTCGCTATGGTGTTAAGCATCAGGTGTCGGTGGCCTACCATCCCCAGTCAAATGGGCAGGCCGAGCTGACGAACCGGGAGCTAAAACGAATTATTGAAAAGACGGTGGATCAGTCCCGCAAGGATTGGTCCACCAAGCTCGATGATGCTCTTTGGGCGTATAGGACTACCTATAAAAATCCGATTGGCACTTCTCCCTATAGGCTTGTCTATGGGAAGGCGTGCCATTTGCCAGTAGAGCTAGAGCACAAGGCCTTCTGGGCCATTAAGCTGCTAAACCTTGATTTGAGTGTTGCAGGCACAGAACGTAAGTTGCAGCTGCTGGAGTTTGAGGAGTGGCGTTACCACGCCTACGAGAACACCGTGCTCTACAAGATGCTCTAAAACACAACACCTAACAATGGCCAAGTGTAACCAATGAAAGGGACTGCAGTATAGTGGCACAAGTAATAAATATCGAATCCACGGGTCTCTAGAGTTACTATTACTCAGCTTCAGTTCATTATCTAGCAAACTAGATTAAGGATTGATTAACTAAACTACTCTACTAACTAAACTAAGTAAAACTACTAATTACAGTTTGGGAACTCACTTAGGTATGATTCCCCCTAACTCCTCAATTAGGTCCAAGTTGTAATTCCTTTTGGTTGATTTACTGTTCATTAAACTGCGGAAGATCCGACAGTAGCTTGGAATCTCTTAAGCTGACCAAGCCCTCTCAGTCTAACTATCCGGCAGACGACTAGTCTTCACCGGGATAGAAAGCTGAAGCAATAAGCACAGAACTCCACCACTGGAATTGGATTCCAGTACAAAGCAGTAAACTGGCTAACTCTCGTATAGCCAATCTCCTACTACCGAATGATGAGACTCTAGCAACCTAATCAGATTCTATCTATTTCAGATTGCAGCAGGAATCAGGAAAAGTTGATCAGACTTCAATTGACTCAATAAACATGCATCATTCGATTATAATCAAACAATATAGCATCCAAAACTTCATACAAGAAAGATCCTAACTCATGGAACTAAGGTTTCTCAAAATCTAAGTGAAGGGAAGTTACTCCATAGAGAAGAGAGAGACTGTAGAAATCTGATCTAGATCTTCAATCTCCATCTCCAAGCTTGATTCCCGAGCTCCAATGGCGAAGAAATCCTCCAAAATAGCTCCAAGAATGTTCCCAAGTCGCTCTCTCTCTCTAGGGTTCGTCCCTTGGGTGTTTGGGATCCAAAACCTAGCTCTCCCCCTTTCCTTTTGCTGAAAATCGGGTTTTAAACAGCAATTCCCGACTCACACGGCCAGGCCACACGGCCGTGTGGCTTTCCCAGCTGCCCGTGTGAAGGCTCGGTGATTCCCACACGGCCAGGTCACACGGCCGTGTGGATTGTGCCCGTGTGGCTTGCTCAGCCTCTGTTTAATGCTTAGTTTCTCCCTCGTCCGGACTCCGAATCAGTCGCCGTTTGATCCCAGACGCTCGTAGTCTCGTCCTCTTTCTTTTCATGACAAGATTGCACATTACTATAGAGACTGTCAATTCAAAGCATACTGAGCAGGAAATTTGCAAGGAAACACGTACTTGGAGCCCTCAAATTTAAAAATTTGGACAGTGGACTAGGCTCCAAGCACACAAACAGCCAAACATTCACCCGCATACATAATCGAACACCCCCCCCCACACTTAAGCACGACATTGTCCTCAATGGAGGAAAGATAAGGAGGGTAGAACGAAGTTACCAGATCAAGGGTGAATGATTATGTATGGGTCAGGCAGTGCATTCCAGGAAGAGAGAGTAATCAGAACACAAACACCACACAAAATCTCACAAAGGTTGAGTTATTGACTCTAAAATCCAAAAACAAAACTGACTCAACCAAGGAGAAATAGAGAAAGAAATGCAAACCGACTGGTTGGGTTGCCTCCCAACAAGCGCTTCTTTCACGTCGTGAGCCGGACGATGGCTCCTAAGTTTCGGTCCATGCTAGAACCTCCTTGAAGTTGAGGTTCTCGTCGATGAGGTGGAGTCTCAAGTCACGAGCATGTGGTGTGGCAGGTGATGAAGGCTCATGTACTTGATGCAGATGAAGTCTCCACCCTCGAGACCTCTTATTCTCTTCTCTTGTCTCATTGCCCCAAACCAGATATGACAGCATCGACCGACCACCATCGCGTCCACCAAGAGGGACCGATGTCGATGTGGCCTTGGTCTGGCAAAGAGACACTGCAAATGGGTCCTTGCCAAGCAGTTCCTCAAAGTTTGGTGGGGATATTACTTGCAACTCATGGCCGGTGCATGCCTCTTCCACCTCAACTTCATCCTCAGCCTGGACGCCAATTGCTTCCTCAACTCCCCTTCCTTGTTCAAAATGTGGTCTCTCCCCTGGGAAAAGATCAAGAACCACCTCTTCTTTTCTTTCTTCCTCATCATCCACAACTTCCTTCCTCATCCTTGCTCGCTCTTCTTCTTCTAGAACAGATTGGAGAGCAAGTCGCCAAGCAATTTCTTCAATGGGATCATCTTGCATCTCCTCGCACGGGCCCAGCATGTTAGAGCATAAATGAGGAAAGGTGTGGTCTGCAACCAAAGGACTTTCCTGATCATGGTTATCATGGGAGTTCTCTGTGATAACTTCTGTATGCTCCTCAACGCTCCCATAGCCTTTGTCATCCTCCACCTCTTCTAGTGTGGTAGCAGAAAGGTGATCTTGAGCAAGATGTGAGCAAACTTGCTCCACCCACTCTGTTTGCTTTGCTGAGCGCTGAACAGTCTCCTCCATATCATGGAGAAATGAGGGATCGGAAGCAGCAAGGGCTTTGATTTGAAGATCCATCTTGGAGCATGATCTCTCAGTGTCTCGAGCAAACTGCTCCACGAGAAGCCTTAATTGTTCGTTCGGATCCTCCAGTGAAGTGTAGCATGGCTCTGCAGAGTGGCCCGTGAAGGCCGCCATGGGTAACTCCAGCTCCGATGGCTTTTCTGGTTGTGGGAGAAAGTCTTCTTGGTAATGAGGTTGTTCTTGATATGCCCAGGGGTCTGGTTGTTCTCCGTAGAAAGGGGGTTCGTACTGGAACCCGAATCCATAGTCTTCTCCTCCTTGATTGCTGTAGGGAGTCTCGGGGTAATACCACCCAGATGGTGGTGGATACCCCCAATGATTGGAGAAGCCATTAGGATCCATAATTCAGATCTGCACCAACAAAAACAAAAACACCCAAGTGAAAAGCAAGGGTGGAAAAGAAAAGAAAATAAAAACGCTAAAGTAACAAACTTCTTCCTTTCCTAATACTCTAGAAAGTCCCCGGCAACGGCGCCAAAAACTTGATGCTCTAAAACACAACACCTAACAATGGCCAAGTGTAACCAATGAAAGGGACTGCAGTATAGTGGCACAAGTAATAAATATCGAATCCACGGGTCTCTAGAGTTACTATTACTCAGCTTCAGTTCATTATCTAGCAAACTAGATTAAGGATTGATTAACTAAACTACTCTACTAACTAAACTAAGTAAAACTACTAATTACAGTTTGGGAACTCACTTAGGTATGATTCCCCCTAGCTCCTCAATTAGGTCCACGTTGTAATTCCTTTTGGTTGATTTACTGTTCATTAAACTGCGGAAGATCCGACAGTAGCTTGGAATCTCTTAAGCTGACCAAGCCCTCTCAGTCTAACTATCCGGCAGACGACTAGTCTTCACCGGGATAGAAAGCTGAAGCAATAAGCACAGAACTCCACTACTGGAATTGGATTCCAGTACAAAGTAGTAAACTGGCTAACTCTCGTATAGCCAATCTCCTACTACCGAATGATGAGACTCTAGCAACCTAATCAGATTCTATCTATCTCAGATTGCAGCAGGAATCAGGAAAAGTTGATCAGACTTCAATTGACTCAATAAACATGCATCATTCGATTATAATCAAACAATATAGCATCCAAAACTTCATACAAGAAAGATCCTAACTCATGGAACTAAGGTTCCTCAAAACCTAAGTGAAGGGAAGTTACTCCATAGAGAAGAGAGAAACTGTAGAAATCTGATCTAGATCTTCAATCTCCATCTCCAAGCTTGATTCCCGAGCTCCAATGGCGAAGAAATCCTCCAAAATAGCTCCAAGAATGTTCCCAAGTCGCTCTCTCTCTAGGGTTCGTCCCTTGGGTGTTTGGGATCCAAAACCCAGCTCTCCCCCTTTCCTTTTGCTGAAAATCGGGTTTTAAACAGCAATTCCCGACTCACACGGCCGTGTGGCTTTCCCAGCTGCCCGTGTGAAGGCTCGGTGATTCCCACACGGCCACATGGCCAGGTCACACGGCCGTGTGGATTGTGCCCGTGTGGCTTGCTCAGCCTCTGTTTAATGCTTAGTTTCTCCCTCGTCCGGACTCCGAATCAGTCGCCGTTTGATCCCAGACGCTCGTAGTCTCGTCCTCTTTCTTTTCATGAAAATATTGCATGATTCTTTGTCCATAAAGTGAGGTATAAATCCATTCTTCTTCAGGTCATACCCGAGTTTCTTCTCCTGAATCGTCAATTGATCTCTGATTGACTTGAAACTTGCGCCTATGCTTCACTTTATGTGCTAGGACCTGAAATGTGACAAAGGAACATAACCTAGCATAAAATAGGCCAAAGACACGATAATTCAAGCTCAAACAATCAAGAAACAAAGGGGAAAACATGTGCAAATACCGAGTCATCACCTACCGAGTATATATGAGTTGTGGTTGCCCCGCTTGGAGCCTAATTTGCTGTCTGGGTGTATGATCCGAGGGCTCCAAATGCGTTTGAGTTTGTGTGAATGGTGAATGGTTCTGATTGGTTGTGAATGTTTTTACCTTCCTGGGGCCTAGTCCACTGTCCGAACTTATGATTCGAGGGCCCCGGGTGAGGATGATTGTGACCTCACCATTGACGAATTTCCATGTATGTTGTTGGGTTTCTGCTGTTTTGTGGCTGGAGGAAAATGAACACTTACTTGACCATGCTCGACGCCGACCAGAGGAAGACTCTGAAGGACATCCGACGCCGCAAAGTCGTTCAGCACCATTACCTCGATTGGAGGGTTTTCGAGGAGCTGGGTGCTCGCGAGGCAATGGAGGCTGCCATCCGCGCTTACTCTTGGCGCCGCCTCCTCTGCCTCGCTGAGCCGATCTATCAGGAGCTCCTCTGGGAGTTCTACTCTACCTTCGAGCATTTCCGGACCCACACGGGCGCGCACGACAACGCCATCCAGTTCCGCCTCGGAGGCGAGTTTTACTCCCTTAGCTATGATGACTTTGGTCGGGCACTGGGGCTCCTTCCACCTTTCGCCTGTCACCTGGAAATCGAAGAGCCCGACAGTCCCATCTTTTGGGACCAGCAGTTCTTCGAGAGGATCTGCCTCCCGGAGTTCTCAGGCGCTGTTTTCACACCGGGCTACACCACGGCCACTCAGTTGCGCCCAGAGTGGCGCATAATCAACCAGCTGTTGGGGAAGTCTTACACCCCCAGCGAGGGCTCCACCAGTCATCTTCAGCTCCGCACCCTGCATTGCCTGCACTCCATGAGCCACGAGGTGGACAACCTCCATCTGTCCTCCCTCATTGCCAGGACTGTCGTCAAGGCTTCTCGGTGTGTTCGACCCCTGGCGTGTGGGTCGGTGGTCACTGCCCTGGCACGGTACTACAACATCGACCTCTCCAGGTTCACTCTCATACAGCCCGTGAAGCCCTTCTCAAGGGAAACCCTACGGCGCCAGCTGATACTGCAGCACGAAGGGGACGTGATCTGGATCCGGGGCCTTCCTTACCCTGTTCCTCGTGCACCAGAGGGTGAGGACCTCCCCGAGGCGAGTGATGATGCAGCCCATCGGACCACTTGTCGTCGGCGGAACACTCCTTCTGCGCCTGGCACCTCCACCTTTGCTGCCGGCCCATCTGCTGCCACACCCACCACTTACATTGCCGAGCAGCTGGCGGCCATTCCCGCCAGAATGAGCAGATCCTTGCTGGCCAGGAGCACCTCAACGCCCGCCTCGACCGTGAGCGCGAAGGTCGCCGCCGCATCATTTCGGCTCAGCATTACATGATGAGCTACAGGGACATGGATCCGGCTGCTGTTAGCTACCCTTGGGAGGAGTCCCCGGGGCATGAGGACTACTACCCGCCTCCCACTGGCGATGGAGGCGATGAGCCCTGAGCTGGCTTTGCTAGCCCATCTAGTTGGGCTCGGCTTTTGTCTTTCTTTCCAGACTTCGACTCCGGATTGTGTTTGGTTTTTTTCTTTCTTGTTCCCGTTGTGTGGATTGTAGACTTGGAACTATGATTTCTTTCACCCCATGTGTGTGTTTTGTTGCTTCTAGCTCTGTGCCCGTTGGACTGGTCCTTGTCCAGTCCTCTGCGATTGACTGGTCCGCCATCCAGTCAACGTTCCTGACCACTGTTTCACGGTAACATCGTTCCCCTTCCCTCTGCTCCATTGAGGGCACTGTCGCATCTAAGTGTGGGGGGGTTCTTTGTATTTATTGGAACGTATATATGGGTGCGTGGAGCCTAGTCCGCTGTCCGAATCTTACGATTTGAGGGCTCCACGTACTGCTGGTTGATCATATTGGCACTGTGATTTGATTGGTGAATTGAATGGTTTTCGGATTGATGCATGACAACTTGATTGTGACTAGGACAACCTGTGATGAGGACTGAGACGTGCAGTAGAATTGTGTAGGGGTTCAGTTTTTCAACTGTTTGCTTACCAACTGTGACTTGGATTGATTACTTGTTCTTGACAGTCTCTTATGCATCTAGTTCAGGGTATCAGAATGTGAGATAGAGCATATAGGTAGCCATGTGAGATTTGAGCCTGCTCGTTTCTTTCTTGTGCGATAGATCTCTCTTCCATGATGTGTAGCATTCACGTTGTCACTAGCTAAGATGATGGGGGCATAGGATTAGCCCACGACCAAATTTGACTGTCCTGATGTGTCATATACCCTAGTCAGCCCTTTTGAGTCGTGTGTTATCCTTTCTTTTGGTCTGAAATGAAAAAATCACCCGTTTGCATCTTTTAGAAGGTTCCACAGAGTGGTTTTTACATATTCTCTGATGTTTCTGCTAAATAATTTGTTGTGAGTGTTGGAGGTAGTGCTTAAAAGCTGGGCTGGGCATGTGTTTGAAATATATGCAGAAGTGGTGGCTCTCTTAAGAAATGAAAAGAAAATAAAAGAAAAAACAAAGGAAAATTGAAAGCAAAGAGAGCCACTACCAAAAATCTGAATAATGCCCAGTAAGTAGTGTTTCTTAGCAGTCTGGCTTGGAAATGCTGACATTTATACCTCCTTCGCTCTTGTGCTCTTGAAATATTGAGTAATGCAGAATAGCAGAAAGGAAATACCGGTTTGTTTGACTGTGATTGTTTGGGTTTGGAAATGTGGAACCTTGTGCTATGAATACTTCCACCACCTAAAAGGCCTTTTCCCCATGTCCAAGACCCTAGCCAATCATTTGAACCTGTGTCTAAGACCTCCTGATTAGTTAGTGGTGACACCCCATATGTGAGCTCTAGCATTTAGAGGCTGCCATCATGGTGAAGAGATGTTAGGGATTGAGAGAAATAACATGCACATTTTTCGCATCAAATTGTCCTGACCCCACTGGTCGAGAGTGAGTGATTCATTTTTCATATTATATACTCTCTTGTTTCCCGTTGAGGACCTAGATTGCTCGGTCTCTATTCCGATGTTTTGAGTTGGATGCATGAGTTGACTGTTTTGAGTAAGTGGTTGAGTCAAGTCTAGGTTGGTTGGTGAACAGAAGGGGAGACTCTTCCTTTACTCGATTTTGCTGCACTCTAATGTCCTTTGTGGTGGTTGTCCAGGTTGATATTGAAGTTGCTCATGTGTTGATGTTTGAAAACCAGTACGATTCACGTGTTCTGTGCCTTTATGACTTGTCCCCAATGTTGGTTGATTGAAATATGTAAGCTTACCTTGTGTTTGACTTGGTTTGCTTGGGGACAAGCAAACGGTTAAGTGTGGGGGAATTTGATAGCATCGTATTTGCACGTGTTTTCACTCTGGTTTCCTATCCATTTTAGCTTGAATTGATTGTTCCTTGGCCTATTTTACGCTAGGTTGTGTTGTTTTGTCGTATTTCAGGTCCTAGCAAGTAAAGAGGTGCATAGGCGCAAGTTTCGGGTCATTTGGAGGTCAGATGGTGATTCACTGGCCAAATTACGGGCAGCCCCTGCCAAATTACGACCGTAATTGGTCAGGGCATGCCCGTAAAACCAATGCCGAGCCACTTTTCCAAGAATTCTTCTCGGCACTAAAATTACGGGCAAGCATCCACCAAATTACGACAGTAATTCATGAAATACTGGCGGTAATTGGAAATTACGGGCGCTCCTCTTCCATCAGAGTAAAGTGAAACGCGCGTTTTGGGCGAATTACGGGCAGGCCGTGATTACGACCGTAATTCTGCCCGTATTTCGCCCAGAGTCGGGTTTTTGAAGCCAGAATCGAGCCAAGGAAAGGGAATCGAATTTCTTGAGCAAAAATAGAGCCCTAGAGAGAGAAAGGACGAAGAACTCACCATAGAAGCCATCTTGGAGCTGGGTTTCATCGAATCGAGCTTGGAGATCGTCCTAGGAGTGGAAATCATCATCCCGGAGCAGATTTTCCTCATCTTTATGAGTATGACTACTCCGATTACTGTTTTCGTCTCTCTCTCTATGGAGTAGAACCCTTATCTCACTTGGGGATGAAGAACCCTAGTTCTATGTGTTAGGGATTGATTGTAATGACTTGGGATGATATTACTGTTTGATTTTAATCGAATGATGCATGTTTATTGAGTCAATTGAAGTCTGATCAACTTTTCCTGATTCCTGCTGCAATCTGAGATAGATAGAATCTGATTAGGTTGCTAGAGTCTCATCATTCGATAGTAGGAGATTGGCTATACGAGAGTTAGTCAGTTTACTGCTTTGTACTAGAATCCAATTCCAGTAGTGGAGTTCTGTTCTTACTGCTTCAGCTTTCTATCCCGGTGAAGACTAGTCGTCTGCCGGGTAGTTAGACTGAGAGGGCTTGGTTAGCTTAAGAGATTCCATGCTACTGCCGGATCTTCCGCAGTCTAATCAACAGTAAATCAACCCAGGGGAATTGCAATTGAACCTAACTAAGGAGCTAGGGGGACTCATTCCCGAGTGACTCTTACCTGCTTGAGAAAACCGTATCAATTCCTGCTTTCTTTCATCTTTTGCTTTTAAACAACAATCACTTGCTTTAGTTGGCTAGATAATAGAGAATCACTGAGTAAGCAGTAGATCTAGACCCCGGGTTGATAATATAACTTGCCTGTTACTGCATTCCCGGTCTGCGATTACACTTGGTCGCAGATTGGTGTTGTGTTTTGGCGTGTCATGAGGCTACATTGTCTAGAGCTTATAACAAGATTTACAACGGTAAGTCTAGACACATTAGCCTGAGACCTGATTACGTTAGGTATTTGATTACTAACGGAATCATTTCTATTGTGTATGTAAGGTCGTGCAACAATTTGGCAGATCCTCTTACAAAGGGTTTGCCAAGAGGCATGATATATGAGATATCCCAAGGGATGTGATTGATACCTTTTGTATAATTAGAAGTAATGGAAAGCCAACCTTTTCTTTAGATATTCACTAATTAAAAGGTTCAATGTGGTAATAACAAGTTACTCTAACTGGGAACTAGTTTATTGTACAAGTAAATTAGTTGTAAGAATGGTGAGTTATAGAACTCTTAATGACGTTCATTTGGAATGTCACCTATGTGAGCATTTGGAGTGGTGCCACTCTAACAAAAGTAAAGGTCAACTTTTGTATATGCTCATGAAACAGGATAAGCACATGGCCATAATAGTGCTACCCTTGTTGGTGGTTGTGTTTTAGAGAAGAGATGAATAAGTGTGTGGTGTCTCTAGTTCTAGCTTTGGATCTTGACTCCTAGGCTTAAGCCCGTCATTGATTCGCTATGAACTTTGAGATGCTTATACTAAGTAAAGGTTCAAATCGAAAAGATACCTTTATGTATGCGTTACTTGTTCGAGGCATGTATTCTCGACTCTTATTGACTAAGTGGGGGATTGTTAGAGTAGTCAAAGAGTAAAGGAAATACCACATTGGTGGGAGAAGGAAAGTGCAAGTTGTTTTTAAGTTTGCTTTCCACTTTAGTTATTGGATAAAGTGGTTAGTGGGCTTTTGGAAAAAGTGTGGGCTATTTAATTTGACATATTAAATCGCACTACGCACTTAGCACTTGGCACGTTTGTGCGACGCGTTCGGATTTAAATTTTTGGCTAATTAATTAATCCGGATAATTATTTAATTTTTGACTTTTGCGAAATGACGTAACCCTTCGGAAGGGAACTGCCGTTTTCACTATAAAAGTCTTTTGCAACCAAACTTCTCGTCCAACGTTCGTCTTCTTCTCCTCGTTTTTCCTTCTCCAAAAACACAAACATAGAAGTCACGAAAGGTGTTGCTTTCTGACTTTGATTGGAGGGACTCCTGGGGATGGTTTGCCTAAATCCTACCAGCAACAACGTAGTGGGGGCAAATAAACACTCTAAGGAGAGTGATCAAAATCACGCCTTCAATCCGTTTTCTCCATACTGTTTCCCTGACAATCTTAGAGTGTTTATTTTCGTGTGACAATGGATTCTGGAGTGGAGAGCACTTTGAAGGCGTATGCCTCTGATTCCAACAAACTCAAACGGTTTGATAGAACCAATTTCACCCGCTGGCAAGAGAAGATGAAGTTTATGTTGACTGCTTTGAAGATCGTGTACATACTGGATCCTGATTTGGTGTCGCTAGGAGAACCACAAGACATTGACTCTGATGAATTGAAGGTTGAGCGCAAGAAGAGGAGTGATTACAGCCTGTTGTGTCGAGGATACATCCTCAATTCACTCTCTGATCTTCTCTACGATCTGTATTCCTAGTTGGCGACCCCTACTGAGATTTGGACATCTTTGGAGAACCAATACAAATCAGAGAAATAAGGCGCATATAAGTTTGTCACATTCCAGTTCTTTGAATTTAGTATGACTGATAAGCGTTCAATTCTGGATCAAGTTCATGAATTCCTAATCTTGGCCTCTAAATTAACTGCGTTGAAGATAACTCTTCCTGATGCGTTTCAGGTGGGGGCAATTATTGTGAAGTTGCCTCCATCATTGAGCAACTATAGGAAGAAATTACTTCATACGTCAGAGGAGTTCACTTTGGAGCAGATTCAGAAGCACCTTAGGATCGAGGAGGAAACTCGTATCCGTGACAAGGATCTGAATTCGGAGGCACCATCAAGTTCCAATGTGAATGTTGTGGAGAGCAAGAAGGGAAAGAAGAGAAAGGCCAAAAGTTTTGGTTCCCAACTTGACGTCTCAAAGTAAAGAGTCGAACCAAATCAACCATTATCCTTTCCATTTTGTTCGGTTCCTATCTCAATTCGATTCGACTATGAATGGAATAGACCGATGCCACCGTAGTTGTAATACTAGATACTTGATACTCCTATGCTTGGATCCCTTTAGCGGGGTAACTTGTAAAATAACATGAACGAACGGAAAACAATAACACAAATACACAAGGTATATGTGGTTTCTCCTATAATCAGGACTAATCCACGGAAGACGCAGAAGTTTTTGTCTGAAATCTTATTAGAGGCTTGGTCTTGTAGGATCTTACATCCTTTGTCTGCCATACATGGAGTTATATACATAGGTTATGGCGTTAGGATTTTCGGATAATATTTATACACTACAAATTAATCATCAATGTAAATAATGTTACATTAGACATTAACACTCCCCCTCGCGTCGAGGAGTGAATATTGTGAAGTCCGAGTTTGGAAGTCCGACCCCAAGACCCAATTTGAATATCGAGAAGTTCCGGTTAGGAAAACTAGTCAACCCCAAGACCCTTCGTGAAAACGTCAGCAACTTGATCCATAGTTGTTGTCTTCCGTGGCGTAATCTGTTGAGAAGCAACACTCTTCCGTACAAAATAGCAGTCCATCTCAACACAACTCAAATGGAAAAGAAGTCACTTGTAAGTTGTAACTTTTACGTGATAATTGTCGAGGAATTGCTTATCCTAACAATTTGAAATGTTGGGTGAATATCAACAATGAATTTTATATTGTTTCCTTAAGCGTCCATCAAACGAAAAGTCAACTTATGAGTTTGAAGATTATATATGTCGTTAATACTATATGATTTTTTATCGACTATTAATATTGACTGTATGCGAGAATTCAAATACAAAACATCATAATAAAAGTACACTTTGATACTATATCGAGAGCCAACTTATCAAAATAACTCGACATATGTTTCATAGAGTCAATTGAGCTGCAGTTCAGTTGTAGTAGACAACTGGATATGATCGGTCCCATTGCCAACTTCTTTTCCACGGGTATGTATGTTAACTAACGAGATGACCAATTCCAGTCGGTAAAATTCTCGTCGGTGAATTTAATACGGCTAATAGTTCTAGTTCTAGACTTCTAGTACTCCAAAGTCCAAAAGTGATTTTAACAATAAATTTAAATTTACTGGACCCCGGCCGGGAGGGATGGGGTGGTGAAATTTTCTCCATGCCAGTCGAGTTATTAACTGATAGATGACCCCAATTATTCTTAATAATTCGAATTATTAATGTATGCCTAGTTATATGGTATATTATACTATTTACTAGCCGATAAGATTTTCGCCATCGGATAAAGTGTCGCCAAAACCTTTTAGCGACCGTTTTCTTGCTTTGGAAAGTGAGAGGTAGGGATGGTAATTTTGACTTGACCCGATTTTCTGGACCTGTTTGGCCTATTTTGGGGCGGGTCCGACCTGCCTCGTAGGAGGGTCGGGGAGGGTATGGGTACTCTCATCGACCCAACCTGCCCTTACCCGCCCCATTCTCGACCATTCTTGCCTAAATTACATGTAATTTTAGTCAATTACTTAGTATTTTCCTTTCATTACACCATATTTTAGCTATAATAAAGTTATAAATAAGTGAAAACCTTAATTTCTCCAATAATTTAACTAAATTTATCATACTATGATTTGTTTTCTTTGTCTTATAATGAAAATAGAGAATATTTCTAATGTTTTCCATATAAATTGCTTACTCATTGGGTCGATCTGCACCAACCCGTGACCCATGATAAATCATCCAACCTGGACCCGACCTGCCACGGCAGCGGCGGATACAGAACACAATAGAGTACTGGGTCGCAGTTCATTACAAAATTATATACTGTAAAAAATATATACGATCCTATTTTTTTTACAATGTCACCAGCAAAAGCTTCAATCTTATCCGCTTGAAGTGCATTTGTATTGATATAATCCTTGGAAGTCGCATTCTCTAACGCAAAGAGCCCTGAATAAGAGAAGCACTCTATCAGCAATTGAAATAGTCCCCCAAGCCAAGAGGAATCTATTTATTGTACATTACGGTCTTTTAATTTGGCGAATGCATTAACATACTATGTTTCAAATAACATAGTTAATCAATCGGCGAGAAATTCATTGCTCAAGTTGTTGCGTAAATCAGTTTTCACATGTTTCATTGTTGAAAAGGTTCACTCTTAATCAGCTTGTTTTAAGTTCTAATATTTATCCTTTTCTTTTGCAAAGAACTTATATGAAAATTTGGAATCATTAATCTTTGGTTATAATTTATAATTATATCAATCCAAAAATTTGAAAAAGGTAGTTCTAAGTGTAGATAATATATAATATTATTAATTTGTAATAATTTTTTGAAGATATGTAGTTTTTATTATTATCTAATAATTTTTATCTTTAATAAATTTGTGAGAAAAAATTTGGGGCCACATTTAAATTTTCGAACAGGGCCTCCGAATATAATGGGACGACCCTGTTTCTCCTATTTTGACTTTTCTTCAACTAGTTAGAGTCGATCTTTCAACTTGTTATGCTCAATTATCCATTCTATTATCAATATTTTTCATTCTTAAAGTGTTTTTCCCTACGTTTTATTGTAAAAAGTAAAATTTACTTGTATTTTTTTTTTGAACAACATATAAGAGTGGGTCAACCCGCCCCGCCCCGTACCTGTGCGGGTTTTACCCGCCCCAACTCATAGTAGCATGAGGCGGAGCATGGGAATTGAGGTACCCGCCCCGCCCACCCATTGCCATCACTACTGCCCATTGCCATTGCCATTCCTATTTCCTAGTGAGAGGTGAATGGACATGGACCAAGTCCGAGTCCATTTCTTTGGCTTGACAATTTTGAGGCCACGTCGCGCCCATGCAGCGGCCATCTCGTCTTTTGATTCATCGTTCATGTGCAGAAATCACCATGTCGGCCGGCTGGATTCTTAATTTCAACCAACTGGTGGTGGCCCCAATGACTCTTCTCTACTAAAATTTGATATTTCCATAGTTTTGTTCATCGTAAACCACTAGAAAATTTCGTTTAGATTAAGAAAAGAACTACCTCAAAACGGAGAAATTTTACAATGCTATATAGTATTAGTGCTATAGGATTTTGCTTTTATGGTACAAATTAAAATTGTACGTTTATGTTATGGTACAACTTCAGATTGTACCTATACTTTTTGTACAATTTTTTTTATGGTACAACTTGAACTTGTACCTTTATGTGATGGTACAACTTCAAGTTGTAAAGTTGTACCATAACATAATGGTACAAATTGCTTTATGGTACAACCTAAACTTATACATTTAATGTTATGGTACAACTTTAAGTTGTACATTAAAGCACCAATACTATATAGCATAGTAGAAGTGCTCCCTCAAAACGTAGTTGACTTGTTTCAGCCATATTGTAGATGACTACTTAAAAAAAAAAGATATGATAGATAATAAGTAGTTATAAGTTACCGTATTGTAGATGACTACGTTATTGCTTCCTTTTCACTTTAGGACACATAAGCGGTGTTGAGTTATGACGTATTGCAAATGGGCTTTAGCCCATGGACCTGGAGTTGAGGTCCGAGTGCCCTAAAGGGCTAGTCTTCCTCGGCTAGGGTTAGAGTAGCATAGCCGAGTTGTATATATGTGTATTGCAGATGTGACGTTGGAACTCAGTGAGAAATAAGAAAGATACAGCTCCTTCCCGTGGACTAGTCTTGTTCGATCAAGATCGAACAAGGAAACCACGTAAACACCGTCTCGTTTCGATTCTCGTTTAGTTCCTCAATCTCGTAGTATGGTTCCTAACAGGGTATCAGAGCCTATGGAATCGGATCATATCAACACCCGTCTGAATTCGAAGAACTTCGCGCTGTGGGAATTCCAGTTCCGTACGTTCATCAAAGGTCAAGGATTCTTTGGTTTTCTTGACGGTTCCGCAACGAAACCTGCTGTTCCTCCTGCTACCGATCAGGAGCTCGCCAAGTGGATGCAGTCTGATGCCAAAGTTCGTTCGTGGATCTTGAAGTCCGTCGATCCGTCGATTGTGCTCGGCCTTCGTCTTCTCCCAACGTCGGCCGATGAGTGGCAGTCGCTAAAGGCTACGTATTCTTCTACAAGCGTGGCCCGCCAATTTGAAATAGAAATCGAACTTGCCAATCTTCAGCAGGGAGACCAGGACGTGACTACCTACTACAATGCGGCCAAGCTCCCGTGGACAAAACAAGACCTTCTCGCTGCTGCTCTCCTGTCCGGCATGGCCTCGGCTGAATTTCAGGCCTAGAGAAACAAGACCCGGCTGCTGCAGTTTTTGGCGCGTCTTAGGCCTGACCTTGAGGCAGTGCGCTCCACTCTCCTTAACCGCAAAGGACTTCAGCTGGAGCAGGTTATTGGGGCTTTGCTACGTGAGGAAACAAGGCTTCGCACGCAGGCCGTGATCGACGCGCGGCCCAGTCATGGTGAGCCGACGATTTTTGCTGTCGCCCAGGGAGGATCAGCTCCACCTCCGACCAGTGCTGTTGTGGTCTAGTCGGCTAGGTCGTCTGCCGCGCCGGTGGGACCCGAGGATGCTGCTGCCTTTGCTACGTACCGTTTCCAAGCTCCCCGATGTGATATCGAGTGCCATCACTGCCACGCAAATGGTCACACTAAAAGGTATTGCCGTCGTCAGAATTTTTGTGTTTACTATAAACAAACATGTCACATTATTCCCGACTGCCCTTCCATTGGTTCCCGATCTCCTGGTCACAATGGATCCCACGGTGGAAATACATCATCAGCTCAGCATCGTGGAGGTCCGGGCTCGTCTCGCCATGCATATGCCACTCAACCAGCTCCGAACAGCGAAGGGATGATGGTCACACCGGCTGCTCTTGAGTAGCTTGTTAACAAGGCCATCAGTTCAACCTTTGCTAGTCTTCAGGCATCGGGTAAGCTTCCACGTTGGATTTTGGACTCTGCTTGTTTTAATCATATGACAAATCATCGTGATGCCTTGAAAAATATAGTACTTGTCAATGATATTTCCCTCCAAGTTGCTGATGGCTCTCGAATACCAGTTTCGGGCAGGGGTTCGGTTAATGATTGTGATGTGACCTTGCCTGACACCTTTTATGTTCCTAAACGTGTTCCTAGTTTAGTCTCGGTGGGCCAGTTAACTGAACGAGGTTGTCGTGTTGTGTTTGCACCTTTTGGTTGTTCTGTACAAAATCTGAAGACGGGGCGGGAGATAGGCAAGGGTAGTAAACAAGGGCGACTATTTTATCTTGAGAAGCTTGAAGCATCCTCAATGTCTCCGGTGTCTCCATCTTGTTCCGTATCTTCGGTGTCTAGGGTTCCTTCTATGCTGTCGAGTCCTGGTATTAGGAATTTTAAGTTGTGGCATGATCGCCTTGGCCACCCCAACTCTGTTTGTCTCGTTACTATGTTTAAACAGAAATTATTTGGTAATAAAGTAGCTCATTCCTTGGATTTTTCGTGCACTAGTTGTGTGGAAGCCAAAGCTACCAGTATTTCCTTTCCCTCGAGTCTTACTACTATTACCGAACCGTTTCACCTGATTCATACAGATCTTTGGGGTCCTAGTCCCACTATCTCTCGTCTTGGCTACAAATACTTTGCCTTGTTCATGGACCATGCCACTCGATATACCTGGGTCTATTTCTTGCGTCTCAAGTCTGAACTCTTGTCCATTGCTACAGAATTCCTCAAAATGATCCAGACACAGTTTAATAGAACAATTCGTGTAGTCCGCTCCGATCCTGGTGGGGAATTCAGTTCCACTCCCCTTCTTCAGTTGTATCGCTCCCTCGGTATTCTAACCCAAAAATCCCGTCCTGGTGTTTCTCAACAAAATGGTCTTGTCAAGCGTAAAAATAGACATGTCGTTGAAGTTACTAGGGCTCTCTTATTGGCTTCTCGTGCCCCTTCTTCTTTTTGGCCTGAAACCGTGTCCACTGCTGTTCGGTTGATCAATTATCAAATTACCCCAGTTTTAGGCCAAGAGAGTCCCTATTTTCGGCTGTTTGGTCACCATCCTCCATATTCGCGTCTTCGGGTTTTTGGTTGTCTATGTTTCGTCCTTCTTCCCAGGTCTGAACGTACTAAACTTACGTCTAAAACAGCTCGTTGCATGTTCCTAGGGTATAGCGACATTCATAAGGGATACTTGTGCTATGACCCTGCTCTTCGTCGGATTCGTACCGCATGCAACGTAGTGTTCTTTGAGAATTTGATGTTTTATTCCTCTTCGTCGTCTGAGTCTCCTCCTCTATTTGCCTCCACCTTGAGTCTTCCCTCGTTCCCTGATGATGTTGATGTTGATGATGCTAATGATGGCCTCGACCCGGACTCTCCGCCTAGCCCGCTCACTCCCTTGACGGATGCCTCCTCTCCCGCCCCCTCGACACCACCATCGTCTCTGGAGTCTTCCCCGTCATCATCTCCAGCTCCGGTCATCCCTCCTCGGCGCTCGCTACGGGCTAACTTGGGCCAGCCGCCTACCTATCTTAATGACTATGCCACTTTTCAGGTTGATCCCGTTATTGTACCTACCAGCTATGCTCAGGCTCGTGGGGATCCGAGATGGGAAAGTGCAAGTCATCATTTGTTTCTTTAGCATCTAACTCCATCTTTTTTAGATCATCGCTAGACCATGTGTTGGGATCATCTTTGATATCACCCATACCATTCTCAACTACATTCCAAACGTCAAAACCCATCCCTTTAAAGAAAACAATCATACGTGTTTTCCAAAAGGAATAACTATATCCATCAAACCATGGTGGTCTAACATATGAAAGACCCTCCATATGAGTAGAATTAGAACCATGATTTGTAGATGACCCACTAGCCATGCTTGGTATATCGGATCTCAGTTTCCTCGCAGATCTTTTGATCTTTTTGAGGGAGTCGGGATCTAATACCACTTGTTAGACCAAGCTAGATCAATAATGGATACTTTTGACGTGGTCAATGCACAAACTAATTCAGATTTCAATAGTGAGAGATTAGCACTAGCTTGATTGAGCAATCCAAAAGGGCTTGCCAAGAATCCCTCCTGAAGTGATTAATTTGTTGGCACTGATGAATAGAACAAAGTTGGTGGTGAGAATCTTCTAGACTGGAATTCTTTTCTCCTCCATTGTCTTGGTTGATCCTCCTCTCTATTTTGCGTGGACTGGTAGTTCTTCTTCATGAACCGACCCTTTTGTCTACTGGTGAAGAGTACTTGCTCTTTATTTTCTGTAGACTCGTTGTTTCCTTTCTTTGCCAGAATCTCCTGGTTGTTGAGCTTCTCCATACACGTTGCCCATGTGTTGTAATTCTGGTTGTTGAGCTTCTTGATGCTCCCAACCGCATCCATAATCACACTCTTCTTGATGTAAACTTGGTCCCAGACCAAATGGAATCACAGTCCCAGACTGTGTACACTGGCAGAACTACGGTTCGCTTTACCAATCCCGGATTGGTAGCACAACTACGGTCCTAGACCGTTAGCTTTTCAACAATGTATCAAATATTCCAAGGATAACTTTTCTTATGTGGAAGATCAGACTTAGCTGCAACCACAGAGCATACTCAACGTTACCTTTCTTATGTAGAAGTTCAGACTAGGCTGCAACCACAGGCATACGCAGCATAACCTTGGCTCTGATACCACTTGTTGAATTTAGTGAGCTAAAATACAACTTTTATTAATACAAGTACTAACTTGTAATATTATAACAAGCTCACACATATGACTTTGAGACACATCACACACTAACAATTCTCTCAAGCTCACTCTTACAACTCTATACCTTACCACACCTTATTTTCTCTCACCACTCCACCTACACACAAACTCACGTCTCTCTCTTCCTTTCTTTTCTTACTCTGCTCACTTCACTCCACACACAACACAAGTTCATACCCAACCTATTTATACTACTCTTCCACCGCCTTATTCCTCTAAAAATCTGCACAAATATTAATTTTTTTATTATTCTCTAGACACTTCTCCTTTCTTCCCACTTTTTCTCGTCCAACTCTTCTTCTCCTTTCCTCTAGATTTTTCCTTTCTCAAAATATCTCAACCATTAATATATTTTAATCCTTCATGTTTCTGTGTGTTTATATATATGAAGCTGAAGTAGTTGTTCATCATCTACTGGTTTGGGTCTTTCATGGCCAGCTTCTGCATTTGGAGCTTACTCGGCAGCTTGACGTCATAAGCCAACCCCATGGCTTGAAGTAACCTCACTGCGTACCAAGTCATGTCGATCTGCCACCACTCCAGCCCTTGCCTTGCCGAGTACTTGAACGCATGGTGATTGTTGTGCCAACCTTCTCCAAGTGTCAAAACTGCCACCCACCTGGTTCAACACAAGTAATAGTTACAAATTGTTAGTTAATAAGTTAATAAGATGATCGATATTGTCATTTTGTGTGCACAATATCTTAATTCAAAGTCCCAAATAGACCTATTTGGGACGGACTCAAATGAGTTTAGTCAAATTAAACCCGATTCCCGCATATAAATAATGCATGAGTTAATTTGGGTATGATTCAATACTCATATGGCTCAGGACAATTGGGTCATAGTACCCCAAGAGTCGACCGATCTAATCATTCCTAACTTCAACCAGACCCACCAAACTTGTTTGTTTGGTGTATCTTTTTTCATGAAAACCCATAACCGTGAACGGGACAATGATAATTAAGTAATTTACCAGTTGTTTCTCGACAAGTCGTCGGTGTTCCAAACTCGAGATCCCCATATGTGAGCGGCTGAGTTGACAAACCACGTGGCGTGGTAAACGCCCACTACCCTCACGCCCTGATGGAACAGTGGCAACGGTTTAACATTTGAAGGTAAACAATGATATCATCTACTATCGTATCATGAATTTGAACCTCGGGATCAACAATCATTATAAATTATATAACACAATTAAAGGGGGAGCTATAGCCTTACAATTCCCCAAACGATGTAGGGCAGTCCACCAAGGGCATACAAGATAAGGGCAAGTCCCAGTGGGTGAAAGGCGTAAGTCCTACGAAGCCACCTGTAGAAGGCCTGGCTTTTCATGTCCCCAACGTTGTCTCGTTTCCCGCACTGCAAATCCCATTTCTTTATACATTAATTACACAATTAAGTAATGTATTAGATATCCTAAACAACGTTTTTTAAGTACTATTACCTTCTCTCTAACCATGGCTGAATCGAAGATCCAGCTCATATGACTGTGCCAAAACCCTTCAATGGGGCTGTGTGGATCTCTTTCTGTGTCAGTGTATTGATGGTGAAACCTGTGGTTGCTCACCCACGTTAATGGATCCCCCTGCAAACACAAATTTACTCACTAAAGTTTAATCTAGTATTAAAAAAATGTTCGGTTTACGGTCAGTGACGGAGCCACCTCTTGTCAAGGTGGGTCAATTCAACAAAAAGATATTTGAGTGTTTTGAGTAGGATTCAAATTTATATTAGTATTTTATCCTAAAGTCGAGTATGTATCGAAGAATTACAATTGATTTTCTGATTTACGTTACTACTTTTACACTTTTTTATAGGCACATTAACTTCTAAAATTATTATTGTTGCTACAACAAACAATCAAACCCACATTTTGAAAGAACATTTTCGACAATGAAGCATTTGAAGAACACATTTCGATATTGAATGAGTAATATGCTATGAATGAATTTTATATGGATGCATTGAGGTGACACATTGAACAAAATTTTGTTTACGCCATTGTTTATGGTACAAAATTCAACGATTGTAAAAACTTACGAAACTCGTGTCTTACAACCCCTGATACGAATCATGCCACTATCTGATATGATCAGAAGTAGTACTGTACTAAGATGCGGAATTTAGAGGAACAAAAGTTGAGATTCGAGATCTGATATGAGTATGACCATGTAAAAATGTGGTATGATTGGTATCGGAAGTGGTAAGACTAGGGATGGCAATCAAACCCATGGCCGCGGGTATCCGACCGCCCCCGACCCAGTCAACGCGGGGAATCCCCGCTTTGACCGGGTATGGGTAAAACCCGCAAAAAGTTTGATGGGTATGGGGCGGGTATGGTTTTAGCCTCCCCCGCCCCATACCCATCCCCATACCCGTCCCACCAAGATAATTTCTTCTTATATAAAAAAAAAATATGTGCATCAAATTATAATCTATCAATGATGATGAGGATAACTTGAGAAAATAAATAGTAGAAATGCAATTGAGTGACCACCTTAATCAAAATCTAATTCATTTCTTTCAATTCTCATTTCACTCTTTCACTTTCCCCCTTGTCAACAAGATTATGTTAGTTAATTATTATTTATTAGATGTATCAGAGTTAGAACATAATAATTTGAAAAATATTATACTCTATATTATGTATTAATGGATATTTTAGGATCATAATATTTGAACCATATTAAAAAAATGACCGTGTTTTGTTGATGTCATGATATAATATGCTCGTTTAAAGTTATAATTAGAACTTTTCTTGTAAGTTTTAGGTATAATAATGTTGGATGTACGGGTATGGGTATTACCCATGGGTACCCGAAACCCACGGGTATGGGGATGAGTTTGCAAAACATTCCCCCGCATGGGTATGGGGCGGGTATGGGTTTGGGTATTTGAAGATAGGTATGAGGATGATTTAAGCAAACCCGCCCCAAACCCGCCCATTGCCATCCCTAGGTAAGACGCGGGAGTTTAGAGAAACGAAAATCGAGATTCGAGATCGAGAAGTGAAAGTTAAGAAAACCTGAAGGGCATGGGCGCCGATGTAAGCGAAAAAGTACTCGAGCCATTTAGGGAGGAGCTTGAAGCTCTGGTGGGCGAGATTCCGATGGTACGAGAAGCAAATCCCAAACAACCCCGTCACCAATTGCAGCGTCGCCGTCAGCCAAAACGCATCCCAGCTGAAGCAAAACGGCGCGCACATTGCCATCAGATGTGTCCCGGCGACGGCGCCCACCGCGATTCTATCGTACGCATTCAGCTTCCTCACCCTTGGCCGCCCCTCGCCGTCGCTAATTCTCTTTTTCTCCGTTGCCAAAAACGAAACCTCCGGTGGCGAAAACGTTGGCGATTTCGTCGCCGTTGCCCTCTTCCCGTCGCTAATGTTGCTCACTAGCTGCGGCTCGACCATTGCAGCTGCTTCTCCCACTGCCATTTTTGGGTTTCTCTTTTCGTGATGAAGGAATGATGGGTTTTCATCGATCAAAGCAATGCATCTATATATAGAAGAGAGATTATATGTAATTGAATATTGGGAGAGGGCATTTAAATTTTAAGCCGTTGAGATGTCTAGATGGATGAGGGGTTGTTTTAATGATATGTTTATGGGCATGTTGTAAAACTATTTAATTAACTAGTTTTTTACCCGCCAGTTGGCCGGAAAAGTTCATTTTATTATTTATATTAGTTAACTTATTTACATGTTTGAACTTTTTGGATCTTGTATACATTTTCTGCTCTCGCTTCATAAGTGAATATGTGGTATGCCTATATCGAATATTATTTAATAGTTAGCACACTCGCTTGTGATGTTTTTATTCTCTAATCATGTCGTAAAGGTTTATCACGTCCCATTTAGGATCATATATAAAAAAAATTTCCACCAATACGCTCAAATTGATTATCTTATACAACATATATCAATTCATGATTCTCGAGTTTGTACGAACTCTCAGCCAATTAATCAGAGTTCAAATTATTGAAAAAAGATACTTGATTACTGGATAAATTATGTTTATCCCAATTGAAATTTGAACACATCGTATCCCTTATAATGATTAAATTCTCTAAACCTCACTCATTTTTATTGTTGATGTTCATGAAGTCTTTGTATAGCAACTTATTACAATTGCCAATATTTTAAGTTTGTACTAACCCCCAACCCATGCCTTTTGTCTAGATGTTCGTTTAGAATCTGAATCCAAGGATTCATATACACTATCGAAAGTTCTCATCTTAACATGTTCCTTCAATGTATAATTTTTCAACTATTTGAATGTCCATTCACTAAAATTTCTTTATATTTGGTGTTTGTTCTAGAACAAAAATTTCATTACTTATATTAATAATTGGTAAAGTGTGTATACGACAGACAAATATTTCAGGTGCATTCAAAATTATGTATTCCTTGAATAATTAACTTATAATTTTTTAACAAAATATTTTGTAGCAAATTTTAAAATTTCATACAAACATTGTGACTTTTCACATGTATTTAAATTATTGGATGTATTATAGACACATCTATTGTTAATATATATATATATATATATATATATATATATATATATATGGTTCAAGCTAGCGTACGTCAGTCGTACATTGTACGTGCGACGAGTTTTACTATTTAGAGCACGAAATAACCGAAATTTTGGGCATGATACTATACCCTAACCTCTAATGGGTGAACCTCAGTTCTTAATTCTCTAACCCAAGCCACAAGATTCATTTAATCTAAAAAATAACAACCGACGGTTCTGATTCAACGAAATATATTGAAGTGCAAAAACCAAGTGTGAACACAGGCGTACAGCGTACGCCTGACGTACGCTAGCCTTTGCCATATATATATATATATATGGTTCAGGCTAGCGTACGCCCGGGCGTACGTTAGACTACCGTACGCCCGTTTGAATTTTGCTATTTAGATAAGGAATTAACCGGAATTTTGGGCATGATACTATACCCTAACCACTAATGGATAAACCCCAGTCCCTAGTTTTCTAACCCAAATCGTGAGATTCGTTTAATCTTAAAATGAAAATCAACAATAATTTCGACGAATCAGAACCGTTGATTTTCATTTCAAGATTAAATGAATATTATTATTTGGGTTAGTGAATTGCGGACTGGGGTTCACCCATTAGGGGTTAGGGTATAGTATCGTGCCCCAAACTCCGGTTAATTTATTGTCTAAATTGCAAAACTCAACGGGCGTACGGTAGGCTAGGGTACGCCCGGGCGTACGCTAGCCTTTGCCATATATATATATATAATATGGTGGCGTCTTCGGTGCACTCACTTTTTTGGGTTCATTTAGTGCACTCGCTTCATAACCGTCATTTTAAACATACGATTTATGTCAAAATGATGTCAATCATCACTTATGATGTGATGAACAATAACACACATGAATTTGCACAAAACCCATTAAAGATTTACTTTAATTTGAAGGATTTATAGTTTAGAGATTTAGGGTTAGGGTTAGGATTTACAATTTGGGGTTTAGGGATAAAACTCAAAATTGGAGGTCTATGGCTTAGGGTAATCAGCTAATTAGTTGTTATCGTATGTTATATCATCATATTACACTAATTCTGCAAATTAAAATTCAAAATCCGGCACCTTAAGACTAGCTTTTGAGTTGGGTGTATTGAACGCACTCATTTTTGTGAGTGCACCGAAGAAGTCATCATCATATATATATACAAAGAGTTTATTTTACTTTCAACACTAATTAATACCTTTGAACTCAGCTCCTTGGGTGGAATATGATATCAATTATTTTTGTTATTGCCAAAATTTGGTATGAAATCACAGTCTCGCAACTATATAGACTTGTTATAATTTTCTTACTAAACTCATATTTATTAAATATTCTTCTTTTGACCCAATAGCTCGGTTTACACTATTGTAATATAAACATTTTTTGTTATATATGTGAAGTAAGACATTAATGCTTATTTATTAACTCAATCTTCGAATTTAGATTTTTCTTAGCATGAAATGTGATGTTTAACGTACATCATTTACAAAGATTTCTCTAAATTTCACACATTTTATTTTTCAAGTGATCTCGTGTCTCAATCAAAGCTCATCAACTATTATACTCAAGTCATTTTGGAAACTTTAATTTATAATCTTTATCAATAAATAACTCCAAGTCTGAAAAGAAAATTTCTTAGCATATGATGTAAGACCTCAATAGAGCTTGCTCAATCAACATGACCTAGAGAAAATTATAGTAATGTGAACTTAGGATACATTATAAATACTGCACATGCGATTCATATGCTTTCACTTGATCATAATGAATAAAAAGCTTTTTTTAATAAATAACTGTTATTTCTTTGTCAAGTTTCTTTCAGACATTATCGACAAAATATTATTATGTTTGTGTGGTTGTTTAAATTATTCATTAAAATGTAAATTATTATTAAGTTTTAGTAAAAATGAGCAGAAATTTACATAGTAATCTTTAATCATATATTTTTTGGTTTAAAAAGTGTGATATATATGTCACTCTACGAACATTAGTATACTGTTGCGTACATCGATATAATGCAAAACCAAAATGTGATATATGTCACTCTCCATCATGATTGTTACGTCGGTCAGCATGCCACCGGTCAAACCATTCAACCAGTACCGGTCATGAAATCGACATGCACCATCGGTATGACCGGTATGGTCATTTTACGAATTTCTTAGTAAAATACGTAGTTTTAGTGAATTTAAGTATGAGTAAATGTAATTTTATTTGAAATATCATATTTTATTCAAATATCAATATGAATTGCACATAAATTGTCTTCAAATATGGTTTATATATGATTAAATTCATTTGATATTAATAATTTTTTATATTTCTACATATTTTATTAACTGGCATGAAACGACACAACCGATTGTACCACTGATAAAACCATTTCACTTGCTAAACCAGTTTAATAACCTTTCTCTCCATATATTATTTAGAGATATAATGCAAAAACAAAAGCAAAAAAATTATTAGATAAAAGAGAATTAAATATTAAATGAAGAGAGAGGGACAACTCCATAAATAGCTCATTAACTAATTTTTTTGCTTGTACAAAAATTGTCCACCTTGGCAACTTGAGATCTCTCCAAGTGCTTATGTGGCAAAAATTTAATTTTGAATTGCCATAATCTTATCTTATCTTATCATGCTATATATTATGGTTGTTCAAAAACAACTTCTTGTCACATAAGCACTTGGAGAATTCACAAGTTGCCAAGGTGGACAATTTTTGTACAAGCAAAAAAATTAGTTAATGAGCTATTTATGGAGTTATCTCTCTCTTCTTTTAATGATGTTTTCTTTTAGGACTTTGCTACGGTGACATGCATGTCATGGTGACATGCACTTTTCGGTCGACCTCATAGAGGATTAGGTCGACCTAATCTGTTGTTTCACTGTAAAAACAGTTTCATGGTGCCTACTTTGGAGATTCATATCTTACAATTCGTTAGATGGAAATTGGAGATTAAAGGCTTGCCTTGAAGCTGAAGTGTCCCTCTACACATTAAAGTACTTGGGAGCTCAATAGAAAGTCCGGAAGACCATTTTTGAACCTGACCAAAAGGCTATGCCAAAACTGGGAAACTGCTTGAAAATGGCTAAGTCTGGCAACGTGTTTGTAAAGCCTACTTTGGAGCTCAATTTGAGAAGCATGGATGCGAGTCAAGTCCAGAGGCCTCTACCACGTTAAATTACGTATTTTATTATACAAAGTCAAGGCATTGGATGAAAGATTGAATATCTTTAAGGCTTCAAACAAAAGGCTCGAAGTTGCTACGAAGGCTGTTTTTCTGGCAGCTTGCTTGTGCTCGAAGTCTGCCAGAAAAACAGCCTTCGTAGCAACTTCGACCCTTTTGTTTGAAGCGTTACAGATATCCAATCTTTCATCCAATGCCTTGAATTTGTATAAAAACATACCTAATTTAACGTGGTAGAGGCTCCCGGACTCGACTCGCATTCATGCTTCTCGAATTGAGCTCCAAAATAGGTTTCACAAACACGTTTCCAGACTGTCATTTCCAGGCAGTTTCCCGGTTTTGGCATAGCCTTTTGATGAGGTTCAAAAATGGTCTTCTGGACTTCCTATCGAGCTCTCTTACACTTCAATATGTAGAGGGACACTACTGCTTCAAAACAAGTCATTAGTCTTCAATTTCCATCTAGCCAATTGTATGATATGAATATCCAAAGTAGGCACCATGAACTGTTTTTATACTGAAACAACAGATTAGGTCGACCTGATCCTATATGAGGTCGACCGAATCCTAAATGAGGTCGACCTAATCCTAACTGAGGTCGACCGGAAAGTGCAAGTCATCATGACATGCATGTCACCGTAGGCACACCCTTTCTTTTATTCAATAATTCTTTTTAATTTTCATATTATATCTATGTTCGTAGAAAAAGACTAATGTTTGTAGATTGATATATCACATTTAGTTAAACAAAAAATATATTATTAAACTTGATCAAGTAAATTTTCTACAGTTTTTTACTGGAAGTAATTAATAAGTTATATGTTATTGCAAATTTTAAACAAACACACACATAAACAATAATATTTTCATCGATTAAACAAAATATAACGATGGAAATAGAGAAAATAACTGTTAGAAAATCAATCTACTTTCAAAAATGAACTATGTTATTTTATATTTTTGGCTATTAAACACTCTCTTATTTAGAGATGGCAACCAAACCCATGGTCGCAGGTACCCAACCGTCGCCGACTCAGTCAATATGGGGAATCTCCGCATTGATTGGGTATGGGAAAAACCCACAATTTTTTTATGGAGATGGGTGGACGTGCTTTTGAAATCCCCATCTCCATACCCAAACCCGCCCCACCGAGGATATTATGTTATATGCAGAAAATATAACATCCACTTATGTAATTGATGGCAACCAAACCGTAATTTCATCCACTTATGTATCAGTTCCATAATTTTGGGCAGGTAGTACCCATTTATTTTACATATTTTTTATGGTGAGTAGTTGATGGGGCGGGTATTACCCATGGCCATGGGTATCCGAAAACCACGGGTATGGAGTGTTAGAGAGTGGTATAAGATCCAGCAGAACCTTCTCCCAACAACTCGAGTTATTGGCAGCAACTAGTTCCTGACATGGTATCAGAGCTGGTTTGGCCAAATGGCCGTGTGTTCGAATCTCCACGACCCCCAATATTAACAGTTGATTAAAGCACAAGGTATGGTGGGCTTGTGCAAACTTCAAGCCCATGTGTTGGCTTTCGTTTGAGGGTGCGTGTTAGAGAGTGGTATAAGATCCAGCAGAACCTTCTCCCAACAACTCGAGTTATTGGGAGCAACTGGTGCAATACCCAGGGCACAGAAGTTCTAGCAGGACGTACCTACAAAATCATCATCTTTCAAGCAACAGAAGACTGCCAACAAGGGCGGCAGGTGTGTGCCTGACGTGATGACACCAGAGCTACTTTCTTTTCAGCAATTTTGTTCCAAGTTTTGCCTTTACTCGGCTTCACTTGCGGGGGCAT
This sequence comes from Linum trigynum, assembly GCA_964030455.1. Taxonomy (NCBI): domain Eukaryota; kingdom Viridiplantae; phylum Streptophyta; class Magnoliopsida; order Malpighiales; family Linaceae; genus Linum; species Linum trigynum. Next base: position 854,983 of record OZ034822.1, on the reverse strand, counting down.
GATAAGGAACATTGACCACTTCAAGTTTCTGTTGCATTCCATCACTTTCAGTTCCTATTTCACAGCCACACTGTTATTGGCTTACTGTAAACACGGCAATCTGTTGCCACAATGTACTATATATTCAGCTTAAGCAATAATACAAAACTCAGGCTTTTAGAGCATTTACATGGAGATGAGTTTGTAAAACCTTCCACCGTATGAGTATGGGGCGGGTACGAGTTTAGGTATTTGAAAATGGGGATGGGGATGGTGATGGTTTAGGCAAACCCGCTTCATTGCCATCCCTTCTCTTATTTCTAATTAATATATCTATAAAATAAAATAAGTATTATATAGTAAAAGGTCTGGATAGAAACTTGATGATGTACACGTATTATATGGCACGTGAGTGTTGGAGAAATCTTTGTTGACGATGTACGATAAACATTAAGTTTCATCAACCACTGACCTAGCATTAATCAAACATGGGTTGACAATTTTCGTTTAATAGTTGAATGTCTTCTACATTAAAGGCCTTTATAGTTAGAAGACTCCAAACCGAGCTATTAGGTTAAAAATGAAGAATCTTTATAAGCATGAGATCAACAAGGCAATTCTAAAAGTCATTTGATTGCATGGTTGTGAGTATGTGACTCCATACCAAATTTTGGCAATAAAAAAAGATTTTACCATATCAAAATGTCAAAACAAAAATGGTAGTTTGTACCGTAAGCAATATGTATATAGATCGAGTTATCCTATCCACAAAATTTTGTTGCGTATTCCATTGAACGAGGTGTATTCAAAGGTTTTAATTAGGGTTACAAAACAAAGTAAACTCTTTATATTAACAATAGATGTGTCTATAATACATCCAAGAATTCATCCGTGTGAAATGTCACAATGTTTGTATGAGTTTTAAATTTTTTTTTATCAACTTTGTCAAAAAAAATAATAATTTAATTCTTTAAATGATACAACGTTTTTAATGAACCTATATCTATGTGCATTGTAGTTGTTGACATGATTTATCAATTATTAATATATATAATGCATATTTTTGTTCCAGAAGTAGCACCAAAAATAAGGAAAATTTTGCAAATGCACATTAAAAAAGTTGGAACGTTATACACTAAAGGATCATGTTAAGACGAGAACCCTTGAAAGTGTGTGAGAGTGTCTTGGTTTGAGATTCTTACAAGCCAACATGTAGACAACAACCATGGGTTGAAGGTTACTACAAATTTCAAGAATTAGCAATTGGTACAAATTGAGTAAATAAAATTTAATAGCTATACCTTTCAGAAATTTCAATACTTTAACCAAATATTTTGTATTAAATCTTTGTATTAAATCTTTTGTATCATATCAAAATATTAATCTTTTTCTGTTATTTTAAATATTTTCTTAATTAAAATACAATTTTTTTGAATGGTATAACTATTAAATTTTGCTAACAAAAATGCTAACGGGGAGTTAAGGTTTGGCTAATACTTTGTATTTTGAAAGTTATGGCTGATAATTTTAAAGTTTGAAAGATTTGGTTAATAAATTGTATTTACACTATTGTATAAGATACTAAATTTGAGTGTCTTGATAGACAAATTTTGACATAAGATCCTCAACAGAGATTTAATGAACATTCACATAAAAATGAGTCAAAATTAGATAATTTGATCATCGTAAGGAGTAGGCGTGTGTCAAGTTTCACTTGGGATAAACACATTTTATCCAATAATCAAGTATTTCTATCCAATAATCTGGACTCTTAATAATTGTTTGAGAGTTTGTCCTAACTCGGGGAGTTAAGGTTTTATAATATTAGAAATTTGAGTGGCTTGGTTGACAAAATTTTGTATATGTTCTAAATGTGACGTGATAAACCTTTAAAATATGATTTATGATTGGAGAATCGAAACCTATGAACATCATAGGTGGGTGTGCTAAATATTGAGAATTTTTAATATAAACACATAGCATACTCACTTATGAAGTATGAGCATAAAAAAGTAAGAAGATTAAAAAAAATTAAACATATAAAAAAATTAATTTCTATAAATGATGAAATGAAATTTTCCGGCTAACAGGCCGGGTAAAAAACTAGTATGATGTATTTATGTATAGAAGATAGATAGATTAAGGTGGTGGTGTAAAATATCCAACTTATGGACTATGGGATTCTTTTGTTTGTTTGTTATGAACGGGAAAATATATATGAGATGAGTTTGTTGACAATGCTACTCACAATATAAAAATCAAAATAAAATATATATTTTTCATATTCTATTAACCTGGATGAGTGACATTCCCAAGTCCATTTCAGATATTTTTGGCTTGAGAAATGTCATGTTTGCGCGAAGTGTACGTAAGTGGAGTACTCGTTCAATTTTGTTACTGAAACGGAAATGCGATAATATAGTACTGTGAATTGTGCAGTCTGGTCGGCGAAGGAGGAGGAAGAGGAGGTATGATACGAATATGTGATGCAAGTCGTGCGGTCAAACAAGGAAGAGCGTGATTGAACTGTACTTGTACAATTTGTAGATTTGGGCAAACATGAAGTACGGGAATATTCATATATAGAAATTTTGTGCGACTTTCATTTCTTTCATGCTAAAAAAACCTTCACATGCACCAATTGAATTACAGGGGGGCCAAAACTGTGTTAGTATAAGATATAATGACTTTATTGAATCGCATAGTCGAACAATTCCACGATCGTTAAATCACATAATCCAAATTATCGTACATCACAATCCGAGAAGGTGAACTCATACTAACCCCTAGCAAAATTAAAATTCATTTTACACTAAATAGCTATGGAAGGGCACCCATCAAATTAACAAAATGAATATGGTATTATGGTTTTCGTCTAATGATTTTCCTTTACTAAGACACATGGTCCAAATTGGAGAGAGAGTGTGGCCTTTATTTATTGTAATTAATTAGGGTATCCGTAATGATTCATCAACTAAAGTTATTAATAGATCTAATCTCGTGGATCACCACATCCCTTCTATTTCAACATCACATCCACCAGCTCTTATCGTCATCTAACGAAATTATTAACGAAGACTTAACGCGGTTTGCTAATATTTTCTTATTTTCGAAGATATAATTAATATTTTAGCATGAAAAATTTAGCTAAAAACAGTATTTAGTACTTACCCTTATTTTTTCTTGATGAATAGGAAGGTTCTTCGTGACACGAAGATCGAACTGCCATTCTCTCAACATTCCCCGTAGTAAAAATGGTCGTGTAGCTAGCCAGCTAGGTCATCACTTCAAGCCACGACTTCTTCTTGGTCTTGAGCCGTGAAGAGACTAAGTTAACCAGACCATGTCGGCGAACTGGCTTCGTTGATATAAATATGTGGGATGTATCCATTAATAGCACCCGTGAGGATGGGATGCTGACTAGTGACTACTGACTAGCATGGCTTCTTTTTTACTATCCCATTATGGGGGAAAACACAGAACAGAAAGGACGTTATTACATGCATGTCTCTTCAATCTTTACAGCACTTTAATCAACCCAAAAAATATGCACGCGCAAACTGTCACAACCCTTAAACCGAAGTTAATTTATGGACTTGAAATCTGCACAAGTCTGACATATATATCATGTGCTTATGAGAATGGTTAATTTTGATGTCGTGTGGATTTGAACACGTGACATATAAAGATAAACCAGTTTCTGATACTGTTTGAGAAATATCTTTGTACAGAATTTAACCACTTTCTTATTGAACTTGGGTGGTAGGGAAAAAGAAAAACCAACCCACATGAACTACTGACAGGTTTGTTTTTGGTAATAATGATGATCCATAAACTTCAGTTATTAGGGTTGCAGGGTGTGGTCCATGAAGCTAGCTGCATGCATATACAGTTGAGAGACATAACTGGAAAGGATTATAATCGAATCCTAATTGTTAGGATATCGAATCCAAATAAAAAATGGAGGGAAATTATCCTTCTATGTTAGTGTCCATCTAGTCTAATTAGTATGAGAGTTCTCGAGAGGACACTCAAAAGTAAATTAGCAGACAATACCGTACTAATCAACAGTTGAGCTACCTCGATTTCAACAAATCCGTCAAACAGACGTGGATCTCTAATTAATGGATTTGGACAAGCCGATGTCCACCGTTGCCACGAATGGAAAATGAACCAACCTCTGATTCCACCTTGTTGAAACTGGATAACTCGATTCGTACCATATTTTACCCGCTTTGGATCAAACCGGCCCGCAAAAAATTTACTTTTCGATGGACATCCTCCCAAAAGACCTCGTACTAATATACAAGAATCCATTATCTTATATTTCAGTTGCGATACCTAAATTGTCCCATAACATTACTAATCTCCAATATTACATGCAATAATGCATGCACATAAGCAATCTTTTTAAGTATTATCGAAACCAAACGGGTTCTCCAACAGGTAATTAAGCTTTTCTTCGTAATGAAAACAACCAGCTTGCTAGCTAGTAGCTAGTCATCAGCTAGTCCCAACATTGTTACTGCAGTCTGTATTCAAACAGAGTATTCGTTGTGGAGGTATGGCAGAGGTAGCTAGTTAGCTAGCTGCTTGTGGGCAGTGAATTTTGGCTTAGCTTCAAGATGTGAGTGTGGTTCTGTTTGGCTGGCCCTCCTGCCATGAATTTAATATTAATTACTGCAGTCTGTAGAGAGAGAGACTCGTCGTCGGGAGCGTTGGGGCATAGCTGCTGGCTGCCACCATCCAAATTTAAGCCTTACCATGGTTTTGCCATTACCATCCCATCACCATCGTCATCAATTTTGCATCGTGACCACCATTTCTGTTAGAGTAGTAAAACCGTAAAGGAAATACCATATTAGTGGGAGAAGGAAAGTGCAAGTAGTTTTTAAGTTTGTTTTCTACTGTAATTATTGGATAAAGTGGTTAGTGGACTTTTGGAAAAAGTGTGGGCTATTTAATTAATTAATTCGAATAATTATTTGATTTTTTACTTTTGTGAAACGACGTAACCCTTCGGAAGGGAATTGCCGTTTTCACTATAAACGTCTTCTGCAGCCAAACTTCTCGTCCAACGTTCGTCTTCTTCTCCTCGTTTTTCCTTCTCCAAAAACACAAACACAGAATTCACGAAAGGTGTTGCTTTCAGACTTTGACTCGAGGGACTCCTAGGGGTGGTTTGCCTAAATCCTACCAGAATCACTTCCATAAGAGTGCTTTTAGCTTTGGCTTCTATTTACAATTTGCATGTACACCAAATGGACGTAAAGACGGCATTCGGCATTCTTAAATGGTGAGTTAGATGAAGAAGTGTATATGGAGCAACCAGAAGGGTTCGTGTTGCCTGGAAATGAAGGAAATGTGTGTAAATTGCAAAAGTCATTGTATGGACTTAAGCAAACACCTAAACAATGACATGAGAAATTTGATTCTGTTGTTTTGGCTCATGGATTTTCTCATAACTCTGCTGATAAGTGCATTTATTCAAAGTGCACAAAAGAGTATATGGTCATTATATGCCTTTATGTTGATGATATGTTGATAATAGGAACTAACATGAAAGGCATAAATGAGACCAAAGAGTATCTAACTTCCTGCTTCCAAATGAAAGATCTTGGAGAAGTAGATATTATATTGGGCATCAAAGTAAAGAAACATAATGGGGGGTTGTTAGAGTAGTCAAAGAGTAAAGGAAATACCACATTGGTGGGAGAAGGAAAGTGCAAGTTGTTTTTAAGTTTGCTTTCCACTTTAGTTATTGAATAAAGTGGTTAGTGGGCTTTTGGAAAAAGTGTGGGCTATTTAATTTGACATATTAAATCGCACTACGCACTTAGCACTTGGCATGTTTGTGCGACGCATTCAGATTTAAATTTTTGGCTAATTAATTAATCCGGATAATTATTTAATTTTTGACTTTTGCGAAACGACGTAACCATTCGGAAGGGAACTGCCGTTTTCACTATAAAAGTCTTTTGCAGCCAAACTTCTCGTCCAACGTTCGTCTTCTTCTCCTCGTTTTTCCTTCTCCAAAAAAACAAACACAGAAGTCACAAAAGGTGCTGCTTTCTGACTTTGATTGGAGGGATTCCTGGGGATGGTTTGCCTAAATCCTACCAGCAACAACGTAGTGGGGGCAAATAAACACTCTAATGAGAGTGATCAAAATCACGCCTTTTCAATCCGTTTTCTCCATACTGTTTCCTTGACAATCTTAGAGTGTTTATTTTTGTGTGACAATGGATTCTGGAGTGGAGAGCACTTTGAAGGCGTATGCCTCTGATTCCAACAAACTCAATCGGTTTGATGGAACCAATTTCACCCGCTAGCAAGAGAAGATTAAGTTTCTGTTGACTGCTTTGAAGATCGTGTACATACTGGATCCTGATTTGGTGTCGCTAGGAGAACCACAAGACATTGACTATGATGAATTGAAGGTTGAGTGCAAGAAGAGGAGTGATTACAGCCTGCTGTGCCGAGGATACATCCTCAATTCACTCTCTAATAGTCTCTACGATCTGTATTCCCAGTTGGCGACCCCTACTGAGATTTGGACATCTTTGGAGAACCAGTACAAATCAGAGAAACAAGGCGCATATAAGTTTGTCACATTCCAGTTCTTTGAATTTAGTATGAATGATAAGCGTTCAATTCTGGATCAAGTTCATGAATTCCTAATCTTGTCCTCTAAGTTAACTGCGTTGAAGATAACTTTTCCTGATGCGTTTCTGGTGGGGGAAATTATTGTGAAGTTCCCTCCATCATGTAGCAACTATAGGAAGAAATTACTTCATACGTCAGAGGAGTTCACTTTGGAGCAGATTCCGAAGCACCTTAGGATCGAGGAGGAAACTCGTATCCGTGGCAAGGATCTGAATTCGGAGGCACCATCAAGTTCCAAATTGAATGTTGTGGAGAGCAAGAAGGGAAAGAAGAGAAAGGCCATGAATAATTCCAACAACCAGACCAACAACCAGAAGAATAAAAAGAAAAAGCCTTCTCCTATGTCCACTAAGAATTGTTTCAATTGTGGGCAATAGGGACATATTGTTCGCTTCTGTCCTAATCCAAAGAAGAACCAGAACGAAGGGGCTGCAAGTGCAATTGTGATTGAGAAAGTTGAGCCTAGTGAGATTGTTGCAATGATTTCTGACTTACATGTGAGTATGATTCAGGAATTGCACATGGCTGGAGTCATGACCAGTGCTGATTGGTGGTATGATTCGGGGGCAACTGCTCACATTTGCGACAAGAGAGCCATGTTCAAGGACTACTCATAGTCGATAGAGGGACAAGAGGTTCTGTTGGGTGATCACCGCACGATCAAGGTTCTTGGATCTGGAACCGTGGAGCTTTTCACTTCGGGAAAGAAAGTTGTTCTCACCAATGTCCTTCACGTTCCTGATGTTAGAAAGAAATTGGTTTCTGGTTTCATGCTTTGTAAGAAGGGGATAATAAAGGTTGTGATAGAATCTGATAGGGTGATTCTGACCAAGGCTGGTATATTTATTGGGAAGGGCTATGTTAGTGATGGTATGTTTAAACTAAGTATTGACAATGGTAATATTAATAATAAATTTGATGGTTCTGCTTATATCGATGTGCATGCAAATTATAGTATAGAAAGTACTTCATTTGATTTATGGCATAATCGATTGGGGCATGTTAACTTTAAGACTCGGAAATACATGTCTAGAAATTGTTTAGTAGTTTGTGGTGATGACAGTGGAGATAAATGTGAAATCTGTGTGCAAGATAAGATGAAGAGAAAGCCATTTCCTAAGTCGGTTGACAGAAAATCAGAATTGTTAGAATTAGTACATTCTGATATTTGTGAATTTCATGGTCAATTAACTAGAGGAGGATGTAGGTACTTCATTACTTTCATTGATGATAGTACTCGATTTACCTATGTCTATTTAATGCGAACCAAGGATGAAGCCTTTGATAAGTTTAAATTGTATAAATCTCTTGTTGAAACTCAAAAGGGTAGGAAAATATAAATCCTTCGAAGTGCAAGACGATCCAGAATTTATTGATCCTCAAGATATAGTCTTTAGAAAGATACCCATTTTGTTCCATGTGCAAGACAATCCCAAACCCTATCAAGAAGCAATGGCTTCTAGAGATTCTGCTTTTTGGAATGAGGCTGTTAATGATGAGATGGATTCGTTATTAATAAATAAGACTTGGGTTCTTGTGGATCTGCCTCCTAGATCTAAGGCTATTGGATGCAAATGGGTATTTCGCATTAAGTATAACACGGATGGATCAATACATACCTTCAAAGCTAGGTAGGTTGCAAAAGGGTTTAGGCAAAAGGAAGGAGTAGATTGCTTTGACACCTATGCACCAGTTGCAAGAATCACTTCCATAAGAGTGCTTTTAGCTTTGGTTTCTATTTACAATTTGCATGTACACAAAATGGATGTAAAGACGACATTCGGCATTCTTAAATGGTGAGTTAGATGAAAAAGTGTATATGGAGCAACCAGAAGGGTTGAAGGGAGGGAATCTAATAAGTTGCAATCAGCCTTCATATGTCCGACATTGATATTGTTGAGCTAGTGGCAACGGATGAATAAAAAATGAAAACCCGTTAATAAATTGATAAATTTTAATATATTCAATAATCTATTTTTGATTTTTTCAGTTATTCTCACCAAAATCATTAACAATTTATCGAAGTTTTTATTAATCAAATTTCGATAAGTCTTTATCGGTTTTTATTTCAGTTTAGAATATATAATGACTAGTTCGATTTTCGATTTCAGACTCTTTCCGCTGCCCCTTCATCTCCCGAGTTTCTGAACGATGTCGTAAGGGTTTTCCAGTCGGCCAACAGAGACAACGGCTACGGCTGGTGCTTAGAAAAGCTGTTAGTTCTTCGCTGACGGTATCTCGTTGAAGCTGAGAAGCTGAGAAATGAGAATCCATGGGGGGAGAAGGGACCACATAGATTCTAGAATCTGGCGTTGGAAACATCGGCTTCAATTTGACAGGCCCAAAAGCTTCTTCTCTATTCAATCGAAGGCCCAAATGATGGGAAATCCGGCCGCGTTTCGCGAGGGAGGAAGGCCCACGGCCGGCGGAAGAGTTGTTGTTGTGGCCAGCGAATTGAGTGATAGAAATTGGAAACTGTATCAATTGTGGAAAGGTCAATTTTCTTCTGGGAAGTGTAATTTGGGAAAAGCTACTGGTTTGGGCTCTTATTTTCTTCTCCAAGTTGATGCAATTTGCGAGCAGGAAGACGACCATTTCCCACCTCTCGTTTCGCCCTAATTAGACAGACTGTCCATTGTTAATTATGAACTAAGTTATTACATTTTAGCTAATATATCATATAGAGGTATTAATAAGTCTGTCATAGCGTGGCAATTAGGTCATTGGAGCGATGGTTTAGATATTTTTTTGATTATTGTGATTTAGTTATTTGAATTTCCTATTTCCCGCCTTAACTAAGTCTTGTATATTGTTGCTATCATTCGAGAATATCTATGACAATATATACTTGCTAAACAGTGCGTCCAATCAAATTGACACGTAATCTAACTAATCAAGAACATAATTTTACACAACCCCTCTGATTCAGTTAATCACAAAATCTTTGATTGGAATTTTTCAATCATGCAAGTTATGCATATGATCGGTTTACAAGTTAGTTGGTTTACATAATAATTTAATGAGGTTAGGAGTTAGCTAACATACTGGTCAAGAATGTTTTAGGTTGAATGAGTTATTATAAGTTATTATCACCTTTCATATCCTTAATTATTGATAATACATATAAGATGAATTTGATAGGTTACTCGTCACTCGTCATGTATGAACACATTTGAAAACACATGTTTGGTTACTCGTCACTTGTCTTGTGAACGTATATTCAGAAAACAGTGATTTTGTTAATGATCCTTTTTTATGCTTGATCTAAGCTACATTTTTCTCTAATAAGAAAAAAGAAACGTGTTAAAGGGCTTGCCCCATATTATCCATAACCCACTTGTGTTGTACTTTTGGGCAAAATGACATCATCAGCACCATCATCATCATCACCTCCCCTGAATCAAATCCTTCAAACCTTCATTTTGACCTTTGAAAATATTGACTTTCCCCTCCTTTCCACCGTTTTGACTTTCCCCCATTTCTTCAACCTATATAAACCCGTCAAACTTCTCTCCCCAAATCACTTCCCCTGTTTTTCACCAAAGTCTCCCCTGTTCACACACCCACCAAACACACAAAAGATTCAAACTTTTCCTTTGCAAAACCATGAGCAGCGACGGCGGCGACGAGGAGAGGAAGTACAAAGGAGTCCGGCGCCGGAAATGGGGGAAATGGGTGTCGGAGATTCGAGTCCCGGGTTCCCATGAAAGGCTCTGGCTCGGTTCGTACTCTTCCCCTGAAGCTGCAGCGGTGGCTCACGACATTGCCTCCTACTGCCTCCGAGGGGGTTCGTCTCAAAAGGGGTTCAATTTCCCGGTGAATTCGCTGCCGGCGAGCGTCCGGTCGGACATGTCGCCGAGGTCCGTGCAGAGGGCGGCGTCCGACGCCGGAATGGCCGTGGATGCGCAGATGATACTGCGGAATTCGTCCCCGCCGCCGCCGGCCCCGGCGATGTCGTCGGGGACGTCCTGGGGCGGGGGTGGTGGTGGTGGGAGGTGGGATGGGGACGGCGCCGGAAGTTCGGCCGGAAGGGATTTGATGAACATATCGGTAGAAGATTATTTCTGAAAATGTACGTAGTTGTGTTCCTCCATAGAAATTGTGAGGCGCCAAGGAGAAAGGAAGTAAAATTATACATGAATTGTTCGTGTATTTTGCGGCAATTTGCCTAATAATATTCTTCGGCTGAGAAAATCTTTCCGGCGATTTGGTTGATGTTTCGGTTCCCAACTTGTCGTCTCAAAGTAAAGAGTCGAACCAAATCAACCATTATCCTTTCCATTTTGGTCGGTTCCTATCTCAATTCGATTCGACTATGAATGGAATAGACCGATGTCACCGTAGTTGTAATACTAGATACTTGATACTCCTATGCTTGGATCCCTTTAGCGGGGTAACTTGTAAAAATAACATGAACGAACCGAAAACAATAACACGAATATACAAGGTATATGTGGTTTCTCCTATAATCAGGACTAATCCACGGAAGACGTAGAAGTTTCTGACTGAAATCTTATTAGAGGCTTGGTCTTGTAGGATCTTACATCCTTTGTCTGCCATACATGGAGTTATAAACATAGGTTGCGGGCGTTAGGATTTTCGGATAATATGTATATACTACAAATTAATCATCAATGTAAATAATGTTACATTAGACATTAACACTCCCCCTCACGTCGAGGATTGAATATTGTGAAGTCCGAGTTTGGAAGTCCGGCCCCAAGACCCAATTTGAATATCGAGAAGTTCCGGTTAGGAAAACTAGTCAACCCCAAGACCCTTCGTGAAAACGTCAGCAACTTAATCCATAGTTGCTATCTTCCGTGGCGTAATCTGTTGAGAAGCAACACTCTCCCGTACAAAATAGCAGTCCATCTCAACACAACTCAAATGGAAAAGAAGGGGTAAATTGCAAGTTTGGTCACTGGAATCACTAGAAAGTTTCATGTTTGCCACTCAAATTAGTTTATTCCATTCATGGTCACTAAAATTAGTTTAACAGTTCAAGTTTGGTCACTCTTCGTTAGTGTCCGTTAACTCTCGCTGATGTGGCAGTCAACCATTATAGTTGACCGTTAAATAAGTGACGTGACAAATAAAAAATAATTAAAAAATAAAATTAATCTTTTATCATTTCCACCTCATTATAACATTAAATAAAACATAAAATTACAAATTATTAAATCACCATCGCCTTCCTCCGCGAGACCCTAAGCCCTTTCAACCGCGCTATGCGTTAAATCCTGAATATTTTCTCCTCCGACGGCATCCCTAACACCATGTAGTGGTCGGTTCCCGAGTCCATGGCGGGGTCGATGCTGCAAAACTATTCAATTAGGGCAGCGATGATTCTCTCGGTCGATTGAATATTGACGGTGTTCTGTTCTTACTGACCCCAGTCGACTATTGCTGAGACCTGGACGACAATACCCGGAGAGAGCGATTTAGGACACCGCGGGAGAGACGATCAGATGGAGAGATTGATAGTGAGTACGACGCTCGGGAAGTCGATGAAGAAATCTCAGTTGGGGAAGTATTTCTGCGATTTCGGGTGGGGAAGCTCGGGAAGTCGTCGAGGAATTGCTTATCCTAACAATTTGAAATGTTGGGTGAATATCAACAATGAATTTTATATTGTTTCCTTAAGCGTACATCAAACGAAAAATCAACTTATGAGTTTGAAGATTATATATGTCGTTAATACTATATGTTTTTTAATCAACTATTAATATTGACGGTACGACGAGAATTCAAATACAAAACAATATCATAATAAAAGTACACTTTGATACTATATCGAGAGCCAACTTATCAAAATAACTCGACATATGTTTCATAGAGTCAATTGAGCTGCAGTTCAGTAGTAGTAGACAACTGGATATGATCGGTCCCATTGCCAACTTCTTTTCCACGGGTATGTATGTTAACTAACGAGGTGACCAATTCCAGTCGGTGATCCTAATCTCACCGTTCTCCTTTTCCAACAGTAAAATTCTCGTCGGTGAATTTAATACGGCTAATAGTTCTAGTTCTAAACTTCTAGTACTCCAAAGTCCAAAAGTGATTTTAACAAGAAATTTAAATTTACTGGACCCCGGCCGGGAGGGATGGGGTGGTGAAATTTTCTCCATGCCAGTCGAGTTATTAACTGATGGATGACCCCAATTATTCTTAATAATTCGAATTATTAACGTATGCCTAGTTATATGGTATATTATACCATTTACTAGCCAATAAGATTTTCGCCATCGGATCAAGTGTCGCCAAAACCTTTTAGCGATTGTTTTCTTGCTTTGAAAAGTGAGAGGTAGGGATGGTAATTTTGACTTGACCCGATTTACCCGACCTGTTTGGCCTATTTTGGGGCGGGTCCGACCTGCCTCGTAGGAGGGTTACGGAGGGTATGGGTACTCTCATCGACCCAACCTGCCCTTACCCGCCCCATTCTCGACCATTCTTGCCTGAATTACATGTAATTTTAGTCAATTACTTAGTATTTTCCTTTTATTACACCATATTTTAGCTATAATAAAGTTATAAATTAGTGAAAACCTCAATTTCTCCAATAATTTAACTAAATTTATCATACTATGATTTGTTTTCTTTGTCTTATAATGAAAAAAGCGAATATTTCTAATGTTTTCCATATAAATTGCTTACCCATTGGGTCGATCTGCCCCAACCCGTGACCCATGATAAATTATCCAACCTGGACCCGACCTGCCACGGCAGCGGCGGATCTAGAACACAATAGAGTACTGGGCCGCAATTCATTACAAAATTATATACTGTAAAAAATATATACGATCCTTTTTTTTTTACAATGTCACCAGCAAAATCTTCAATCTTATCCGCTTGAAATGCCGTTGTATTGATATAATCCTTGGAAGTCGCATTCTCTAATGCAAAGAGCCCTGAATAAGAGAAGCGCTCTATCAGCAATTGAAATAGTCCCCCAAGCCAAGAGGAATCTATTTATTGTAAATTACGGTCTTTTAATTTGGCGAATGCATTGCTCATGTTGTTGCGTAAATCAGTTTTCACCAGCAAAATCTTCAATACTATGTTTCAAATAACATAGTTAATCAATCGGCGAGAAATTCATTGCTCATGTTGTTGCGTAAATCAGTTTTCACATGTTTCATTGTTGAAAAGGTTCACTCTGTAGTAGTCGTTGAAATAGGCAACGTCAACACTAGACAAATCAATCGACTAATCAATTTACATTGTGTGTCCATCCCTGTATCCACCAGGTGCTCAAGTGATTTTAAGAGAACAAACCTCATATTTCTTTTAGTTCTTTACGGTTTAGACTTGATGAATTTTAGGTTTCATTGTTTTTTTTAGACGGAAATCTTAGGAGCTAGAATTTCTAGGTTAAATCTAAAGTAGTTTAAATATGTTGATCTGAACCATTTATCTAGTTACACATAATTTTATTATAAAATAACACCGGATTAAATACATAAAATCAAAAAATTCATAAGGACTATCATAGATCCGAATCCAGAAAAGTGCTGGGCCGGAACCCAGAGTGGCTACCCCCTAAATCCACCACTGTACCACGGAACAGATATGGATATCGAGATACCCGCCCCAAACCTGCCAATTGCCATTCCTATCCTATTTCCTAGTGAGAGGTGAATGGACATGGACCAAGTCCGAGTCCATTTCTTTGGCTTGACAATTTTGAGGCCACGTCGCGCCCATGCAGCGGCTAGCTCGTCCTTTGATTCATCGTTCATGAGCACTTCTATTATACTATATAGTATTGGTGCTTTAATGTACAACTCAAAGTTGTACCATAACATTAAATGTATAAGTTTAGGTTGTACCATAAAGCAATTTGTACCATTATGTTATGGTACAACTTTACAACTTGAACTTGTACCATAAAAGAATTTGTACAAAAAGTATAGGTACAATCTAAAGTTGTACCATAACGTAAATATACAATTTTAAGTTGTATCATAAAGGCAAAACCCTATAGCACCAATACTATATAGCATTGTAAAATTTCTTCTTTATAAATTAATATTTTATTTGAAGTATTCAAAATTAAAGCATAGTCTGAATTCTGTAGTTGGACACAAAGCTAGTTATAAATTAAAAAAGATTGAGGATAACCCTAGTCCGATCCGTAGGCAAAGCTTAAAACTTAATGCATCACGTGTACAAACGTCCTATATAAGTAATTAATCAGATGTCGACTATTTCTTTATATCATTATTATTAGGGGTATAAACTTAACCCTAAAAACTCACGGCCCCGTTCGGACACCGAGGGTCGGGCTGGATCTGTTAGTATACAGAAGAAGTTTAACGTCGGGTCATCTTTTGATCTTGTAAGGGTCGGATAGAGTCGAGTCAGCTTAGGGTCGGGTCACTTTTTGACCCTATTACCCTTATTCTAGTTGCAAACACATTGAACATGTATGTAAAATTGTAAAAGTTTATGTACTAAATTGTAAAAAAAATCTGGGTACCATAACATAATTTTACCATAAAAATTTGAGGACTTATTTGTACAAAAATAAATATCAGGTACTAAATTGTAAAAAATTTAATTTTGGGATACCAAAATGTAATTTGTAAAAAATCAGTGTATTGATAAGGGTCGACCCATTGGTGGATGATGATTAGTTTCCTCCTAATTGTCCCTGCTATAAATTTCCAAGGATGTTCAGATATAGCATCGTCCTTTTTCGCCCTACCGTACTAGTCCCCTGCTGGCTTAAGACATACCCAGAGCCCATTATCTGCAGAACAAGCCCAATCAGATTTAACCGTTATTCCGACCTACTACACCTCTCAGCCTCTTGCTTGACTAGTCGCAAATGAATATATTCTCTACTTTTTGTCACCTCCAGCATTAGTCACGAGTAAAGGGACACGAGGAATAACTGAAGGAAAAAAAAATTGATCCAAAGTAACAAAATCCACATTTCAAGAAAACTGAAACTAAACCCATCAAATGACCATCCATACGACCAAAATCCCACTTATTCCAATTCACGAAAACAAAACACAAAAAACCCATCTCACCAACACAAAATAAAACAGTCAATGCCTTGTCGAGATCACCCTTTACATCACTCGAGTTTGTGCATCTGCACTGGATGCACCGGACTTCTCGACGACGAGAACGTGACCGGGCCGCCGGAGGGACCAGCGAGGATCTTCCGTGGCGGCGATGAGCTCCATGGCGAGCTCGGTGACGGTTCCGGCCTCCGTGGGGAGCTAGATCCGGAGTCCGTACTCCGTGGGGAGCTCGTCCCGGATTCCAACAACAACGGCCTCCCCGTCCCCATGAGCGAGGTCCTCCTCGCCCCGTGGGAGGCGAGGAGTTGCCGGAGCGTCCAGTTGAGGACGCCCGGCGCGAAGTACCTGTAGATGAGGAAGATGTCGTACCAGCTCGGGCACTTCACGTAGTGGTCCCCGCGGCAGGCCCCTGACACGATCCTCTTCGCGTAGTCCTCCAACGGGCTTCCACTCCCATTCACCTGAATCAGAGAAAGTTTTGATCAATAGACTTGCAGTGCTGGTAGTGGTGGTGATCGATGTGAAAAAAATGTTGGCATTTCTTGAGGTTCAAGGATTTTTAGTACTTCTCTTTCTTCTCTCCGCTGCATCTCCGCGCCTTCCTCGAGCATGAACTTGCCCCCGGTCACCTCGCCTGCACCGATCCAACCGTGTGTGGCGATTGTGATCCCGATCTCGTCATTCAGTTCAAACCTCAGCGTGTCGTAGAAGTTTATGAGTGCCGCTTTAGCAGCCTAGCAAAATGAAAAAATTATGCCATCAACACATGAAATTATCTGGTAATTGGACCCATCTAAATGTATCACATCCCAGTAATATGCTAGCGAACTCGATAGTCAGACAATTAGCATCAAACATTGCCGAACTAGTCACACTAAGTGTTTATGGTCTCGGCTATCTTAGCTTCATCAGTTTTGGACTTTTGGTTACGTTTCCTATTAGGGGCTGTCACAGCAACAAACAACAATGCTAATGGCGGTCGCTTATCAGCGACGAGTCAAGTTTATTGCCTGATGATGTGATGCATATAGGCGAGTTCAGTGGCCACGTTAGTGTTTCACCCCCTTGATTTACAGCCTAGGAACAAGAATGCAGATTACTCACCCCGTATAAGCTCATCCTTGGAAGAGGCAGCCAGGTCTCAACTGCAGCATTAACCACAATTCGCCCGTTGGTCTCATGGAGATGGGGAAGAGCAACATAAGTTGGATAGACATTCCCCCAAAAGTTTATGTCCTGCAAAAACAAACAAGGTGACAGCAATACCAAATTCGAGATTACCAAACTTAGGAAACTCCAGTAATCAGTAAGTAATTAACTAGAATGATCACTGCCCGAGTTGAGTTACCAGCAAGTGTGGGAACACCGAGTTGTCCGCAACTTCTTCCAAGTAGAATGTGTGCCCCAAGCTCACCGTGTTCACCAAATGATCCACTGCATTTGTGGGGAAAAAAGGCAACCAATAATGACAATTATGGACTCAGGATCGACTAAGCTCGGTGTCTAGCTAACCGATTCGTGTATACTTACGACGACCATAGTAGCTCACGACCTGGTTGATGAATCTCCTGCACTCATCTTCCTTCACCACGTCCGCTCCCACGATCATGACATGCTTCGCGCCCAAAACTCTAGCCCTCTCGCTGATCCCCCGAAGCCTATTCTCTCTCCGCGCAACCAGTACAAGATTCACTCTCCTTTTCGCATACTCGTAAGCAATTTGCTACATTGTTCGAAATCGAGCAACACATGGAAATGGCATTATGTTCTCAAAGCGCGGTATAATGAAAGTACTCTACTGGCGATTATGGCTCGTAGTAGAATCCATGCCAACGGCAACCATTTCTCATCCGATTTGTGCAAAAATTCCCCTCCATTTTATACAATTAAGGACCGATTTCAACGATTAACCCTTAATCACATCCAATCCAGCCTTAATTCAACTGCCAAGTACTCAAAAATGCAGGGGAAGCTCTGTTTTTTTTTTCAATACTAATCTTCCTTACAAATCAGACCAACGCTAAGCACCCAAAATCACTCTCATGCAATCAAACTGGCGAACAGATTCAGCTACAAATAAAACGGAATTCAATGTAAGAAAAGTGATCTTGTTACCTCCCCAATGCCAGAAGAAGCGCCGGTGACAATCACAACTTTGTCCTCCATGTCCTCACCGTGGAAGCTCTTGTAGAGCCACTCGCAGGTGTTGATGAAGTACAGCGCCGGCCAGGCGCAAGCCATCACCACCAGGCTCGCCGGCGGGACAAAGAGATTCATCACCGAGTTTACCAAATCCATCATCACCATTTTTACTTGAAACTAAGAGATGGGTTCTTTCTTTGCTCTGTTTTTTGGCAGAGGGATGGGGAAGGGAAGAAGGGAAGTGGATAGAGATGATGATCAGAAGTGAAGAGAGAGAGAGAGAGAGAGAGAAGGAAGGGACAGATGGGAGAGTATGAAGAACAAAATTGCATGCAGAGGAAAGAACTGGCAGTCCACGTGTTGCGATGACTGGAAGGGAAGAAGCAAAAAACAGAGGCTCTTTTTGGGGGTTTTGGATGATGGGTATTGGTTTCTGGTTTATCTTTAGCGACGACATGGTGGTTTTTGGTTTCTACTTTTCTAGTAAGGATAAAGTAGAAGAACACTTGTTTTCCATGTTTAATAGCAAAAATATTATCAAGAAGTATACAAATAATAGCACACTAAATCATGATTTTATATAATTATGCATGGTAAGTTTGAAATCAATCAGTTAATTAATGATTGTTTTCTCTTCTTCGAGATGTTGGAGCTCTGTCTTGACTCGAGCAATTCGTATTTTACGGATAGCTTCATTGGCTTGGAACGAGGCCACTTGACTCGATATGGTTCTTTCTTTTGCCAACTCTTCCTAAACGAATTAGGAATGACATTTGTAATTGTAAACGAGTGAGCTCAGATCATTCTCTGACTCAATTAACGAGATAAATTCTTGTATTAACTCTGTAATTAGTTGTTTGTCGATGAACATGAGGATGCCTCCAAGATTAGTGATCAATTCTTCTAGTGGAAAACTTTTTTTTTTTTTGAATGGAAGGTTGTAACATTCCGAACCTTTTCCAGACAAGATACTGTCCGCTTTGGGCCTCTACACCCGCACGGTTTTCGACTTGGGGTGCAATTCAGGGTGACTTCCCATAAGGTCACCCATCCTTGTTGTGCTCCGCACTGAGCACGTTTAACTACGGAGTTCCCACAAAAACTCCTTCGTTTCACCCCAAAACGCGTCTTGTCAGTTAAGGTCGGTTTCCTATTTATGAACCATGTATCTCTTCCGTGCTTTGTCGATGTGGGATTGACCTAAGGTGTTACAAAGATATTGAAGAGAAGTTATTCAGGGCTTGTTTGCTTGATGAATTTGGTGATGGATTTGAGTTTATTATGGATTTTGTCAAAAAATCATTGTTTGCTTCAAGTATTTAGAGGTACCAAATTCGTGGAACTCATAGACTTTGAGGGTAATACAGGTAAAATTCACTTCATACATACAAATTTAACTAACAAAATCCATAATGAAATCCATGAAACAAACAATGGTCCTTTTTAAATCCATAATGAACTCAAAACCCTCATATATTCATGGTTTATCAAAATCCAAATTTACCAAGACCTTCATTTTCAAATTCACAAAGAAAAACTACGCTTAGCCCAACAATAATTTCTTTTTTAGGGATAAATTCTTACGATTTCTTCCCACAAAATAAGGGCATTGGTCAAGATACCCATCATGCCAATGTAAGATTGAGAGAGAGCACACGACAAGAGATATTGCACAAGGCAATTTGTCTACAACCACATAAATCTGCAGTTTAGACAACTTTTCATATTCAATCACTTCTGTCTTCAAAATAGCCACGTTTTCCCGATTATGTCCTATGCACCAAATTGATGAATGGTGTAGCGGTGGAGCTCTGTATAGTTTACAACTATTTTCAATTTTTATTTATTTAATGTTATAATGCGTATTCGTATAGAAAATATTTAGAAGTGATAGGATTATGGATGACAAAAATATCCGTAACCGTGGATATTCGCCCGAATTCGGCCTAATTGGGTAGGGTAAAACCCGAACCCGAAGGACATTTAGTGGGTACGGGTAAAACTCGAACCCGAATATTGCGGGTAATGGGTGGGCATGGGTTTCTCACTATCCAACCCGAACCCGCCCGATTATACAGATGCATATGTATTTTGTCT
Source organism: Linum trigynum (assembly GCA_964030455.1). Lineage (NCBI taxonomy): Eukaryota > Viridiplantae > Streptophyta > Magnoliopsida > Malpighiales > Linaceae > Linum > Linum trigynum. The sequence continues at coordinate 835,058 of OZ034822.1, read as the reverse complement.
AGAAATAATCATTATTTTTCTCTAAAATATTTTATATTTAGCATATAAATATACTATTTTCATGAAATTGTGTTGTTTTAATTAATTTTGTTCATTCTAGTGAACTATTGTCGTACTTTCCTCTTAATTAATGTGAGAATATGTGTGAATGATAACATATTTGTTGGAGTTATGAAAAGAAATTATTACCCATGGATAACCGTGGGTACCCGAAACCCGAACGAGTATAGGCATGGTTTTAATTTTCTACCCGTTTCACATGTGGGTATGGGTATGGATAAAACCCGAACTACTTTGGGTAGGGTAACGGATATGCACTATCCGTCCCCGACCCGACCTATTGCCATCCCTAGATAGGATGGAGCTATTAACCCCACTTCAAATATTGATTCCGTCATTACAATGGTCGATAGGTGGTCCATAATTAAGTGAAGAATCTAATGGGAACATTAACTACCAATCTAACCCTTTGGGCTTGGCTTATTTTTGTGGTATGAACCATCTCAAACTTATAGGAGGAGACGATATGGGTTACACATTTGTTCGGACCATCAAAGATCGTTTCTATATAGATTGGTAGATTGTGAGAATTGAATTCGCGATCGCACTGCTAGTCTCGTGCTTATCTCTTGAGATATTAGTAAGTAATTATTTGGATCCACCACTTTCTGGGTAGTTATATATAATTTGTAAGATAAATCTACTCAATGCCCTTCACTTTTGGCCATATATTAGTGTAAATCTACTGATCTATCGATCATTGATGTCAAGCTACCGAATATACAGTGATAATATATACAAATTAAATAGGGTTTGTTTAGTTTTCGTTTGATTAAGACCATGATAATGAATTTATTGAAGATGCTCTCACACTGTATGTATATAATGAATGTTAATTGATTTTTAGCGAAATTAAGAGGTTCCTTTGTTTTTGGAAGAAAAGCTACACCAATCATTCTCTATATGTGTGTCATATACAATAATTGTTAATTAGTAAAATGTGCGATGTTATTGCATTGTAGAATCACTCATACAACACGTATAAGTTGGGAGTTCAGGTTTTTATATATCTCTCCATTTGATTCTCTTCACATTTGTTCTTGTTTTCACGATTTCTACGTCGTTCAAAACTTAATAAAAGAATAAATTGCTAACGAGGCTTATGAGTAATTCAGAAGCGATAAAAAAATATTAATGTAGCATGTGAATAATCAAATTGTACTTACAAACACGCGCCAGCTCTACCAAAAATCGAACGTAACACTTAACCCCAATATTAAAAATGAAAAAAATAACTCATAAAAAAAATTCAAAAGGAGGGGATCTTATGAACCCTCCAAAGTCCAATCAAGCCAATTTACAAGAGCCACCCAAAATACAAAACGAAAAACCACAAAAAATGTAATAAAAACACAAATACTGAAAAATGAAATACAGAATCAAAAAAAAAAAAAACAAAAAAAAACCTCTTCCCCCATATAAGCAAACAAAGCCCATTCCTTCCTCCTTTCTTCTGCCCTCCCAAACACAGTTTTTCCCTCTTCCAAAAATTTTTGGAAGAGAGAAATACAGGGCCTTTCATAAACAGAAAACAATAATCCAACAAAAAAAAAGAGAAATAAACCCCTCAAAAATTCATTAGAAAAAAAAAACCCAACAGAGCTTTCTTCTTCCTTTCTCTCTTTCCCTTCATTTTTTTTTTCCTTCGCCGGTAGAGAGGGTTGGAAGAAGAAGAAGAAGAAGAAAGAAGAAATGGGTCGTCTTCAGATTAAGCTAATGAAGCCTGCAGTGGAGGAAGAAGGAATCCTGAAGCCTCTTGATCATCGTCATCAACAACATAATGATAGAGCTAATCTGGAGATTAATGATTTCCAGAACGATTATTACAATCATTATTACAATGATGAGAATGATGGCGGTGGTGGTTGCAAAAGTTTGTCCCTCTCTCAAGCTGTTGCTGCCTGTTGTGGTGGGGCCGGAGATTGGGATGCCGCCGCCGGCGGCGATGATGATCGATCGCCGGAGGAGGATGACGATGAGGCCATCGACAGAGTCATGTTTTGGGAATCCCAGGAGGCCTTGCTTCAGGTATGTTTTTTTTTCCAACACAGAACTAAGTTTTTCTTCGTCTCTCTTTTTTCTTTTTGAGATGGATGCATCGATCTCAGCTTTCATTAATAGTTCGTAAACGATTGATAGAATATGCGAGTAAAATTCTTGATTCTTTGTTTGATTAAGGTGTCTTCAAAAAAAAAATTGACACGAAACGATTGATTTTAGGTATAGGATGGAATGAAATCAATGTTTCAAAATATCCCATCATTTTCCCTTTTCTAATTCATAATTATTTTCTAATTTGCCACAATCACCTAGAATTTGAAAGTTACACCGAATTTTGGTAGTATGGTGTTGACTTAGCTTCGATTTTTTGCCTCATACGTTTTGATTTTAGGACTACTAATTAGTAATAAGAAATGGGCAATTTAGCTTTGCTCTTTTCCTTAATTTGAATTACCTAAGAGTATTAACGGCAATAATTGAAGTAAAATCTTTCCCATTAAAAAGTGAAACACTCAGAAATAATTATTTCTGATTCTAAAAGGGAATATATTCAAAAAAAAAATATTCGGTTTCTTAAGGAAGTATGTTCTCGCTATTTAATTTTGATATCAATGTTAGGAAAGCTATGTTTTTGTCCCATTGTTTTTTTTTTTAAATCGAGGACCTAATTTTTTGTGACCACAATGAGCTGCCATGGTGAGTGTTCAAGGGCCACTCGAAGTTAGATTCCCATACATTGCCAAAAAAGCATTGAATACATGATCTCAGTTACCGATGAAAGAGGTTTTTGCGACTTAAACGAACTTATATGTCATAACGATAAAATAGTCGAATATTACCGGGTATTCCTAAATTGAAGCAAGCGATGATGATCATATGCCCAAACTTTTTTTTGAAGACATCAAAATTAGTGAGTTTGAGGAGTTGTCACGGTTTGGATCGGAAAATGGTTTGAATCAATATATGATATTCTTAAAAACATATGTTCAAGGTTGGCCAAAAGTATAATTAACAAAGATGGAGTATTATTTTCTAGGTAGGGATACCCTTTAATCAAAATTTGCTGTATGCCAGAGGGTTCCTACAGATTTCTTTTCGTCGTTTTCTTCCCTATTTGCTGTCGTTTTGTAGTGTGGAGTTGGTGTGGTTGGAAATTTTCTGCCTCCAACTTGGAAGCTTAATTTGATTAGAGAGAGAGAGAGAGACAGCTAACCGGCTGCTAAATGTGCTAATGGTGGGCACTTGAAAGTGAAAGTGCATTATGTCATGTCTCTAATTTTAATAATTACACTTTCTTTACGATTATTAGACAAGATTAAATATCAACAAAATCCCTTTCACCACCTAATCTTATCCCTTGACATCTTTGTTGTCATTTTTGCTTTCTCTATGCTGTCATGCTGACACCGCCTCTTACAATATCTAAAAATGAATTTGGTTAGTATTTTCTTGTGTTTTATTGAAGTTGCGGTTGTTAGTTTGATTCATGATAAAGGAAGAAAATCTTTACTTAACGGTATGAGGATTTTAATTATGTCTGACGATAATTTGAAACTAATTTTTGAAGCCAAATTAACTTTTTCCCCAATTTGATTCATAATATATGTCGTTATGAAGAGTAGTTAGTGAGAGGCACTAATTAGAGTCTAGACTTCAAAATTTTCAATACTCACATCGATTTATCGAATACTCATATGATGGAGGACGAATTTCTAAGACACTGAGTTTCAAAACAAGAACGCACATATATATAAGATTTACATACTAATTGCGGTTTCGATTATGTTTTTTTTTTTTTTTTTTTGTCGAACAGGAGGTCTTGGAACGCCATAGCTCAGCAAGTCTGAAGCTGAGGCAAGAAGTTGGGCGGATAATAGGGCTAGCAAAGAAGACAGACTTCTGCAACTGCATGAACATCACTACCAAGACGACAAAGAGCACCCAAGAAGGCTGCACCAGTTGCTTGCGGAACAAGGTAGTCGACATGCTTCTCGAAAGAGGTTTCAATGCCACTCTCTGCACATCACAGTGGAAGAACACCAAGAAGTTCCCCGGAGGTACCTTTTTCCCATCCCACTTAAGTTTTCTCTTTGACATTCATTCACCAACCAAATGGGCTCAATAACTTGAGATGTTATGCAAGATCTATATATATAGATCTTAACCACTTCCTTACACGTGGCCAGGCAAACACGAGTACGTGGAGCTTATGGCGAGCACGAGTGCGAGGAAGAAGAGGATACCCTACGTGGTGGAGCTGGAGTTCAAGGCCCAGTTCGAGATCGCGAAGCCCTGTGGGGAGTACCGACGGATGGTGTCCCTGTTGCCGGAGTACTACATCGGGAAAGCAGACTACCTGAACGCCATCGTACGCATCCTCTGTGAGGCGGCCAAGACATCAATGAAGGAGCAGAAGATCCACATGGGGCCATGGAGGAAGAGGAGCTTCATGCAGATGAAATGGTCGAGTTCTTCCCAGAAGACGATCTCTCAGCAGCTGGAGGATGCTCTCGCCAGCAAGAAGCTGAATTCGACGATTCAGCATTCGTCTGCTGTTCCTGCTGTTGAGGTCATATAGAAGGATATATGATATGAACAGAGGAAGGAAGCTTTGGGGGTTCTTTTTCAATTTTTGGTTGGAAGAGGTATGGGGAGAGCACAACAAATTTTGTACGTCAGGAGACAAAAAGATCTTTGCTTTTGAGCACAAATATTACACATAAATAAAATATTTTTTTTATATATAGAGTCGAAACGAGTTCAATAGATATGGAGTCTAATTGCCACTAAACTTTGAGTTCACTAGCGAAATCGTACGTATCTAACTGATATTGTACACATTACTGGTATGTTTCGGGCAAAATCTGAGCCGAGCAAAGAGCTTGTCATCAGGATTTGAATCCCTGGAACGAAGGTGAAAGAATCCTGAAGAGACCATCTGGATTATCAGTATGTACCTGTCAGAGATGAGCAGAGTAGTCAATCAATAAAACAGTTTTGTTCATATCACCAGACAGAAATTTACAGTTTCGGAGAAAGAATGTAGTCCTACCCAGTGGCCTGCATCTTCTAGGACGTGCATTTCGACTCCACTGCCTTCCTCCGAAGCAATGTCTTCAGCGGCATGAATTCTCTGGAGATCTTCCAAGGCCCATCTGTGCAAACTCCTCTCTGCTTTCAAGAAGTTGAGGTGCACTCCTCGAGGCACGTTCTCCACGAATTTCCTATACAAAACATATCGCCAGTCATCAAACAGATGAGGGATTTGTATGAATGCGAAGATGTTTGTACAGACTAGTGATTACCATAAATTAGTTTCTTCGTAGGAGTGGTACATTTCTGATATCCCTTCCAGATCGAACATCCATGAGAACTTTGAAGAAGGGGAGGAAGGAGGTCCGCTTGGTCTAAGATTAGTTACCACCCACTGTATACAGAAGCAAGAGATGATAAATGGACCTAAAACAGCTACACAAAAACGAAAGCCAGTAGAGATGGATAATCCTGTTTATATCTGCAAGGAGACAGGTCTTGAAAACAGATTATACCTGTGCGACGTCTTTAGAAAATCCTTCTCTGAGAAGAGCACTTATAACTTCTCTTTTCGAAGTGACCTTCCTTACAATAAGATTCAACATATGGTCAATAGTCGTGACAACAGAAGGGCAAGAGAGAGATATTGCCAGATTGCCGCTGTGAGATGTTACATATTCTGGCGAAGCAGCTAATGTCTATGATGGCCTACCTCTTCTGGCAATCTCCTCAAGAAAGATATAAGTTCTGCAGGATGGTCTTCTCCATCTCCCCCTGCTCGGACTTTTCCAGGAGTGGCATCTAGAACCCATACCTAATATCGGGACACTCATGACTTGATTCTAAGACAATAAAACTAAGTAATCTCTCTGTAATATAAGAAACTCACTCTGATTGGCCTTGCAAGAGGCTTGGCAGCCTGGTCAACCATGCTTAGAACAACTACATCCACAAATTGAAAACAGGATAAGCAATCAAATGGGAAGAAATTTGTTTCAAATGTGAAAAAATCTCCCGCTTGTTTCTTTCATATTAGAAAGTGAAAACGAAATTACCTTTTCCTCCAAAGCTGTGGCCAATTAAGACCCGGGGTGTTATCCTAAGATGTGCTACCTGCTCCAGCCGAAACAGGAAGGAAGGAAATAGCAGTTAGTTTCATGCTGAGAGGGCAAATCTAGTGTTTAATAGCGATTGTGATATGGCCAGATTTCATAGAAACAGCAGTAGAAATGCACAGATATATTAAGAATAGAATCTGGTGACGGTCAAGAATTATTCACCAGCTTTAAGACATCTGATGCAGTTGATGCAACAGAATGCACTCCCCTCCTCTTGACTGATGCAGAATCACCATGGCATCGCAAGTCTACCAAAAGAAACTACATGACCACAAATGCCAACAACTAAATCAGCACCAGATATCAGGTTCATGACCTATCAAAAAGTTAACATCGAAGCATTTTGCATTTTGGATCATATACATTACCTGCCACATTGGAAACTCTTGAGCAAGCCGTCTAGCAAAAGTACCTGTAATACATGGGCAAACAGGAAGTGTCATTGCAAACAAGACACTAAGTTGCAAACTTTACCATTCTTATGGGAAATGCCAATCAAAAGACGCAATGCGAGTACGTGACCATATGCATTAAAGTGAAAACATTCAAATCAAATCATCACAAAGACAAAGACTTTCCTATTTCCCTTACCCCAATTCTTCCGGCTACCCAGAATCCCATGAAGAAGTACAGCTGTCGGTGGATCAGCTACTGATTTGTCCCTCGATGAGCTCCATTCTACCTGCCCACCATCACCAAAACCCCACATATGAGCAAGTTTGTACCTCTGAGCCAAAACCAATACGCTTTGGCTGTGCATCCGATCTATGAACACACATTGACAAGCAACGACGGGCAGCTTCCTAATGGCAGTCTTACATCTATAGCTAAACTAACTATTGAGATTCATAAGAGAGCTGGAAAAATAGCAGGAAGCTGAGTACATGAAACTCACAAGTGGTCCTTGGACAAGTTCATACGCCTGCAAACACAAAGGGGTAACTAACACACCGTCAGCTCTAACTTGCTTGCCGTTCCTAATTTTGATTTAGCAGAAGAAATTCCATTTTACCAAGACTCCAGGCGGCTGCTCAGCCATTCTAGTCCCCCGAGCGAGCCTCGGCTCATCCACCAATGCCATTCTCACAGTTCGATCTTTCACCATTCGGCTTGAACTACAGAGTGACAATCTGGAAATTCTGAATGCTTCATTCTACAATCGAACCGTACAACAAAACGAAGCGTCTTTCAATCAACTCGGTGAACATTGCAGAAAACTGCAACGAAAAATCACAATCCAGCAGAACAAGCTTACCTGAGCCGCCGGCAACGAAATTGGAGATGCGTAAGCTCGCCAATCCAGACGAGGACTCCTCCCGGCGGGAGTCGTCGAGATTCCACCTCGACCGCAGGGTGTGAAACTGGAAATCGCCGACGACATTTTCTTGCCCCGGGCAAGAGATCATGCACGGCGGCGGCGGCGTAGAGTGTAGCAATCGAGAGAACAATGCGGCAACTGTTTGCGGTCCAGATTTCAGAGGCGGGGCGAAGGTTTTTAGGGCAATGGAAGCTGGAAACAGGAAAGTGTGTGATACAGAGGAAGAGAGAGAGAGAGAGAGAGAGAGGAGGCGGAGACAACGAAGCAAGCGCGCGGGTTTGTTGCCCCACTTTCCAACGCCTTCAACTGTGCGAGGGAAAAAGGTGGTCAATTACATTATAGGCCACTGATCTATGCTTGTAGTTTCGTTCAGGTTACTAAACTATTTTTAGTTTCGTTTACATCACTAAATTTCTATAACCTCTAGAGTCTAGTCTCAATTCGTTGATTGACTTTTGGTTCGATTTGGTACCAACTGTGCGAGGGAAAGATGGTAAATTTCACATTAAGTCACTAATCTCTGCATGTAGTTTCGCAAAGGTTACTTAACTATTTGTAGTTTAGTTCACATCACCAGACTGGACTTCCGTGACTTATTAGTCTCAATTCGTCTGATGGGTTTGTTGCTCGATCCGATTACTAAGCCATAAATTGAAAGTTTATATTTGTTCGAAAATGATCCCATGTGCATCAATGACCATGTTGTCGAGTTAAATACAACGTATAAGATTATCCGAATTCAAACGTGAAACTTCATTCTCTCTCAAAACAAGGGAGGATTGGTGGAATTGAAGGTAAGTTAAGAAGCATTAGTTAACTTAATTACATCAATGGCATCTCGAAATATCAGTTATTCTTAAGTAACTCAGGTTTTTCTTCACCGAATCTATATTCAAGCATCATTGATGATTATCGTGAGTTGATAGAAATACGCTAGTCTTTGATACCAATAGCGCTCAAATGGTTTTAAGAGGTCGAAGATGGATCTTATATCGATCTTCTATTCTCTTACATAACCATACATAAACATCTTGGAACATATTCACATTACAAAATGAAAATCTACCCCAGGCTATAACATTGATACACCATCACCATGCATCCTCAACTACCTTTATTTTTTGGCTATTGCTTTTCCTAATTCAGTTATCCACGATAAGGATGCTGATCTTTTCCCATTTCTCTCTTCCAAATTTACATCCTACATACAGAAAAAGGATTTATGTATAGTCGTATAATTAACTATCCAATGGAACCTCTCAACACGAATGATACAGCTGTGGAGAGGTCATTGTGGAAGTCTGTCTGCTAGCTGTGGAAACTGCTGCAGCAACCAAGTCACTCCCCTGATAGCTGTCTGTGATCAAATTGTGTTAACAAACAACAAACTATCAGACACCAATTTGAACATACAATTTCTCGATTTATGCGTGTCAAGTCAACCTTTCGTACGTAAAAACTACGATTCACTACATCTACGTACCAATGCTGCCTCTCCGGGCTTCAGAGCAGGCTCCACGCTATCCCTCGCGTAACTGTTCATCCACAAATTTGCATATTTTATTATAAGCCAACCAAGCAGTGATCGGAAGAAAAAAAAAAGGGTGAAAACTGTTACTGTGTCTCCTACATTATCTGTCGCTGGCCATTGTTAACCTCCAGACGGTAAAAGCTGCAGCCTTTACTGAACGGGAAAGGCTTCCCCTTCCATTCTGGGAAGATGCAGTTAAAAAAGGATCATTGGTTCCATAGCATTCATACAGTATTCATACATTGGATGAAGAAAGATCTACAGTTTACCCAGATGCCAGGTAACTCCAACGGCTAAAGAATCATCGGCCGAGATATCGTCAATGGCGAACTTGAGATCCCCGCTGATCGAGTCGACGAACTTGTTGAAGAACTCCATGATCGCCTGCAAAAATGGTAGATTCCAATTGGTCCTTGTTTGTTCAAACACTAATAGTATAGGGACTAAGAAATGGCATTCTATTCATTTTCCATTGGGCACGTGACTGGCGCGTGCGAGAGTCCAGCTGGAAGGATAACACTTTACCTTACGGCCAACGAAGGGATTGGGGAAGATAAGGTCCTCGTAGACGCACTTCTCGGCGATGAGCCCCTCGACGGAATCCAGATCCCGGCGGTTGATTCCGTCGTAGAATCTCCTCACCACGTCGGCTCCCGAAGGAATCGCTGCCGACGGAGCATCTTCTTCGATTTGCGGCGAGGCAGGCGTGACGGCGGCGGCAGCAATAACAACTCGATTCACCGGCGACGTAACCGCGAGCCGATTCTGCGACAAGGCCTTCGGGAACGTTCCATTCCGATCTACGAGTGAATTCCGGCGAGGGAGCGGCGGAAGAGCAGCAGCTTGAGTTCTGTGAAAGAAGCGGGATGGAAGAAGCGACGAGGATGGTGACGGTGTTACAGTGGACCTCATGGGGTAAAGTGATCGGCAGCCACCGCCGGGTCGATTCTCTCCGGCGGGAGATGCTCAAATTAGCTGATTGGAGAGAGAGAAATTTTCTGTGTTATTTTCCCAACTGAATCCGTACGTGTATATATAGCCACGCACATTTACCGATCAGTACTTAATGTTTCCAGAGTCACTAATCAGTATAATTAATATTTGCATTCCCAAAAAACATTCAAATTTTCTATGATGGATAACCTTCGAAATCGATGTAGAATTGCATTCCAAAAAAAGACCAAAATCAGTAATGGATAGTCTTCAAATTCGATGAATAATAGCATTCCAAAAAACCGGCATAAATATGTGATAGATAGGATTCAAAATCTATGAATAATAGCACTCCAAAAAAAGGGCTAAAATTTGTGATGGATAACTTTCAAAATTGATTAATAATTGCATTCAAAATACCGGCCAAAATCTGTGGTGGTGGATAGCCTTCAAAATCCACGAATGATTGTATTCTGCAAAACCAGTCAAAATATGTGATGGATAGCCTTCAAAATTGATGAATTAATGCATTCAAAATATCGGCCAAAATCCGTGATGGATAGCCTTCAAAATCCACGAATGATTGTATTCTGAAAAAGCAGTCAAAATATGTGACAGATAACCTTCAAAATTGATGAATAAATGCATTCAAAAATATCGGCCAAAATCTGTGATGGATAGCCTTCAAAATCCACGAATGATTGTATACTGAAAAACCAGTCAAAATATGTGATGGATAGCCTTCAAAATCGATGAAAAAATGCATTAAAAAATATCGGTCAAAATCTGTGATAGATAGCCTTCAAAATCCACGAATGATTGTATTATGAAAAAACAATCAAAATATGTGATGGATAGCCTTCAAAATTGATGAATAAATGCATTCAAAAATATCAGCCAAAATCTGTGATGGACAGCCTTCAAAATCCACGAATGATTGTATTATGAAAAATCAGTTAAAATATGTGACGGATAGCCTTCAAAATCGATGAATAAATGCATTCAAAAATATCGGCCAAAATCTATGATGGATAGCCTTCAAAATCCACGAATGATTGTATATTGAAAAACTAGTCAAAATATGTGATGGATAGCCTTCAAAATCGATGAAAAATGCACTAAAAAATATTGGTCAAAATATGTGATGGATAGCCTTCAAAATCCACGAATGGTTGTATTATGAAAAACCAATCAAAATATGTGATGGATAGCCTTCAAAATCGATGAATAAATGCATTCAAAAATATCAGCCAAAATCTGTGATGGATAGCCTTCAAAATCCACGAATGATTGTATTATGAAAAAACCCAGTCAAAATATGTGATGGGTAGCCTTCAAAATCGATGAATAAATGCTTTAAAAAATATAAGCCAAAATCTTTTATGGATAGCCTTCAAAAACGACGAATAATAGCATTTCAAAAAACCAGTCAAAATATGTGATGCAAGCCTTCAAAATTGATGAATAAATGCATTCAAAAATATCGGCCAAAATATGTGATGGATAGCCTTCAAAATCTAAGAATGATTGTATTATGAAACACCAGTCAAAATATGCAATGGATAGCCTTCAAAATCCACGAATGATTGTATTATGAAAAAAACCAATCAAAATATGTGATGGGTAGCCTTCAAAATCGATGAATAAATGCATTAAAAAAATATAAGCCAAAATCTTTTATGGATAGCTTTCAAAAACGACGAATAATAGCATTTCAAAAAACCAGTCAAAATATGTGATGCAAGCCTTCAAAATTGATGAATAAATGCATTCAAAAATATCGTCCAAAATCTGTGATGGATAGCCTTCAAAATCTAAGAATGATTGTATTATGAAACACCAGTCAAAATATGCGATGGATAGCCTTCAAAATTGATGAATAAATGCATTCAAAAATATCAGCCAAAATCTGTGATGGATTGCCTTCAAAATTGATGAATAAATGCATTCAAAAATACCAGCCAAAAGCTGTGATGGATAGCCTTCAAAGTGGACGAATAATAGCATTCCAAAAACCGGACAAAATCTCTAATGGATAGCCTTCAAAATCGATGAATAATAACATTCTAAAAAACCAAACAAAATATGTGATGGATGGCCTTCAAAATTGATGAATAATTCCCTTCCAAAAAACTATCCAAAATCTGTGATGGATAGCCCGCAAAATAGATGAATAATTGCATTGCAAAAAGAAGACATGAATATCTGGTGGATAGCCTGCAAAATCGATGAATAATAGCATTAAAAAAACAGTCAAAATCTGTGATGATAGCCTTCAAAATCGACGAATAATTGCATTGATAATATTGAACGAAATCTATGATGGATAACCTTCAAAATCGATACAAAAATTACATTAAAAAATTCTACCAATATTTATGATGCATAACCTTCAAAATCGACAAATAATTACATTCCAAAAAACCTTTCAAAATCTGTAATGGATATCCTTCCAAATAGATGAATAATAGCAGTCCAAAAAAACAGCTAAAATTTGTGATGGATTGCTTTCAAAATCAACTTATAATTGCATTAAAAATATGGGCATAAATATGTGTTGGATAGCATTCAAAATCGAAGAATAATAGCATTCAAAAAAACCGTCCAAAATCTGTGATGGATAGCCTTCGAAATCGATGAATAATTGCATTCCAAAAAATCGGCAAAAATCTATGATGGATAGCCTTCAAAATCGATGAATAATGGCATTACAAAATACCGGCCAAAATCAGTGATGGATTCCCTCAAAATCAATAAATAATTGAATTCTCAAAAAACAACCAAAATCTTTGATTGATAGCTTTCAAAATCGATGAAAATTTGCATTCCAAAAAACCGACCAAAATCTGTAACAGATAGACTTCAAAATCAATGAATAATAGCATTCCAAGAAATGATGGATAACATTTAAAGTCCATGAATAATTGCATTAAAAAATATGGGCGAAAATCTGAAATGAATAGCCTTCAAAATTGATGAAGAATTTAATTCCAAAAAACTAGCCAAATTTTGTGATGGTTAGCTTTCAAAATCAATGAATAAAAGCATTAGAAAAAACAGGTCAAATCTGTGATTAGCCTTCAAAACTGATAAGTAATATTGTTAAAAAAATCAGCAATAATATGAGTTATATAGCCTTCAAAATCGATGAAGAATAGAATTCCAAAACACTGCTAAAATTTGCGATGGATAACCTTGAAAATCAATGAATAATTACATTAAAAATACCGGCCAAAATCTGTGATGTATAATCTTCAAAATCGATGAATAACAACATTAGAAAAAACGGTCAAATGTGTGATTGGATAGCCTTTAAAATCACTAAATAATAGCATTAAAAAAAACAAGCCAAAATATGAGATGGTGTCCTTCAAATTCGATAAATAATTGCATTCCGAAAAATCGGCTAAAATTTGTGATGATTAGCCTTCAAAATATATGAATAATTGCAGTAAAAAATATCAGCTTAAATCTATGATGGACAGCCTTCAAAATCATTAAATTAATAACATTAAAAAATATTGGCAAATTTTTTTGATAAATAGCTTTCAAAATCGATGAATAATATTATACTAGAAAACTGGCCAAAATCTGTAGCTGATAGGCTTCAAACGATGGATCTTATATCGATCTTCTATTCTCTTAGATTCTCTTACTTAAAGATACATAAACATCTTGGAACATATTCACATTACAAAATCAACCCCAGCCCCAGGCTACAACATTAACAATCTGACACACAAATGACACAATGCATCCTCAACTACCTTTATTTTCACTATTACTTCTCCCAATTCAAATCGTATATCCACGATAAGGATGCTATATAATACCCATCAAAGGAACCTCTCACAAACAAGAATGATACGGCTGCGGAGAGGTCATTGTGGAAGCCGATCTGCCAGCTGCGGAAACTGCTGCAGCAACCAGCTCACTCCCCTCATAGCCGTCTGTGATCAAATTTGGTTACCAAAAAACAAACAATCAGACAGCAATTTCAACGTACGATTTCTCGATTTATGCGTGTCAACCTTTCGCGTTACGTAACGCAAAATACGAATCACTATATCTACTACGTACCAACACTGCCTCTCCAGGCTTCAGAGCAGGCTCCACACTATCCCTTGCGTAACTGTTCATCCACAAATTTGCAGGTTTTATAAGTCAACAATGAGAAAGTGATCGGAAAAAGGGCGAAAACTGTTACTGTGTCTCCTACATTATCTGTCGCTGGCCATTGTTAACCTCCAGGCGGTAAAAGCAGCAGCCTTTGCTGAACGGGAAAGGCTTCCCCTTCCATTCTGAGAAGTTACAGCACAAAAAAAAAAAATCATTGGTTCCATAGCATTCATACAAACACAGTATTCATACATTGGATGAAGAAAGATATACAGTTTACCCAGGTGCCAGGTGACTCCAACGGCCAAGGAATCATCAGCCGAGATATCGTCAATGGCGAACTGGAAATCCCCGCTGATCGAGTCGACGGACTTGTTGAAGAATTCCATGATCGCCTGCAAAAATTGTCCACTCCATTGGTCCTTGTTTGCTCAAACAACATAGTACAGGGACTAAGAAATGGCATTATATTCATTTCCATTGGCCACGTGACTGGAAGTACTTTACCTTACGGCCAACGAAGGGATTGGGGAAGATAAGGTCCTCGTAGACGCACTTCTCGGCGATGAGCCCCTCGACGGAATCCAGATCCCGGCGGTTGATTCCGTCGTAGAATCTCCTCACCACGTCGGCTCCCGAAGGAATCGCTGCCGACGGAGCATCTTCTAGGATTTGCGGCGAGGCAGGCGTGACGGCGGCGGCTGCAATAACAACTCGATTCACCGGCGACGTAACCGCGAGCCGATTCTGCGACGAGCCCTTCCGGACCGTTCCATTCCGATCAGCGAGTGCATTCCGGCGAGGGAATGGCGGAAGGGCAGCCGCGTGAGTTCTGTGAAAGAAGTGGGATGGAAGGAGGGACGAGGGTGGCAATGTTGATACAGTGGACCTCATGGAGGAAAGTGATAGGTACGTAGCCACCGCCTCGTCGATTCTCTCCGGCGGGAGATGCTGAAATTAGCTGATTGGACAGTGAGAGAAATTATGTTTTGTTTCCCCAACTGAAACCGAATACGTGGTTTATATAGTCATTGCACATTTACAGATCAGTACTCGATGTTTCTAAAGTCACTAATCAGTACAGTTATTTGCAAGGAGGTACGTTGAGACACACGGAAAATACAAAAATTTCCAAGAAGTTCTTAAAACCATCTATTCCACAACAATGGACTGGAAAACCATGCAGAGCCTCTACAATCTTACATCAATTCTCAGCATGTTTCATATTCTTAGTTTCCACGTAACAAGATTTACTTTCCTTGATTTCAAGGAGACTCGGGAATTAGGTTGATTGCATTACTGATGCTACAACTAACGAGAATTCGCGTAACGATTGGATTCGTGTCATTCATGACATTGATCTCGTTTCTCCCTTTCTTGTATAACAGGCTCAAGCTATACTTCAACTGCCTAATGAATGGACTGAGTTGCATGTTTAAAGGAAAAATTATTCATTCATCAAGCAACCAAATCATAATCCACACTATCGATTCGTCATCTATGCTCGTCATCAATTCAACATTCAGTATGTTGAATGTAACCATGTATGAGCTCTTGTGAACAACCAACAATTAGTTAATACAAATAGAAAATCATTCATAAAAAAAGGTAACTAAGGGTAACCTTATGAATATGTGGTTTGTATGCATTAAAGCATTCACACCCCTAGTCTAAAAATGCATCAAGTTCTGTTGCAAAGATAGATACGTACCTTGCCATCTCTTTCTCTCTGTATGAAAAATCGAACTGGCTGTGTACTTAATATAGTAGAGAGACCCCGCATCTTTTGATTTTCAACTTCTTCTTCCATGGCTTGGCATCTCCTCCCTGAGGGTAGAAACGGAATGAAACAGTGTGGCCAGCATATTTCACATACCATGCTTCTCCTTCTCCTACACTGCCCATGGTCTCGCCTGATGTGAACCATAGCAATACATTGTCTGACGACTTCGACAAGTACTGAGGAACAGAACAGCTCCAAAAGGCAACAGATACTGTACCAATGACGCAATCACATATTATACTCCAAGCATTTGAAGATGAACACACCACACCAAATGCAATTCCTCTGATTAGTTGCTTGCTGCTAGTGCGGTTAGCAGGAGGCAATTGCACCGTCAAACATGAATTATCCTTATCCTTCATGCTTTTGTAGGCAAACCATTCGGGAATCTTATTCCCTAAATATTGAAGCTCATACAGCTGTTATCAATAAAAAAGAAAAGGTTTGACTTTCTGTTCAATCACACTAATAATATAATATATGATAAAGATGAAAACACCAAGATAGCAGTAGGGTGGTATTTATGTACCTTATAACGCTCAAATGATGGTGCATATATCAGGTAATTTGCCACAATTTCATCAGGAATTGTCATGTCTAATTTGAGGCAATTGTACAACAAGAGGCGCCTCCAACTCAGCTTGGTGGCATTGCTTGGTAGAGCCTGTAAGGACTTGCAGCCACCAACATCCAACTCTAAGAGACTTTGTGGAAGTTCCGGCAAAGATACAATACTTCCACACCCCCTCAACCACAACTTGTTTAGCTTTGGTAGTTTGTGGATATTGCTCGGGATAGACTCAAGGCTTTTGCAGTCGATCAGTTCTATTGACTGGAGTCGGTCCAATTCGTGGATAGAGGAAGGTAACGACTTAATGCCAGTGTTTGACAAACTGAGAAACTGTAGATTTACTAAATTGTTGATGCTGGATGGGAGGCTTTTGAGACGTTCACACTGATGTATCCAAAAACAGGATAAGGAATTCACGGGCTCTGAGATCTCTGGCAGACTATCAAGAAGTGGGCTGCTACTAATAAAGAGATCAAAAGAGACCATGTTCCATATATACTTCGGCAGGCTCTTGAGTTGTGAGTTACTGAGCAAATTCAGCGAAGCAAATTTTGGCAGTAACTTGGAAGAAGCCTGATGATGACCATAAGAATTCATCTCTTTCATTGTTGTATGCGACAGATTAAACACATTCAAGCTTGCTGAAACTGCGGGGAAGTTGGTAATGATTTTGCCATAGAGACTTAGGCTGCCACCTTCATTGACACTGTAAATCGCGCTAGGTAACTCCCTGACCGGTGTCCCACTTAAATTCAATTCCATCAACTCTCCTGAATTAATCTCCGGACAGTGCCTGACCTTTGGACAATCGTTTATCTTAACATGCTTGAGGACCTTTGAGTTGAGCTTTGATGGAAGACGCCTGATGTTCACACAACGTCCAAGGTCAAGCGTTATCAGCTTGTCCAGATATTGAACATGAGAGGGTACTTCAACTAGGCTTGTACAATCCTGAAGTAGGAGTTCTTCAAGTTGTAAAGCGAACGAGAGATCTGGGATAACAGTAAGATTGGAGCAAAAGGAGAGATCGAGCACCATCAGATTCACTAGCTTTGGCTGCAAAAATAAAGAAGAATTAACTGAAACAACAACCAAATAATGATCAAAACACCTACGTGAAGCCTTTAATCAGGGTAGTTTTTGCCTCGTCCGGT
Organism: Linum trigynum; assembly: GCA_964030455.1. NCBI lineage: Eukaryota > Viridiplantae > Streptophyta > Magnoliopsida > Malpighiales > Linaceae > Linum > Linum trigynum. Next base: position 817,437 of record OZ034822.1, on the reverse strand, counting down.
TAGCCGGAAATTTTACAAAACTTCATTTTAGAGTTACATTTTCACCCTTTCAAATAACTAATGAACTAAATTCTTCAACCATACAATCACCTCTTAAACAACAAAATCTCAAACAAAATTAATATTCAACTTCAATCTTTTTAATTCCCAACTCAAACCCATTAATCATTGAAAAATATACTCTATAGACCATGTACTCTTAACACAAAAAACCAGAACCTGTGCCTAGCAGCCTAAACTCTAAATTCCAAAGCACTTCAACTAAGCTGAAATGAGAAGTGGTAATTCATTTTTAATTTATTAGTTGATACGATTATCTATGAAATTAACTATCTTCCATTGAATGTGATTCAACTGCTAAACATTTTCATCATAAAATATTTACCTAAACATTGATATTAAAGCAGCCAATGTCTACCCACACATTGTAGTCTCTCAACCTGATGAATCCTACATATCTAGTTAGTGCAGGAGGTCCCAAACCATTTAGCTAAAGGGAAGAATAAGGGTGAATGACAGAATGTTAATAAGAGATAATAACTAATACTGAAAATGAAAATTACTTATTGATCAAATTTTACTTTTTTTATTGAAAAAAATTACTTACTTGATCAAATCCTTCCCAACATTTTTTAATTGGGCTCCATCGTAAAATAAGATGGACGAGATGGCGGGGATAAAATCCTGAAGGTAGTGACTTGGAAGGGTACTCATCCCATTGTAGCCATCTCAACCCGTTAGGAAGAAAGTCAAGCCCACCATATGGCAATTTTATTTTCTTCTTCCCAATTGGATAGAGACAAGTAATACAGAATTTGAGAAACGTGAGAGAATCCATCCCTTCAAAGGCATTTGCTTCCAGATGCATCTCTTTTGCATTATGAAGATCCAAACTGATACCTTCAACTGTTCTCAGTCCCTCCAATGCACAATTGCCTTTCGGAACCATCGTCTTTATGCCTTTGAAGAAGGATGTCATTAAAAATGTAGTCCAACTCTCAACCTTTGTAGTTGCCAATAATTTGTGAACATCATCAGGGTCTATCAGCCTAGTGCATTTGCCAATGCTCATCGCCATTTCCTTGAGCAGATCATGCACCTCAATCTTCTCTCCATCCTCGTAAGAGATACAAAGCAAGAGGGACATATCAATTAGGTCCTTCACCTTAGCACGAGCGGATGAATACAAGGTTTCCAAATATCCAACCAGTCTGGATCTTGATATACCATGAAGAAAATAAGCAACATCCAAGAACAGTCGCTTCTCATCAGCTCTCATTTTATCGTAGCTTCTCCTAAGGACATCACCAATTTCCGGATTTTGAATCAGGCTAAATCCGCCTAAGAAACTCTCCCAGTAATCTTTGTCCTCACGAAACAAAATACCGCCCAAAACTCTAAGCGCCAAGGGGTTACCCTGGCAGTACGATGTAGCCCGGCGTGAAATATCCATCCAATTATCTGGGGGGCAATGGGTTCTGAATGCACGCAAGCTGAATAGTTGAATAGTTTCGCTGTCATTCAAACAAGCAACTGTGTATATGTTTGCCATTGCATTATGGAGCACTTTCTTATTTCTAGTTGTCACGATGATTATGCTCCCTGGGGCGAAGATTTTGGTGAGATTGAAGACATCACCTAAAAGCAATTGCTCTAGTTGGTGAAGAGTATCCACATCGTCAAGAACAATGAACACCTTCGAGCGAGAAAGGCGTGCTCTTCGATAATGCATATCTAAATCTTCATGACTTATATTACTCTCGGACAAAATTTTTGAATAGAGCTCATGCACTATTCCCTCAACCCCCTGCTGCCTTTCACAAATTTGGTTGATGTTCCGGATGAAAAGATGTTTGATGTCTTTCTTGGATGAAACTATCCTTCCATAGCAAGCTTTTGCCAGGGTTGTTTTCCCTACACCACCCATTCCCCACAACCCAATGATGCGAATACCATCTGGTTCATCCATGGCTAACAATCGCTCGACCTCCAAAATGCGTGAACCCATACCAACCAAGTTTTCGGACTTGATGCTTGGTGACATGTCTATTAGTTGCTTCTGAACATCTTCCACAATCTCCGTAATCAGTTCAGATTCAATCCTAGGAGGCAAGACAGAGAGGAAATAAAGCCCAGATGAAAAGAAATATCAGTTATGACAATAAAAGCACAATATGAAACGGGAAGTATCCTTAGGGTGTTGACTTAGTGTACTGATTCAGTTAAAAGTTGAACAAAATTCATAAGAACTAACAGACCATTTTATGATAAACTATCGCCTACATATAAACCCATTAAACGAAAATTAAATAAGGAATGTTAATCATTTCAGGTAGAATAAGGATCTTAGTAATAGATGAGGGAGAAGGAGTTCTCACGGGATCGCCATGGAGGTATGTCCAGCACAATTAGCCACCGCTTTTAGAGCATCTCTCCATCTCTTGTTGTCCACCGAGCTCGCTTTAAGCTCGTCATCAATGATAGCAGAGTAACAGCCAGAGTCCCCTGCCACGTCAGACCAACAAACCTTGTAGAATACCGGCAGTGCTCGATGCCCGAATTTCGCCATGCTTTGGACAACCGTGGCCACCTCGTCCAAGCACCAGGGTGAATCCGCAAATTTTTCTGAAAAAATCACGATCGAAAGTGCAGATCGTTGGAGGACGGACAGGAGCTCGTCGATGGACTCTGTCTTCCGGAGCATGGTGTCGATGAAGGCCTTGATTTTATTGTCAGAGAGAGCAGCCATGAGGTGGCTTGTAAAACCATGGCGGGTGTCGCCGCCTCTGAAGCACAAGAAAACATCATAGTCCCATTCGCCAGTATACATGATACTATGAGACGAAACATCCATTAAAGCTGATGAAGAGGAGGAGGCCATTACAATATGGGGATCTTGATATGTTCTTCTTTCTGATCAGTTTGGCCAAGGGACAATATTATAATCACAATTCACAACTAATAGTGTGTGTTGACTTGTTGGGTCATCTTTCCAGTAGAATTAACAGTTAAAGGTATGTGGACAGTTTACTGTATACATGCGCCACCTATACAAAATGCTTCGAAATTTCTTGGTGTCATTAAATAGCATTCAACGATATAACCCAAAAAGTCTTTAAGGAAAGAGGAAAGAAATTGCCAAGATTATGATGGGAGGTGGGGGCATTTCATACATGCTTTATTGGTTTAGGGAATGATGGGAAGGAGAAGGAAACTTCTGTCCACCGAGATATGCAATTTGAGATTTATCTCTATACATCTAAATCATTGGATTTTTATAAGAGATTACCCTACCCTGTTACCCACGACAGAGAAGCATTCTCATAAAAGAGAGCCAAACTTATTAATCATATTAAAGTGCTGTATCTGTAATAATAGCATTAATGTACCTGAGGAGGCAGAGATATCAAAGTGTAGTAGCTACTTTCAACTCCACTACCCTTCCTTGCTTGGTATTGCTCGCGACCACTTGCATAAACTTACATCCATAAACTCAAAAGTTTGGAGCGAGTTCTGGCAAAGATTGAACCTTCCTCAACTCCCATCAATACCTCTCAACATATTTTTTGTCCTTACGAACCCCATGCCACCTCCTGACACTTTTATGGATAATAGGCTTCTGTGGCAGTATAGTACAGCCTTCATAGCAAGTTCAGGCTAGAGTAGTCTTTTTCCTACACCTCCCATCCGCCAAAGCCCAATGTCGCTTGTATCAAATCATTTGTCTACGGCTAACAGTTGCTCAACCTTCAAACCAAAACCAAATTGTCTGATTCCACCTATGATGGCATCTTTAATAAGTCTTACCAAAACGGAGGCTACCTCAAATCATTTGTCTACGGCTAACAGTTGCTCAACCTTCAAACCAAAACCAAATTGTCTGATTCCACCCATGATGGCATCTTTAATAAGTCTTACCAAAACGGAGCCTACCACCACACACCATAGCAAGGTAGTCAACTCTATCCACTACATTATTTTTGGCGAGGGTGACAAAGGTTTGCTATTTATTATTAAGTTCTACTTAAAGGATTCGAGTCTGAGACCTCCATGTTGAAACCAGCAGTAGTACCAATAGAGCAAGCCCTGTTCGCCTATCCGCTAGGCTGTGAAAGATGACATGACATAGCCAAAGTGTCACGAGAAAAGAATTTTATAAATTCCAAAGATGGAAGAGGCAACCCAAGTTGGAGCAAGCGCTGCACAGCGTAGCAATAATTCTAAGAATGATACTGACAACAGTCTTTCCAAAAAGTGAAAAGCAGAGAGACCATGGAAATACTGGGACAACAACGCAAATAGCAGCACGCTAGGATGAACAACATTCATAATCACAAAAGCAAAAACAAGATACCCAGTGTTTCTTCCAGAAGACCAAGATATGTACCTTGCCATCTGTTTCTTCTTTGAACGGAAGTTAATCATCAAACTGTTTGTACTCAGTACAGTGGGGAGACCCCATATCTTTTTATTGTCAAGTTCTTCGTCTGCTTTTCACCTTCCGTATATCTTAAATCAGGGCTGAAGCGGAGCAAAACAGTCTGGCTAGCATATTTTACAAACCATGCTTCTGTTTCCCCTTCTTTGCTTTGCTTGATCTTGTCGAACCATAACAATACTTGATCTGATGATTTTGTGACATCCCTTGTATTAGCAGAGAAAGAATAAGAGCTCCAAGAAGCCATGGTGATGGTGCCAAAGTCGCATTCACATTTCATAATCGGCCAAAAATCAAAGGCATCCGAAGACCACACCACGCCAAATGCAATTCCTTTGATTGGTTGCTTACTGCCAGTGCAGTTTGCAGGGGGCAATTGCACAGTCAAACATGAATTATCCTTATCGGTCACATTTTTGTACTCAAACCACTCTGGAATATCACTCCCCGAATATGCAAGCTCATTCTGGATCTCACAACAGAGAAAGCGGCCACATAAACAGAAAAAAGGTTTAATATTTTGTGCAATGGCTAATAATATAATCATAATGAAATTACTAACGCCAACACAATGTTTACGGTGTATTTATGTACCTTGGAATGCCGAGACAATATTGCATGGACCAGGTAGTTTGCCATTATTTCATCAGGAAGTATCCTGTCTATTTGTGGGCAATCATAAAACCTGAGACACTTCCAACTCAGCTTAGTGATGTTGCTTGGTAGAGCTTGTAACAACCTGCAACCACTGACATCCAAAATAGAGAGATTTGGTGGAAGTTCAGGCAAATATTGAATACTTGAACATCCCCTCAACAGCAACTCGAGTAGCTTGGGTAGGTTATGGAAATTGCTGGGGATAGACTCGAGGCTTTTGCAATTGCTCAAATCTAAGTGACAGAGTCGTTCCAATTCTTCGATGCTGGAAGGCAAAGACTTAATGCCAGTGTTTCCCAAACGGAGATCAGATAGAGATACTAAATTGTTGATGCTTAATGGGAGACATTTGAGACTTTCACACTCAGTTATATAAAGTAATTTTAAACCATTCACAGGCTCTGATATCTCTGGCAAACTCTCAAGAAGTGGGCTGCCCATAACAGTGAGAGAAGAAGCGGCCATGCTCCATATGCTCTTTGGCAGGCTCTTGAGTTGCGAGTTACCACACAACCTCAAGTTAGAAATTTTCGGCGGTAACTCAAAAGAAGCCTGATGATCATAAGAATTTATCTCTTTCATTGCAGTATGGCACAGCCAAAACATGTCCAAGCTAGCTGAAATTGCTGGGAAGTTGGTGAAGATTTCACCATAGAGATGTAGACTGCCACCCTCCTTGACATGGTATATTGCGTTTGGCAGCTCACTGACAGGTGTCCCATTTAAATCTAATTCCATCAAATCTCCTGAATTAATCTCCGGACAGAACTTGACCTTGGGACAATCATGCATCCGAACGAACTTGAGGAACTTCGAGTTGAGTTTTGACGGAAGACGCTCAAGGTTCAAACAATATCCAAGGTCAAGTATTATCAGCTTCTCTAGACATTGAACATGAGAGGGTAGTTCAACTAGGCTTCTGCATTCAGGAAGTAGGAGTTCCTCAAGTTTTGAAGACTCTGAGAGATCTGGAATAGCAGTAAGATTGAAACAACTGGAGAGGTCGAGCACCACCAGATTCACCAGCTTTGGCTGCCAAATAAACAGAGTATAAAGTTAATTGATCCATTTTCGAAACTGTAAGCTTACGGTCAGAGTGTAGAAATGTATAATGTATAAAAAATCATCGTGAATACTTAAAATTACTTACTTGGTCAAAATTTTCCCAACAATTTTCAATTGGACTCCAGCGTATAATAAGATGGACGAGATATTGGGGATAAATCCCTGAAGGTAGTGATTTGGAAGGGTATTCATCCCATTGCAGCCATCTCAACCTGTCAGGAAGAGAGTCAATGCCACCTGATGGCAAATGGATAATCTTCTTCGTCGGTTGATAGTGGTAGATATACTTCAACAATCTCCAGAATTTAAGAAATGTAAGAGAATCCATCCCTTGAAAGGCATTGGCTTCTAGATGCATCTCTTTGGCTTTAGAAAGATTCAAATTAATACCTTCAGTTGTTATAAGTCCCTCCAGTGCACATTTGCCTTTACGATCCATGTCTATAACTTTTCTCCTTTTCCTTCTCGGTGGAACCATCATCTCTATGCCTCTGAAGAAAAGCTCTCTATATAATGTTCCCCAACTTTCCACCTTTGTAGTTGTCAACAATTTGTAAATATCATCAGGGTCCACCAACCTGCTGCGTTTGCCGAGCTTTGGTTCCTCGTTCACAATGTCCAAAGCCATTGTCTTGAGCAGATCATGTATCTCAATCTTCTCTCCATACTCACTACAACGGCAGATTAAGAGGGAGTTATCAATTAGGTCCTTCACTTTGACATGAGCAGCCGGGTACAAGACTGCCAAGTATCCTATCACTGTGGATCTTGATATTCCATGGAGGAAACAAGCAACATCCAAGAACAGTCTTTTCTCATCAGTTCCCATTTTATCATAGCTTCTCCTGAGAATATCACGAATTTGCGGGTTTTGAATCAAACTCAACCCACCTAAGAAACTCTCCCAATAATCTTTGTCCTCGCCGAACAATGTACCACCCAAAACTCGAAGTGCCAATGGGTTTCCCTTACATTTCGATGTTGCAATACGTGATAGATGCATCCAGTTATCGGGGGGGCAATATTGTCTAAATGCACGCAAGCTAAAGAGTTGAATAGATTCATCATCATTCAAACACTCAATACCATAAACCTTTGCCATTGCATTCTGAAGCACTTTTTTGTTTCTTGTTGTCACGATGATTCTGCTCCCTGTGGCAAAGAGTTTGGTGAGGTTGAAGACATCTCCTAAAAGAAATTGCTCTAATTGGCAATGAGTCTCCACAGCATCAAGAACAATGAACACCTTCAAGCGAGAAAGACGAGCTCTTCGATAATTCATATCTAAATCTTCACGACCTAGATTATTCTCGGAGAGCAATTTTGAATAGAGCTCATGCACTATTCCCTCAACCCCACGCTGCCTTTCGCAATTTTCGTTGATGTTCCAAATAAAATGATGCTTGATCTCTTCTGTTGATGAAACCATCCTTTCATAGCAAGCTTTGGCTAGCGTTGTTTTCCCAACACCACCCATTCCCCAAAGCCCAATGATGCGAGTATCATCTAATGAGTCCATAGCTAACAGTTGTTCGACCTCCCAAACACGTGAGCCCAAACCAACCAAGTTGTTAGACTTGATACTTGGTGACATGTCTGTTAGTAGCTTCATAACATCTTCTACCATCAGCTTGATCAATTTGGATTCAATTCTAAGAGTCAAAGGCCAAACCAAAAAAAAAAAAAAAAAAAAAAAATCCAAGTGAAACCATGGAAGTTATGACAGTAAGAGCACAGTAAGAAACTATCAAGAGGTTGATTTGGGTGTTGAGTAACTATATTAGATGCCTCGAATTTTTTCAAACTTCCTATGTTGGATTCGAGGTTTTGATCCATGCATCCATCTTACTTATGTTTTTAATTTGTAACGTGGACATGCTCTAACTTTTTTACAAACTTCAAATCGAATCAAACACGAGACAACTAGGATACCAGGTCCTGTAGTATTACCAATACTGTAGGATTCCTTAAATCAAAATATTTGTACAACAGAAGCTTGTAATCAACAGTATCGTAGAATTCCCATTCAAACAGTCAATTGAGCTTGTTCTTTTTATTTTTATCTTTTTGTAAAAATTGACCAACTCTAGAAGCACAGGAACTATCATGAAATAACTACCACCTATAGAAAACCAATTAATATGCAATTTAATAAGAATTTTAGTCAGTTCTAATAATTATCTTAGCAGTTGAAGGAGGAGTACTCACTGGATTGCTTGGGAGGTATGTCCAGCACAATTAGCCACTGTTTTCAAAGCACCCCTCCATCTCTTGTCGTCCTCTGGGCTAGATTTAAGCTTTTCATGGATGGTAACAGAGTAATTGCCAGAGTCCTCTGCCACGTCAGACCAACCAACCTTGTAAAATACTGGCAGCGCTCGATGCCCGAGTTTTGCCATGCTTTGGGCAATCGTTGCCACCTCGTCCAAGCACCAGGTTGAATCCGCAAAATTTTCAGAGAAAATGACAATGGAAAGCGCAGATCTTTGGAGGACTGAGAGGAGCTCGTCGATGGACTCTGTCTTCCGGAGCATGGTGTCGATGAAGACTTTAATTTTCCTGTCGGAGAGAGCAGCTAGAAGATGGCTTGTAAAACCATGCCGGGTGTCGTCGCCTCTGAAACACAAGAAAACATCGTAATCCCATTCTCCAGTATGCATGGCACTATGAGACGATGAGGCCACTAAAGCTGAGGAAGAGGAGGGAGCCATTAAACTGGGGAGATCTTGATCTACGTTCTTCTAATTAGCTTGTTAAAGGGACAGTCTTTTAACAAATGGCTAATTGTTAACAACTAAAGGCTGAGTATGGAGGTTTGACTTGTTTTTCTTTAGCTACAAGTTGCCTCGTTTTCTTTTCCCCTCTTTTTAAGTATATACTTCGAGCGCTTACTTCCTTAAAGGAAGGGGGTTGACTTCCTGGGTCATTGTTTAGTATTGAAAATTAATAACAAATCAAGAGACATGGAGGTGCAGACTTTATGGACTTTTATGCCCTGCCTCTGGGTCATTATTTATTATGTACCTGAAGGTGCAAATTCCATGAACTTTTCTTCTCTGCCCCTATTGTGAGAAGTCCCATAATTCAGAATCCAGTTTTTGAGGAGGCAAAACCTGTTTATAAGGATAAAAGAAGCAATAAGTAGGGGAAGTGTGGAAATTTCCAACAATAAGAGGAGTCTCATCAAAAAGATTTTCAAATTTCTTGTTGTCATTCAAATCTCTTGGTCAAAGTCAAACTATATTCCCAGACTTGCAGCCCCTGAACTTCACCTCTATTCAGAAGGATGCTAATGCAAATTTAAATAGCTTCGCATCTCTTACTTTAGATCAGGGTTCTGAGAAATACTGCAGAACAGTACTCTTTCCACATACCCAAAATAACTCAATACTGACTTGATTTGAGCACTAACAGCTTTCAAAATTTCTTGTCACCATTAAATTGCATCAACCATATTACCTAACTTTCCTTTTATCCTACTAGCTCTTTATTTCTAATTTTTTAATGGAGTAGCTGTACGAAAAAAGACCAATTCAAGGCCGTATCATTAGAAAGCACGGCCTGAACTAGTCAGCTATCAAACTTTATTAACAGTTTTGACAAGTTAATTTCATAATGATGGTTGCCAATCCTACTTTAGATTCAGCTTAATGGTTACGCTAATTTTAAGTTTCAGCTCATTAATTTTAAGTTGTCATGTGTATGGCTATATTCATGAACCCACAAGAAGAAACAGGAGAACCTTGCAGCATGATTTAGGTACCTGAAGATGCAGACACGTGATCTTTTTACTTTTATACTTTGCCACTGTACTGTGAAGTCAATAGCTCAGAATGCCGAAATAGAGGTGCCAAAACCTGTTAGGAAGGAGCCCCAAAAGAAAAGAAACTGTTGACAGCTAAGCTAAGAATTCCGAAAGTGCCTTCCATCTCCAATTAAGCCACTAGAGTATTCGTCGAAGCTTTGGTCTTGTTTTAGAGATAAAAGAAGAAACAAGCAAGGAAGAAAGAAAGGAAATGTGGAACAAGTAACCAAAGGAAAGGAGGACATGGCAACAGGCTGTATAGCTCCATAATAATTCGACATTCTATTTAAGAAGCAACAGTCATACCCAGAAATCCCAAAAGAATTACATGAAGTAAAGAAACAATAACAAACCTGGGGCTGGAGATCATGCAAGGAAACAAATGAGAGTCTGTTCACCAAACATTTGTCTCTTAACGGTACTTAAACCAGAAACCAAAAGCATGTTAAAGCTGAAAGTTCTTCAATTCAAGAGATCTACTTCCTTCCCTGTAAACCAGAATGAAACAGTGCAGCCAGCTTAGTTCAGCAATTTATGTATTTTTTTTGTTCCATTCCTGAAATTGAGGAGGCAAATCATGTTGGAGCCATAGCAGGAATTCTGAGAATAACTTCACAAATGTCTTTCCCAAATAGCACAAATGCACAATATCTAACAAGTAACAACATAGAAGTTGAACATGCTGCAAAGCTCATAATATAACAACACTCATCACAAAGTACAAAGAAATGCCAAATGTCCACAATACAGATAGATTTTCCAACAAACGCAAATACATTGCAAAATGCCATTCACTTAATCATAGTTGGCAGAGAACATTGAAAGCATCCGAAGACCACACCATAACAATTGCAATGTTTTTTATCATTACTTTCTTACCAATGCGGTTTTGAAGGAGGCATATGCACCATCACACATGAATCATCCTTATCATCCATGCTGCTGTAGGCAAACCCTTACGGAATCTCACTCATTTTACAATGCCCAGGATCACAAAAAAGCTGCAAGCCTTTTCTGAACGGGAAGTTGGCTCCGAAGAAACCAAATTGTTCTATCACTCTACTACCAGTTTTCTCTCTTTCCACATTCACAATTATTCTAAACACGAGAAGTGAAAGTGAAATTCTAGAAAAGCTAGAACCAGAAATATATAAAAGAGACTCACAGTGTTCTTCATAATGCATCTCCAACGGTCTAACTTGACCCTTGTTTATTCGGTCTGGTGCCACTTCAGTTCTGGGTAACATACATATATATAGACACTAAAAGATGATGCTAGAGAGGAGTTCCTGATCTCTCTCTATATATACAGACTACTTCACCACTAACACTGTTACATATATACAGTCTAAAGCATGATTTAGCTGATAACAAAGATTTGAGGGTGACAAAACTGCAGCAGCCTCTCATCCAGTTTTAGTGGCTTCAGTGACCAAGTTTCCGAGAAGAGTTACCATTGAAGATGATATCTTGTAGGCGCGATTCCAAGCAGTTACTTAGGAGTTTGGCCAACCATTTGTTGAGTGCTCACGATGAGGCCGGATCTTCTTTTTTGCAACAAGATGTGCTTGAATGGCTTTATCATTGGCAACAGCTTCCTGAATGTTTCGGCAAACTAGATCGCACAGCTCATCCAGGGCCAGCATAGGAAATGGTTCCTCAATCAGAACACCAACCTACAGTAGAATATTCCACCATAAAAAGCTGCAGCAGATTGTTTATGAAAGAGAAAAAGTAAACTAACTATCCTGTATTTCAGAGAACTCAATCAAATCTAACCTCTTCTATGCAGAACAAGGAAGCCGCGCTGATGAAAGTAGCAGGGACAACAATCCAGTGGCAATCATCCCAAAGGATTATAGGAAGGGTGAGATGCCAAAGTACCAGAAATCTCGATGTTAAGCGAGTATACGAGAGTGGAATAGGGATTCCTATAAGTTCTTCGCACACATCGATCCCCTCGTGGAAACATGACATCTTCGACTGCTGCACACACACACACAAGATATAACAAGGAAACCACCACTTTGACTGGGAGTCGAAAAGGAGAACTGGAACAACTGCAGAAACTTCAATCAACAAAATGAGAGATACAAACCAGCAGATTCCTCTTGGTTTCCTCCAAGCTCAGTAGTCTAAGGCTTTGTGAAATGAATCCAATGAGACACCTGGGCCGATTCCTGGAATTGAGCACCACTGCAAGATCATCCTCTTCCAGCACATGCCGGAGGTCTTGGCCAATGTCTGAACCATTGATCACATGGCACTGCAACAAACGAAAATCTCCTGTGATAATCAGTGAAATGAATCATTTCAACAGACAACATGTTCCTAGAAAGACAGATGTCTGAACTCATTAGCTCGAATTTCATGAAGTCTAGCACTGGAGCAAAAAAGGGAGAAGGGAAAACAATTAGACCTTGAGCGCAATCGGAAAGGCCATAACGTACTTCAATAGCGCATTCTTCAGAACGGCATCATCTCTAGAACCATCCACACTGGCGGCGATAATCTGGCCGGCGAAATCATTAGTCCCCGAGACCACCTTAGTCCAAGCCTTCCTGCCCACTTCGTACCTAGAGTAAGAAGCCTCGGTCCTGAACACCAGCAGAAGCGCTAGCGCCGGAGCCGTCAGCTGATACGGCAGTGAGGAAGCCCTGAGAATGGGGAGAAACCCAGGGAGGAAATGGAGCTCCACCGCGGAATTGTACCCAGCCACAAACACGGCCACCAGGGTGAAAGCAATCACCGGCGGGACCAAGGACAGAATGACCCGCGACGAGGCGCTGGAGAGGAGGTGGCGGACGTGGCGAAGGGAGCTCCGGTGCTCGACCCATTTCTCCGGGGTGTAGAGGGACCGGTTCTTCCGCATCCCTCGCTCTTTGATCCGGTCCGACCAGTCCGGTATTGCCCGGAGGACGGAGATTAAAGCTTTCGAAGGGTTGTTCCGCGGCGGAGAAGGCGGCGGTGGAGAGTGGGAAGAAGAAGAACAGAGGGTTTTGAAGGAAAGGGTGAGCTCCGGAGGTTTGGAGGCGAAGCTCGGGAAAGTGCGCTGTAGTGTGAGGAGATTATTGGGGGTGATATCGGCGGGAGTCGCCGAGATTCCGCCTCTACCGCGGGGTATGAAACTGGAAATCGCCGACGACGACATTTTCTTCTTCCCCTCCTCGGGCAGCTCAGCGGCGGCAAGGTTTCATGCACGGCGGTGGTAGGTGGGCGGGCGAAGGATATTATTCGGGCAACGAAGCTGGAAACTGCAAAACAGATGTGTGATACAGAGGAAGAGAGAGAGTGAGAGAGAGGGGAGGGAAAGAAAGCGGTAAATTTCAGATTAGGTCACTGATCTATTCTTGTAGTTTAGTTTGGGATACTAATTTATTATTAGATTCATTTTTAGTCACTATACTAATTTCCAAACCAGTACTCTGTACTGTAACTGTAACAGTGAAACTACGCCATAATCACTCTCACTCAGTCATACACCACGAGCTTCTCATATTCCTCATCAGCAATGGCTAGCATCATCGCATCATCGCAATTCACAATCCCACCTCGCTTCATGAACACCTTCAGCAAATTCTTCGAGAATCCACTCACCAGCGCCACCCCATTCTGCGTTCCCACCACCGGCGTAGCCGACGAGTCCCTCAGGTTCCAGAACACAATCTCCGGCACCCTGTTGTACCCTTTCTCCCTAAACTTCCTCTGTATCGCCTGATAGTCAGTTTCCCATTTCCTCTCCTCCTCCTCCTCCTCCAGCCACCATCGCCTCGACGCCTTGTCGAACTCCATGTCACTGAAAACGAACACCCGCTTCACCAGTTGATCCTCCGTCAGGTTGTTCAGCACCGCGGAGTCCAGGATTTTATCAAACACCTTCTGGAAATCGGTGTTCGATCCCCAATCCATCGTCCTGATGAACTCGGTCTTCTCCATCAGCGTCTCCCCCCGCACCAAATGAAGCTCCGGATCGCTGCTGAACGTGAACACTTTCCCTTTCCATGGCTCCTCGCTGAGCTCCGAAACCAGCAGCCCGAGCGCCACGGACACCTCCATTGGAGTCCCCTTCATGCTGCCAGACACGTCGCTGACGGCAATGCAGTTGCTCAGCTTCCCTTTCCTCGACATGTCATCCACCAGCCTCGCCCACTGAAGCTCCGCCACCGCTGTTTTCTCGGGATGTTTCAGCTGGCCGATTATCTGGTGGGGAAGCAGCGCCCCAGCTGCGATCTTCGCCTTCCTGGACTTCACTTTCTCCAGATACTCCTGGAACCTCTCCCTGTCGTGTTTCAGGAACAGATCAGAGTAATTCGCCATCGCCACGGAAGGAACTCTGCTGTAGGGGAGAGAACTCCATTCCCCGGCGCTCATGTACACTTCCGGAATCTCGAGTGCTTTTCGGAGAGGGACCAGAATCTCCTTCCTCAGCCTGTCCCGCACCCGATAAGCATAATGTGCTTCTTCAATCCCTTGGTACTGCTCGTCGCTCTCCTTGGGGAACATCCGGCGAGCAATCGCCTCGCAGATCAGCAGGTGTTCGTCGTACGAGGAGTCGATCGACGGGCACCACTTGCCCGCCAAGGAGATGTTCCAGTAGTCCTCGGATCTCAGAGCCTCCATATCCGATTTCAGCAGATCGGCGAACAGATCCGCGGTGGAATCAAACAGGAACCTGTAGTCGGGATCGGAATTGTACCTCTTCAGCGCCTTGGCCGCTTTCGCGATCTCTCGCTCCTTGCGCCGTGCCCTCACTGAAACAGGATCTGCGGCGTCCAAAACCTTCTTCCCTGGTTCGCCTTTCTTCGCTTTCTTCCTCGCGTCGGGGCCTTCGAGGAGCCGGTACAGAATCTCGACGTAATCCTTGAAATACCCCAATTCGGAGAATGCCCTGGCGTTGAGGGCTAGGGTTTTGGGGTGGTGGTCGTGGAGCCAGAGCGCCGCCGTGTAGAAACCTTGCTTGTCCGATTTCCCCATTCCTCTGACCCCTCGCAGATTGCCGATCAGCTTGAGAGTGGTCAGGGGATCGTGAGCCCAGGCCGAGGCGAGCCTATCGACCAGACTGCCGGCGGGAGTGTCGGGGACGACGTGGAAGAAGAAATCGAGGCAGGGGTTGCCGGTGGAAAGGTAGGTGGGTGAGAAGTTCTCCGTCAAACCCATCGGCGGGGAAGCAGGGAGTGTGTATTCCGGCCGCATCAGCCCCGCCACTGAAGGAGGGCCGAGAATCCTTGTCGGCGGCGTCGGGACGGCCGTGGCCGAAGAGGCGGCGTGGGTTAATCGGCATGGCAAACAAGGGAGTTGGACTTCCTTCAGAATAATACCAACGACCAATCTCTTCATGTTTGGCGAAAAGGAAAAAACAGAACAGAGCTGCGACACTTCCTTGGCGCGCAAGCTTCTCTTCGACCTAAGTCCCGCCTTGGATTGGTTCGTGCTGACTTGGAGTCCACTCCTAGTGGACTTTATATATGCAACTGAAATCCCTGAAAATTGGTAACCGAACGATTTGGAGACTTAGTACATTAGAGAGACGCCACATCTCTTGATTTTGAAGCTCTCCAGTTGCTTGACATCTTCTCCGTATCCTAAACGAGGATAGAACCGGAACGAAACAGCGAGCCCAGCATATTTCACATACCATGCTTCTTCTCCTTTTCCTTCTCTTTCCTTGGTCTTACCTGATAAATTCTGGTCGAACCACAGAAACACCTTGTCTGATGATTTCGCGCCATCCCCGTCCAAAGAAAAATGGCACGAGCTCCAAGAGGCAACGGTGATGGTGCCGACGGAACAATCACATTTCATCGTCGGCCAAACACAGGAAGAATTCGAAGACCACACCACGCCGAATGCAATTCCCTTGATCATCGGTCGCTCACTGCTGCCTTTGGAGGGAGGCAAAGGAACCATCACAAACGAACCGTCATTTCCATTCGCGCTCTTGTAAGAAAACCAGTCCGGAATATCACTCCCCAGATATTGAAGCTCGGCCTGTTACCAGCACATAAACAGATGGCCTCATCAAGAAGAAGATTTGATGTTCTGTTCACTGGCTAATAATGTAATAACAATACCAACACCAAGACAACAAGAAGTCGATATTTACGTACCTTGCAACGTCGAGGCAACGTTGCATAGACTGGGTAATTTGCCACGATTTCATCAGGAAACGTCCTGTCCAATTCCGGGCAGTTGTAAAACCTGAGGCTCTCCCAACTCAGCTTACTGGCGTTGCTTGGTAGAGCTTGCAATGAGTTGCAACCACCAACATCCAAAATAGAGAGATTTGAAGGAAGTTCCGGCAAAGACGAAATACTTCGACAACCCCTCAAGTACAAGCCGTATAGCTTGGGTAGTTTTTGGATATTGCTGGGGATATGCTCGAGGCTTTTGCAGTAGCTCAGGTCTATTGAATTGAGTTGATCCAATTCTTGGATAGAGGAAGGCAATGATTTAATGCCGGTGTTTCTCAAACCGAGATAACTTAGAGATACCAAATTGTTGATGCTAGATGGGATGCTTTTGATGCTTTCACAACGAAGTATTGAAAGATAGGATAGACCACTCACAGGCTCTGAGATCTCTGGCAAATTTTCAAGCAATGGACTGTGCCTGATGGTAAGAAGAGAAGAGACCATGTTCCATATATTCTTAGGTAGGCTCTTAAATTGCAAATTACCAACCAACTCCAACCAGCCAAATTCCGGCAATAACTCAGAAGAAGCCTGATGATGACCATAAGGATTTACATCTTCTATTGCAGAATGACACAGATGAAACTCCTGCAAGCTTGCTGCTATAGCTGGGAAGTTGGTGAAATGTTTGCCACAGAGACGTAGGATGCCACCTTGCTTAACATGGTACATTGCCTTCGGCGGCTCTATTACAGGTGTCTCGTTTAAGTCCAATTCCATCAACTCTCCTGAATTCATGTCTGGACAGTGCTTAATATTAGGACAATGGTCCATCCAAACGTACTTGAGGAACTTTGAGTTGAATTTTGATGGAAGATGCTCAAGGTTCACACAATATCCAAGGTCAATTTTTATCAACCTATCCAGATGTCGAACTTCAGAGGGTACTTCAACTAGGCTTTTACATTCCCGGAGTAGGAGTTCCTCAAGTTTTGAAGACTTTGAGAGATCGGGGATCACAAGTAGACTTGTGCAATAGGAGAGATTGAGCACCATCAAATTCACCAGCAATGGCTGCCAAAAACAGATGTCAATAAATCCATTATTCAAAACTATAAAACGGTCAACACCATGGTGACGCCTTTGAAAACAAAGGTCAAAAACAAATTGTCCAAAGGGATGAAGGACGACGAATGTTAGGGAAAACGAATTCACAAATGCTGACAGTTACTTACTTGGTCAAATC
The DNA here is from genome assembly GCA_964030455.1 of Linum trigynum. Taxonomy (NCBI): domain Eukaryota; kingdom Viridiplantae; phylum Streptophyta; class Magnoliopsida; order Malpighiales; family Linaceae; genus Linum; species Linum trigynum. The sequence continues at coordinate 800,095 of OZ034822.1, read as the reverse complement.
CTTGCCAGAGTCTTTTAATTGGACTATCTCGTATAATAAGATGGACGAGATGTTGGGGATAAAATCTCAAAGGTAGTGATTTGGAAGGATATTGATCCCAATGCAGCCATCTCAAACCGCCAGGAAGAGAGTCAAGGCCACCATATGGCAAAAGGAATTTGTTGTCCCTCGCTGAACGGTTAGACATAGCATTTATCGGCAACCAGAATTTGAGAAACGTAAGAGAATCCATCCCTTCAAATGCATTGGCTTCCAGATGCATCTCTTTCGCTTTAGAAAGATCCAAACTAATACCTTCAGTTGTTCTAAGTTTCTCCATTGTACAATTACCTTCCCTGTGCATGTCTATGACTTTTCTTCTTTTTCTTGTCGGTAGTACCATCTCTATGCCTCTGAAGAGGTTTGAAATGAATGTTGCCCAATTTTTCACCTTATGAGTTGTCAGTAATTTGTGAATATCCTCAGGATTTACCAGCCTGGTGCGTTTGCGGAGCTTTTGTTCCTCATTGACAATGTTCCAAGCCATTTCCTTAAGCAGATCATGCACCTCAATCTTCTCTCCATCCTTGCAGGAAATACAAATTAAGAGGGACTTATCAATTAAGTCCTTCACAATACAATAAGCAGATGTGCATGTGACTGACATATATTTGATCAGTCTGGGTCTTTCTATTCCGTTGAGGAGACAAGCAACATCTAAAAACAGCCTCCTCTCTTCAACCCCCAATTTATTGTAGCTTCTTCTAAGAATGTCATGAATTTCTGGCTTCTGAATCATTCTTAATCCACTCAGAAAACTTTGCCAATAATGTATTTCTTCACCAAACAATGTACCTCCCAAAACTCGAAGAGCCAAGGAGTTCCCCTTGCAGTATGATGCTGCTAGGTGTGACAGATGCATCCAGTCATTCGGGGGATGGTATTGCCTGAATGCATGCAAGCTAAAGAGTTGAATAGAATCGTCATAACTCAAAGCCTTCATAGCATATACCCTTGCCATTGCATTTTGAAGCACTTTCTTATTTCTTGTTGTCACGATAATTCTGCTCCCCGAGGCAAAGAGCTTTTTGTGTTTAGAGACATCTCCTAAAAGTAGATGCTCTAGCTGACAAGGAGTCTCCACATTGTCAAGAACAATGAAAACCTTCGAGCGAGAAAGACGTGCCCTTCGACGTTTCATATCTAAATCTTCACGACTTAGATTCTTCTCGGACAACAATTTTGAATACAAATCCTGCACTATTCCTTCTACGCCAAGCTGGCTTTCACAATTTTGATTGATGTTCCGGATAAAATGATGTTTGATATCTTTCTTTGATGAAACTGTCCGATCATAGCAAGCTTTGGCCAGAGCTGTTTTCCCTAGACCACCCATCCCCCATAGCCCAATGATGCTTGTATCATCTAGTTCGTCCATGGCTAACAATCGCTCAACCTCCAAAACGCGTGAACCCATACCCACCAAGTTGTTAGACTTGATGCTCGGTGACATGTCTATTAGTTGCTTCTGAACATCTTCTACTATAAGCTTAATAAATTCAGATTCAATCCTAAAAGTCACAGGACAAACAACAAAAAGAGAATCCAAATGAAAAGAAGGAAGTAATCAAAATAAGAGTCCAGTATAAAACTTGAAGTATCAAGATGTTCATTAGGGTGTTGAGCTACTATACTAGAAGCCTCAGATTGCAAACTAAGTTGGATCAGAGATTTTCATCCATCTATCTCATTATTACACTAGTTCTTGAAACTCTAAAAGAATGTTTTGATATCTAAACAAAAGGTGGACAACTACAGTATCTGCCAATTCTCATTGCTAGATTTATTTCTGATCTCATTACATTTGCAAAACAAAAAACTTGTAAGCAACAGTTACCGGTTCACCAGTATTGTAGAATTTCCCCAGCAAACGGTCAATCATGTATTTTCTTTTGTTTTGTTAAATCTTTCACCAATTTCAGAAGACAACACAAACCATCTTGTAGACTATTCACCAACATAGCAAACCAATGAATCTGGAAGCTAAATAACATTTTTCATCATTTTAATAATGATCTTAGTATTAGAGGGAAAAAGGAATTCTCACTTAATTTCCGCAGAGTTGTGCCCAGCACAATTAGCAATCGCTTTCAAAGCATCCTTCCATCTCTTTTTGTCCTCTGATCTGGCTTTAAGCTTATCAACGATGGTAGTGGAGTACCTGCCGGAGTCCGCCGCCACATCAGACCAACCAACCTTGTAAAATACCGGCAATGCTCGATGCCCAAAGTTTGCCATGCTTTGGGCAACTGTAACAACCTCGTTCAAGCACCAGGGAGAATCAGCGAACTTCTCTGAGAAAATCACAATTGAAAGCGCGGACCTTTGGAGGACAGACAGGAGCTCGTCGAAGGATTGTGTCCTACGAAGCATGGCATCGTTGAATGCTTGAATTTGGCTGGCGGCCAGAGCAGCCATGAGGTGGCTTGCAAAACAATGGCGGGTGTCATCACCTCTGAAACATAAGAAAACGTCATATTCCCATTCTCCAGTATACAATGCACCATGAGACGAAAAAGCCATTGAAGTTGAGGAAAAGGAGGAAGCCACTGCAATGGGGGGATGTTGATCTGCTCTTCTTTCTGATTAACTTGGCAAACGGACAGCATCTTAATCATAACTAACTGTTAAACCTCGGAGCATTAGTGAGTGTTGACTCCCTCCTGGGTCATTCTTTATTTTTGCTTCTTTATTTTTGCTAAGGACTAAGGAGATTAGTTGTAAGTACTACCTGGATCATTCTTTATTTTTTATGCTGCAACTAATCCAACCTATGTCACTGTCACCATAAAAAAAAATAGTATCTTCCAGTTTGAATTCCACTTAACAATTGAAGGTATGTGGCAATCATGATTTGAAGTTTCTTGTTACCATCCAAACCTACTGGTCAAACTGTGGAAATTTCCTGGCATCATTAAATATAATCAAACTACACTTTCTAACCTTTTGTTTGTTGTTGATACTAACCTCTTCACCTCTAGATTTTGCAGCAGCTGTAAAGCCATGAAGGCTTTGATTCGATTGGTAGGAGAGAGCAGCCATGAGATGCCAAACCTTTCAATATGATGTTCCTTGATCTCTGGAGATCATCTTTCCCTTTCCCTAGATTCCAATTATGCGAGTACCATCCAATGTGGCCATGGCTAACATTTTCTGAATCTCCAAAAGGCCTGAATCAATATCAATCAAACTTGTCAAGCTGCACTCTGAACATCATTCACTACCTCCCTAATTAAGTTACACTCAGTCCTACGAACCAAAGTGTCAAAATGTGAGGGAAATGTTCGAAGTAGAGAATGGCTACCATGTCTAAACCTAATACTCCCAATTGATGCATTTTTTAACATACTACAGACAATGTACGTACAATTTACCACTAATTGAAAGAAATTGTCAATTCAATAAGAAAGGTGTCAGGAACTGGTAGGAAAGAATCGATTGAAGGCGTGATTAATCACTCTCTTTAGAGTGTTATTTGCTCCCACTACAAATTGTTGGTAGGCTCGAGCAAACCACTCCCAGGAGTCCCTTCAATTTTAAGTCTGGAAGCAGCAATCTTGCAGACTTCTGTTTTTATGAAATAGAGAAGGAAAACGGGTAAAAGAAGTAGTCTCACGTTATCAAAAGAGTTATGGCAATCATCTATTTATAGTTGTGAAAGCTGGAAGTTACCTTCCGAAGAGTCGCATCCTTTCACAAAACAAGGTAGTTACCTCTCCCGAAAGGACACATCCTTTCACAGAAAAGGGAAGTTACCTTTCTAGAAAGACACTTCTTTTCACAATATTCAAACGCTAACTAATTAATATAAAAATTAATTAATTAATTAAATTGCCAAAAATACTCAATTCTTATACTTTTCTTCTCTCATCAATGTGGTATTACAAGGCTCATAGTATTAACGAATACTCACTCGGTCGCCTAGGGAGGAAGGTCAGCACCTGCACAATTAGCCACAGCTTTCAGACAATCCTTCCACCTCTTCCCAACCCTCTTGGCCACTGCTAGATCCATGTTTCTGCTCAATGGCAGCAGCGTAACTTCTAGAATCCTCTGCGACAACGGAGGCTTCTACATCAAAGAAAACAGAAAGCACCCGGTGCCCTGACTTTTCCATGCGACCACCTCTCCCAAGCCCAGATTGAATCAGCGAAATTCTCATGATTAAGAGTGCGGAAGTTTGCCGAGCGGAGAGGAGTTTGTCGGCGCTCTGTGTTTTTTCGAGCTTCTCGTTGATATAGGCATTGGTTTTTGGTTGTCGAAGTGAGCGACGTTGAGGTAGCAGGTGAAACCGCGGCGAGTGCCGATCCCGCCGGCGTCTCTGAATCACATGAAGAATGTCATCTTCCACATTTTCTGGTCAACGGATCGGAATAAGAAGCCCATTGAAGTTGAGGAAAAAGGAAGGCTGTGGACTGGGCTGGAGTGGGCTTAAGAATTGCGGTCTACTTCATATTGGGCCCAAACCAAAGCCCAACGCATGGATGATGACTGGGTTTCATTGGCGGGGAAAGTTGCGCTGGTTGGACCGGCTGGTTCGGCACGGTTTCGATAATCGTGATTGAACCATTTCCAAACTCGGCTGTACAAAGAGCTTAGTTGTAGGGCTGCAAATGAGCCGAGCTGCTCGCGAGCGGCTCGGCGTTCGACACGAGCTCACCTTTGTTCAGCTCGTGAAGCTCGCAAGCTAGCTTGACTCAGTGGCTTGTTGAGCTAAACTCGTGAGCTGGCTCGTGTAGAGCTCATGATATGTCTTAACATGTGGCTAGAGAGCCAACTCGATTACCAACTTATGGACGAATCAATCTATATCTTATGATTTTAATTCATATGGTTGTTAATTTATATATCTCACCATATATGAAGTTTTGCACGTTGAGTATGTGAGCAAATATATCTTATTTTCTATTTTAAAAAGAAAAAAGAAATTATGCATCATAGATTGCTTCGATACAATGAAATAACATGATTTGGAGTAGTTAAAATTTATTAACTAAACGATATATGATACCAACAAAGTATAAAGTATAAGATGAGATTAACTAACAAAATAAATCATATGTATCATGATATACAAAATGAAGTACCAATTAAAAGTTAAGATTTTTATAAACAAGCTAGCTCGAGCTCGACTCGACTCGGCTCGTTAATAAACGAGCTGAGCTCGAGCTCGACTCGTTTATTAACGAGTCGAGCTCAATATAAACGAGTCGAGCTCAAGCTGGGGTAAGACTCGACTCGGCTCATTTGCAGCCCTACTTAGTTGTGAGTTAAAGAATGTTGTCATCAGATTCCACTTAGAAGACGGCCGAATTTGGAGAAAACCTTTTGTTTTTTTTTTTTTTTTTTTGTGTGTGGAGAAAACTATTAATTTGCTCATCTTGTCATTATTTCGGTAGAATCACAGGCTATTCACAGCTACCGCCACTTCCAAAGCTCCAAGCATCAAATGCTGTTCATTATTATGTCACTTGATTAGCGGCGTAACGATGTTTTAATTAATCATTTTCATGATTTCATTCATTTTTATTATGTACAAATTGTGTTTTGTTCCCCATCAATTACCCAATCACTCACAAAATAAATATAAAAAAAAAAAAAGAAGCTTCGCAATGCCACTTATTAGCCGCCCGAATTGGAGACAAATATTCATTTGTCCATCTTGTCTTTATTTCGTTAGAATCAAAGCTACCGGCACCTCCAAAGTTGCAAGCATCAATTCAGAAATTTGAGGGTATTTGGAGGTTGAAGAACGTAGAGAGATGGCAATTATATACATATATGTGTTCTTCGAGCAAATTACGTTAAATTGTTTGTGTGTTTCATTTTTATTCGATTATTTGATTGTTGGACAATTATATACTTGCATATTCAATTCTTTCAACATTACGTTGTCGTTTTAGGATCGATATCCTTATAAACCTTCAACTCAATTGGCACTTAAACTAGTTTCCTCCACTATCCCCTAGGTTTTTTTTTTTACACAAAGGGTATGATTAGGGTTGAGACTTAGAAAGGATGTTGAATAGCACAACCTATAAGATAAGGGTTCTAGTGAGGGTTTGCAAGGCTTAGAACTTGTTGCTCATGTTGCAAAATAATGGGTAATGTGAAGGAGGAGAAACATCAACGAAATCGAGCGAGCTGGTAAGTAAATAAAACATTAACTCGTCCCGAGAAAACCCTAAATACGATAAAAAGACGTACTTATAATTCGCATTCCTCGTAGACCTCATTTCGAAGACATGTTATGTGAACCAAATCTGACCGACTAAAACACTTCTTAGTATACACCCAAAGTTTTGCTCCTAACATTCATTCATATAAAATACACTCTGCAGATTTACCATTAATATCACCTCAACTTGCAACATAAAATTTACAATACCAACAACTCATCCAACCTAGAAAACAATGGGCAAACAAGGGAGGAAATGAGAACAAGAGGACAAGATGTCTGCCATTTACACTCCATAACTTATTCATGTCCACCATCATCCCTCACCATATAACCCCACTTTGCCAATTTGAACCAAAGCGCACCAAACACATATATTCCCCACAAATTGATGGCAAATCTGTAATTCTCATCGAGTAGGGCCACCTACCATTAGCAAGGTACCAAGAAATGAATAGTGGGTTCCCCAACACTCTTGCAACTGTTGTGATTTGTCTCGTAAAATCAATCGTTATCGGAAGAGGTTTATGTATGAATTTTAACCATTTTCTTAATTAAATGTATTCTCGAAATTAAAGTTAATCCATAAATTTGACGTTTGTGCACGTTTTTATCAACACGAAAGTTTAACTCATAAAATTAAGGATCGTACAGATTTGTCATACCATGTACTTTAACACCACGGTTGAAATTAAGACCGTAAGAAATTGAGTAGATGATCTAAACTACAAATTAGCTATAACACTACGTCACAAATCAATTTGCTTTAACAATTTAAACTATTGGAAGAGATTCATGTATATATATATATGAATCTTAACCACTTCCTTTTGACTCTGCCAATATCAAATATGCAGCTTCAGGACGCCATTCTTCTTCTGCTATAACAATTTCTTCCAGTCCAGCCAAGCCTCTTCTTCTTCGTTTTCTTATACCAGCTATTCTTCTGGTTGGCCGGAGATCAGATTTCGATTCAGACAGAAGCTATGCCGATTCTCAAAATGCAGGCCAATATTCCCCACCATCACATATCCTTCCCACCGAACTCCCTTTCACCGACGCCGGCGGCAAAGCTGCCACGTCATCACCACCGGCACGACCACAACAAGAATTCCAACCTCCACGTCCCCAAAGCCATATCGATCTCATCACCACCACCCACCATCACCACCACCACCACCACCAACCACGAAACGACGCCGTTGGACCAAAACGACGACGCCGTGGCAGCCTTCTGGGACTACCAGTTCCTCTTCATCTCCCAGCGCAAGGAAACAACCCAACCCATCACCCTCCTCCCCGTAAACGGCGCCGTCCCATCCGACTTCCCCAAGGGAACGTACTACCTGGCCGGACCCGGCCTGTTCAGCGACGACCACGGTTCGACCGTCCACCCGCTGGACGGCCACGGTTACCTCAAGTCCTTCCACGTGGCGGATGACGGGAAAGTTCAATTCATGGCCAAGTACGTGAGGACGGAGGCACAGATGGAGGAGCACGAACCGGAGACCGACACGTGGCGGTTCACCCACCGGGGTCCGTTCTCGCTGCTGAAGGGCGGCCGGCGGGTCGGGAACACGAAAGTGATGAAGAACGTGGCGAATACGAGCGTGTTGAAGTGGGGGAGGAGGTTGTTCTGTCTTTGGGAAGGTGGGGATCCTTATCAGATTGATCACAGGAGTTTGGATACCGTCGGCAGGTTCGGCTTGATCGATGATGGTGGTGGTGATGAGAAGAAGAGTGAATGGGCCGCCGCCGCCGGCGGAGGGGTCGATTTGTGGGATGTGGCCGCCGGTTTGTTGAAGCCTATTTTGTACGGTACGTATTTTTTACGAGTTGGTTTTTTTTTTTTTTGACGTTTTCGTAAGTAATGGTTAAACCATCAATTAAACCTTCCTTTAACAATTGATTACTTCGTCAAGCTGTATATTATCTACATATGGGTTTGGATTCTTGGTAGTGTAGAGTATATGGTTGTTGGTATCCTAGCCGGCACAACCAGGTTCGGTCGGTATTGGACGAAAACCGGCTGGAAGATCAGCGATATAAAAATCGATAAAAAAAAAATAGGTCGAAACCTGGGAAAGAGGTCTGACTGGAATAATCAATTTTGGTTCCTTAAATAGAATGATATTGTTTGGATGAAATTAATTACTGAAAGAAATGAACTTGTTGGATGAATTCAAATATGAACATTTTAGATGTTTACACGCTTATTTGTAGATTAAGTATAAAACTTTTGGACGTTGTCATAGTATGTTGCACTTGATGTAACTCAAAACTAGAATGAAATTTAGGTTCGGAAGCAAATATACGAATGAAAATGAGAAATTCAATTTTACCTGCACCGTATTCGAAAATCGAAATGATCGTCTATCAACCATTTTTAATCCAAAACGATCTCCTAATACATATGAAAGTTTTATACATTATTTTAAACATAACGGTACGTTTAGAAGTTCAGTCATTGATTAATTGTGATTTGTGAATTTACTTGTTGGAAAGTGTAGGGGTATTTAGAATGCCACCAAAGAGGTTATTGTCGCATTACAAGCTCGACACCAAAAGGGACAGGCTTCTTACCTTGTCATGCAATGCCGAGGATATGCTCATGCCTCGCAACAACTTTACATTTTATGGTACGTCGTAAATTGGTCATTTACATTTCACGTAATAATGATTAAGGCCACTAATGGACGTGTTTTGATACATTAATTACAGAGTACGATTCGAATTTCAAGCTATTACAGAAGCAAGAGTTCGAAATCTCAGATCGGCTAATGATCCACGACTGGGCTTTCACGGACACACATTACATATTGTTCGGCAACCGCATCAAAATCGATGTTCTTGGTAAGATTGTTTTAGCAATTTTAACGACGAAATTTAGCGATAGATATTGCGTTATAAGAAAAATAACGAATTTTAAATTACTTGCTCCAGGGGCAATCCAGGCGGTGTGCGGATTATCTCCGATGATCTCGACGCTGTCGGTGGACCCACCTAGCAGCTCCACTTCTCCCATTTACTTGCTCCCGCGTTTTCCCGGCGAGGAAGAGGCCGGCGGCCGGGACTGGAGGGTTCCGGTGGAGGCTCCCGCGCCGATGTGGCTGCTCCACGTCGGGAACGCGTTTCAGACGGTGGATGAGAGCGGGAACGCCGAGATCCGCGTCCACGCTGCCACTTGCTCCTACCAGTGGTTCAATTTCACCAAACTCTTCGGTCAGTAATTCTTATTAATTACTGACATTATATTTCCTAGCTAATGTTATCTTTTTCCATTTTTGTTTCAACAAGATTAATAAGACAAATTTCTGATCTCTGATACACTTGATTTGATCTGCGCGCTGACCTGTTTATTTCGAAACAAATCGATATCTGACTACGGATAATACTTGATTTAATTCATGCTTAGAACGAAACGAATATGAATATTGAGATACTCTCGGTCGTTGATTGCCGTCACTAAATTTGTATCACTGGATTTTATAGTTTGCTTATTTGTAGTGCATAAAATATGGACTAGTAGATTTTGGGTTAACATTTTAATTTATAGAAAAAAAAAACTTTGATATTGATGTGACAAAGAAAGTTAAGAAATTGTGGAACTAATTAATAATTAACACTTGATTAAATAAAGCATTGGTGGCCGGCGGGAATCACTAAAGAAAACATATAATTACAATAATGTGTTGTTATCATACATACATACATATATATGTAATGGGGACAACGCTCCAATTAAAAGTGGAGGGGTTGGTCATTAATAAAGTTAAGGACTCGAATCATTGTGAGAGCAGAAAGAAAGATACTCAAGAGAGAATAGTTTAGAACAAATTTCAATTTTGATTAATCCAAACTTCGACAAAAATAGTCATTGAAAGAGAAAGAATGTATCTATTGCTTAGAAGGTTAGATCATATGATTTGATTTGAAATATCATATGTGTTTTAGTTAACGGGCTTAACTGATGACTTTCATAATAAAATTAAATACTTTACCCATTGATTCACCCGCGCGCGGTTATGAGTCGGATAGAATCGACCTATTATCACATGTTATTTGAAAGAATAAACACAAAATTATTACTTAACGATGAAACGAAGGGAAACCATCATGTGAAAACTAGATAGATATAATAGAAGAATAAGTGAGTTCAACTATTTAAAAAGATCAAGTCTTGCACTTATTTTTACATATGGTGAAAATATGACCAAAGAAAAATCAAAATTCGAGGAAGTATGAATATATATTGAAATAAATTGAGATATGATTGTGATGATTAATAATGAGGCATGATAGATCGGACTAGTATCTCATCTGCCTCTCACACTACTGTGAGTCGGATAATATCGTTATAAGTTTCTTTTTTATTTATTTATATACATGTGGTTTTTTTCATTTTTGCAGGATACAACTGGCGGAGCGGGAAGCTGGACCCGTCGGCGATGAACTTCGCCAAGGAAAGCGAGTACGAGCTCCTCCCGCACCTCGTCGAGGTCACCATCAACCTCCACGCAGCAGAAAAAACCGATGCGCCACGTAGCAGTAGTAGTAGTACTTGTGACGTGGCGCCGCTGAACCAATGGAACAAGGCCACCGACTTCCCCATCATCAACCCGGCCTTCTCCGGCGACAGGCACCGCTACGTCTACGCCGCCGCCTGCTCCGGCTCCCGCCCCACGCTGCCTCATTTCCCCTTCGACACCGTGGTCAAGATGGACGTCGAGGAAGGGTCCGTCTTTACGTGGACCGCCCCACGCCGGACCTTCATCGGCGAGCCCATCTTCGTTCCCAAACCCCGTTCTGATTCGGGCCCGGGAGAAGAAGACGACGGCTACCTCCTTGTGGTCGAGGTACGTAGAATTACATCTTGCCAGTAAAAAAATTAGTTATTCTCAACATCTCGAGTTAAGGTTAATTATGAATATTATACTAGTGTCTTACAATAATCTAATTAATAAATAATAATAGCGACAGGTTTAATATATACCATATAAAAAAAATCCCAATTAATTTCAACGACTCGAATTGTTAAACAGAGTTAATAATGCTCTTATGCTTATGTGTGTTTGCAGTATGCGGTAGCGATACAAAAGTGTTATCTGGTGATGTTGGATCCGAAGAGGATTGGGGAGGGCGATGATGCTGTTGCGGCGAGGTTGGAAGTCCCTAGAGAGCTCAATTTCCCGCTTGGTTTTCATGGTTTTTGGGCTCCCGATGATGATGATGATCTTTAGGGGAATATGTATATGGATTACGATAAACCAATGGTTGTAAAACCGAATACTGAAAAAAGTCAGTGATAGTGTACTTTATGTTGAAGGTAGAAAACTTGAAATCGTGGTTTAATAGCATATAGTTCAACTGTTTCGCGTTGCTAAAACTCGTCTATTGGGTTAGAGCTTCGATAAGAGAATTTTCTTATCAAACTACATGTTGGTACGGTTTCACAGACACGACAATAAACAAACAAAATCATGGAAAATATTAAGTTAGTACATGTTCTTCAACATTGGTTATGATTTCACGATGTTGCATTGATTTTGAGCCTATTTAAAATTGGGTAATTTTTCCTCATCAATTTATCATTAAGAGTTCATGTTTATATATTGTGCTTCTTTCTGCATGGATGGAGTCATATATAGTGATGCGGCAAAGGGTGAACTACAACAAATCAATCGTGTATGTCTCACCCAATGTTGCCAGAGACAGAGCTGCCCGCTTTAGCAGGAGGGTTGGGTTTCCTTTGAAAGCTGCCCTGGGACGCTACTTAGGCATTCAAGTGATCAAGGAACGAGTGACCAAAAGCATATACCAGTTGCTTCTCCTCCAAATTCAGAAGAAGATGGCTCCTTGGAAAGCTAAGCGGCTTTCCTTTGCTGCTCGTCTCACAGTAGCCAAATCGGTGGCTGCCTCTTTGACGGTTTAATATGCATATTGAACTAATCCCGAATGGTGTTTGCAATAGTATTGATAAAATAAGTAAGAATTTCATCTGGGGTGACGAGGAGAACAAGACCAAGATGCATCTAGTGGCGTGGGAGAGACTTTCATTGCCAAAGTCACTAGGGGAAGTGGGTCTCAGGCCTGCGAGACAGGCCAACATTGCTATGCTAGCTAAGAGTGGCTGGAGGCTTCTTAAAGAAATAGACTCGTTATGGTCCCAGCTGATGGTGGCGAAATACGGACGACAACGACAAGATCTTGACATTCTACGCCCATCTCAGGGAAGTTCCTTCACCTGGAGCAGTTTTGCTAAAGCTGCAAACCTTATGAAAAAGGATGTGCATGAAACATTAAGAATGGTAAACTGACTAAATTTGGGTTGAAACCCTGGATTTTGCAGGTTCCCCTTCAAGAAGTGGCGGAGGGTGCTATCCCTGAGGAGCAAATGATGGTGCCTATTGCAACCTTTGTTCGAGACGACGTGAGTTGGCGAACAAATCTCTTCTCCGACCTACTGCCCATGGATGTTGTGCAGAAAATCTTGAATATTGAGGTTGATAAAATCTCGCAGGAGGACGACCAGCTTTTTTGGACTGCGTCGGCTGATGGACGTTTCTCGGTCAAGTCCGCTTACTCCCTCCTCACTCAACATCAGCCCTCCTCAAACGAAAAAATATGGAAGGTGATCTGGCGATTGCCAGTGCTAGAAAGAGTTTGAAGCTTTATGTGGTTAACGATGCTCGGGAAGATAGCTACAAATCTTGTCCGATACAACAGAAGAGTGGCAACTACCTCACATTGCATGAGATGCACAAGTCAGCCAGAGACAATCCTTCACATCTTGAGAGACTGTCCACCTACTCTTTATCTTTGGAGCCGCCTTGTCCCGAACCACCGACAACTGCGGTTCTCCTCCAGCTAAGATGAGTAGCTACGGGAGAACCTTCTTTGCGATGAGCCCACGGACACCGGGGTTCCTTGGTCTTCCTTCTTCAGTATGGCTTCTTGGCTTCTCTAGAAAAATCGAACAACAGCGGCCTTTAAAGGGATAGTGGCAGCGCTCTCTCCCTCATCTTTGGCGCACTCCATTAAGTTGAAGACTCAACTTTGACACAACTCTTGGCATGCTCCTTCCCTTATGCTAGACAACAGAAGACGGCCAGTGGAGAGGACAATGGCAAACATTGGTTGGACTCCTCCTCGAGAGGGATGGATTATTTTAAACATTGATGGGCCTCTAATGGCAACCCGGGACAAGCTGGAGCAAGAGGCATCATTCGAGACTCGACTGGGAAATGGCAAGGGGGGTTCGTTGCGAATATTAGAGAGGCTACTGATGATTTTGCGGAGCTGTGGGCATTCAACTATGGACTTGAGCTGGCATGGAAGACTGGACAACATATTATCACTATTGAGTCGGACTCCCTGTTAACCATCCAGCTGATTCAGAACATAGTGGATCTTATTCATCCTTATGCTACTCTCCTCTCTGTCATTCGCATGAAACTGAGCTATGATTGGATGGTACGCATTGTTCATACATACTGGGAAGAGAATAGAGCCGCAGACTGGCTCTCAAAGTCTCGTCTATCCCTACGGTATATATGACCTTGCGGACCCTCCCCACCAGACTAGACCGATTCTTAGAAATGACGGTATGAGCACAACCTTTGAGCGTCGAGTTATTACTCGACCTTCTTCTTCGCAATCCCCTGTAACCCCTTCTGTTTCTTGGCTTCGGTCGCCCCGCAATGCGAAAAAAAAATATAGTGATGCGACAATAATAATTTTACATGGTGGATTAAGCTACGAATTAAAAAGGTTTAAAGAGGGTGAAGCCATTGAAGTTGAGCAAGAAAAATAATCCGCCGTTACCAATTCTCCTAGAAGAATGAAAGTTTTGGACCGGGCTTAAGGTTGTTCCATCCAATTTAGGCCAGAAGCCCAATACATCAATGCAGATTGTGCGGTCGGACCTTATCAGTTACTAGTTGTACTTTCCCGGGGAAATTCGACAGACGAGGACTAGAGAGAAGAGACCACAGCTATTCTCGCCGACCGAGCTTCTTCCGATCGACCATGGTGGAAACCACGGAGAAACTTTCTTCTCTCCTTCAATTGGAAGTCTACATCGCTTTCTCCATCTGGGTCCTACCCGCCGCAACAGAACGTAGGCGAGCACATCTTCCGCGAATCCGCCATGGAAATCCTAAGCACGGTGAGCAACAATCGAATGCTGCAACCCATAAAAGCATCCTGCTTTTGAGCTACTACGATCTTCCATATCTATTGAAGTGTTGTTTCCTATACTTTGCTCTATTTCCAGAGGACCACAGGATCTGGTGCGATAGACTCATCAGACTATGGATGGCGGAGGGGTTTGTGGAAGCAGGTGAAAACGGAGTATCGCCAGAAGAGGTTGGCATGCGATACATCAGAGAATTGATTGGTCGAAATCTTCTCCAAGCTGTGAGATGGGAGATGTATGGAGGTTACGGGAAGTGTAAGATGCATGAGTTGTACAGAGAGATTGCTCTTACGATATCAAAGCAAGAGAAGTTTTGCTCGGTATATGATGGTACAAGTCTTCTTGAAGATAAGTCATCCAGCCATCGACGTTTATCCATCCAGCAAGCAAGCAGCGAGCGAGAAGTGGCTAATTTAGTCGAAGGTACGTCACATGTTCGCTCTATCATCTTCTTTGCTGGAGACAATCATTTCTCTCTAAGTAAACTCCCTTGGAGCCACCTTCGACTCAAACGTGTGGTGGATATGGAAAAGTCCCCACTGGAGAAACTCTCTGAGCAAATAGCCGTCTTACTCAACTTGAAGTACTTGAACTTGAACAGCACTATGGTGAAAACTCTCCCAAAAGAGTATCGGAAAATTGTGGAGTCTCCAAACTCTCGAAATCCTAAGCACCAACATCGAAGTCCTTCCAAGCGAAGTTGTGAAGCTGCAAAACCTGCGCCACTTGTTGTCAGGCAATCTCGAGTTTGGAAGTCTACGGGAATACAACAAACTAAAAGGGGTGAAAGTTCCATCCGGTGCAGATATCAGCTCTCTGAAGAACTTGCAGGCTCTGCGCTTGGTGGAAGCAAGCGGAGAGATAGTGAGGCAGTTGAAAAAAATGACCCAGCTCGTACAACTGGGGATCACAAACTTGGAAGGCCGAGCTCAGATGGAAGATCTGTGCTCGTCGCTACAAACTATGCAGTTGCTGCGATGGTTGGTTGTGATAGCAAGTAAGGAAGAAGAAGTCCTCCAGATGGATTCCCTTAATGAATCCACTTCTTCTTCATCATCACTTCAGCTCCTCGGGTATCTCATCCTGTGCGGGAAGCTGAATAACTTTCCAGAATGGATTCGCTCACTCCAAAGCCTCACGACCATAAGATTGCTCTGGAGCAGGCTGCCCGTGGAGGAAGATCCAGTTGTGCATCTCCAAGGGATGGATAGCCTGAGGAAGGTTTGGTTCAACAATGCTTATCAGGGTACCGAGTTGAGATTCATGACTGGATTTAGCAATCTCAGGGCTTTGGCGTTAGCCAATTTACCTAACTTAGAGAAGCTGACAATTGGTGGAGGAGGAGTGATGCCGGATCTTGGAACCATGCTGGTAAGAGACTGCCCAAATCTTAAGGTTATGTCTGAAGGGATCAAATGCCTGAGCAAGCTTGAAGATCTGAGGCTCGAGAACTGGTGGAGCGTGTTCGTGGAGAAGATCGTGCCAACTTTCAGCACGTTCCTCTCATCGCATGCAAGTACTGCACCTCGAGTGGGAGTTACATCAGTGAGAGACTCGTTCTTTAAGTTAAGTTGTTGTTGCAGAAGATAGATTTTGTACTGCACTAGGAAGTTTGCTCAGGCGACTAGGAAGTTTGTGTAATTTTGGGTTTTGTTTGTTGTGAATGAATGAATTGTGTTTGTACTGCACTAATTTCATGCAAGTGTTGCATTCTTTAGTAGTGCATGGAGAGTGCTGAACTTTTCTGTATATGTACATTTCTAGAAGTCAAAGGGAATTTCTTTTTCTTCTTCCAAAAAACGAATGGAGTATGAGAGGGATTTGATTTTTTTTTTCCACCTTTTTCTTTTAGATGATTGGTGAATGACCAATTGGGGAAATTAGTTTGACTCAAGATTGGGTTTGCAAAAACTGACGGTATTGCACCTTATCCGGTTTTAGCCCTAAATTTGCAAATCAACCCAATTGGTTTTCAATTGGGAGAGACCATATTCCTATCTCAAATTAGTTTGCGTTCTCGAAAGAGTCCCATAGTTTCTGTCGCTATTAATACTTTTCTGAGAAATCAACGGAGAAGAAACACACAATTTTGGAAACGAGAAGTGGAAATCGAAAAGAAAGAAAGAGACGAGAGGATCATACAAACATTCCTCGTCTTTGCTTGCTTCCTTCGGCTCCAAACAAACCCCTCGCCAAGGAATTTGAAAGAGAAGCAGCAAACGAGAAGTTTTCATATAATATGGCTTCGAGACGAGGAATACCAATAACGACGACACTGTATTTTTTGTTGCAAATTGTTACGTTTGTCGGTTGTGGCGGTTTCTTGGCTGATGCACAAATTCCCGTTGTAGCTCCGGGATCTGGTGGTGCAGCACCTAAACCTGGTGGTGCACCTATTAGCGCACCTGGTCCTGGCGGTGCAACATCTAAACCGAGTAGTGCACCTATTGGTGGACCTGGTGCTGGTGGTACAACTCCAGGTCCTGCAGGTGGTGCAACTCCTGGACCTGCTGGTGCACCAATCGGAGGACCTGGTAGTGCAACTTCTGGACCTGCTGGTGCACCTATCGGTGGACCATCTAGCGGTACTATATTTGAGGTCACAAAATATGGCGCCATTCCTGATGGGAAGACCGATATGATGATGGTAATTATCTAGAAGGTTTGATTGATTTAATTAGCTTCCATGAATTAGGTTGTTGAATTTGGTTTAGTTTTATTCCTTTTCTTTTGAATTGCTTATGTTAGTAAAGGCGAAATGATGTCTCCAAGGATGTCTTTGATGCATTCTAGTTCATTATCATTATTTCCAACCTTAGGATTGTGGCCTCAAGACAAATCACTTCAATGTCAACAATTTGCATAGTATTTCTTGCTACTTTCACTCATATCATTAACAATGATTTTCCTTTTGAAATAATAGTAAATATCCTTAAAAGTATACATACAATTCTTGTTTTCTAAAATTTACTCGTTTGTTTATTGTTAAAGAGAGCATTCACTATCTTCGGACAATAACAAAATATTGAACCAGTCATAGAACTAATATGATAAATTTGATTATAGATCAATCTATGCGAGTATCTAAAATTGTACTCTCCCATTATCGATAAGTAATTTGTTAGCTAATCGTCTCGGAATAGTTTTCAATTCGTCATCATAGCAATTGTCCACTTAATGATGTTTTAGTTTAATAACATGTAGTGATCATGTGCTACTACTTATGTATTCTTACCTCCCATGCTTGACTATTTTTTTTTTCTTAAACTAATTGACTTGGGTATGTATAGGCCTTCCTAAAAACATGGGTAGGGGCATGTAACTCGCCGACGCCGTCGACGATTGTGATTCCGGCGGGAGACTTCTTATGTGGCCTGGCGGTGGTTACCGGACCATGTAAAGCCCCAATCGAAGTCCAAGTTCTTGGAACCATTTCGGCTAAAGACCCAATTATCGGCGATAATTGGTTCGTCTTCAAACATATCGAAAACTTCGTACTCTCCGGGACCGGCACATTCGACGGCAAAGGCGCCGGCAAAACGGAGCCCAATGCAGCGGTATGTGTCATCTATGCTTTCCACCACTCGTTGCTAATGCTAGCTAGTATCACTTCTCGTCACCAAAAAAACCAATGTGCGAAGAATCAGTTCGTCCAATAACTCAAATTGTTGGGAGATGTTCAATTATTGACCATATATCACTTGATAATACACCCATTCAAACGAAAGTCATCATATATGAGCTTGAATTTTGCATAGGTCCAAATATCATAGGCTAAATAAACAGGGTCCCCGAAAATCAAACAGAAGACCTTTGGGTCACAAACTGCCCTGATACCTAGGGGTGTTCAAATAGTTACCGTGGCAATAACCAAACCAATTAAGCCTATATTTCATTAACCGTGGAATAAAATGTCTTAACCAAACCGTCCAAATTAACACGAAAACCAAATTAACCAAACCAATGTTTAATTGCTTTGGTTAATAGGATAATTGGATTAACCAAATAACATAACCATGATTATCATCATCATTCGAGTTAATACATCATTCATCATCTCTGCGCCTAATATAGTTAGCTTACAACAAACCCTTAACATAAATATTAAATACATACCCATACTAGGGGTGGGCATACGGTTCGGTAAAACCGAACCGAATTCAAACCGAACCGAAACCGAATAACATTACTTCGGTTCGGAATTCGGAAGAGAAAAGAGTATATTTCGGAAACCAAGGTTCTTTCGACCGAACCGATTTTCCGAATTCCGAACCGATTTTCCGAATTACTATAATTGCAAGTTCCTAATGGTGAATTTTTATGTTTGTACTTATTATGAGACTTAAATATTTGAATTATGTTAGTGTTTTATGAGTTATGTGTTGAAATGTTTGATTTTATCATTGATGATGCATTTAATTGCATATTTATTGTTTACATTAGGGGTGAAAAATAATTTGAAAGAGAAAAAATACAAGCTAACCTCACAATTTCGGTTTTTCATACAAAACCGAACCGAACTGAATTATAATTCGGTTTGAACCGACCGAACCGAATTATAATTC
Organism: Linum trigynum; assembly: GCA_964030455.1. Classification (NCBI taxonomy): domain Eukaryota; kingdom Viridiplantae; phylum Streptophyta; class Magnoliopsida; order Malpighiales; family Linaceae; genus Linum; species Linum trigynum. The sequence goes on along the minus strand of OZ034822.1, from coordinate 781,116 downwards.
GGTTCGAATTCAGTTTGAGGTTTGATGGAACTCGGAAACCCGGTATACATTATTTCGGTTCGGTTTGAACCGAACCGACCGAATGCCCACCCCTAACCCATACCACTCATAAGGCAGTTAAAGTTCTTCCACAAAATACTTAAACTATGCATAGTTTAAGGTCGCTGTCATGGTATTGTACGTAATCCTAAAGTCTAGTAGCTGTCCAGGATGTTTTGGTTTAGTAAATAGGCAGACCCATTTAATTTTTGACGCATAATGTTGGGTTTGTTGTGCACATGGAAATAAAATAGGGAATCACGAAAGTTTGGTTTGGTTGGTTGCATGGAATTATAAATAATTTTGTATATTAGGTGTATCATTAATTGGTTAATTGATTTCATTGGTTAGCAGTATTGAAATCAAACCAAACAACCTAAACTAAATAACCAAAAAAATTTAACCAAAACCAATTATCCAAATTAACCGAATGCTACCGGTTAATATGGTTATCATGGTAACCAATCCGTTTGAACACACCTACTGATACCCTGTCATGAACCACTTGTTCTCCTTAATTCGAGTTGTTGGGAGCAATATTTTAGAAATCCTACTCTACTGAACGGTCCGACTGAAGCTACGAGATACCCGAACTTAGGAATTTTAATGGATGAAATTAGTACAAAAGACACTATCACTAACTTTTTCTATAAAATGGCGAGGATGATTTCACAATCGTTAACTGAAAGAGGTTCAATTTATGAATTATATACTACTTAGTATCACTTTTTAGTGACGGACCAATCGTTTGTCGCCAATTGGTGCAGAATCTCAGGTTCCAGTCGGTCACCAATGGCCTGGTCACCGGAATCACGAGCAAAGACAGCAACTTCTTCCACATGGCCGTCCTCGACTCCAAAAACGTCACCTTCACAAAAGTCAACATCACGGCCGCCGGTGACAGCCTCAACACCGACGGCATCCACCTCAGCATGTCCAGCGACATCAACATCATCGACGTCACCATCGCCACCGGCGACGACTGCATCTCCATGGTCGACGGCGTCACCAACGTCAACATCGAGGGGGTGACGTGCGGTCCGGGCCACGGGATCGCCATCGGATCCCTGGGGAAGTACCCCAACGAATCTCCGGTGACCGGAATTCACGTCAAGAATTGCACCCTCAAGGACACGGAAAACGGCGTCAGGATCAAGTCGTGGCCGGATCAGGAGGCCGGAGTTGCCTCCGACATACATTTCGACGATATTACGTTGGATGATGTGCAGAACGCCATCATTATTGACCAGGAGTACTGTCCCGATGGTGCATGCAAGTCCAAGGTGACGAATTCGTTATATCTCAACTTTTAGTCACCGATTTTTAGTGACCGATCTGAAAAAAGGCGAAAAAAGGTCTGATAATTTCTCCTGTCTTTTCAGGGACCATCGAAGGTCAAAATCAGCAACGTGACGTTCACAAACATTCATGGGACTACGACGGACCCAGATACGATCACGTTGAAGTGCAGCAGTTTGAATCCGTGTGAAGGAATTGCGTTGACCGACATTGATCTAACCTGTACGAAGGGTGGTGCCAAATCGACGTGCATCAATGTTAAGCCGATAATTTCGGGAAAGCCGCCGCCGCCCGGTTGCTAATACTCGATTTGATTTATTTCTAATGACGGATCATTTCCTGATGATCAATTAATTGATTGGAACTAGTTATACATATTGTATACATATATTCCCTTTTTTGTTTTTTTGTTTTTTTTCTTCCTTCTTTTGATTCGGATTGTTTAATCTTCGTCATTAGCTAGAAGCATGCCCTTAAATTTCAAGTTGGTTTGCTTATGAGGGTTGTGACTCAATTTCATGACTTGTTTGTTTGTATGTTGTAATTTTTCGATCTGTATCATATTGTAGGTATTTTATGTTTTGAAAATAGATAATTTTCAATTGTAACTTATTCTCTTGTATCAGATGCAATATACTATTAAATTCCTTCCAACACAACATTGAACTATGATGAACCTATTTTTTTTTACCCTCCAATTTTTATATGAGATTCATTATGAAACTTTTACTATTAATTGTTCGAATTATTGAGCTCAACTACAAAACTGACACAGTATTAGAGTTAATCAAAATTCTAGTGTTTAATAACTAATCATCCTCAATATTAGCCATCAATTAAAAATAAATAATGTATGATAAACAATTACAAACTTCATATTCATGATTACATTGGAAAAATCAAATATGATGAACCCCAGAAAGCCCATATGCAAATCATGCAACTTTTCTCAACCCTTTACATATTTTATACATTGGTCATTTTCAGGGTTGTTAGTTGGTGGCTATCACATTTTGAACTGTCATGATAGCTAATTTATATAGTATATAGTACTGTATTATCCAGGTTAATTTTGAAAATAATGGAATTTTATATATAGATCACCTCTTATTTGACTTCTTAATATATGTGTGAATAATTTTCAAGGAAAGTGCAAGAGTTCTTATTTCAATTGTCACGAGGGGGAAAGGCTGGCTATCTCCAATATATAATTTTTATTTTTCCCCTCTTTTTCTTTTGGGAGATCTACATGTGATCGATCTAAGCACTTATTTGAAGAACATCTATTTGGTGTTAGATTACTAGCATAATAATAAAAATATTTGTTTGATGCACACAATCTCTGAAAAATATTCCCCTTGTCTCATTGGTTTGTTGGCTCTCATAATTAGGAATCTTTCATAAATGAGATTTCCAAAACGAATAAACAAACATTATTGTGATAATCATTTGGTAAAACAAAATGCCTACAAATTCATAAAAAAAACAAGGAACCAAATGTTTACAAAATACAATTTCGAAGTTTATGGCAAAATAAATTACCTCGCGGAGGCCAGCAGCACGCATCTCTGTTTTCCAGAAGTGTCTCTAGCTTATTAGTAGAACCTCGCGAGTTCGAATCCCGGATTTGTGTTTATAGTGGGGCCAAGGTAGGTCGGCTGCACCCCCTTGGGCTGGCAAAGCCCAGCTAAAAAATATAGCTATACTCCTACTGTATTGAAGTTTCGAACTGGTGACCTCCCTTAATCCGCAAACAGCTTCAGCCATCACGCCACTTGCTCCTTGTCGTGTCATTTTAGCATTTAATTTATTTTATACTTCTGCAACTTGGGCTGGCAAGGCCCAGCTAAAAAATACAGCTATACTCCTGCTGGAATGAAGTTTCGAACAGGTGACCTCCCTTAATCCGCAAACACCTTCAGCCATCACGCCACTTGCTCCTTATCGTATCATTTTAGCATTTAACTTATTTTATCCTTCTGTAACTTGTTAGTTTACTTAAATTTAAATGACCTCGTCTATTTCCCCATTCCAACCCTAATTCTCCTACTGCACTTTCCGCTTCCTCTTCCCTCTCCCCTGTACGAAGTCGGCCCTCTCCCCTGTACGAAGGAATCTCTTCCCATTGTCAACATGGATGATGTATACTTTCCACTTGGGAGACCAAGGAGAAATGCTCAGCAAATCACCAATCTCCATCACTACAAGGTTGAGTTATTTTATACAGCCGTGGATATGCAGTTACAAGAGCTAAATAGTCGCTTTGATGAGATAAACACAGATTTGCTATGTTGTGTGGCATGCTTAAATCCAGACGATTTGTTTGTCGACTATGACAAGGACAAGTTGGTGAAGCTTGCTACTTTTTATCCTACTGAGTTCTCCAAAGATGATATTTTACATCTTGGTCTTCATCAACTTGATGCTTATATATATGATATGAAGACAGTTCAGAGGTTTGCAGGATTAAAGGGAATTGCTGAACTTTCTAGAGAAATGGTTGCATTAAAGAAACATCGGGTGTTTCCATTAGTCTATAGACTTCTGAAATTGGCATTGTTGCTTCCTGTTGCCACAGCAAGCGTTGAAAGAGCATTTTCTGCAATGAACTATGTGAAGAACACACTTCGCAATAGAATGAGTGATGATGTCATGAATGATTTTTTGGTTGGCTACATTGAGAGTGACATCCTTGATAGTTTGGATGATGAATGTATTTTAGATACTTTTCAGACTATGAAAACACGTCGTGGTTCATTGTAAAAAATTAATATAAGTTATGTTTTTTTTTTTTGCACCACCTTGGCATAATTCCTGGCTACGCCACTGGTGGGGGGTTCGAAGTGGATACTAGATATGCTAACCACCGTTAGAATATTGCGAAAGTTTTAACTAAAACTTCTAAGTAATTATTTAAAAATCTTAGAGAATAATGCAGATTCCAATGCATCGAAATCGAAAATAGTCACTTCTTTCTCTCATTCATATAAAGTAGAATCAGGTAATATCCCATAGGAATAATGATAAGAAGCAAGGTCTTGTTTTTTTATTTATCTTCCACCCATTACAAATCTTCACTCAAAATTTGTACCAAGTCTTCGAGAACCGATCTATACGCGAATTCAAACACCCATATCTACCTTTCATAATCTAACAAGATGTCCTCCGAAAAGAAAAGAAAAATACTTACATTTAGTGTTGGCTTTTAGCAGGAAATAAAAAAGGAAAAGGGAAATATGGAGGCAGAGGACAAACAACAACCGGGCTAGCTAGTGGCCGTAACCAGCAGCAATAACGACCAGAAAAATTGACAGTTGGTTGGTGGCTAAATTGCTGCTACTGGCGCAATCACTGCCGCCCACGTGTCGCCCAGCCACTGAATCTTGACCCTCCATCAGGATTCCCAAGGAGATGCTTTCCCAGACCAGTATTTGGCTTTAGCTGGAAACTCTAGTCTAGTGTTTCTGGTTGTGCATGAGCAATATATATATAGTTCAATATTCGGATTTAGGTTCGTATTATATGTCATCTTATGATTTGTATGTTTCCTTTCACGATTCTAAAGATGACAAAACTAGTAAAATACGATAAATTTTTTTGCATACAAAAGGTAATATACTTAGAGGAGTATGCAGATTATAGACAAAGTCAGCGAAACACAAAATATACATATTAGAGCTTGACCGACCCAACGAAAGGAAAGCCCAATGTCAAAACAAAGACACGAGACCGTAAACACGACAGGCCCAAAACTAACACTTGCACATCAAACCAACCATCGTCCCGTCGCCCTGCTGGTACAAATAACCAGATTAAAAAATGATTTATTGAATTCACATTAAAATAATTACTCAAATTATGTTAATTATTTCACACACCCACACCAATATATTATTTTTATAAAATATAGACTTATGTGTGTATATATATAATATATCCTAAAAATTATATATTTCTCTATTAAAATAAAAACCAAGTACACAACCTTAGACTCATTAATGGAAGAAGGAAACCTTGGAGAATTTAAGAACGAGCACAACACTATTGACTCTCTCTCTCTCTCTTTGAAGTCCCCATCACAAAGAAAGAAAAAGGAGAAATAGCAGAGAGAGCAGAGTGACTGGTAAAAGTGCAAACACTCCCCACAGTCCGCCCACCAACCAGAGAACACTCTCCATCATCCTCACATCCCATTCACAGGGAGTGAACGCCCAACCTGTCCATAAATAAACCTCCCCACGAAAGAAAGCCCCACACTTGTCGATCATAAAATTCATACTTCTCTTCATTCATTCTCCCCCAATTCCCATTCAAACAACAATCTCCCTTCCTCCCCCGCCGGCGATCTGATTCCCCGCCTGTCGCCGACGCTAGTTACTCCCGTAGCTAGCTCAATCCCCCCCGCCGGCTACAGTATGTTCTTCATTGATTCTTCCCCCGCTATTCCTTACTCAGACCCCTTCGTTTTGCTCGCGTTGTTACAATTCTGCTATGACCCTGGCCATGGATCTGCTGCTGGGTTGTGCATTCGTTTTTCAATGTAGGATTTGCGATTGATGTTTTGGATTGAAGGAAGTTTCTTGGTCTATTGTCTGAAAGTTTTCATCTTTGGTTTCTGGGTATCATTGGGTTGTGGGGGGATTCAGATGGGTTGTGCTTTTCTTATTTATTCCTGCTGCTGCTATAGAATCCAGTTTGCTGCAAAATTTATGGTTACTGTGTCTTATAAGCTTCGTTGTTACCTGGTGTTGGAACTTGACGTGGGAAGATTGGTTATCTGCAGGTTCTGCTTTGTGCTTTTCTCTTTAAGCATTCCACGTCATGGCAGATCTGAAGTCAATGTTCATGAAGGTTTATGATACCCTGAAGAAGGATCTCCTGGAAGACCCTGCCTTTGAATGGAGTCCTGATTCTAGTCAATGGGTTGAAAAGGTTACTTACTCTGCAACTTTTCTTTATGGTTCCTTTCTGTTCTAGATCTCAATAACAGCTATTTGGAATGTCATCACTAGGTGCAATTGACTTAGTTTGATGAATCTATGCATCTCAGAACTCCTTTTACTCAATGTCTCTTTCGTTTCTATTTGTGGCAGATGTTGGACTACACTGTGCCTGGAGGTATGGGATGCACTTAAAGTTGATCTGCAGAAAGATGTTAAATTAATACCAGGTTGCTGAAAATGGTTTAGTAATGTTGGATGGAATTTTACAGGGAAGTTGAACCGGGGATTATCCGTGGTTGACAGCCTCAAATTGTTGAAAGAAGAAGAAGACCTAACTGAAGATGAAATCTTTCTTTCCAGCACCCTTGGTTGGTGTATTGAATGGGTATTGATTGGACTCATGCTTCCCCTTTCCGGTTTTACTATTCCCCTCGTTGCATGATGGCCAAAGGTATGATCTTTTTGATATATTTGTCAATGACATTGGCTGTTTGTTCTATTCCTTTTCAGCTTCAAGCATACTTTCTGGTACTTGATGACATCATGGATGCCTCTCACACTCGTCGTGGTCAACCTTGTTGGTTTAGGCTGCCTAAGGTACATGTTCTGAGAAAGTGCTTGATGCGGTTTGTTTCTAGAGTAACTTTGAAAATTCTGATTTGGTGAATCAATTGGACTGGAAATGTTATGCGATCTCTGCAGGTTGGTATGATTGCAGTTAATGATGGTATTCTGCTGCGGAACCATATTCCTAGGATGCTCAAGAAGCACTTCAGGAACAAGGATTACTATGTGGATCTCCTGGATTTGTTCAACGAGGTAAGATTGACATCTCATCATATTGTCGTTTTTGTTCATGCGATTTGATCACATCGTAGTTACTCTAATTCAATTTCTTGTTTTAGGTGGAGTTTCAAACTGCCCATGGACAGATGATAGATCTAATCACAACGCTTGAAGGAGAAAAGGATCTGTCCAAGTATACTGAGTCACTGTGAGTAAACTATTATGCATATCTTTTTCTCTTATTTCTTTTTGAGGAGATACCTTTTCATCTTAATAGTGGCATATGTTGTAAGTTCCAACTTCTGAATCTCAGCATGGAACTCAAGCTTTTGTTTCTTTGAGTAACTTTCTAGTCATGGCTTTAACTTTAAGAAGGGCTTCATTTTGTTTTTCCTTCACATAGCTATCCTGTGTTATATGTAACTTTATTGATGGTAACTTTTGCAGCCACCGAAGAATTGTCCAGTACAAGACAGCTTACTATTCCTTTTACCTCCCTGTGAGTTGGCATTTACTATGTCTGCAAATTTCGATAGCACAATGCACTTGAAATTTGAAAGTGTTCGGTTAGATGATAGTGATTTGATCATCTAATCTATGTCTATATCTGCTCAGGTTGCTTGTGCATTGCTGATGGCTGGTGAGAAGCTCGAAAACCATATTGAAGTGCAGAACATTTTGGTTGAGATGGGAACCTACTTCCAAGTGCAGGTAATGATCAACTTCTATTTGGCTCTCCTTTGTTCTTGTAGTTGATTTATCTAGGTTTCCAGAATCTCTTGCTGCATCCATGAACTTCAATTTGATTCTTCAGCTTAATTTCGGTCTGATTTGGAGATACAAAATGATATTCGTGCTGAATGATAATCGAAAGAGGTTGATCATGTTCACCTGTATTTCTTCTTTCTGGTTCATATTTTAATTGCTTCTTTTGTTTCCCTTTGTAGGATGATTATTTGGATTGCTTTGGTGATCCTGAGACTATTGGCAAGGTGAGCTCTTGACCAAACTTGTATATGGAAAAGGTAGAAATTAAAGGAACGACATCTGAAAAGTTGGTCTAACTGGACATTTTCCCAATTCGCAGATTGGAACAGACATTGAAGATTTCAAGTGCTCATGGTTGGTGGTAAAAGCATTCCAACTTAGCAATGAAGAACAGAAGAAACTGTTGCTCGTAAGTATTCTTCCTTCCACCGTTTTCAGTGTTCATTCTCTCTATTCAAGATCTCCTCACATGGCTTAAACCATGGCTCAAAACTCTTTGCAGGAGAACTATGGCAAAGCTGATCCAGGCAATGTTGCCAAAGTGAAGGCCCTCTACCATGAATTGAATCTCCAGGTTTGACCTTTCGTTCTTCAAGATTCCCGTCTCAATTTGCTGTAAGAATCATTTCCAAAGTTCCAACTGTTAAAACTTTTCGATCCTTGATTAGGGAGTCTTCGAGGAGTACGAGAGCAAAAGCTACGAGAAAATAATAACCTCCATAGAAGCTCATCCCAGCAAAGCTGTGCAAGCAGTTTTGAAGTCCTTCCTGGGCAAGATTTACAAGAGGCAGAAGTGAGAAGCAGAGAGATACACCACTCCAGATCTCCATTGCAGAGATGAGAGGGCTACTTGTCTTGCAAGTCTGTAGCTTTTGTTGTATTTGTAGGGTTTTTTTTTTTTTCCTTCTGATTTCCCATCTATCTTTGTTTCTTTCGAATAGTTCCAATAAACCCATATTGTTGTTCCCTAATTTTCCACTCTAACAAACTGGAAAAGTAGGCAAGCTTTCCTTCTTTAAGTCTTCTTCTTCTTTGACTACCTTAGCTATGGAGCTTTCTTGAGTCTTGGCAACAACTTGGCCCTTGTTGCCATATTTCTTGAGGCCTCAACCTCTGCACTGAAGTGGTTCAGTTGATAAGAACCTGTTATTGCCCATCATCATTTCCCAAAATCTCAGACCAATTAGTGTTTGCTCATTTGAAGAACGTCCATATCCAAATCCAAAATGCTTTCACGGTTCTTGCCATCATTTGACATATTCTGTTATACTAATATAACTAGTATTCCTTTTCCATGTATCTGGGTTGCAGCAGAATTCAGACGCCATTGCTGCATATGTATCATCAGATTCCAAATGCAAAGGCTCCATAGCAAAAACACAATCAAGAGAGAGCAAGCAAATACATGTACAGAAACACACACAGCAACAAAACCCCGAATTTATTCGACAAACTAACTCTGTCTTGCAACATAAAGGAATTATCTTTTAGTGACAGTAGTGACCAAACCAGCAGAACTTCCCTCCACCACCTTGACACCCTCCTTCTTCTTCATAATCTCTGCTATGTATCCACCACAGCATATTACTAAGCGAGTTCCCATCATCATGGCCATTCAACCTCTTGGTCTTCTCCAAAGCACTCCCTTTATCATACATCGCTTCCAAAGCATACACAAACCCTTTCCAACCTTCTCCTACACCTTCCCTCCCCAACGCCGGCAAAGTCCAATCCACGAGCTCCCTAGCAAACTTCAAATCAGAGAACACTACTTCCGTGATTGGCAGCAATGGCAGCACCTGAATCCCAAGCCTGCACTCCTTCCATTCGGGCGGCGCAAACCACAGCCCGCTGTCCCTCTTGCTGGCCCAGAGCACTCCCACCACTTTGTTCTCAGCAGTGAAATCCGCAGCATAGATGGTGTCCCCTTCCTTCACGTGCCACCACGTCTGTGCCGCCTGAATCTCCATCGCAGCAAGCGAGGATCCAATGGCGACGAGATGGGTGTCTCCATAAGCTAATCCCATCAAAGCAGCTGAATAGTATGCATTCACAGCCTCACTTGTGCTCTCCTGATTCCGTCCATCCGCAAATTCGGTCAGCCCTCCCGCCCAAGAATGAAGCTTGTACAGATCGAAGCACCTCAAACGAGTGTAACTCGAATCCGATCGCTTTCCCAGGTTCATGAAATCGGCCATTAGAGAGTAAGCTTGTGGCCTGTATTTTCTCCCCCAGGCCGGGTCGATCTTGGCAAGAACAGCAATGCCGTAAAGGAAATAACCCAAATGGAAATGGTGGTCGTTGTATATGCCAAACCCAAAATCAGCACCGGAATCTGTTAGCCCTTGCTTGGTAACAATGCCACCCCATTTGCCATCGTACAGAAACCCATTTCCATTGAATGTCCCTTCCAGCCATGGCTCGATCGTCTCCTTCAAGAACTTCCTTACTGCCGGAATCACATCAGGGAAACCGACTTCCTCGGAGATCAACGCCAATCTAGCTCCCCTGGCGACTAATTTTCCGTAGAAGTAAGACGAGGTCGTGGTTATCGCTGATGAATTCAAGCCATCGACATCCTTGCGAAGCGCATCCACGATTTCATTGTAGCTATCGTCTTTGATTCCCTTAATCGAATGCCAAGTCACTGAAACAGGATCCGATTTTAGGACCCACGAATCGCCGGCGACGGCTACGAGGTCACCGTCCATGCTCCTGTACTTCAGGCCTGTCAAAACGGTGACGTCGCAGTCGTCACCGGATAAAAGCTTGAGATGCAGGGGATGGGCGAGCATAAGCAGATCGCCCCATCCTTTCTTCTCCCATTTGTACTCGACGGAGAAGGGCTTGGAGAGAATCGCCTCCCCGGAAACTGGGTAGCAGGAGCTGAACCGATCGAGAACGGATTCGGATTCGGATCCCGGGTCGGGTTCGTCGGGCAGGATCGCGATCCTCAGGATGCCGGAGAATCCGGCGGCGGAGGTGATTGAAGAAGTGGTGTGGGTCAAATTGATTGGAGACGACGAGTAAATGAGCCAGGTCTGGTTGTTGTTGAGCTTGACCGTGTACTTGTTGAGCGAATTGGTGGGAGAAGAACACGAGAGAATGGCGTGAATGGTGGAGATTGAAATGGGCGTGTTTCTGGAGACGGAGCAAGTGAGGAAGGGGCTTCCTCTGACGAGGAAGAATCGGAGGTTGGAAGAGGGGAAATCGAGCGTCACGCTGAGGTCGTTGAAGGAGGTGATGACGTGGCGATCGGCGGCGGAGGGAGCGGCGGCGGAGACGGTGAGATCGGCGTTGAAAACCTGGTAAGTGAAAGCAGAGTTGTGGGAAATGGATGGGTAGGAGACGGAGAGGGCAGAGCCGGTGGATTTGACGAGGTAAGGGTGGATGTACTCTGGCTGGTCGCCATTTTTGAGGGTGAAGTTCTGGAAGAAGGAATTGGTGGGGAGAGGGGAAGAGAGGAGCGCGGTGGAGAAGAAGACGGATGGGTCCGGGAGGACGGTGGAGTTCTCCTGCGGGAAGACAAATGGGAAAGCAGGGCGGCGGCGGTGCGGCGGCGGAGGCATGATTGGGGAGAGTAGTAGTTGTTGTTGTTCAGGGGACGATGGAGAGAAGTGGATTGGAGAGGGAGGTTTATGGAAGGAAGGAGCTGGAGGCAGAGGAGGATGGCTGCTACTACCGCGTTTCTTGTCGAATGGCTTAGTGACTAAGGTTTTGACCTTTCTGCTCAGTTTCTTCAGCACCATTTTCAGATTGGCAGCTTCTTTATATTTGAAGAAACCTGTCAGAGTTGTTGCTTACAATATATTATAGTTTAATAGCAGCTAGTTTTGTGGAAGGGAAGGCAATGGGAGGGATGAAGAAGATGGGGGGAGAAGATGGAGTAGGGTTGGATTGGAAGTGAAGTTGTGTGAAGAACAGGGTAGGGTTTTATTAATTCCAGTGGCATTGGAGCTGTCATGAAGGAGGAGTGAGAGAATCAGAGAAGCAAGGTATAGAGCATTTTTGGAATGCTTGATGGTAGAGGAAGCTCTCTCCCAACTCTCAAAGGAGAGGAGTGGATGCTCCACCAAGTCTTTTGTTGCTGTGGGGAACGGCTACGGTGCTAATTGTACAATAGTTAGCACCGTCCTAACCAAGGGAAAAACTACTACTAGTTTGAATTAGTAGTGATTTAGCTTAGATGTTGTATTGATTTTATAATAATCCGTAGTGATTTCGTTATTTTTAGTTATCCCGTTGCTAACCACTATAAGGGTTAGCACCTAATCCCATCCCGTTGCGGTGGTTTCTGAAGTCGAACTGTATGATGCAGGTAACGAGAATCGGAAGTATAGAGAGAATTGAATAGAAATACGTGATATATGATTGAAGGAATTAGTTCCTCCATAAAATCAGAAACGAGCTCTGATACGAATTGATGCAGACATCATTTTACTTTTTATACATTGGATATTACTTACAATCTATCTGATAAACTTAAAAACAACATAGAATCAAACAAACAGCCACCCAGTCCCAAGTATATATACAACTGCTGCACCCATTTTGTCACACCCACAATCACACATGTTTCTATGTACATATCGTGGTAGAAGCAAGGCTTCAAAATAAAAACAAACAGAACACACCTTACTGCTAAAGAGACCCAAACCCGAAAAAAGGTCTTGTTTTCTTTTTCAAGATACCCTTTTTTATTGTTTGTGTACAAAGATACAGCTTACTGTTCTGTGCCCTACCACGGAAACCCTATGAACATAACCAACCATGTTTGTCTATGTTGAGCTATCACGACTTCCTCATGAATTTCTTTGCTTTCCTGGAGAAGTTCTTCATGGTCAGTCGGTCGGAGAAAGTTAAAGGAAGTTCCTCCTCTGCCGACTCTCTCCGTTCCTGCCATGTCGAGGTACCGCAGCCACTATTTCCATCTCTCGAGGAGTCTCCTTCGCCAGTCTCATCGTCGTGATCGGCCTCGTCCGATATGTTCCGATATAAGTGTTTCAAGATGAAGAGTGCAGTGTCGCAATCCCTCCAGTAGTTCCTGAATGCCCCCAAGTGAAACAAAATCGATGTGAATATATATAGGCTAGTAAGTGCAAACTTGTTCAGGCAGATGAAAAATGCACACATTTTAAGCCCCATAAGATACTTACGTATGTGCTCCAATTGCTTGTAGATATGGATGTTCAAAAGTTTTATCCTGCATGATTCAAAAGCCTCATCAGAAGGGAATGAGAATGATTAATTGATATGACTGTTTGTCCAGGGGAGCCAAGTTATTGCTTTTCAGCAAAACCTTGGACAAAGAATGTGAGATTAACTGTCATGCATGAGTTGTAAATTGGGCCTAAACAACAAATGCAGGTTCTTAGAGAACTGATCCTAATCATCATCACCATCATCATCATTAATAGTACTAATAATACCGAAAGACAGCTATAAATTCAAAATAAACTGAACTCCCAGGACATGCTAGTGCCGGAGTGCCAAGCTGATACCTTTGACTATGAGTCTATGAATAATGGCAGATAGTGTCTTACCATTCCTCACCTGGATCAATCTACTCATGCAGATAATGTTGTTTTCAGATGACAAACAATCTAGAAAAGGGAATTCAGTAACAAGGAATGTGAAGAGTAATTATGTGGTTCGATGAGGGCAAACATGATGGGAATGTACCATACATACCTGAAGCATGTGATCTATTCGCCCTTCTTCACTTCCAGTCAACCTTTCCATCATGAGAGTGCCGTATGTTCTCTCATTCCTATCCTGAACATTTTCCTCTTGTCCTGAAACAGATAAGTGCATCGGATTACCGGAGACATTCAGATTGGTGAGATTCCAGTAACCTCGCCTAAGAGATAACAGACGAGAAAAATATATTATTTACCATCGAAGTTATTTTCATTTTTCGACTGGCACATTGTAAGAACTTTAACCTGCTCAAATAACAAAAATTAGCAACTTCATGGTTCGTTACGGGTGAACATAAATGGAATATACTTGACCTGCATACTAGGGTAACCTGTTATCCATCTAGCATACAATCACATCAAAACTACAGTACAGTAGGTTCAAGAAAAGAGCAATCAAGGAGCTAACCACACAACCAGGGAGCCAAGTAATACTTGCATTCAGTAATATATAACATAGAAAACCTCTCTGATACAATACTAGAGGACCAAGCAAAATTCCTTACTCGTGAAGCATTAGCTATTGCTAGACTGTAATCAGAAATGCTGATTCAGCATAGAGACAAAAGATGACAAACATATGCACAAAAGAAGACCAAGTGAAGTCAAGAAGAACCCAACTCATCCGGGATCACTCTGGAAAGAAAAAAAATTATGGAAGTCGAAAGGGCCCACCCTTACAGAATTTAAACGATCCTTGATTGCCTGCGACCGAGCAGCTAAATCTTCAGAAAATTCCTGCATGAAAAATGTATGAGAACATGGATGGAGAAAGAGGAAAGGAGTTAAGATAAGGAGGAGGAAGAAACCAAATCCAATTTGCACTAGGTTGAAAGAGGCTTACTTGAAATCCAATGTGCAAACGCTTTCCACCTCTGTGGTAAGGAACAATGACAGGACGCCTGTTGATGTATTCTTTACATACAAGTGGCTCTATTCTGTATGAAAATGACACAGAGAAGAGACACACGACACATCATACCAAGTAGTACTTTCATAAATGTTAATGCTATACTCAGAGCTTTTTCTTAAGACCGGAAACCAACCGATTTTACAATGCCTGAAAGTAGGAGGTAAGGTAACAAAATGCGACTAGTCAAATTGGATCACACACCTGTAAGCTACAGGATCGAATGGGTGGAAAATGTTGAACATTTGCCTACAGGCTGGTATCTCCTCTGTGATATTTTCTTCCATCCAATATTCTTGCCCTTTGCCTGATATAGAATAAAGGAACATGTGTGAGGTCATGCTCCCAGGAAAACTAATGATACCAGGTATCATTCACGGGAGATGAATCATTTGGAATTCAATGGCAGAAAGAACATATAAGGTTTCTGTAAAGTAGTACCAACTCCGATACGAATGTTACGAAGAGCGAGGAATACTCCAAGAGGGGAACCGACAGCAAAAAACGTGTCTACCTGGTATAGAAAGTCCCATGAAGATCATATAAGTATTATTTCCTGCAGACCTACTTCAACTTAAACATCTGTCTTATGCAAACTGTACTTCAAAGGACGCCAGTCCCATAAACAAAAAAAAGGATGCACACACCGTAAATTCAAGTTTTGTGTACTTTATGTAGGGGGTGTAATTCTGTGGTTCATTTTGCAAAGTGGTAGGGGTATTCTCATATGTGGACTCGCTTGCTTTCGTTTCAGGCATCTCCTTACTTTCTGTTCATCAAATAAAAAATTAATAAAATCCAACCAAATTAAACACAAAAAATGAATAAAGGACAATATGGCTTTGAGGCAACGCACCGCAAGCAGGCCCAGTCACACTCCTCGATTCCAATTCTGCTATTTTCGCTTTAAGGCAATTGATCTAACAAAAACAATTAGAAAAACCACAACTTAAGAGGCCGAAGTGAATATTAAGCTTTTAGAATGGAGAAAGTATTCAGAAACAAACCTCTTCCTTCAACAATTCAACCTCTTTGGCATTATCCGCTTTGCAGTTTTCGACAGCCTCATTCTCCAGCCCTTCAATTGAGTCATCGACTGTCGTAGTGGCATCTTTATCCAACCCATCCTTTTCCTCAGACAGGGTTCGACCATTGTCATCTGAATTGGGAAAACCTTCGGCTTTCTCGAACTCCCCTGACGTGGCCTTAACTTCATGAACTGGAGTCGATGCCTCATCAGCAGAATCCACTATTTCTTCAGTGGAAAAGGTACCATCCAGCTTGGGCAAAGGGTTATGCATTGAAGATTCCTCATTCACATCAGGGAGTGAATTTGGAGTGGAAGGCTGTTCTTTGTACATCCACTCCATAGGAAATGGGGATGACAGGTTCTCTTGATGGCAGAGGATGTCATAAGAGAGAACACTCCCCAACGAATGACCATATAAGGAAACCTTTACCAAAAAAGTAGGTTACATGCTTTTCCTGCAAGCTAACATCCATTGAGGGAAACTGAGTGGAGGTGGGGTCTAACCAGGTGCTTACCTTACCATCATACCCAGGATTTCGCTTGAGAAATTTTGAATGCAAACGGTTTAACTGGTTTGATACCTGGAGATAACAAACAATCATACCATCAAACAAAAGGGTGTGAGGGCACTAACAAGTAATCTTTGTAATATGATGGCCTATATATTTTGTAAATTTGAATAAAACTTATGCTTTAATTTTGCACAACCAGGTATGGTAATTATTGGAAAAAAGACAGGATAAACATTACCGAATTAATAATATCTTGACAGTAGATTGGACTCATGTAGTACAATACGTCATGAGCTGTTGCACCAAGCATCACACGAAGACCACGTACACCATCTAAAGTGATCTTTTCAACAGCAGCTTCACCACTAAGTTTCAAGCCCTTTCTCCACTGCAAACAAGTATTAAATATGCAAATTGAGACCACATGATGACCAGAAATAAGCAGAAGCAATCATGAAGACTGACAGTGAATATAAGGAAAAGTAAAAGACAATAAGGAAACCCAGTAGCAGGGAAAGTAGGCAACAGAATGATTTTGAAGTGCAATCCACCAAAGTCTGTTCTAAATTTTCTACACTCTCAGGCGAAGTCGTTATAGTGATGTTCAATGCCAGTTACACAGGCAGTAGGGCTCCTAACTTTTATATACTAATTCAGGAAATACAACCCCCCGATTCAGTCTAAGTACCATACTGAGAGATGTAAACATAAAAGCACAAAATCTTCACTCACCATTTCATACCATGGAGTATGGCATTCAGCAGATAGAAAAGCTTTCATATGCATTAAATAACAACTGGAAATTTAATTGGCCAATATAAAATAGCTCTTAGTTTGCAGAAGCTACCACAAACCCACTGGTAACTGGAACCTGACAGTTCCTCAAAATCACATGTCACGGACTAGATGTTTGCTCACTTCCTGATACTAGTTATGTATCCTCACATAATTTGGAATTCAAAAATAAAACTGCATTTTTAGGTAGTAATTCATGTATCTTTTCTGTTTACCTGGCATGGAATAAAGAGAACCCGCTGAGCAGCAAGTTGATGAGAGGTTAGATGCCTTTCAGCAAGACTCGCAGTAATATGTCGAAATTCGGTAACATCATCGACCAAATTAGATTTCTCCAACCTTTGACCAATACCGTGGACCATAAATACCACATGTCGTACAGGAACCTAGATCAGACAGATGCAGAGGAATCTTACTCAATGAACATAGCTGAGTTAGAAGTTAATTGAATAATAAAGCATAAAAATGATGCAGCACAATGGAGATACAATTATTTTCAGAACTACAACATAATGAAAGAGGAAAAAAGGACTCCACATGACGCA
The DNA here is from genome assembly GCA_964030455.1 of Linum trigynum. Classification (NCBI taxonomy): domain Eukaryota; kingdom Viridiplantae; phylum Streptophyta; class Magnoliopsida; order Malpighiales; family Linaceae; genus Linum; species Linum trigynum. The sequence continues at coordinate 763,790 of OZ034822.1, read as the reverse complement.
GATCCCCAATACTCGCACCCTTCTCAGAATTAAGCAACATAACAACCAGTAGAAGAAACAATAAATCTACACTGCAAGAATGCGAAGTAGTGAATTATTAAAAGGAAAAACAATACAAACCTGTGAGCAGTAATCATCCATTTCCTCCTCCTTCTGCTGCCGCAATTCATCCTAATCAAAATACCGTGGCTATCAACAGATGAGCCAATGCATTTTTAACTTTGCAATCTGTTAACCATAAGTAGCATGGAAAAGGTCTGGTGCCAGTTGCCACTTCTATTTACTCCTTAATAGTGAAAAATCCTTCACATAAAAAATAGCGGTCTAACCCTAATCACATCATCTTATCTGTGCACCACGTAACACAGATCATTCTTGCTGCCCCCGATCTCTAGCAAGTGAAGAACAAGAAAGAAGTTCAAGGCAATTCCTGAACTTTTTTACTTATCTTTTACTCAAGTCACAGTGATGCATTCTACACGTTGGTTCTTCCAGTATGCTCTTACAATTTCCCCCCCGAGGAACACATAAAGACGAAAATTATCACAATAGGCACAGCTCATTGTACCTATCTATATTTGACCAGGTAATGCAAACTCATTCTAAAGATTATTAACAAGGAACTGTCTCGTATTCTATATTCAAAAGACAACTTTTGCTCTTTATTATGTGCTTGTGCATGTTATCGAGTTATCAACATAAAGGACATCATAGGTCTAAGAAACAGAAGATATACCTGAGTTGGTTTTGTTGAGGACGGCGCAGAATAACCACGCCTTAACTTAATCCCATTTCCACTAAAATTAACAATACTAGCAACACCGGAAGCATCAACATTGAGCCAAGCCTCCCAGGTATCATCTTCACCCATAAAAAGAGCATGAAGTCCCTGGATGCATAACCCATACTGTTCTTATCTAGCCATCTGTCCAGAAACAAAACTTGCAAAAGAACCTTAGAGGAAAAGAACCTACTGGTGTAAATCCTTGCAGTTCAACACGAGCAGCAAATAGTCCAGAGGGTTGAAATGTTCTACGATGCCAAACCTGGAGATATACCCAAAATTAAGGAAGCAGAGGAGCTTCGTAATATGGGAATCGGAACTATTGATAGGTCAAGCCTTGAAGGAAGCAGGTAGCATACATTTGAAGTACAATATGCAGACTGCATTCACAATCTCAGACAATAAAATTTGCAACAAGCAATAACATATGATAGGATCGCTGTACCAAATAGCACACGGTACCAAAATGTAGGTATTTGAGCAAACCTGGCTGCGGTATGCCACCTCTAATTGTTCAGAAACATCTTCACGAAGAGGAAGCCAATCTAAGCCCCCCTTACGAGCAAACCAGTGACCTCTCAGGACTCGCCGGTTTTCTCCGTTCCAGTAAACAGGAAAACAATGCCTCCTTGGTAGATCTACCTGCATAAATTAACTCATAGGATATGAATACTTAACACTCTGAAGTAAGAATACTGAAGTCCGAGTCATCCTGGCAATAAAAGATGGTTTGACTCTGTAGAGATACCTCATACAACCCTCCTTTCACAGGCACACCAACTCTTTCTTCCTCCGTATCAAATAGATTAGAATCTTCGGCATCTATCTTCTTGCTTGAAGATGGTTGTCCTCTTGGACCTTCACTACATTCTGCGTACTCTTTCCACCAAGTAGAAAGCAACCCTTCTTCATTCTGCAGATGCCAATAAAAAAACATCAGGTCACATCAACCAATGGGATTCTCAAGCGTCTGGTTCAATAAATATGATGCAAAACTGTGATCAAAATGACTTTTGAGATGTCAAAAGGAGGCCGATCACTCATGCTCTAAGCGACACAACCAGCCAACAAGGATAACAAGTATGACCTGCAAGAATGAAGCCTCAATTGCAAGTGAATCTCTCATTCCAAAACGAAAATATTCGCCCTTTTCTACTACTTCGTTGCGAGGAACAGATGCAGCTAACTCTGTAGGAGCATAAAAACAGCAGCATGAAATCTCTCTTCGAACCCATTTTTCCGTCACGAATACACAAGCAATTCTTTATGATCGGGCGAAAGGTGCATGAAAGATGGGCATAAATAATCACTAAGGGCATGATGGGGCACTGTTGTGAAATCAGCGCTAACAAGGAAAAAGTAAAACACTTTTCACCCTACTAAACATTAATAAGAAAACCCAGCAGCAAACTTACCTGTTGGAGCTAGAGGTACCCTACAGAAGTACCACCTCACGTCACCACCATCAGATGGACTTTTGGTCTGTGCAAGATACTTCTGCCGACCTTTCGAGTGCTCTATTACATCTTCCAACCGCGCAATGTTCGATGGCGTATTCTTAAGCAAATCAGGCGATGTCTCCACAGAAACTTCAGGCTTCGATTCCGGCTCCGCCATCAATAAAACCTCACGGATCAGATACCGAAAATGAGAATCTTCAAACCCCAGATGGCCCACCAGACAGCAGCACCACGAGAAACACAAACTTCCTCCTTCCTTTCCAAACTAGCTCTCTGAGGCAAAGTATCAAATAGGTTCGCTTCAACCGAAAGACTGGATTTCTGCCCCGATCACTGAGAATCGAATCCAATTAATGGGAAATGGGGATTTCAGATTCTACCAAATTATCAAATGGGCACTCCTCGACTTATCAATCAAACAACACTGGCGGCTAAAGCAATCTCCCGAACAACAAGCGAAATAAAACAGAAAGAGCCGTGGAACTTGAAGGGGAGGTGGGCAGCAGCTGAGAATCGCTAAACCCTAAGCGCCAAATGCAGAAAGCTGGATATATGAATCCCAGAAGATGAAGAAATTCTCCAACTGCGAGAACTTTATTAATCAATGGCGTAAAATTGAAGAGGTACAGCACTAACAGCAGATAACAGAGTGGAAATTCCAGAAGAAGAAGAAGAAAGCAGCGAAGAAGGGCAGATCTGCCTAACAAGAAGAAAAGGCGGTTACATAACCAAAGTTCGTTCCTTTCTCGCTCCGTTTAGTTAACGGTTCGGAAGTTCGGTTGGCCCGCCAACAGCTGGGCCGTATAATTATGGCGCCAACGCAACTGGACGAAATTTCAGGCCCGTATAATTATAGCTTCCCCAAACCTTGGCCCAAAAAAGTAGTAATTTCTGCAAAAATTAAATAAATAAGAAAATATAAAAATGACGGCTTAAACCCTCTCCGCCATTCCTCAAATCTCCCTCGCACTCGCTCGCATCCATTTCGGCTTCCTTCTCTCCCAAACCACCGACCACCCTTTTGCTCCGATTTGCAGGAAGCTCGCATCTTGATTAACAGATTCGAATCTCTCTTCGCTTCTTGGTAGCATTTTGCCCCTTCCACTTGTTATGGCGGAGGAAGAGGTTGCAGCGACGGCGCCTTCGAGCCCTCCCCTCCACACGGATCACAAGCGGAAGCACGATGAATTGGACCTACCCGCTGAAGCTCCGGTCGCGGAAGACGAGAAGCCCGGGGTGACTTCTGATGTTGTGGAAGATAAGGAAGAAATCGAAGGCGGCGGCGACGATTCGTCTGCAATCGATGGGGATTCGCAGGAGGTCAAGCGGGCTAGGGTTGAGGATAAGCCGGTGGACGAGCCTGGTATTCGGCATTGCATTGCTCGTGTGAAGTTTACAGTGTTATCCTTTACATCATTTAGTTTGCATGTATCGGTCCTTTATCTGTCTGAGTCAGCTGGTTATTTAGAAATGTTAGCTGCTATTCTGTTTTTCTGTCTAGGGTGGGTGCTAAAGTATCTAGCTTGGCACAAAGTTCAGAGCTACTATGGTCTAAACAGTCGAGGATTATTTTTCTGTTTACAGTTGGTGAAAATGGCTTTGAGATAGGCAAGCCAGATGAAGGTGCTAACGGGGAAACTGTTGGTGATGAAAATGGTAAAAGTGAAGTGCCGGAAGAGAGTGGTGCTCAGCAGGCTCCTGACAGGATTCAGGAAGCAGGAGAGCAGAGTGAGGAGAAAGTTCTTAATGAAGATGCTGCTGCAGCTGGAGTTGATGAGGAGAATGATGGAAAGAAACCAGATTCTGCTGGGGATGTGGAGCCAGTTAAAGCTGATGAGCTGCTCCCAAAAGGGGAAGACGGGCAACCACTACAAGAAGCAGAGGAAGAAGCTCTATCCGATGATCAGACTACCACTCGTAGGGTGGAAGTTCCTAATGATAAGGTGCGTTTATGTACACCAATGCAACATTTGTTAATATTCAGAGTTAGTTTATTTTGGACAATGTTATGTTAAGGAATTTTCATATTGACTTGGACAATTAAGATATTGAAGTAGAATTTCCTTGATAATGTAATATGGAGTTCTAAAATCTCTACTTGCTGAAAGTGAAGAATGATTAGTTTAAAATATACAGGAGCAAGATACAGGGAATGCGTTGTACTTGCCTAGAACTGAAAACCACTCCCAAGATTTTCTACGAAAAAAACTCCCAGGCTGAACAAAGAACTTAAGGTCATGGTAACGCCAATGATAGATGTTTCCAGCGATGGTCTTGTATTTTTTTTTTTTTTTTTTTTTTATCTCTCATTGATATTGGCTGAACATATAGATGAATTATATGATTACATACACATGGTGAAGTATAGAATTAAAGTTGACCTTAGTTTCTATTTGATGATGTGAGTCACTCATCATTTTTTGGTTATTTTTGTATGATTTCAAATGTGTTGTGTCATATTGAAATGAATATTGACACAAATATTGCTTTTTTAGGTTGGGGTTCTTATTGGCAAAGGTGGGGACACTATTCGTTTCCTCCAGTATAACTCTGGGGCAAAGATACAGATAACAAGGGATGCAGATGCTGATCCACGTTGTGTGACAAGACCAGTGGAAATAATAGGGACTCTAGGTAGTATTAGGAAGGCTGAGAAGCTGATCCAGGCTGTTATAGCTGAGGTAGCTTATCCTGCTTTGCTCCTAGTTCAATATCAATTTGTTCAGTCTACTGGTGTAACATTTTCACCACCTTAAAATGCCGATTTTTACAGCATTTACCCCATATTTATTGCAGGCTGATGCAGGGGGTTCCCCTTCCCTTGTTGCTAGGGGCCATCCTAGCGCTCAGAATGCTGCAGTTGCAGAGCAACTGGAGATGCAAGTTCCAAACGAGAAGGTTGCTTACAGATATTTCTTCCACTGACACATATCCCAGCAATTTATTTATCAACGTGCTTTCTTTTTCTTGCTATTAAATTAGTGTCTTTTATAATTTCCCAGGTTGGTTTGATCATAGGAAAAGGTGGGGATACTATCAAGGGTCTACAAACAAAAACTGGAGCACGTATTCAGGTAGGTGATATTGTTGGACTTGGCTGTTGCATTTTCTTACAAGCATGCTCTTGATGTTTGTGAAGAAACTCCACCAGAAACTGACTTTTTTAGTTTCCGCTAGTTAATTCCTCAACATCTCCCTGAAGGAGATGGATCAAAAGAAAGGACTGTACGTGTGACTGGCGATAGGAAGCAAATTGATATGGCATGTGAGTTGATAAAGGAAGTCATGAGTCAGGTTTGTGCTCTTTATAGTCCTTTCATAAGTTAGTTGGTGAAGTTGCTTCCATTTTTAGTTGCATACATTATTACATAATTCGACTAAAAGCTACTATGCCCAGTTTGAGGTTTGTGAGCAAGTATTGCATGAAGTTTGTCTGTGACTCATAAAAGTAGCAAGGAATCCGTAATGTGTTTGTTGGTTGACCTACTTACTGAATGTAAGATTCATTTTCTGACTCGCATTATGGGTCCATGCTTATCAGTCCATGAACATTTTATGCTTCTATGGCTCTCCTTCTGGGCATCCGTACTCTTTGGTTTGGCTATTCCAGAGCTTTAAACTTCATATTCTACTTTGGTATTATGGATTGTCAAGTGCCATGCTATTTATGTTTGGAGATATAGTGAATAAATCTGCATATCTACTCATATTTGATGTGCTGATGATCATTGGCCACTGTTTGACCATTATGTATGAAGAGCAGAAGTTTGATGCTAGATTTCTGGTGAATGGTTTCATATCATAAATGCTTTGTTGTGATTGTAGACTCATTTCTGTGTGTGCTTTCAAGTGGCAAGTTCATGCTTAGAGGTGCTTGCTAGTCCTTTTCTTCTTTTTGCCAAAGCCAAAAGTGTATTATGTCCTGATTCATTTGATGAGACCTTTACTAAGTTACTATCCATTTGGGAAGATCCGTCTGATGGTCTTCCATTACAGTGAGACTGCGATCTTGTACACAATTCATGGGAATTTATGGTATTGATGAACCATGGACCAGTGGAGATCGCTTGAGTGCTATTAGCTAGATCATATATTCCATCCGAGATGCCGGTTGCCTTGACTTTTTCATATTGAAGGTGCCGATATCGAACTGGTTGAATTTAAAACTGCAGATTACACTATGGCCTTTCCAATGGGGTCAGCATTGCTTTCTTGGTGTAGCAATAGACAACCACTATTCATTGTCATCCACAGAAGAGAGGTATCAGGCTTTATATCTTGCACTTGCAGGAGGTTAATAGTTGGTAAGACTGCTTTGAGACTTCAAAGTTGAGAATCCAAAATCAGTGGCTTTTTGTGAACCATGGTGCTTTGTAGCAACCTATCCTATTCTCTAGACCTTTGGTAGAAAAACAGTTTCTCTTCGTGAAAGTCATAGCCTGCTGGACATTTCAATAGTATGGTGTACGTTGTGCTTCTATGCATGAATATTGTCAACCCAAGCATCTGGTTCAGATGATTAGAACACTGCTTGCCTATTTCGTTCACAATCTCCCACCTATGCAACTGGCATCTACTTCTATGTTCACAGTGTAACTACCCATGATGACTGTGTTGGTATAATACTAGTTTTGAGGTGCGCTTTATTATGTTAACGGTTTGTTTTGTTTTTTCCCCTCTTTTGTCGTTAAGGTTGGTGCGGAATTCTTGTGCCCTCTGTGAACTACAAGCATAAGTGGCTGTATTCAGCTGTTCGGCAAGTGTGTACTTCTGTTTTTCTAGACATTGCAACTTGCAAGGGCAGTTCACAATTGCTGTTTCTCCTCATTTTTTTCTATTGAATTTTTGGCTCATCGTGGCCAACTCCCATTAACGACTGCAGCAATCATTCGCCGTCTGCATGATGCAAAATAGTAATAATTTCTAAAATGATGTGTGCATGAAATGCCTAGTGTAGATTTGGGAACAGTTCCTTCGCACTTGCAGCTCATTCTGCATTTCTGCTTGGTTTCTTGTCTCCAATTTTGCCCTTTAAAATATGATCTCATGGTAATATTATCATACTGGTGGTAGCTGATAGATTTAATTGTTGAGCAATTGAGTAAGAATTAGTTTGGTATTTGTTTTCTTCGAAAAGTTCGATTTCAGCATGCCTTGTTGTGGTTGACGATTCTATTGGATATCCATAACTAGTTTCATTATTATGAAGGCTCAGTTGTACCACGATAATGCTTTCATCATTTAACTGTTGATTTCACTTCGGTGTTTCTTTAAATATCGTCCTATGTTCATGTTCTGTATGTGCAGGTTTCAATAGTGTATCGCCTCTTGAGTCAACATTCTCCTGTTGCCGAATCTAGTTTATTGTTCTAACTAGTTTTTTTGTTTGTATGTTAGAACGTGAAGCAATCATCATCTCTTTCTGGGGGTTTCAACCAGCAGCAATCGTATCGATCTCGTGGACCCATTGGCCCGAACCACTGGGGTCCACCACGAGGCCCTCATCCATCCCAACCAATGCCTCCTTATGATTACCACCACCGAGGACCTCCATATCCACCGCAGCATGGCATGCACTACCCACCTCCAAGTTATGGTAATTACCCCCCACAGCAGCACATGGGTCACAGAACGAACTATGGTCCTGGTTGGGAGCAACGACCTCCTCCCAATATGCCACCTGGTGGTGGTGGTTATGATTACTACGGTGGTCAACGAGGCCACATGTCTGACCACCCTGCTGCTCCGCCAGTCTCTGGCCACCCGCCTGGTCCTGCTCCTGCAACGAATTATGGTTATGGACATGATTATGGGCATCAACCTTCTTATCCCCAGCCGGCACAACCTCAGCAAGGCTATGGCCATGGATATGACGAACCAAAGTATGGACATGCCAATTCACAGCCAGGTTATCCAGGATATCCAGCTCAACATCAACAATACAGCAAGCAGCAACCACCGGCTTACCCCATGCAAGCACAGGGCCAGCCTCCTCAGCCGTATGGTCAACCGAGTCAAGCATACAGTCAAGGTGCTGCAACAGCTCAACAGCAGTATTCTTACCAATCTGGGTATCCTCCATATGGTTCTGCAAATGATGGGTATTCTCAGGTTCCAGCTCAGCCGAGTGGACAGCCTGTACCTGCTTATAGCCAGGCTGCCCCTGCAGCATATGGATCATATCAACCTTCGCAAGGCTATCCTGATCAGGCTGCCACCGCTCAGAACACTGCTGCTGCTACTGGTTATGGTTATCAAGCACAAGATCCTGCACATCAGGTCTATGCTCAGCCAGCGCAAGCAGCTGCTGCTCCACCAGCTCAACCGAGCTATGATCAGTCAGTGGCACAACCGGGGAGCTATGCTGCAGCACCTGTTGCTGCTTCTGCCCCTGGGGGTGCAGCTCCGGTGGGGTATGGGAAAACGGTATCTCCTCAGCCAGCAGCGTATGGTCAGTATGATTCGAGCCAGATGTATGCTGCTCCTCATTGAGAAGATACGGTTTAGTGGTTGTATTGAATAGTTATGTGATTTAATATTCTGGGATTCTGAATAGTAGTATGATTGTATGAATTAGTTCTTGCTGCATTAGGTCCTTTGGCTGACTGAACTGGAATGTACGGCTGAATTTTATGTTAATGCTGATCTCTTTTGAATGACGGAGTTAATTGGGCCATTATGTTGGAATGAAGGCATGCTTTGGACTCATGACCACTTTTTAAGAAGTTTCGGCTTATGGCTGGCCTCTTCTGGTTTAGTGTGATCTCTTATTGGCGCAAGTAGGATTGGGCGAAGGTTACGTGCTGATCTACACTGGCCTTGGACAGTTAATGTATCTTACTGTAACTTGGCCAGTTTACGATGAACAAAAGAATTTCCATTATAGTCCGTCCATCCACCTCTCACTTTCCAATACTATTACCAACCGTGCTTCCATGTCATATTTAGAGTACTAGGTCACATTTGAATATCGAAATTCATCCCCCTAAAATTCTAATACTTCTTACCTTAATTGCTAACTGAAATTCTAAACAAACAATCCCTTACCCTACCCAGTCGCGGCCGACCTCAACCCGAAGAAGAAGGCCACCACCTAACTCCTCTATCCTGCTTCTGAGAATTCTTCTCTCCGGTCCACCGGCCGCCTAGATTGAAACATGGGAGAGAAAGTGTAATTACCTGACTAGCTAGAAATTTCCTTCTACCCTGGCAATCGGAGAAAGCAGAAAGGCCTCTGTTGTATAAGTAGTAGGCGGAAAGGGTAAAGGGAACTTCTTTTTTGTTACGTGGATTTCTCGGAAAAATTCATGCACGTGAATTTATGAAAAATCTCAAATTACGTTACAAATACTCCTAAGATACAAAAAAAAATCGAAACATTCTTATTCATCAACTGAATAGAAAGAACAATGTAAATACATATTTATAGGATTTAAATCCTAAACTAATCCTAAGCCTATTCGACTACTAATACTTGCCCACTACTCCATAATAAACCTAATACTAACAAGGATAGTAATCTTAAGGGAAGTGAATGATTAATTCACGTAACACGCCTTCTTCGCGTTTATCTTCTGCTGCAAACAAAATCATGAAAAATACCATTTTCAATGGACATTGTTATTCGTCATCTTAGAACACGTTATTTGTCGCCATAACTATTATTAAAATGACTCTAATATCCTTAGCTTAATTTCTTTTGTCTTTTATACCCGTTGCTAAAAGCGTCGGAGGCGATGAAAACCCGTATCCGGCGAGTTGGGACAGGTCCTAAAGTGTAATTAGAAGAAGAAGGAACAGCTAGGGGTGTACATGGGTCGGGTGGTTCGGGTTTAGCCATTTTAATCACCCGACCCATGCATTATGATTTGGAAAATATTAAACCCAAACCCACCCAAAAAAAATTAGAACCCTACGGTTTGTTTTTAAATGGTTGGGTCGGGTTGACGATATTTTTAAGTAACAACCCAACCCAACACAAAATATATAATTAAAATACACCATAAAAATATTTTATAACTAATTAAAATTTCAAACGAATAAATCAGATTGAGAACAATAAGAAAAGGAGATCTGGATGGAGATTACGGAAGTGAGAGAAAAAGAAAGAATTGTAATTTCTACTTAGTAACCATGGTGATTACTGCTTTCAAGTAATCACCATAACCCCTCTCCCCCACCGCAGCCGCATTTCTCATTCCAGACTCGAAATCCGCCTGCTGCTGCAAAACCGTCTGAAAGCTGCGGAGGAAGTTGATCCAAATCTCAATCTGCTAACAACCTGTTCGACGAAATGCCAGAGGGAGCGACCGAAAAAATCTCGGGCCTGAAATTAATCCATTTAAAAATGGAAACACTTAGCAAGTTGTCTGCAAATTCTTTCGTTAAGTGTTTCTTATTAGCCGGGCAAAAGACGTCGGTTGTGTTAAGCAGCCCATCTTCCTCTCTTCTTTGTTTTTCTTTCATTTCTTTTGTTCGTTAGATTTTTTTCCTTCGGTTTCTCTTTCTCTACCCTGCTACTCGAGGCGGGAAATAGCTATAGAAATTTGCTGTTACGACGGCGAAGTTTGGTCGCCGACGGCGCTGTGTCACGTTAGTAGTTGAATATAGTTCGTTGGTTTAGTTCGGAGGATTCTCCTGTGTGGCTACCGGGTTTTAGTAGTTGAATATAGTTCGTTGGTTTAGTTCGGAGGATTCTCCTGTGTGGCTACCGGGTTTTAACTAATTGCTCTTCTGTAGGCTTTGCACATCTCCAATCTTGCATATCATGGCTCAAGTTCATTAGGGCAACAGAACAATTTCTCGTTGTTCTCTCCCAACAGGTGCAAGGAGGATCTGACTACTGCGCTAGGTTTAGTTCCAAAGAACATTGCCTTTTTTGCGGTAATGTTTCAGAAATCTTTAATGTTTCAAAAAGTCTTTGAGTTAAATTTCTATATGTTGATAGGTATGACCTTGTGTTTCTAATTCTGTAGCACATAATATTTGTTCGTTGGCTGAGGACTGCACCTGCTACTCTTTATCTTATTTAATTTATTTCTAGATGTATGAATATGGATATCATAAATATAGATTGATGAAAGAGCATCTTATGCATGTTAACCTCTTTGGAGGAGGGTTTATATTAAAATTGGGTCAGCTGACGTGGGAAAGGGATTAAAAGACGGAGAAGATACCCGCTGATGTGGACAGCTTCTGCATCTAGATAAGATTACGTGGCATGAGGGGGAAAATGAAAGTGCTTTAATATTTATTAAGATTAATATATAGCAGAGTTTGAGGAGATTTTGAGCATTTAAAATTCCCAGGCCTCTTCTTAATTGTAGCTAGGGGTAAAAATGGCACCCACCCACTGATGCTAACGGTTTCTTCTTCTTTTTCTTTTGATTCCTTTTCCGATCGAAGCCTTCTTCAATGCTCCGACATCAGAGACTCCTCGCCTCCTCTCAAGCTAGCTCTCGACCACTACGGCCCTCACGTCTTTCTCTGCCTCCATCTCCTCCCTTTGTCGTCCGTAATTATTTAATCTGAGTTTTAGTTCCAGTTTTAGATGGTGTTCCTGTTGTAATAGAGTAGTCTAAGATCCATTAATAACCTTCTACAACAACTCAAGTTATTGGAACCAACTGATTTATGACATGATATCAGAGTTTCAAGTAATCACCATAACCCCTCTCCCCCATAGCCGCCGCATTTCTCATTCTAGACTCGAAATCCGCCTACTGCTGCAAAACCGTCTGAAAGCTGCGGAGGAAGTTGATCCCAATCTCAATCTGCTAACAACCTGTTAGATGAAATGCCAGAGGGAGCGACCAAAAAAATCTCCGGCCTGAAATTAATCCGTTTAAAAATGGAAACACTTAGCAAGTTGTCTGCAAATTCTTTCATTAAGTGTTTCTTATTAGCCGGGCAAAAGACGTCGGTTGTGTTAAGCAGCCCGTCTTCCTCTCTTCTTTGTTTTTCTTTCATTTCTTTTGTTAGTTAGATTTTTTTCCTTCAGTTTCTCTTTCTCTACCCTGCTACTCGGGGCGGTAAATGGCTACAGAAATTTGTTGTTACGACGACGAAGTTTGGTCGCCGACGGCGCTGTGTCACGTTAGTAGTTGAATATAGTTTGTTGGTTTAGTTCGGAGGATTCTCCTGTGTGGCTACCGGGTTTTAACTAATTGCTCTTCTGTAGGCTTTGCACATCTCCAATCTTGCATATCATGGCTCAAGTTCATTAGGGCAATAGAACAATTTCTCGTTGTTCTCTCCCAACAGGTGCAAGGAGGATCTGACTACTGCGCTAGGTTTAGTTCCAAAGAACATGGCCTTTTTGCGGTAATGTTTCAGAAATCATTAATGTTTCAAAAAGTCTTTGAGTTAAATTTCTATATGTCGATAGGTATGACCTTGTGTTTCTAATTTTTGAGCGCATAATATTTGTTCGTTGGATGATGACTGCACCTGCTACTCTTTATCTTATTTAATTTATTTTTAGATGTATGAATATGGATATCATAAATATAGATTGGTGAAAGAGCATCTCATGCATGTTAACCTCTTTGGAGGAGGGTTTATATTAAAATTGGGTCCGCTGACGTGGGAAAGGGATTAAAAGACGGAGAAGATACCCGCTAATGTGGACAACTTCTGCATCTAGATAAGATTACGTGGCATGAGGGGGAAAATTAAAGTGCTTTAATATTTATTAAGATTAAGATTAATATATAGCAGAGTTTGAGGAGATTTTGAACATTTAAAATTCTCAGGCCTCTTCTTAATTGTAGCTAGGGGTAAAAATGGCACCCACCCACTGACGCTAACACAATCATTTTGGATCCAGTGGACAGTGGCGGTACGAATTCCGTTGGATGGCAGGGGAATGGGGATGATGCCAAAAGTGGGTAGCTGGGGATCACTGACACTGAGCACCGTCGCGGCCCATTTACTCGTGGTCGCGGGCTGCATGGCCGGGCGGCGGCGGGGGCTGGTAGCGGTCGAGGAAACTCCTGGTGTAGCAAAGGACGACGATGACCAGCGACGCTACGATCGGATCCTTCAAACTGGCCCCGGCAAAGGGTGGATGCCATGCATAGACGAGGGTGGCCCTGAGCATAATAATAATAATAAATAAATAAATAAATAATTAGTCACAAAACGCACAAGCACCACTGCAACAAAAAACAAATCACCCTCCTTACCCGAACCAGAGTGCTTTAATATTTATTAAGATTAAGATTAATATATAGTAGAGTTTGAGGAGATTTTGAGCATTTAAAATTCTCAGGCCTCTTCTTAATTGTAGCTAGGGGTAAAAATGGCACCCACCCACTGACGCTAACACAATCATTTTGGATCCATTCTGGTGGAAGTTCGTGTTATGCAGGGAAATTTTTAGGGTATTACTGTACAATTTGTAGGTCGGAATAGCAATCAGGTAGCTAAAAATGTCATTTCTTTGTATTCGGCTATATATCGCTCTTCTGATTTCTTTTTCGGGTTGTATACCAAACTATAATTTGTTCGACCTCTTTCTAATCAATAGAAGATTATTTTTTGTAAAAAAAATTAAAAGAATTCTAGCAACGCACTACTAATTGCAATCCCTAAACCCCTAGATGGATTGGAGAGGAGTGAGTGACACGGCTAGCCCGACCCGGGCCACAGAATGAATTGGAATGGCTGGGGACTGGAATCCTAATCCGACCCGAACAGGGCCGTCCTATTATATTCGGAGGCCCTGTTCGAAAATTTAAATGTGGCCCCAAATTTTTTCTCACAAATTTATTAAAGATAAAAATTACATATCTTCAAAAAATTATTACAAATTAATAATATTATATATTATCAAATATTATCTATGCTTAGAACTACCTTTTTCAAATTTTTGGATTGATATAATTATAAATTATAACCAAAGATTAATGATTTCAAATTTTCATATAAGTTCTTTGCAAAAGAAAAGGATAAATATTAGAACTTAAAACAAGTTGATTAAGAGTCTGGATAGTAGGGATGAGAACTTAATCAGAATTGAGTGTGAACAATTCATATTTAAGTTTTGGATGATTTTGGGAAGTTGAGAAATTTTGGGGAAAGAGAAGAATAGAGGCGTTAAAAACTCTAATAGTTATTTAACATTCAACAAATCAATGTAGTCTAGTGGTTGAATCTCCTTTTAATTATAAGGAGGTCGGTGGTTTGATTCCCGTCCCTGCATCCTTGTACATAGAGTTTTTGTGTAGGCCTTGTCAGCCCAAGGGGGCCTCCATGAGCTCCCACAGCCCAAGGGGGCCTCCAGACTCTTATGGATTATGTGGGCTTCGCTCTATCCCAAGCAGGCCTCCAAAACATATGGATTATGGATAATGGGCCCCCAAAACTTGAGGCCCTGTGCTGTGGGTCTGACCAGCATAGGGCCTGGGCCGGGCCTGGACCCGAAATAGCAGCCACTGGCAGTGTTTGTAAAGGACTAGGAAATTTCTTCAAAAATTTTACAAATAAATATTAATATAGCGATGTGCGATCTCTTACGGGTCGTATTGTAGTTTACATCGTTTGGTTTCAGTTATAGTTATTCTAGTATTTAAATAAGATATATTGTTTTCTTGGTGAAATGTCACTTTTACCCTTTGTTTTTTAATATAAAAAACAAAACACATCATTAATAAGTAGGAATATAGTTGGAAGAAGAAAACACTCCATCAATTTCAAGCAAACAATCTCAACAATTTTACCAAAAAACTTGAGATATTACTATCACTCATTTTAAGTGATAATTTCCATCACATCAAGCAAACAATACATGTATAGTTTGTACATAAACTTTAAAAAACAATACATACATTGTCCATAATGTATGCATTGTAACTAAACTAATAAAAAATCACCAAACCAAACGAGCTTAATGGAAGAAACAAAACCAAACGAATCCTTTTCCAGTTCCAGCGGCGTTCATCAATCCAAACCATGGCGCACCGTGATCTGCGTCTTCTCCCTTGCTCCTCCTCATCGGCAGGGAAACTACGTCGAGTGTCAAACCCTCCTCCTCCTCTAATCAGCAAACTGGTAGGCGATCTTCTCTTAGAAGTTCTGATTCGCGTCCCGCACCCGAGGTCCGCCTGCTGCTGCAAACTGGTCTGCAAGCGGTGGAACTCCCTGATCTCACAACCCTATTTCAATCGCCGTTTCTTCTCTCATCACCAGAGGATGAACCAATCTCTGCTTATTCCCTCACAGGATCGCGAATCCGTGATCTTGAGCTTCCTCCCCATGCCTGGTTATTTTGCTGAAGCGTCTTTCCATGTCATTGATTGCTTCAAGGACCTGGTTCTATGCGGATTTTGGGCCTCGCCCGACACTGACCCGGGAATCGTCAGGTCTTGGTTTGTCTGCAATCCGTTTACCAAGCAATGGGTAGCCCTTCCTTTAATGCCTAACAGGTCGATGGAAGAGCGTGGTGGATTGATTGCGAGGTTAGTTTGTGAACCTCGTTCTAATCATGAGCTTGATCTAGGAGATGACCAAGTATTTGTTCACTCCGAGTATCGGTTCCGGGTGGTGTGTATGTATTCTGCTGTGGGCGAGTCTACAAAACTAGACGTGTTTTGTTCCGAGTCTGGAGCCTGGACTGAGGGTGCTCTTGTCCTTGACAGTGATCTTATTATATATCGCGAGCAAGTAGTTTCGTGCAACGGCAGGCTCTTTTGCTGTGCCCAGGATGCTGGTCCAAGGCTTGATGCTGCTCCGATTCTTGGGGTTGATGCTTTCCACCTCGATCGACCTCCATTCCGTGTGGATGGTCATCCTGGATTCGAGTGGAAGCATTTTCACATCTCGGCCTCGCAAGGCGTTTTGCACGTAGCTCGGCTTGATAAGAACCTTGGTGCACTTCCCTTGTTGACTGTTTGGAGACAGGATGAGGGCGGCGACGGGCAACATAGTTCATGGAGTGAGCTATATCAAGTGTCGTTGTCAAAATCGTGCTGCTTCGTTGCCTGTTTGCATCCAGACGACCCAGAAATTGTCTTCTTAGAGAATCATGTCAGTGAGGAGATACTGTATCACGATGTGAGGACGGGGGAGGAAGGCGTCTTTGATAGCTTGTCATTTCGATGGAGGCTGTTCCAGCCTAGGATTTCCTGCTGGCCTACCCCAATTCCAGACTACGAAAAACTCCAAGGTGCATACGATGGAAGCTACGACTGTTGGGTTAAACAGACCAGCCGCCAAGCTGCTCCTGCTCCTGCTCTGCCCCTCAGAATCTAAGTTTGTATGTAGACATTCTTTTCTTCTGTCTGTTGGGGTTTATTTACGAGTAGGTTGCTTGGAACTAGGAATGTTAAGAGCGTTTTGTCAGTTGAAGCAGAACAGAGTAGTCGTCGTAGCTAGCTTATATTCTAAACAGTAATGTCTCTCCTTTCATTCTGTTTCTATTGTTCGGTTTTTATCAATATATATACTTCCTTCCTTCTTGGCTCTCATTTATTGGTACAACAATTAGTTCTAAATAAATGGTGCATGGAACCTGGATAATATCAGCACTCCTCGGATATCATTCTCATACCTGATCTTGTCACTTGAATGTACTATAAAAATCTGTGGAAAACACAATGGATTGTCAGACACCTTATATTCAGCGTCGAATCCTTGGTTAAGAAAAGTCCATTTAGTCTGCAATTCTGGGTTGTTAATCAGCATAGTTTGTGACTAATGAAAAGATCATTCATTGCACTGTTTACCCCTAAGCCGGGATATTGTTACAGAGAGAACCTGAGCCAGAGGATATGATTTTGAAAGTTGTAGCCTAATGATGAATTGCAAAAAATGAACAATGTTCTGGTGGTACAGCAAGAACCAGCACTGCCTGGATATTTCTTGGTTCACGAATTTGCACCCGTGGGGGGTCTACGAAAAAGAAACTGGGAAACGGATGAAGATGAGCCAGAAACTCTTTCTGCAATGTTCAGAGGTACGATGGCCAACTGGGCTATAGCCAAAACTGGTTCAACTGGGTTTGAGTTAACTTTCTTCATCCACAAGAATGGTGGATCCATTGCCAACGCCAACATCTACCAAACTTGCCATCTCCTCGTCTAGTAATTGTGGTAAAGGGGAGCTCTGCAAGTTGAGCAAAATACCAATGAAGCTTTTTGTGAGTGGATATCAGTCTCCATTACTCTGTAGTCAACAGTTTTACCGAGACAATAACAAAATGGTTTGCAAGGAAGAGTAATAGCACAAACCTCTTCCTCCAGATACAATTTGGGCTTTACTGATCTTAGTTTGAAAAAACTTTCACAGAGAATCTTTAGCTTGCCAACCTGGGAGTAAAGTGAACTTCCAAAACTATAAAATGAGAAACCACCCATCAAGACATCTATTTTGAATAAGAATAATGCATGTGAAAATCACCGTGGTAGTGGCAGGTAACTTCTTTGTCATTGGAGCTTTTTCACCCATGGAAGCACCCACACACTTAAGGGTGACCGCTGCATTATAGTGACAGAGTGTGAGGATAGTATGCGAACTCAGATGAGCTGCACGAAAGAAATAGATGTCAAGGGATCATACATAGTAGTCCAGCAGCCATTTTCTGAGGGCCAGCTGCCACAGTTGAAGGCCTTTCGTCTTCAATACCATGGAGATGCTTAAGCTCAGAGAACCTGCGATCAAACCCAGTTCTCTATTGATGGAAGAAAAAAACATTGGTAGCAGTAGCCCATTCTTATCAGTCGGTCACCGATACTTTTTCCAATTCTCACTGTAGTCTTTCTATTCTGGTGCAACTACAAGCTAGTTAACTTGAGCGTACAGAATCTTGCACCACTAGTAGTTTTAGGATTCATGAACTTCCAGTGGCTGAAGAATGAAAAATCAGCAGGATAAAGGAGTACCTTGGATGAAGTTTCTTAATTTCATCTGGTTTGCCAAGCAACTGCGACATAACCAAGCGGACATACCTGCAAAATATATTTAGGAAACACAACCGATATTAAAAAAACAACCGATTCTGAAGTTGGTATAAAAAAATTTGGCGGAAGAAATGTGCACTCATTAGTTAGAAGTTGGTATAACAGAACCGAATAAGAGAAAATGTCTTTACCGGATCTCACATTCCTTCCTATCACGAACACGGACCTGAAATCAGATATCAACGAAGTTCAGAAGGAGCTGAGAAAGAAGAGGTGTCTGCTCATTTACAAGTTGAGGAGCTTACCTCACTTCCATTTAGCATTTCCACCTTAGACAATCGGGCAAGTAAGACAAATCTAGGGATACCACCCCTTGCTGGTTCAGTTATTGGATTTTCCGAAATTCTGATATCCTACAATGTAGTTAACAAAAAAAAAAAACAAAGTTATCAATCAAGGATGGGCATCTAAGCTAGAGTTTTTGAAAATGTCGCATGGGCCTTGTCTTTCTGGGATATGAAACTCTTTCTTGCAAGAAGGTATAGACCTTTAGAATATTATACAAGTTGAAGTCCTATTTCCCTTCAGACTTTTACAAACAACAAGAGCATAAGGGGCAACTTACCATTAGGTTAGGGAACAAGTTGAGTGAGTCAATTGATGACAGATCCTCGATGTAGTTACTTGCTGAAGGAAACAGGACATTAGACTATTGTACAATGTCAAATAGCAAATCAGAAAGACATAAAGAAGTTTTAGAACTACTACCCAAGAGAAGATAACGCAAGTTTCTGAAAGGAATGCAGCCTTTCTCTGGCAAGTGAGATCCATTTAACATTTTCTGTATTGTATCATCATCTGGATAAAACACGCTCTTCAATTTGTTCTTGTTCAACTGAAGGTGTTCCAAACTGAGGATGAAAACGTGTCAGTGTTTCCCACAAAATTTGTGCACATCAGGTTAACTATTCAGTTGCCAATTTCAAAAAGAGGAGCACGCACGTCAGCCTGACCTTGTCAACATGGTAAGCTTTAAGATTTCACCCCACTCAGCTATACAGTTATCTTCCAAATTCAGAAGCCGCAAAGTCTCAAATCCTTGAACAACAGATGATGTCGGCTACAAACCACAGAAAAAAGTGTAAATCAAATATTGGATTTAAAGAAGCTATATGCATGGGACTCAAGATGAGGGTTAATCATTACATGCAACTCATTTCCCTTCTCTAGCCAGTTTCCATACTTCAAAGACTTGTCAAATGATTCCAAAAACTAGCCTTGAAATAGACTTGAAACAGTATGGATGAGGTTATAAGGTCGTTGTATCCCAATGAACGAGTACCTTTATTTCACATATACCATTTCCCATGAGATGCAACTCCTCTATTACTGGCAATAGAGGTTTAAGTTCTTCCACCTACACTACCAGAAAAACAATATATCTTGTTAACCCTTTAAAGAGATAAGAGAGATGATGCAAGAGAAACAAAGAAGCTTTGGGAACCGACCTGTGTCCACTTTATACCGGTACAGTTCAAAACTAAAACCCGGATCCTACTGAGTTGTGGCAGGCCAGTGACGACATCTGACATTAAATTGTGGGACAGGTTGAGTGCTGTAATAGAAGGCAATTGCTCATATATGATGCCTATATCCTGCAGTGAGTAATAGAGCCAAAGAAAGCAAGCCTAATCAGTACCTACTAGTCATCACAGTATGAAAATCAACAGATGGCAAGTTTCGCCACAAAAGACATGCACAGCAATTAGTATGAAAGTTATTCTGCTGGAGTGGACAAAACACACATAAGAGCATCCAGATAAGAAGATATACAACATGTACCTTCCATTCTGAAAGCAAATTTCCAGTCAAGTCTAATTCTTTTATATCTGCAAGTAACAACACCAAAGTATGAGGACCAGGCAACATTGGCTCCTAACCCCTAGTTCAAGCAATCATTCGAACCAAATAAACAACTAATCCGTTTCCAGCATTCTGTTAGACAATGTCTTCTCCTATTCCAATGTCGACGACAAAGAACAGATCAAATTACGCAACTTTGAGGCTAAAAATTTTCAGCACAGCTAAAATGGAAGCCCATTTTTTACTTTACAAATGAGCACCATGAAGGTCCTAACACCAATGCTACTATAGACTTACTTGGCACAGTAGAACTGATATCTTCTGATGATCCAGGAGAGCTAACACCAAGGAAAGACAGAGAAGCATTGGTAAGCTCATCAAACCGGCTCAACTTATCTTGAATCTTCTCTTTACCCAAAAATTCCACAGGCACCCTTCTGTTCTTAGCTGAAAGCACATACATTTCCTCTACAAAAACCAGAACCCAGAAATCAAAATCAAGCTGTCGATTTAAATCAGCCGGCAAAGAAGAAGAAAATTATAATTTCCTTCGCGTACCTTCTTCTTCCTTAGTGGACTGGCCTTTATACCTGATGCACAGAGCTTCAAGGAAAGAAATGCCGGCGCTCAAATTCTGAGGTCGAACCAGCGAAGCAGATCGGTCCGATCTCGCTTGGAAGTAACGGACTCCATTCACGGTCCCGTCGTGCTTGCCTTCACCATTGTCCCAGTCGACGCCAACCCAACTGCCGGAGTACCCTTCCACCGTTCCTACATACTTGACGGTGCCGGTTCGACGGGGATCGCCGACCGAGTGGACTCGCTGGCCGACTTTGAAGGAGATGGAACTCTTATTGGCGGCGGGAGAGTTCGCCATTTCTTCTTCTTCTCCTCCTTGGTGCAGTGGCTGGAGCTTCCTTAGTTCCTTTCTGAGCGTTGGAGATCGGAGTGAAGACTGAAGAGTGCGGTGCGGAAGTGGCGTTTCTTCTCTTTTACCATTTGGTGGTCTTAAGTCTAAACTCTAAAGAGATCCCCTCAACTTTTAATTATGAACTAGTTTCTTCACCCGCGCTTCGCAGCGCTAATAAACTAATAATAATAATAGTTGAAATCATATTATACACAATATTGTTCGGTCAAATACTTGTATAAGCATTGTTGTATCTTTATTATTATGGAAGACTTACATAATATGTTTGTTTAATTGATACATAACAAACAACTATCCATTATAAGTTTTACCTAAGTAATTTATGTAATGGTGTCTAATAATAATATCAAGTTACAGATAAGTATCACATTTTATTAAATTATTACGTAAAATTTATTTATCTTATGCAACCTTTGCGTAATACAAATTGATGAGATGAAGAATATAGTAGGTAATACCAAAGGAATTGTATTTTAAAAAAAAACTGAATTAAGTTACAAAATGTATCACATTCAATCAACAATTTAGTTAAATATTACTATTTTTTGTTCAATGTATAATTAAACTACAATGTAAATTTTAACTTATCTTAGAAAACTTTTTGTATGATAAAAATTGATGAGATGGCGAACATTGTAGTGAATAATAAAGTATCACACTTACTTTTGTGTAATGAAAATTATTAAAATTACACAAATAATTAGGGCTGGCTATTTGGTCCCGGATTGTTTGGTTTTACCCGAAACCGGACCGTATAACCCGGATCGGGACCGGACTGGGATCAGATAGCAAACAATGCAATCTCATATTTGGGCTTAGATTTGAGGTAAAAAACCGGATAAAAAACGGATAAGAGACCCCCCAACACCTAAAATCAAGATAAAATTGGGACCGGACCGGGTCAAGACCGGACTGTATCCAATCCAATCTTTGGTCCTTATATTCCCGAAAAGACCGGACTGTGACCGAATCAATTTTGTCCAATTTAACCGGACCGGACCGTATAGCCACCCCTACAAATAATCAACTATGGGGAAAATGAACTAATAATAAAATTGTGCACTCTCTTTAATCACGTGAAATTAAAGTAATTAAGGCAGCAATATGATTTTCATTAATTGTGATAGGAGTGATCTTTTAAAGTAATTAAGGCACCAATGTGATTTTCGTTAGTTGTGATAGGAATGATGTTGGATAATCAATTGTGGAAACCCTATAAAATTTAAATCCAATGCTTTAGAATGGAATTTTTTTCTTATTAATCCACTTGGCCAGCCCAAATTAGTTGACTTGGACTTCTGCTAATAGTTCCCCCTAAAAAATCGTAATGAACAGTAAACCCAAAATTTAAGGAACTTGAGAATTAATATTACTAATTGTTAGACGCTCAAGTTCAAAATTGTTCACATTAGTCCTCGCCGTTAATCTTTGTGAAACATTGGCTAACAAATCCTCTTGTAAACATTGGTTAATCTTTGTTCACATTAATCCTCATAATGCTCGTTGTGGCGCCATTTACAAAGAAGTGCTTGATCTCATTGGTCATTTTCCCTTAGTTCATTTTGTTTACACACCTTGAAAAGCGAATCGGGTTGTTCACTGTGTGGAGCGTAATGCCCTACGCTATACAGGTATTAGTAATGTTTTATATGATTATTCGTGCATGGTCTGTCTTTGAGTCCGTTAGGGGCCGTCATTGTTGTGATTCCACACGCTTATCTGGTTAATCCGCAAGGATTTCTATGACAAAAAAAAAAATCCTCTTGTAAACAATTTTGAAACTTAGCGGCAATGATTTATGCTCGTGAATGTTGCTTATTAGTTGGATTATTTGAGACACAATTGAGTAATAGCTCAAACTTTTAATTGAGAGATAGTGAAGTTCTTATCTTCATATTTGTTTAGTTATGTAATGTAATACATCGGGTCTGAAAATATGTCAATCATTAAATATAATCATTTGATTGTTGAATGTGAATTGTTGCAAAGTGAGTGAATTTCGTGCGCAAGATATAAATAATCCTGAAATATGACTGGATATGTAATTATTATAGATTTGGATAAAGCCTTCAAGACACTTTGATTTTTGACTTTAAACCTAGCTCAAGTTAGCCAAGAGAAGCATGTAGAGCATAATACAAACCACCTGCACATTAATCCTTTCATATCATTGTCAAAAACCCCTTTCAATAACATCACTTTACATTACCTCTACCAAAATGGGATGACACTATGATGCTTCATATAACTATATACACAGTTCATACAATCGAATTGTTCAAAAAAATTAACCCCTAAAATGGCAATTTGCTGCAGGTAAATTCAAAGGCAGCCTGCAAGAAGCTTTTCCCACCATCATCCTCAGGCACTTTGAGAAGCCTAGCAACTTTACTGAACCCGGCATGCTGCCTTGTATACCAAGCAAGCTCTTCATAACTTGCAGCTTCTCCTTCTTCCTCTGTAAGTGGCTGATGAACAAGATGGGTGACTTCTTGCTTCATGAGGTTTTCTCTGGTGAGAGCCCATTGCATTCCCCATATTGCCAATGGCCTCATGTAGCAGAGTGACCTGTACTTGTCATCTGTGTTCCAACCTTCTGGGACCTGGAATGAGTACCTGGAAAGACAGATGAAAACCTAGCTTAGCTTTACTTGTTATCCAAGGTAAAGGAATAACCTAGCTTAGCTCTTACTCACCCTAGGCCGGTTTGTGACCATGCAGCTTCATACACACCAGAAGCTGTCTTGAACCCCGAGTCTTCCATCTGTTCTTGAATCATGGAAGCAGCAAGTGCATAAGTCACACCAGGCCATATCTCTTTGGACTGCATCCCTGGCAAGACCCTTCCATCAGGTAACATCCCATTGATGGCGCCACGAGTTCCTCCTTTGTATTTCATCACATTGAAGTTGTAGATCTTCTCCAATGCACTCTTCACTTTCTGCTCGTCCACAATTGGCGAAAGACCAGTTGCCCTAGCATACCTGGAGTGGACATTATGAGCCTTAAATCAACACTAAGCTTATGAAGTCATGAATTGGATTTGTGTTAGGATTGCTAAGAGTCTGAAACTTATAGGACAAGGAACAGTGAAACTCAGATGTTCCATTCTGACTCACCATTGACCAGCAAGCTGATCAGCATGGATAGAAGGGTTCCCACTGCTGTCATAGTTGAAGTATGTTCCATTCCAGAGCTTCTCATACACAGCTTTGGCCTTCTGGTACCTTATCCAAAAGTATTTTGCTGAATCGGTCTCGCCAATCACACTAGCCAATGCAGATGTGGCCTGTAGTGCAGCCACCCAAAGGCCACCACAGTAAGAACTCACTCCATGGACGGGCCATGCATCATAAGTTTGATCAGGGAAACCTTCGTTCTCGATCATTCCATCCCCGTCTTTGTCGAACTGCTCCATGTATGCCATGGCGAGGTACACTGATGGCCAGACTGCTCTAGCAAAGCTCGTATCGCCTGTGGCCACCACATCCCTGTATATCTGCATCCAGCAGGATTTCGTTCAAGTTGGGTTCATTGAGAAATCAAAGTTTCTTCACATTTTTTTGTCACAGTATAGTAATTAGATATAACGAGTTCAGTGTCCACTGTGACATATTTCCATACCTGGAGGACAAACTTGGGGTTCAAGTCTTTCCACCTAGCCGTGCTGAAAAGATTATAAGCATTGACCTCAAACCAAGGGTCATTCAATCCAATGTCATGTGGCACAGCACCAAGCATCTTCTTGGGAACCATCTTCCCATCACTCATGATCTTCATCTTTGTAGGGTCGTGCATCATCACCGCAGCAGCAAAGTCTCGTTGGAAGTTGAGTTCAAGCTTTGGGAACAACATTAAGATGGCGAACGACGAGTAGAAGTGAACATCATAAGTGTTGTACATGAGGTATTCTGAGCCTTCCAAGTAGAGGAAGTTGCCAACATTTTCTTCTCCTTCTCTCATGAGGTACGCTCCAAACGCAGCGTTTGATGTAGTTTGGTTGTTGATATGCTCGTAGGTTGTCACCATTCTCTCTAGGATGTCGACTGCTGTGTCATTTTTGGGTGAATGGATGTGGTTTTGGTGCTTTGGTTGCATGATTGATCCATCTAGGGAGAATTTTTGGTCTTTGATTGATGTTAAGCTTTGCAAAGGGAGTGATCCATCTGTAAGCGGAAACAACATTTGATCACTTAGATAGTCGGAATCAGTCACCGAACTTGTCTATATGTGATACAGACGAGTTCATCGAGGAGATTAGTATTATAACATATGAGCCATGTGTTTGGGAAGGAAATAAATTCAACCTGTCCATATTGTCCCACCAGCATTCAGGTAATAGAGTTCATTGAAGAGAGTGACTGGGTACCTATAAGTCCATATTTGTCAATTATCACTTGAAATAATTGATCTTCAACATTTCAAGTCTCATTAGAAGTAGAAGATCTCTGGTAAAACATACCATTCGGGTAGCCTTTTGTCTTCAAGAATTGGCTTCTGCCATGCCTCTATCTCAGCCTCCCAATGACCATGCTCTAGTTTTCAAGAAGAAACAATGAAGTTCAGAACAGATATATAAAACTGAAATTTGAAACCCCGGAAGGTCTTCGTCTGCAAAAAAGGATACGATAAATCTTATTTGTAGCTCGACTCGTACCAAGAATCGCATCATGAGCCATCCTAGCTGCAGCGTCCCCTAACGAGCCATAGAATTTCGTGTAACGTCTGTAGTAACTTTTCTCACTGAACCTTACTTCTGGGCTGTCCCATGCTAATGCAAATGTGACAGTTTGGACAGAGTGTGGAGGGACAGTCACAGAAGCTGCTATGGCTGCCCCAATTGATGAGCCTGGTTCTGAAGGTGCACTTTTGCAGCACATGTGGTCAAATGTCCCATGCTAGTAAGCAAGAGAAAAAAAAAAACAAAGTTGGAATAAGAAAGATGTAATTGCCATGAAGATTGAAGATATATGTGCAGTACACAATAGATCATTTGCAGAGTGAAAAAGAGGGTAAACCTTCTTAATCTCATCCCACATATCCTTGGCTGTGATTCCTTTGGATTGGGAGGAGGCGGGAGATATTAGAAAGCAAGGACATTCCGACACATGAACATCGCTTGTCTCCTGGGCTGCCATGGCGTATGTGAGCTGAGGTTGTCCATTTGCTGTCCTGCAGAAGATTTCCCAGTTTTCAGTTAAGAGTAACTTGTGATGCAAGGTACATCGTTTTCTCTACTTTGCTGCTTGCAGGAACTTACTTGTGATGCAAGGTAACTCCATGAACTCCATCTTTTGTCCTGGGAGATTCCAAGATCATTACCATTGTATACTATAATAAACCAGATAAAGAATGAAACAAAGCATTTTTTTTTATGTGAATCGGGTTTTCTTACTTCATCTTTGAGTTGTAGTGTTGCCCTGTAAATCCAGATTGCCCACCAAGTGAATTCTGTGAAAAACACAGAAAAATGAAACCTTTTCCAGAGGAAAAGTTACTTGAAGATGAAGTTTCGGAGTAAGAGTTAAAAGAGGATCAGAAACTTACTGCCCAAGTAAAGAGTAATGTGACATCTGCAGAGGTAGCTCCAGAATTATAGAGCTCAAATGTGAACACTGCTACTGGGAAGCTGCTCTCTTTATAGTTGTGAGGAATGAAAGGTGACATCTGACGAGAGACGATTCTCATTTCCGGATCAAGCTCACCTGGTTTTCAGATTCAATGTTCAGAATTCCGATCTCCCTTAGTTTTCTCATTAAATATCTGATGAAACTTAATCAAATAATACCATCATAAGTAGTCCAAGCCCTAGGAAACAAAGCATGGTAAGTAGTCTTGTCACCACCAAGATTCCAATCCCAAGACTCAATTCCAGAACCTGTGCTTCCTCTGAAATTTTGTTTAAACACTAATTCAAGGGGAAGTTTATAATTTCTAAATGGATGGTCTTCATGTGTCATATATTGCTATCTTGCTTACTTGGGGAATTCAGGATTGCTTGAGCATAACACAGAAGAGAACTTCTTGCCATCCGGGCGAGACACAAAGGCCTGCACAATGTTGAAGTTAACAACTTTGTTGGACAATGGTGTCTGAGAATGCAGCATTGCAGATGACCAAGAAGTAGGATAAATGAACTTACCGAAAATTGGTTAGCCAAAACCGGCTTTTCTTCGTGTACCAAAGGGAGTAACTTGAAATGCTGGAACTCCCCTTTGTAGCTTCTTCCAATGCTTCCTGTTCTGAAGGGAAAAAACAAAGGTCCAAACTTTCCAACATAAGAACACATTCTGCAGCTTCCTGTAAGGGGAAGAAGAAGCAAGCTATCAACTAATCCAATGTCCAGCTTACCCTAAGCCGCCTAAAGGGAGGCCATGATCGCCGGTGATATGGTGCTTTCTGAGAAAATCAAATATGGTTTCCTGCAAGGAAATAGAAAACAAAGCGAGAAATGTGTTCATCAAAGTTATAGAAAATATAACGATGGAGCCATTTGACATCAAGTTGGTAGCATTACCCTTCCTTTTGCAGCTTCTGCCTTGGTGTGAAAAATCAACCTCACCCCTATTGGCAGCTTTTCTCAACATCAAAACAAGCATGAATCAATGAACAGAACCTTAAGAATAGACAAAGAGAAGCTTTGGCTAAAGAGATGAGTATCTAACCATATGAGCAACATCACTGAAAGTAAGACTGAATGGCAAAGGAGGGGTTGGTTCACTATTGAGCTTCCTCTGCCATGTCAATGCAGGAAGCTTCCCTTGATCCACCTCCTGATTACAGGAACAGAGGAGCATTATAAAGATATCTCTCAACGACACGAATTATGGAGATGATAGACAGCGTTGTGTCCAGAAGAACAATGGGGTTTCTAAGATTAGTACCTTTGTTGTTGCAGCCTTGTTTTGGCCTTCTTCCACATACTCATCCTTCATCACGATGTCTAAACCAGAAGTGAAAAAAGAGAGAAAGTATGAAATAGCAGACAACAATGGAAGATGTGCAATTGGACGGGGAATTTAAGGAAATCTCGGTAAGCAAATAAAACAATCATTTTTGCTTGATTGGGAAGTTAAAAAAAAAAGGTTTGATTTGATCCTGTTGGCTTTTGTAGAAAATTCAAGTCAAGATTGCCTCATTATTTAATATACTAATTTTCCATCGTGCAGATTCCAGGAAGCCATGATGGAAATGACTCAATTGAAGGTAAGTCATATATAAAAAGAATTTATTTTCCAGCTGAATTTCTCTTAAAATAAGTTTTGCTGTTAAATGAAGATTAGGATCTAAAAGTGCTAGATTATTTAAGTTTAATATTAAAATCAGGATTTAGTAGACCACTTGAGGTTCCTATTGAGATTTCATGCTAGTATAAATAAGGGGGAATAATACCCTAATGTAACTTATTCAATTGGTTAATCTGAGGAAGGTGATTCAATCAAGAGTCAAAACCCATTAAGAATATGATAAGAGGTTTACATAGTCAAGAAACCCCCATTACTTTGGAGGATGCATTTGGAAATTTCAAAGGTTAATTGAGAACAAAATAGGAACCAAAAAAATCAATGTTGGTAGGCTACCACATTAGAGAGGAGGTGTTATTTCTGAAGATACCAAAAAATCAATGTTGGTAAACAATAGTTAGATTTTGTAAAACAAGGAACAATTCACCCAAATTCTTGATAGGTAAGGTTTGTTTGGATTGAAAATATAAAAAGAGGGAAATGATTTGGGTGAAGCAACAAAAACCCTTTTTCGTTTACATGGTCACTAAATTTTTTGGGGTTTATTGATAAACTTGTTAAAAATTAATGTTGACCGATAAATTTATCCTTACAAGTACAAAAACATCTCACCGTTAATTACTACATTTATTTTTCTCAAAAAGAAAAAGTATCAAAATTGTCCAAATTTATGTGTCTACTCATTCAAAAATTCAAACGAATTATAGTGAAGGCCATATAAACACTTAAATAAGCTCATATGGAATGCTCATTGCACCTACTCTACAATGCAAATCATCCTAATTACTCGATCTTAGTACTAACTTATATTATGATAAACCATCTTATTTTCTTAACTGACTTCAATTAGTAGCTAATTTAAGAGTCTACGCAACTCTTCATGTTATCAATTTGCATACGTTAACATACTCGAACTCGAGGAATAACTTAAAATACCCGACAAAAGGAACTATTTTAACATTCCAAACATTAAATACCAAACTCTACAAAAGATCAAAATCTTGTAATCTAATTCACCCAAGTCTAGTGAGTGAAAAACATAGACAACTCCTATCCAATATCTCATTTGTACATGCTCCACCACATTCACTTGGTTCTTATCTATATCTATTTAGGGTTGTCTTGGCACTTGTCCACTACTCAATTGCTTGGTCTCTTGCTGACAAAAGCAAAGTCTATCCATTTCTTATAACATAATGACGCCCAACTTCCACTAAAATCATTTCTTAATATAGATTGCACACCAAATCCACTGTCCAGAAAAATGCCAACCCTCACCAACCAAAAGAAGAATTCCAAAAAACTTAATAGAATATTATCAAATGAGATCGTTCATTAGTCATTGAGAAAATGGCAGCATCAACGGCCGCACCCACCAACTTCAATAACAATACTTTATAGCTAGCACTGGATTCAAAGAGAGAATTTTTCTACCGTTATTCGAACCGATCGCCTTAAAGTTACCGAGTCATTTAGCTCGGACAGCTGAAAATGAGTGGTTGATTTGCTACCATTTGTGTGATTGGATGAAAAATGGAGGGAAGGGGAGAGTTTGACCAACACCACTCTTCCACTAACATGCTTTCAAGCAACAATTACTTCTTGGTTCCATGGTATTCAAAGTAATGAAAAACAGAGCATATAAGAACAGAGCAAGAAGAAAAACAGAGTAAGCTTTAACTACTTCTGTTTTTGTATAGTTTTCTCAATCAAGAGAACACCATTGGTTATCTTCTTCCACACATTGGTTTCTTCCATTAGACAACCCAAAGACCCAAAATGGGTTTCATCCCACTCCCCCCCACAGTCCAGAGAACCCATGGATATTCAGAGAAGAAAACAGAGCAACTGAAAGCAAGCTAACCTGGAAGAACTTCTGGGAATGAAAACAGAGAGAGAAAGAAGCCGGCTTTTCAACGATCTCTTCGCTGGAGAACTAGTAGAGAACCACAGTATCCTAGAGAGAGAGAGAGAGAGAGTTTTGAGATCAATGGTTTATGTGGTAGAGAGTTTGATTTTAAGAGAGTGAATTGATCAGTTCCATCTGGGGGGGTAGTTGAGATATCAGAAAAGTTTGTTGGTTCACAATTGGAGTTCCCTTTTCCACATGTAAACAACCGAAAATGGTCTCTCTAACACGTAAGTGTTGCTGTTGAAGCGTTTATGTCAGGAAAAGATTTACAGCAGTACTGCGTAGTCACGTAAATGTTCGTACCTACCCTGCACCACCGACGATTCCATCCATGGATTGACATTAGTGGAAGCTCCTTTGAGATATTTTTGTATCTTTTTCTGGTTGTACTCTCCTCTAATAATGGGCGTGTATGGCGTAGTCAAAGCGAGTGGAAGTGCTGTAGTGTTGTGGATTAGATCAAAGACGCAAGAGCCTACGAACAACAAATTGGGATTTGGGGCCATATAAGGATAATTGATGTGAACTTGGCCACACAATAATCTGAATCATACTAAATATCCTTTGTTGAATACTCTTCCAACCCCACATAACTTATAGCTTTACCAACCCTTTTGAAAAGTGTCATTAATTTGATGACTTTTCGTATATAGTTATGGTTAGTGTTAGCGATTTCGATCTGACTCGTCCTACTCGACTTATTCGATTTGTTTTGGAATGAATATTACATGCTTCGTAGATAGCAGTGGCGGGCCCAGAAATTTTGTCAAGGGTATTCACAAAAATAAATAATAAAGTAATTAAAAAATAAAAATAAAATGTTTAATTAATAAAGTACATCGATTCATCGCTTCTCATAGCGAACCACGACGTGTTTTCATATTCTAAAAAGTTTCTATAATACATTCATCACTTATGTTGCTACTCACACCTTTTTCAATGAAAGTGACCAGACAATCACTCATAAATTGGTCTCCATACGATTTTGAAGATCGTTCTTGACGAATTTCATTCCCCAAAGAAGAGAAGGAGATTCAATAAAATCTTAATAGGCTTGGCCACTTGGATTCGTCATATTGTTAGGGGTTAATTAGAATCATTATATATTTTTTAATAATTTCTATAACAACTATTGGTTAGTGCCTTAGTGGTTGAACGGAAGTGTAAGCAGTAAGTATTGTCAAATTGGGAAGGCCCAACAATAATACTATTTTTAATGGGCTGGTTTGATCTAATTATGTAGTCAAGGTTTGTCAGCTGACTAATCTTGGGTATGAATAGGTCCGCCACTGGCAGATAGGGAAGGGTAAGTGTGGATATTTTGTTCAACTTGATTCAATCTGATTCATCTCATTCTCAACCAATTTTATTTTTAATTAATAATTATTTGTAATTTTATTCAAACTACTTAGAGTTTTACATCAATATAACGAATAACGCAAGCGCGCTGACGGAGTCATGGATGGGTGAATACCCACGACCAGAGCACACTGACTGAGTTGGGAATAGGGATGGCAATCAAATCCATAGCCGTGGGTATCAGAGTTAGAACATAATAATTTGAAAAATATTATACTCTATATTATGTATTAATGTATATTTTAGGATCATAATCTTAGAACCAAATTAAAAAATAGACTTATTTTATTGACTTCATGATATAATATGTTCGTTTACAATTATAATTAGAACTTTTCTTGTAAGTTTTAGGTATAATAATGTTGGATGTACGGGTATGGGTATTACCCATGGGTACCCGAAACCCACGGGTATGGGGATGGGTTTGCAAAACATTCCCCGCATAGGTATGGGGCGGGTATGTGTTTGGGTATTTGAAGATGGGTATGGAGATGGTTTAAGCAAACCCGCCCCAAACCCATTGCCATCCCTAGTTGGGAACGAGTGGATACCTGTCATTCCTATTCGGGCAACATTTGGGCTGGGCCTTACGGATTTGATTACAGGCGATAGAACTGGACCAAATTGATTACGGTTGAAACGGATTTGATTACGGATTTGATTACGGTTGAAATGGACCAAATTGCAGCTCAAGTAGTGCTGCTCCGGGAGCCCATTAACAATACGGCCCATTTTCCACCCAATTTTCGCGTTTACAGCCACTATGATGAGGAAGGAACTACTAAACACAACGGCAGAGCATTTTCTCCGGCGAACGATCTGAATTTCTATAACACTGCTCTCCGGTGGTAATTGCGATTGATCGGGAGATTTTTCCATGGAGAAAGCATCGTCGAACTTGAGTCCGCTCGCAGAGGAAAGCTCGGAAAATGAGCAGCAGCGAATTCCCAAGGCACAAGACGATGATTCCGCAAAGCCGCCGCCACCGGTCTCTGCCTTCGACTCCGTTCCCGATCGCCCTGCTTCTCAGTGAGTTCCTGTCCTGGACTTCTTCCTTGAAACGTCTCTAGTATTTTTTTTTTCTGTTTGGGAGGGAGCAATTCGTTCGATTTTGCTTTACTGATTGGTTTTCTGGATTAACTGATCAGTTGGTCGTTTGCTGTGACTCGGTTTCTCCCTAGGTGCGATGAGTGGTAGTTGTGATGAGTGGTAGTTGTGTAGTTTTTAGGGTGAACTCGATTTGTTTACACTGTTTGAAATTTGATAACTTGACCATGATTTACGAAATGTGGCCGGCTTGGTGGAGGTTTTGTTCTTGTCGATGGCTTTGCTGAACAAGTTTGGGGATACTGCGTATCTTGCCAGTGCATGTTAAAGGTAGAAACTTTGTAGGTAGATGCTGTGTAACTGACAAATGTAAATGAATTCAGGTTCTTAACCTCCATAGTGTTTGAATGCACTGGTTAATCTAACAGCTAATGTTTTTATGCACTTGCCAAAATTCGCAATCATCTTAACTGCCAACACTCTTGTTCTTGATTCATTATCGTGCTTGGTTCCCCTTTTCTTGGTAGAATGACGGTGTGTCATCGAAATCATTTCGCAGGAGTTCCTTACATAAATTCTCTCCGATAGATGGGAAAGAGTTCTTCGACCGAGAGGAAGATATTCACATTCCTGATTCAGACGATGTGAGTTACAACCCTAACTCTCTAGTTTGGTCTCTCATGTTTTGATCAATGCTATCTTCTGATATTGATTATCATTATAGGTATTTCATGTGTATATGGCAGGATCTGAAGGACCAGTTGTTTTTTGTCTACATGGAGGTGGTTATTCTGGGTATGTTAAATGCTGACAGTCATATTGGAGAATCTTACTACTGAATTTGTGATTATTTTCACTAGCAGTATGTTTTAAGTTGTGATAAGTGCTTGAAACATTTTGTGCTAGAATTTCTCTGATGTGATTCCTGGTAGACAGTTTATTTGTGTGGAATCTCAGAGTTTTATGGTGAAGTTTGATTTTTGGATGCTGCTTTTACAATCACTTGCTTTTTTCAGGCTTTCTTTTGCCCTATCAGCTGCTCAAATTAAAGAGAAAGCTCGGGTGGTTGCTATGGACATGAGAGGACATGGCAAGACATTCACAGAGAATGAGCTTGATCTATCCATTGAGGTACTATTTTTTATTGTACGATATACTAATTTTCTCAAGTACTCCTTTTGCTGGCAACCCCATGGTTTTTTTTAATCTTTGGAAAGTCTACATGAGCTTTTGGTGTGTCATTCATGAGTAGCATATTTCTCTTTGTGCAGACAATGTGCAATGACGTTATCGCTGTCCTGACTGCAATGTATGGAAGTTCTCCTCCAGCAATTATACTCGTTGGCCACAGGTTGTTGTTTACTGTTAAGATGATAGCCTAAATATTGAACCTTGGTTAGCTCGGGAAGAAAGCACCTTAAACTTTGTTGATGTCATTATGAATCAAAGTTCAGTTTGTGTATGTGTCTGTCTATTTCGGTTCATGTGGTGAAGAGAATGTATAAATAGAAAATGTAGACACGTGGCACATCTTGAAGAACATTGATGGAATGATGAGATTCATGATCCTTGCACTCCTGTAAGTTTGATTAGTAAGGATCGGTAATTTTGGTCAACGAAGATAGTAATTTTAGTGACTGGTGTTCCGTGTAGGGTTCCAATTGAAATATCTGATATTGGCCGATAGTTCGTTGTGAATCATAGATGAAGAAAGGTTTTCGACGACTTGAAGTAGTATGTTCAGTTAGCATTATAAAAAAAGTAAATCAACTTGTGGTATTAACTTCTCTTTCCTCCATTCGTACTTCTGACATACAGCATGGGTGGTTCTGTTGCTGTCCACGTTGCTGCAAAGAAGGCGATTCCTAGCTTGGCTGGCCTGGTTGTGGTTGACGTTGTAGAGGTTAGGTTTTCTCAGAGTAAATTTTTTGCTGTACGTTTGTTCCAATCTTTGTGGGTTGATGATAAATTTGATGCCTGTGTTGCCAGGGAACTGCAATGGCTTCACTAATGCACATGCAGAAGATCCTATCAAGCAGGATTCAGCATTTTCAAAGCATAGAAAAAGCAGTATGTGCTCTTTTCTTTTTGGAAACTGATCATTTGATAAATTCATTGCCCATTTCATATCATGAGTTGTTTCATGCATGTTTCCTTTCTCTTGCTACCTACAACTCAGTTTTCTTGAACCCAGGCCATGATAAAAGAAAACTTAGATTTCTTGGTAAGTCTAATGAATCTAAAATCGATGTTTTCTTACAGATAGAATGGAGTGTCAAAGGAGGTTCCTTACGGAATATTGACTCTGCTCGAGTATCTGTTCCTACAACATTGAAGTATGATGATGCCAGGAAATGGTACGTATTCTTTGCCAAGCATGTAAAACTGTTAAATGGGAAATCATTTGTTGTGTATTACTAAATGGGATTTAATTTTCCAGTGATTTTGGAATCAGGGAGGAACTGTGTAGTCCTTGACATACTTGTGTTGTATTCTGCAGCTATGTTTATCGAGCACGGCTGGAGGAAACTGAACAATACTGGAGAGGATGGTTAGTTTGTTACTAGCACACTGTTAACACTGCACATTGCATTCTTTAATGCTTGTTTGTCAAATGACCTGTGCAATGGTTCCTTGCATGCAATTTAGTCTAAATTTTTTTCTTTTAGCATGACATTGGATTGTCTTTAGAATAAAAGCTAGTTGGATGGGATATGGAGACAAGAGTCTAGCTTCATACTGTCGCTCACATGTTTTCTGGTGGTGTCCATAGGAGACATCAGTCCATTCATTTCTGTAACTAGATGGCCCTTGATGTCCATGTTAGGGTGTGGAAAGCCTTGGGTCATCTTTAAGCCTGCTCATTCAAGTTGAAAACAGTCTCCTGGTTATATGCTTCAATGGTGGTTAACCAGAAGATGGTAGTTACTCTTTTAGATTGAGATGGAATCAGCACATCTGTCTGTTCCAGCTTCATTGGCGCTAACACCCCCCTTTGAAATGAAAAGATAGCTGTTATTTAGAGTCGATCAATGCTATGTATGATATTCTGACCCAGCTCTTACCCCATAACATTCTGGAGATTCTCTCCTTTTCTAGTCTTCTTTTCCCTCCTTTAGGTAATAAGATATATAACCACATATATTTTGCAGGTATGAAGGCCTCTCTGAAAAGTTCTTGTCATCCCCGGTTCCAAAGCTCTTGCTTTTGGCTGGAACAGACAGATTAGACAGGTTTGTCTTCTGAACTTTTCTCGTCTACTATGTTATATGTTAAGAATTATCCCTAGTCTCTTGATCTTGGCAAAAAGGCTGAAAATTGTATAAGAATTATCCCTAGTTTCAGGGTTGCCATTAGGATTTAGCAGCTTACTGGAAAACTAGTGTGAAACAAGTGCAGGCTCCATGTGATTATCGAATTCAGCAAGGTAATGATGCTTCTTTTATTTTGCAACAGGGCTCTCACAATAGGCCAAATGCAAGGGAAGTTCCAAATGGTGGTTGTCAGACACACCGGGCATGCTATTCAGGTTCAATCGGCTAACAATCTACACACATCTCATGACTACCCAAAATCTGCACGCACAAGTGCTCACTAACTCGCGAAATTTTTTCCGTTGCAGGAAGATGTTCCGGATGAGTTCTCGACGTTGATTGGTAATTTCATATCTCGCAATCGCATAGGCCCTAATGGAGTCGAGGTCAGTGTCATTCCTTGTTATCTTGCACCAACTCTCATCAAACCACAATAACTCTCTTGTGGCTGCTCTAATCTACTTGGTTATCCATTCTTTTTCCTGCAGATACCGGTTCTTCGTCGACCGAGCACTCAGTCACAAAAGTAGTCTGCAGTCATTGTGGTGGTTGATATCTCCTTTGCTAACTATGTTGCTTCCATTTGTTCTCGTAGTAGCCATTGGATAACTTAACATGTTTGTATGGATGTCTGTATGGAAACCTCGAGTTAATAGGACTGGGAAAACGGATTATATTTCGAGGAAGAAACTCATTCTGTTCTGTTCGGATTAGGCCTCTCTGCCTTCCAGTTTGCGCTTCACATTGGTTTGGCTCATGAGTGAACTATCTAGTATTAGACCATATGTAATGAGTGCAGCGTATAACACTAACACAACAAGAAGCTAGCTAGCGTAGCTTCACACCCAAGTGATGTTTATTCGAGAAGTGGGGAGGAAAAGGGCCATACTTCTCTCTCTCTCTCTCCCTCCTTCCCTCTTAGTGCCTCTTTTCCTTGTTTGATTATATTCCAAGGTTCCGAGGTGCATTAGTGGAGAGAGGGCTCTTAGTATTAGACCTAGGGGTGGGCAACCGGTTCGGTTCACCGAAGCCGAATTAATACTATTCGGAAGGAAAATATGGATAGTTC
The DNA here is from genome assembly GCA_964030455.1 of Linum trigynum. NCBI lineage: Eukaryota > Viridiplantae > Streptophyta > Magnoliopsida > Malpighiales > Linaceae > Linum > Linum trigynum. The sequence continues at coordinate 726,908 of OZ034822.1, read as the reverse complement.
GGAAACCAGGGTTCTCTCAACCGAATCGAATTTCCGTATTTCTGACCGGAAAACCGAAATACTATAATTGCAAGCTGCTCCAAATGGTGGATTTTATGTTTGTAGTTGTTTTTAGACTGAAATATTTGAAATGTTTTATGACTTATGTGTTGAAAAGTTTGATTTTATCATTAACGAGGCATATAATTACATATTTATTGTTTATATTAGGGGTAAAAAATAATTTAAAAGTGAGAAGAACAAATAGCTTTACAAATTCGGTTTTGTGTAAAAAACCAAACCGAATTGAATTATACGGTTCGAATTCGGTTTGAGGTTTGGGAGAATTCGAGGATCCGGTATTCACAATTTCGGTTCCGTCGAAATCGAACCGACCGAATGCCCATCCCTACTTAGACCAACCCTAGATGGAGAGGAAGAATAAGCAATATAGAAGAGGAAAAAAGGGCCAGCTGATTTCAGGCTTACTAAATGAGTATACAATTACAGTGATTAAGTGAACCCAGCTAAGCATGCAAGATACAACATATTAGAACAAAATCTCAAGTTACACATGTTTTTAAAAAAAATTCTCAAAATACACACGTTATGAAAATAATTCCCAATCTACGCATGTTTGGGCCATCACCGCTGTCGACGAAGACAGTGATTGCATCACCGCTGTCGACGAAGACAGTGATTGCATCACCGCTGTAGACGAAGACAGTGATTGCATCACTACAGTACACGGCCGCAGTGAAGGCCTGACCTGCGTCGAAACTTTAAACAAACGTAACTTTGTGCTCGGTTATCCGATCGTAGCGAAATTTTTTTTGATTCCGCATAATTTTTCGAGATCTTGCAAGCCGCAAATTTCCGTAGGTGGTTTGATCCCGCCTTCGTCTCGAAAATATGTCGTTTGCTACCCCGAACGAGCCTTTTTTCGATTTCGTCAAAGTTTGAACAACCATAACTTTGTGCTCCACAATCCAAAAATCATGAATTTTTTTTTATTTCGCATAACTTTTTAAGGACTACAATTTTTAGTAGGAGAGAATTTTCAAAAAATGAATTATTTATGGATATAAGGGGTTTTGGGAATAACTTTACCTTCCTTTTCAGGAATCCAAGTACATTCCGAAAATATGTCTATGATAAAAATTGTACTCCTTAAAAAGTTATGTGAAATCAAAAAAAATTCATGATTTTCGGATTGTGGAGCACAAAGTTATGGTCGTTCAAAGTTTGACGAAATCGAAAAAAGGCTCGTTCGGGGTAGCAAACAACATATTTTCGAGACGAAGGCGGGACCAAACCGCCTACGGCAATTTGCGGCTTGCAAGATCTTGAAAAATTATGCGGAATAAAAAAAAAAATCGCTACAATCGGATAACCGAGCACAAAGTTACGTTTTTTTAAAGTTTCGACGCAGGTCAGGCCTTCACCGCGGCCGTGTACTGCAGTGATGCAATCACTGTCTTCGTCGACATCAGTGATGCAATCACTGTCTTCGTCGACAGCGGTGATAGCCCAAACATGTGTAGATTGGGAATTATTTTCATAACGTGTGTATTTTGAGAATTTTTTTAAAAACATGTGTAACTTGGTATTTTTTTTCCAACATATTATGAGTTTAAAAAAAAAAAAAAACTTAAAATCTGTGTTCTCCCTCTTCCCTGAGCTCCGCCGGCAGCCCAAATCAGACCCACCGGAATCATCTCCGGCTACCACCCCCAATAATAGAGACTCTGGATTTCGTCTTTATGTAGTGTAGCCAAAGTAAAGAAGCAGGGATGAGGAGATTCACATCACATAACATACGGCTCTATGACTGCGTAGTTGTCAAAAGCAAACCGAATCATACCCGCCACATGGGTGCGTTTGGGTCTCCAGCCAGAGTAGACTCGTCCCACCACCCACCACACAAGCTATAATCCACTCTCTCTTCCCTGTCAATTTTCGTTTAATATTATGGGATTTCAGTTTCCACTTGTACAACAGTATATTAAGTAAGTGGAGAGCAACGAACATCATCCACTCTCCTTTTCATCTTCTCCACCACAGTTCCGCATCCCTTTCAGCCGACGTCCGCCACTACCCATCTCTCTTCTTCGCTCACTCCCTACTTCGCCGCCAGTAACGGTCTATTTCCATTATTAATTGATTCATTTCGCTCTCTCTGAGTCGGACTGACCCTCTCTTTCACTTTCCCAACAACGATGGGTTTCCTTCTCCTTCCCCTGTTTCTGGCCTTCACTCTCTTCTCCCCAATTCGCGCTCAGCTCCCGGGGACATGGGAGCTCCTGGTCCCCAACGCCGGGATCGCCTCCATGCACACCGCCGTCACCCGATTCAACACCGTCGTCCTCCTCGACCGCACCAACATCGGACCTTCCCGCAAGCTCCTCCCCAAACCCCGCTGCCGAATTGACCCGCACGACGCCGTCTTGAAGCACGACTGCTACGCCCACTCCCTCGTCTTCCACCCACAAACCAACCACCTCCGCCCACTCATGATCCTCACCGACACCTGGTGCTCCTCCGGCCAGTTCCTCCCCGACGGCACCCTCCTCCAGACCGGCGGCGACCTCGACGGCTTCAAGAAGATCCGCAAGTTCAATCCCTGCGATTGGGACGGCAATTGCGACTGGGTCGAGCTCGACGACGCCGAATTGGCCCACGGCCGCTGGTACGCCACCAATCAGATCCTCCCCGACGGCTCCGTCGCAATCGTCGGCGGGAGAGCCGCCAATTCGGTCGAGTTCTACCCGCCGCGGCAAAACGGCGCCGTTTCGTTCCCTTTCCTCGTCGAAACGGAGGACAATCAGATGGACAATTTGTACCCTTACGTCCACCTCCTCCCCAACGGCCGTCTCTTCGTCTTCGCCAACAACAGAGCCGTCCTCTACGACCACGATTCTAACGCCGTGATCCGAAATTACCCGCCGTTAGACGGCGGCCCGAGGAATTACCCTTCCGCCGGGTCGAGCGCCATGCTGGCGCTCGACGGAGACCACTCCACGGCCGTGATCGTCGTCTGCGGTGGGGCCCAGTACGGCGCGTTCATCGAGAAGAGCACCGACACGCCGGCCCACGGAACCTGCGGCCGGATCGTCGCCACGTCGCCCGACCCGGTTTGGCAGATGGAGGACATGCCGTTCGGCCGGATCATGGGCGACATGGTCATGCTTCCAACCGGCGACGTTTTGATTATCAACGGGGCCCAATCGGGTACTCAAGGGTTCGAATTAGCTTCCAACCCGTGCCTCTACCCGGTCCTCTACCGGCCCGACCAGCCGGTCGGGCTGCGGTTCATGACCCTGACTCCAGGTACCGTGCCACGGTTGTACCATTCCACTGCGAACCTGCTCCCCGACGGGCGGGTCCTGCTCGCGGGGAGCAACCCGCACTACGTGTACAGGTTCGAGACCGTCGAGTTCCCGACCGAGCTCCGGATCGAGGCGTTCTCGCCCGAGTACCTGGCACCCGACCGGGCGAACCTGCGGCCGGTTATTGAAGAAATCCCCGAAACGATTCGTTACGGGGAGGTTTTCGAGGTTTCGGTTTCGGTTGAGTTGCCGGTCGTGGGGATTATTGAGGTCAATATGGGGAGCGCGCCGTTTGCGACTCACTCGTTCTCGCAGGGGCAGAGGTTGGTCAAGTTGACGGTGACGCCCAGCGTTCCCGCCGACGCCGGAAGGTACAGGATCAGCTGTACGGCGCCGGCTAACGGGGCGGTGGCTCCGCCGAGTTACTATATGGTTTTCGCGGTGAATCAGGGGGTGCCGAGTGTGGCGCGGTGGGTGCGGTTGATTTCTTAGCGGTTTGGTAAAATGGTAATTAGGCAGAGAAGATGATTTTTTCTGCTTTGTATGTACGCTTGTTTTTTTCTTGTTTCCTCTCCAACTAATTTTGTGTTTAAATTGGGTAATTAATCAAAATGATTGCATAGAAGCATGCTGGATTGGCTGTTAAGCTGAACTTTTGATTATGGCTTTTGTGGGAAGCTGTCTGCAAGTCAATCATGGAATTGGATGGTGTTTTGTAACGCCAAAGGAAGATATATAATTATGAAGGTGGAATGGAAATAGTTAAATGCAACGGCTACTTTTGATAACTTGTGTCTTGTGGCAATATGAGATGATGAAAGATAGGTTACTTGTCATAGGATTTTGCTAAAATACTTCGCAAGAAAATTTGTTAGAACGTGTTCACTGGAGAGCGTGTGATCGTCGGGGGTTATATTTTGGAGGCTTCACAATTTTGAGGTGGATGTGGTGATAATTTTATAAATAACATGTCATCATATTCATTTAATAACTGCAGAGCGGTATCTGACGGTTTGACATTTTGTGAGCACATTCTCACACACGTCGTCCTGTGAGCATCACAACATTAGTTTGAGTGGTTGTTGTTAATCTATGGAGACAAATTATGTAAATGTTATCCGTCATTTTTGTTCACAGTTGAGATGACAATCAAGATTTATCTTAATTTCGACGAATGTCTATCACCACAGGAAATGATTTACCCATGTAATTATGCAAACGAAAAAATATCAAATCTTATCAATGACATATTGACATTTTCTAGCCGTATTGGCATGTGTGATTACACATAATTATGAAAGTATAATACAACCCACATGGAATTTGGAAAGGACATTTAATGGGAAACTTAGCAAGAATGGATTGATCTATAAGCATGGTTTTGTCGGGTTACAAGGGTATGAGAAAGATGGCCAAAGAATGAATATTCCATAAGTGTCGTTTGTGGATACAATAATTCATCCCAAATTTGTTATATAATTTTCGTTGGGTCCGCAAAGAACAGGCGTTCATTATTGGCAACACAAACATCCAACGCAATTCAATCAATACAACACTTCCATATAATCATTATCCTAAATATTCTTGCTTAGTTAATGGACTTTGATACATTATATAAGAGGGGATTAGTCTCTTGCTTAGTTTATGTTTTTTTTTGTGTGTATTTGTGCTCTGATGATAGGAGCATCTATAGTAAGATAACTAAAGTCCCCATTTTATAGTTGCATTGGAGTCTACCGAAATAGAGGATGTTCAAAGATGTTTAGGCTATAATTTTCATAATTCATTTTGCATCATAAGTTTATGACATATGACCCGATCTTGTTACGAACAATACCAAAAACATGTGAAAAAACACCACAACATTGATGAAGCAGACCGCAAAGTCGAGAAAACGTATTAGAAACCTCACGAAGCATACCAGAAACGCTACCAAAACATACCACAAGCGCTAAACACGATACAAATCACTAATCTCCTGGCCCAAATAAGAAATTTAACGAGGTAGACCAAAATTATGCGAAACCACATAACAACTCTCATGAAGCACTCATGAAGGAGACCAGAAAGTCGATAAATCACTCAAAAGACCTCACAAAGCAAACCATAAACACTATAGATGAGAAATTCATGGCATTTTAAAGGTTCCAGTTCCACAAATTCCAATTCTCTTACTTGTGGTTTGAATGGTGGAGACATGGTCGCGAGAGATGGTTGCAACGAAGCGAGGGAGGCAAATTCAAGATTTCAACGACGACCGATAGCGCGGAGTCGCGTGAGACTGAGTGTTGTGGTTATGGCGACGGTGGAGAGAAATAATTTGGAGAGAAATGAGGGTGAGGAAAGGGTTGACCTATATTTTTACTGGTAGTGGCACAATAAGTACCGCTAAAATCATTGGGGATCCCGTAATTGGGTTGTCTTCGAGGGCAAACAATTCGGGATCCCTGCCTTAATGAGGCAGTATACCCAACAATATCAGGAAGGGATTAATGTGCCTCTTGATGAGGGGCTGCGACCACCTGTCCTGGTACATAGTAATATGGTTCTGTCTAGTTCGGTTGCTCTTACGTGTATGTGGGACGGGGCAACGAAGCTTGGATCCCATTCGGCTGGAGGAATGATTCTAAATGACCAATCATGGGAGGTTATTTTGGCTAGGGGGATACAATTTGTTGGGATTGACGATCCTACGATAATTGAGCTCCTAGTTCTCCGAGGAACGATTCGATGGTGCTTGGACCTGGGTCATGAAGATGTTTGGTTTGAGGGTGATGCGAAGGTGGTTATTGACAGACTCAACATTGCGGATGCCCATCATAGTCAAGCGGGTGCTATTTTTGAAAGAACTCTTGTTATCATTGACAAGACCCCTTGCTTGACTGTTTGATTTATATGTCGGAATAACAATAGGGTAGCCCATTAGATGGCTAAAAAGACCCTTTTATTGTACCCGACTACGTGTCGATTATTTGATTTTATGATCTGGCTAACTTCCAGGATGTTATGAGCTCTCTTTCAATCTGTCTTTTGTATTAAAAAAAAAAGTATTGATACATACCCTAACTAATTATTGTTATTTGTTACCATGATACTACCACACAGAGTTGTTAACTGTTAACGTCCTATCCTATCCCAAAAGAAAAGAAAAAGCCCAGAAAAACTGCAAGGCCGCTCATCACTAGAACCCAAATGTGAGGCCCGCTCATCACTACGGTAAAGCCCATATTGGCCCCAGTTCTTCGTCGCCGGCAGGTGAATTAGACTTCGACCAAAAGCCGGTAGCCTACCTCACCACCACCGCTATCCTTTCTCCCGGCGATCTGTTCCCCCAAAATCCCTCACAATTCTTCGTTCTTCTTCTCCATTGCGCTCCGTACTTTCCATGGGCGTCTCAATCGTATCCCAGAAAACACTCAGGTCACTCTCCGAATCCCATCCTTCTATTTCCACACTGCTCTCTCACCTCTCCGTTTCCCGTTCCGATCCCTCTCGCAAACCCTCCGAAAATCCACTCTCCGATTCATTCCTGACTCCACTACCCCTGTATTTTCTCTCAATTGGGTCCTTCTTCTACCTCTCCGAAGGTAAAGTTTGCAGCTTTAGAAGCTCTCAGTCGAATCCATCCATCGATGGGTCGTCGTCTTGGATGTGCTCAGAATCACTAGGGTTCAGTCGGCGCAATCGCTACAGTTCGAGTGTTCTGAATCCTGTTACTCATGGCGGCTGCTTCCGATGTTACTCGGCATCTGCCTCGGCTGCTGGTGTTCCCGAGTCGCGGAGTTCTCTTGCTAAGGTCGTTCGGCAGAAACCAAAGTTAATACCATTCTGGAATATCGTTGCATTGGTCAGAAATGGCGATGGCGATTTGGATTCGGAGCTCGATTCGATGAATCTAAGTTTGGATTTTAAGTCCGCCAGGGAGATTCTTCGTGTCCTCAATCAAGACAAGGTATCAGCTTTAGGTTTCTTTGACTGGCTTCAAGATACTCACCATGGTCTGATGCGCAACTCCTGTCTTTGTAACTTAATGATCGACAACTGCGGTCGATGTGATGATTATGAAACCATGCGTAGTCTCTTAGTTCGTTTCAGTTCGGAAGGCATTGCTCTGACCAAAGAAGCATTTCAGTTCTTAGCTTTGAGGTTTAGAGATGAAGGTGTTTCGGTGGAAGAAGCTATACGAACTGTAGTGCGTATATTGGAAGAGGTAAAGGGTGGAGTTTATGCAACTGGGATGCAATCCTTGATTGAGATGCTCGCCAGCTCGGTGTCTTTTGATATGGCCAAGCTTGTGATCAGGTTAAGTAATATGAGGGTGTCTTATTATAGCACACTGATAAAGGAAATGTGTAAGAAGCAGGAGTATCAAAAAGCGAGAGACGCGATGGGGGAGATGAGGGAAGCTCATCAGGATTATACTATCGATTTTGAACGCCATATTTACAATTACATGATTAGTACGATGTTGAAGGCTGGCCAAGAAGATTCAGCTCACGAAGCTCTGCAGGAAATGATGAGCAAAGGGTGCCCTCCTGATGCATTGACTTTTGAGATATTTATATGTGATTGTGTGGCGAAGGAGAGATTCAGTACCGGGATAAAGTTCTTCGATCATATGGTGGAAGCTGGGATTGAACCGAGGCAATCGACGCATGCTGCTGTTATCAAGTTGTTGTTCAACGTCGAGCAATACGACGAGGCTTACAAGTACGTGGTTTCTGTGAGTGATAGGTTCAAGAATTCGGGTAATCAGGCTTACGACACGCTTGCAGAACTCCATAGGAGGAAATCCAATCTGGTGACTTCCAAAGACATTCTTTGTGCAATGATGAATAAGGGTCTAGCGCCGGATCCTAATATTTATGGGACAGTTTTGAGAAGCCTCAAATCGTCTCGGTGGAAACGACAGGCCACGGATTTGGAAAACCAGTATAAGAGGCTTCAGTTAGCAGCTTAGTTTGGCTGGTGGGCACTATTATAGAATCTCTCTTCCAGCATTCTACTCAGCATTGAATGGAAAAGGAATTAAGGTCTCTGTATAGTGAACTTCTAGAGGAACAAAGAGAAGGCTTATAGGGATTTATACTTTCTTCTGCCACAAATATTTTACCTTTCACATGTCCTAGCTTCTGAAATCAAGCAGAAACAAGGATGAAGAAGCTCGGACCAAGGAAAAAGGGAAAACAACCAGTTTGTTTGTTTCCAGGTATATAGTCGAATGTATCGATTGCATTTGCTTGATCACTCTAGGACTAACTCCAGGAAACCATTATTCCTGTTTCGATCATGGCCAAAGGATCCATGCCCCTTTGGGATTTGTATTTTTTTTTTCCTCTTCTTGCTGGCCTAAGTTGCAGCAGAGCTGCGGCAGCAATCTTTACCCCATTCTCTTGTGTTGATCGGTTGTTTGTAGTTAGCATACTCAGTTAGCTTAGCCAAAGGATCCAAAACGAATATGCTATAGATCGAGACATCCCATTTTATGTCAATATCCGTTGGAAAAGAAATAGCGATAGATTCTGACAAAAACACAGTTGAATCATCGTTTCTAATTATAGTAGGCGATGCTATATTAAGTATTTGTAATTGCACAGACAACCGACACTTTTGATGAAAATGCAAAAGAAAGATGAGAAATCCAAAAGATGCACGTAATCCAACCGTGTAATAATGGTTAGCACTTGGCATTGGATGAACCATTGTTATCTATCTTCATATGAAGCAGCTACTACTATATCTGCATATCTTTAGCAACCATAGGAGTTGGGATGAAAAGAGAGGAAAAGAGATTCCCTTTTATGCAGCTAACAAACGAAAACAGAGTATCTATGTTGCTTATGCAGATCCGAAAGTTGATTATTCGATCCAATGTTAGCCCGCCATTATCCTGTCCTCAATCTTCAAAATTTTCTCTCCTTGCATGCAGATATTCCTTACCCCTATATGAGCAGCCATAGAACATGACAAAATAGATGCTGGCAGGTGGCAGAGTCTCCAGGGGAGTTTCGGACAGATGTCTTATCCCTGTTTCTTCTCAGCTTTCATCTCACAACTTCACTAGTCCTCGTTGATCATACTTCGAACTGAAAGGAGAGGAGAAACTCTGTAAATGGCGAGTAATGAGACCATGAGTAGTAAATCGGTGGTGTGGATGAAAGAGGTGAAGACGGTAAGCTTGGTAGCGGCTCCAATGGTGGCAGCCACGCTGTTGCAGTACCTTGTCTACTTCCTTTCGACACTAATGGTTGGCCATCTCGACGACCAGCTCTCCCTCTCGGCGGCCTCCATCGCCACTGCTTTCTCCCTCGTTACCGGCTTCACCTTGCTTGTGAGTCCATCCTCTGTCTCTTCCTTTCCTCTGCCTTCTTGCTTCTCTGTTTTTTCCCTCTTTGATCGGTTGGAGGGACTGCAATCTGCAACATGCAGGCTGGAATGGCAGGTGGGTTGGAGACACTGTGCGGCCAAGCCTACGGAGCAGGGCAACACCAGAAGCTAGCAACATACACTTACTCTGCCATCTCATCCATGGCCTTGCTATGCTTCCCCATCTCCATCCTCTGGCTATTCTTCACAGGCAAGCTGCTCATTCTCACCGGGCAAGACGTTTCGATCTCGAACCTGGCTCGCAGATACTCGATCTGCCTCATCCCGGGGCTATTCGCCTACGCGTTGCTCCAGCCCATGATCCGTTTCTTCCAGACACAGAGCTTGATCCTTCCAGTGCTGTTTTCGTCGCTAGCTTCAATTTGTGTCCATGTTCCTCTGTGCTGGGTTCTTGTGTTCAGAACCAGATTGGGCTGCATCGGGGCTGGATTGTCCACTAGTGTGTCCACTTGGGCTAATACGATCTTGCTCGGGACTTACATGGTTTGCTCTCCCAAATGTGCAGAGACTATGGCTGAGTTTAGGTGGAAGGATGTGTTGGTGGAGTCGTGGGCGTTCTTGCGGTTCGCGGTTCCTTCTGCGATCATGACATGGTATGGTAATGTACTAATGTGCATTGTTGGGTTGAATACATCACCAAACTAGAGCAGAAATGGTCACCGATAGTGAGACAGTTTTTGCTTCGATACATATTATCTAGTTAAGCTTATGGTTTAACAGAAATGTAGTTTAGTGCAATGATCAGTACTTGTATTGGCATGTTGGAGAATGCACGTAAGTCGGATCGAGTGATGCTGAACTTTACTTGATGCTTCAAATAGCCCGCTAAACATAGATTTCTTGGGCAATTCAACGGTTACTCAAGCGAAATTCAGTAGCATTTGACACGATTTTACTCGCAAAAAAGGAAGACACAAAAATTCTAACATCCCCCTTATTGATCTCGGTCTTTCGACTTAATTGCAGCCTTGAATGGTGGTCGTTCGATGTGCTCATTTTATTGTCTGGGCTCTTACCGAACCCGAAGTTGGAAACTTCAGTTTTATCAATTTGGTAATGCTACAATAATGCCTGCCTTCTTACTGTTTATTTTCCTCTTTCACTTGATTGTTCCTTCATTCCATCTTTGGTTGAAATGGTGTAGCTTCTCAATCTCTTACATGCACTCAACCATTCCCCTTGGCTTTGCAGCCACTATTAGGTAACGTTTCGATACACTGCACTTTGAAACCGTATTCTATTTTTGTGTATATCAACATCCTACAGAAGTTTTTGTTTTGATCCAGTACAAGGGTGTCAAACGAGTTGGGAGCAGGGAATGCAAAGGCAGCTAAGCTGGCAATGAAGGTTGTAATGGTTCTCTTGGCGACGGAACTGGTTGTCATCATCCTGCCTCTTTTGTTCCTTAGACACGTCTTGGGGTACGCTTTCAGCAGTGACAAAGAAATCGTCGACCATGTTGCAACTATGGCTCCTTTCCTGTGTCTCCAATGCATCACGGATGCCCTACAAGCAGTACTATCAGGTAAAAAAAAGCCTACTTAAATTTGAGTTGATCAAATAGTTAATGGTGTGTAAAACCTGATTTGCTGACTCGACGAGACCACAATATGATCAATCCATAACTTGATCATGATGTGATTTGATTGACTCGTAATCTGATTAAAAACTATGATCAACCCGTTGATCTAATGTGTATTTGTCACCTCTATATTTTTGGCCCTACTCGATGCAACTTGCTTGCAACTTGAGTTGACAGAAAGGGAAATGATCTAAACCTGTTGAACTCGGATTAACCCAATTGATGACGTCCTGGTCCTGTCGAGTTGCAAGCTAATGACAACGAATATCATTCGATCTATAACTCGACGATCATAGCCTGCATCTGGCCCAATTGAGTCTATCTGACACCTCCGTGTTGTGGATGGAACAGGGGTTGTGAGGGGAAGTGGGAAGCAAAAACTAGGCGCTTTCGTGAACCTCGGGGCTTACTACTTGGTCGGAACGCCATTAGCTGCCATATTGGCTTTTGTTGCACATTTAGGAGGGAAAGGACTATTGATTGGGATATCAACTGGAGCTGGCCTCCAGGCATCTCTATTTGCTGTCACCATAGTCCTCACCAATTGGGAACAACAGGTTTCCTGTTTGTCCACCACACCCCCTTTCTGTCCCTTGCCCATGTTAGTTACGGTTTGTCCAATGCTCAACGCTTCTTCTCTTGGTGTTTGTTTCTTGCAGGCATCTAAATCTCGAGAGAGAATCTTTCGAGGCGGCGAACCAGAGGGTCCTTGATTCTGTTGGTGGATGAACCAACTTCTTGGTTCATATTCTTATTCGGTTTTCAAATAGGGCAGTGAGTCCTTATAAAAGTGAAGCAGATTTGAGATTGAGTTAGAAATCAATTCTTCATCATTCTGAGACCCAATGTAACTATTTGTGGCTTGGGACATTATCACTGTTCTGCAGCAGCGCAGCCCTTCTTCCAGTTAACACCATGGTTTTGTTCCTGCATGCATTTTACAGCAACTCTTTGTGCAGTTTCAATGTAATGCTCCTCATCGACGATCTGAGGTTGGAGCACCATGGTTTTGTTCCTGCATGCATTTTACAGCAACTCTCCTCCCGCCATGAAATCTCGCTCGTGTTCATGTTAACCGGCAAAGCCCAACAGGCAGCATGACCATAGTCCATACAAAGTCCAAGTCCAAGCCCATAAGCCCCAAGTCTAGAGTCTCTTTGACTTGGTGGACGATGTTCCCGCCAGGCAGCTCCGCCGGTTGCCGCTCTCTTTCCCGGTCCCACGTTCCGCTCAATCTCCGATTCTCGTCAGCTCCGCTTCCTTCTGCCCTGAGAAAAATCTGTCGCTCCGCTATGAGTCTAAGCCTTCCATTTCTCTCTTATGTCCCATCTCTCGATTTAGTTCCTTCCTGTTTCAATAACGGTAGTAAAAGATGGCGGCTTTAGTAGTTCATTCATTGCCGAAATCTTCAATTGGGTCGTCTTCTTTTTGCCCGGAATCTCTTGGGGTTCAGTTCGGCGCAATCGCTACAGAAGGCTTCTCTCAATTATGCCTACAGAAAGCTGGAATCTGTTCTAGAAGCTCTTCCAGCTTTCGGGTTGCTATCACTTTCCCCCTCTAGAAGCAAGGAACAACAAAGAAATCGCCTTTTCTCATGTCATGCTGCTGAAATCAAGCAGAAAAGAAAGACAGAAGAATCAGTTTCGTCCAGGTAAAGAACTCTGGAATTTTTTCTTCTGAGTAACTAAATTAAGTCAGTTCGGTGTTGTAGTTATCCTCCATTGGCTTCCTTGTCCCGGTTGGATTTCTAATTGCTCTTCCTAGTAAAAGTTGCAGCAGAATTAGCAAAAGAGGTGAAACAAACTTTCTCCCATTATGTTGAGCAAACGTGTTCTTGATAAGCAAAAGTTTGGCCAGTTGGTCTGTCTAGCCTGAGCATCCGTTTCAGAGTTGGCAGAGTGAATGGGCTGCCTTTTGTCCTTGCTTTGTGTGTTGGGGGAAAGGGATGTGATGAATGACTAGGGAAGGAGAGCATATAATCGAATATGCCCATTCTGGTAGTAGTTTGGCTTTAGCAAAATCATTCAGTTTCATCTGTGGAATTTGAGACATTCTTTCATTGCAAAGTATGGGGATGGAAAGTGTACCTGAAAGAAAGAAGAAAAAAAAGGGGCTGTGGTTGAAGCTGCACAAACATGGATGAACAATGTACCTTTTGTTGTCTAGGTGTGCGTGATTTTGTTTGAGAAATTGTATGTAACTGGATTCCTGGAACTATTGGGACTGTGAATTGTTTGCTATCTTGCAGCATGATCTGGGAGAGCATTAGTGGCTGACAAAGTTGAGTCCACTTAGGATTTCCTTTTGGTTTGTAAATGGAAAAAGAGACAAAAGCTGGTCATGGATATGCAAAGTGGCGGAGATAGTTGTCATAATGCACGCTACCTCAGCATTACATTATGATTCATGCCTCATATTTTATGGCTACAAATTGGTTGCTAAAGTTTTTATATATTTCTAATTATTGATCTTTACCCTTAATAATGGTGCATGATCAATCCAAATGTCGACTCGGCCTCTTTTGTTTCCTGAATTTGAGTTCATTTAGTACTAGTTAACATAGCATGTGGTACAGCTGAAATGAGCATTTCCCCCCTTTATATCTGCTTACTTTAGCTATTGCATTAGTTAACTTTTTGACCACCATGTTTCCTATTTCCATTTCAGCTTTAGAAATGATAGCCCACTCCATGGAGCCACCCAATGGAGTATCCAAAAGACAAACCATCAATGCTCTCCTTGGTCACGTTATAAACCAAGACTCCCCAAGAGAGAAATTAAAAGAAGCTGAACACAGAAAACAATGGAGGGCAGCAGCAGTACTAAATGGGTGGGGTGTTTGAGAGAGGTGAAGACAGTGAGCTTGGTAGCAGCTCCAATGGTGGTTGTCATGGTGCTGCAGTTCCTCGTGCAGTTTGTTGCAACCATGATGGTTGGCCACCTCGACCAGCTCTCCCTCTCCGCCGCGTCCATCGGCTCAGCTTTCTCCCTTGTAACTGGCTTCACCGTGCTTGTGAGTTAGATTTCTCTATTTGCCTTTCTGGCTCTTCTGATTTTTCCCTTTGGCCCCAAAGTGACTTATAATAAAGTGAAAAGCTATTACCATGTTGAGCTTTAGGAAAACTAATAAAAGCTTAGTTAGCAAATTCATTTTCGTGGCCATGCAGTGATTGAACTTTCAGAGACGCGGCGAGTCTGGATTCTTTGTGCATGTAATATTATTATAAGAAAATAAAAGAACCAAATTGTTTGTCTATTTAGATGAGCCTTTTTCTCTTCCATTTATTGAATTGGAGAGAGGTAGTAGTGGTAGTGGTTGGCACAAAATTGAGTTTAAGGGCTAAGTTAAACAGCACCTGTCCTCTGGTCAATTGCTTAAACAATCTCTGACCTTTGGAGTCTTTAACAAATTGGTGACTGAACTTTCGTATTTAATGATCTTGTCACTGAGTTGCAGAACACCTCAGATAACAGTCGCCCCTATCTAAAATTGTCTAGACCACCATGTCAACTCACTTAAAGTAGCGACAAACTAGTTAGTTGTTCAGAACATAGAGGGAGGGTTAAATTAGATTGAGTAAAGGCTCGGTATGGATTGGTTGCATGAGTTATAATGAGTGTCTATATCATGGATGTTTTTGTTAATTTGGTTGAAAGTCCAGTAACCAATCTGTTAGTATCCCCAAGGGTTTTGACTGCCTTTTACCTTCCATCTTGGTGATTGAAACATGTAGGTTGGGATGGCTGGTGGGCTGGAGACACTATGTGGACAAGCTTATGGCGCAGAGCAATACTACAAGCTTGGAACTTACACTTACTGTGCCATGGCATCCATGACCCTGGCCTGCATCCCGATCTCGATCTTATGGCTATTCACAGACAAGCTACTCATCCTTGCAGGCCAAGACCCTTCGATCTCGATCCTGGCTCGTGAGTACTCCATCTACCTCATCCCGGGACTCTTTGCTTATGCGATGCTTCAGTCCATGATGCGGTACTTCCAAACCCAGAGCTTGATCCTTCCCATGCTCTTTGCTTCACTTGCAACAATGTGCCTCCATGTTCCTCTCTCTTGGTTTCTCGTCTTCAAAACGGAGTTGAGATTTATCGGTGCTGCATTGGCTGTTAGTATTTCGACTTGGGCTAATGTGATCTTGCTCGGGATATACATGGTTTGCTCCTCCAAATGTGCCAAGACTCTGCCTAAATTCAAGTTTAGGGAGGTGTTGTCAGGAACTGGGGAGTTCCTGCGGTTTGCTGTTCCTTCTGCCATGATGACCTGGTATGTTGTTCTTTTGACATTTTGGGGGGAAATGATTTCATAAACTTGTGGCAATTTAGAAGTGTTTTGACAAATTTAACCACTAGACTTTGATTTTCGGTGAACTTGGCACTGACTAAGCTATCTCACATCATTAATAAAAATGCCACATAGACCCCTAATGCAGCTGAATGAGCGACCCATTTACTCAATTCTCGAACCCACCTAAGACCACATTACTCAAACCCATCATAATTCATTCCTCTTCTGTCGGGTAGCTAACTGGAGCATCTATGTGGCCCTTTTTATAGTGTTAGAGACCCCCAAAATATATTTGATCTGCTATTCACCTGCTGAACATTTAGAAATATGGTTAGACTGCATCACATTTCATGCAGTTTAGTTTGCTTTTGAACACTTTGACCTGAATAAACATGCTCTTTGTCTTGTCTAATTGCAGCCTTGAATGGTGGTCATATGATGTGCTTATATTGCTGGCTGGACTCTTGCCAAATCCAAAGCTAGAAACTTCAGTGATCTCTATTTGGTACGGCCAGCCTTTGTATTTCTCCACATTGTTTCCATTTCTTCTAAATGAGAACATCGCTCGTAACTCTCTCTAACCTTACCGAATGCAGCTTCTCAATCACTTACTTGCACTACTACATTCCTTATGGGTTTGGAGCCACCGTAAGGTGAGTTCTTTTACTACAACATTTTAACGATCTCTTCTCATTTCACCAATTCACCACCCCAACAAACTCTCCTGGTATTCTGTTTGCTAAAAAGAAGACTGTTTTTTATCCAGTACTAGGGTGTCAAACGAGTTGGGAGCAGGGCATCCGAAGGCAGCCAAGATGGCAGTTCAAGCTGTGATGATTCTCGCAGGAATGGAACTGGCCATTGTAATCCTGCCTCTCTTCTTATGTCGACACATTTTGGGGTATGCTTTCAGCAACGACGAGGAAATCGTGGATTATGTTGCGGACATGGCTCCTTTCATGTGCCTCTCAGCCACTATGGACACCTTACAATCTGTGCTTTCAGGTAAAAAGAAAGGGTGAATTCTAGTATAGCAGCATCAAAACGCAGTTTCTAGATGTAACTTCTGAATCATGAAAAGCTGTGCTTTGTGTATGGATTCAGGTGTTGTGAGGGGAAGTGGGAAGCAGAACATGGGTGCCTTTGTGAACCTTGGGGCTTATTATTTTGTTGGGACACCATTAGCTGCTATACTGGCTTTTGTTGCGCATTTGGGAGGGAAAGGGCTGATAATTGGATTAGCAACTGGATCAGGAATACAAGCAGCCATGTTTGGTATCAGGCTGATACTTATAGACTGGGAAGAGCAGGTATTTTCTTTCCCAGTTTCTATTTATTACCTTTAATTTATGGCAAAAGAAATGGTCATTCACCTGAAAAGGTTGAAACTTGGCCAGCCATTATCCCAACTTTCTGAATGTTGCATTCTTACCATTCACTAGGTTTATGAAATCCATTCATTTCAAATGCAGCATTTCCCAAACTACATACTATCAGACAATCATCTGCTCTAATTTATATTCAGAGTGTTCACCTAGTGGGTTGGTGTGCTCATTGCAGGCATTGAAAGCAAGAGAGAGGATCTTTCATGGAGTAGAGCTACAAGAGGGTCCTTGATTTCGTCTATGGATGCTCCAATTTTTCATGGTGCTCAAAGGCTTCTTGTATGAGGAAACGAGTTCCTAAAAGGTGCAAATTTAGAGAAGTAACTTACTAGAAGGAGATGTGGACATACAAAGACTATTCATGATTTCTAGTGGGATTTTACTGAAGTTCTAGATTTTGTACCTTAAGAAAGTCCTTACAAACTTACAAAAGTTTATTCACATTATTACTTTTGGTTGGATAAATAACCACCCCATCCATGACTTACGAGGCATACTTTTATCACTCAACTTGGAGGAGTTGCACCATTCTATTATCCATTGGAGTGTTTTAGGATCAATGAATGTATTTTCCTCTTCCTTCCATAGTGTCTATGAAGTTGGCAAATAGAGATTGGGAGAATGAGAAATGACCAAATCCTAAAAGATTAAAAACCGATAAATATGATTGTTTACTTGTTCTACCGGAAATAATTACTCTTATTTATTATCCGACATCATATTAAATAATAAATGTAACAATTTTGAATCCCACATACATAAGCTAACATCATGGACATCTCTTGTTTGTCTTATCTTGTAAGTGGTTGAGAGTCCAAGCAAAATGCATCAGTGAAGGGATGGCATTGGCCACTATAAATGGTAGATGATCCAATACAAAATTATAAGAAACATAAATGGGTGAATAAGAAAGAAACCAAAGTTGAGTCCAAAGCAGATACCACTAAGGCACTAACATTAGGACTAAAGTTTGCTTTTAGACTTAGATAAACAACTGGGAAGTCTTCATTACTAGCAGAAAGCCTAAGCATATATATGCTTCACTGGGATTTGCTTTTGATTTTTTAAAATAAGTCCAGATTGATTGATGATATAAAGAGGAAATCATGCAGATGCAGTGAAGGAATGACATTCGCCACCAGAACTTGGCAAATATAAAAAACATAAATGAGTGAATAAGAAACAAACTCGAGTCCAAAGCAGACACCACCACCAGTATTAGGGGGCTTTTATTTTTAACATTATCTTACCTTTTTTTATTTTTGTGATATTGGACAAAGGCTCAAGAGACATAATGACAAAGGTAAGAGGGGGGCCAAAGATCCTACCCCAAATATTTTGCTAAATGGGGAAAGAATTGTCCCTCACCACAAATGGAAAATCCACATCTCTCTACCACAAACTTTTGTTGTCATGGTTCAACCTTGAATCGTGGTTAATCCGATTCATACAACACGAGCTGGTGACCATCCAAAGCGAATATCATCTAGATGTAAGGTTGATAGAATTAGAAGACGAAAGTAAATTGTCTCGAACCCAACACCTCAACGATTGTGACACAAATTAGCTAATAAACAAATCTCTGGATTATGTGTGGATGATGTGGAAAAACCAAGAAAAAACCAAGTTTCAGGCTTTTTCAACCGTGTAGGGAAGTCCAAACTATTCAGGTTTATAAACCAGCAGATACAACTTTCAAGCCTTGTCTTGGCGCAGCAGAAGAAGTGTGGTCCAAAAAAGGAGAATCTATGGAAACAATGGCGGTTAGCACTACCAGTAGGAGTAGCAGCAGCAGCAGCAGCAGCAAATGGCTGGTGAGCTTGAAAGAGCTGAAGAAAGTGAGCTTGGTAGCAGCTCCAATGGTGGCCGTCACAGTTCTGCAATACCTTCTTCAGGTAGTTTCAATCATGATGGTCGGCCACCTTGGCCAGCTCTCCCTCTCCGCCGCCTCCATTGCTTCTTCCTTCACCAGTGTTACCGGCTTCAGCTTGCTTGTGAGTTACGTTACAGCATCTTTCTCATAATTCATGGCTGCCTTGAGCAGTTCCTTCAGCTGAAACACTGACTAAGAAATGCAGTTTGGAATGGCGGGAGGGTTGGAGACACTATGCGGCCAAGCCTACGGAGCAGAGCAGTACCACAAGCTCGCAACCTACACTTACACCGCCATCGCGTCCATGACCTTGATATGCTTCCCCATCTCCATCCTCTGGCTTTTCTTGACAGACAAGCTACTCATCCTCACAGGGCAGGACCATTCGGTCTCGAAATTAGCTCGCAGCTACTCGATCTGCCTCATCCCGAACCTCTTCTCCTACGCGATACTCCAGGCACTGATCCGATACTTCCAGGCACAATCACTGATCACTCCACTGCTCTTCAGCTCACTTGCAACACTCTGCATCCACATCCCTCTTTGCTGGGCTCTGGTGTTCAGATCAGGATTGGGAACCATTGGAGCTGCATTGGCTGTCAGCTTATCGTACTGGGTCTATGTGGTATTGCTAGGCGTTTACATGGCTCGTTCTGCAGAATGCATGAGAACTCGGTGTAAGTTCGTGTTCAAGGATGTGTTGTTAGCCGCTGGGGAGTTCCTGAGGTTTGCTGCTCCCTCCGCGGTAATGACCTGGTCTGTAAACAAAATCTTACCCTTTTTGCGCCATATAAGAACTTTAACGCTTGACCTCTCGCTAACCATTTCGACATTTTTCGTTAATTGTAGTCTTGAGTGGTGGTCGTATGAGGTGCTGATATTGCTGTCGGGGCTCTTGCCAAGCCCAAAAGTGGAAACCTCAGTTCTTTCTATTTGGTAAGCTTTCTACTTAGCTTATTGCTGAACATAGAGAGGAATGCCTAAAGCTATGATATCTCCATTTGTGTGCAGCTTTACAATAACCTATCTCCACTATTTCATTCCATATGGGTTCGGAGCTACTGTAAGGTTTGTGCTTTCAGAGTTTGCTTTTGGTCAGTCCATTTCTACCAGAAAAAACACTAACTAATAAGTGGAAGGATGATGATCTTTGAACAGTACTAGAGTGTCAAATGAACTGGGAGCAGGGAACCCGAGGGCAGCGAAAATGGCAGTCGGGGCGATACTCGTTCTTGCGATTATCGAGCTGGTCGTTGTGATCGTACCTCTAGTCCTCTGCCGACGCTTTTTGGGGTATGCTTTCAGCAGCGACAAAGAGATAGTAAAGAAAGTTGCAGACATGGCTCCTTTCATTTGTGCCTCGGTGGTCATGGACACCTTACAAACTGTACTTTCAGGTAACCACCACCACTCTATGAATTATATCGTACGAGACCAGCTCGACACGTTTCTACTAAACCACGTACCGGAGACCAAATTGATCTGACTTGATCAACGATTGTTTCGTGGGTGGAACAGGGGTTGTGAGGGGAATTGGTTGGCAGAACTTAGGGGCTTATGTGAACCTTGGAGCTTACTATCTGGTTGGAACACCAGTAGCTGTAGTGTTGGCTTTTGTTGTGCACATAGGTGGGAAGGGATTGTTGATAGGACTGGCAAGTGGATCATTTGTGCAGGCAACAATGTTTGCTTTCAGAATAGCTCTCACAGATTGGCAACAACAGGTTATTTTTCAAGTTCAAGCATTTAACATAGTTGTCCTGTTCGTAGGAGAAATGTACAGTAAGATCATGCTGAACAGTGAATATACTCACCTCCTGTCGTGTCTGTGTGTATGTGTGTGTGTTCATGGCAGGCATCTAAAGCAAGAGAGAGAATCTTCCATGGGGGAGACGATGCTTGATCATGAAGATATGAACCAAGAAATGGGGCTCAACTTGCAGAAATTATATCAGGAAAAAAGAACAGATTTGACTTCAAAGCTCATATTCAGTATGTGAGATTGACAAAGAGAAGTAGCGTCTTCAGAAGACCATTCTGGTCTGAGCTTGGTTATATTCATGTTACGGTCTTTTCTTCTATCGGCCCATGGTGAACTCCATCAGTTCTACTTCTCCAGGAGGAATGCAGCATTGTGATACTGGCTTTGAAGTTAGCTTGTTGACGATTCAATAGTTACTAATCTGCTATGCTATTAGTACCCAGCACTTGCTCAGATGTTTATCTTCGAGTAGAGTTCATCTCAAATTTGACATTTATCTTCTGCCAGCTTCCTAGAGAGTGTCACCTTCCCGAAATGTTATGTTAAACTCTACGCCAAGTTGGAATCCGCTGTCTGCATGACAGAAAAGATAATGGTTCTTGAGAAGATAACCAAATTGTACGCATTTCACCGTGTACATAGATAAGTTATTGGCAAGCACGAATCTATAGCAGCTAATTCTGAAGCAGTGAAATCAGATCCAGAAAAGGAATAGCAAGTCAAGATTTATTCTCTAACCTTGTATCTTTCATCTCGTTCGGCAAGCCTACTCTTGATGAAGAAATCTGAAATGGAAGAACATTTTTAACAACATTTTCAGTTACATGTGGAATATTATGTTCCAGCTAGCTCGACAAAAACATTAGTTCTCTAATTTGTGGTTTCTGGTGGAAGTGAAACCAGAGGAGCAACTTGGGTGAGATATATCGTAATATTACCTTATGCTCAGTGTTGTCTTTTGATGTCTTATGAATGACTCTCACTTTAGATGGGGAAGGCTTGGGTTCTCTTCCGATTCGAGCATTGGGTGCAGTCATCCCCTGGACAATCAGTTGGCAAATGAAGTCAGAAAGTGCTAACGACCTACTAATCCTGAATTCTTCATGAGAGTAAAAACTTGCTTGACATTCAAGTATGTAGTGCTAACAGAATTATGTTCCATCTAGCCTAGGTTCAACAATGTTTCGATGGTTGTGACTTAAAAAGAGAAGTTATAAATATAAGGCAGGCATTCGAATATGATAGCAGACCTTTTCCGGCTTTTCTCCCCTCCCGGTGATCCTTGCAGACTTGGCCCCAGCTTTTGATGCATTGTTGGCAGCAGGATCTGTTGACCTGGCATTTGTTCAAATGTTAAATCTTCTATGAATTCGCAATTTTAAGCAATTGGAGACAACTCAAAATAATTGCTTTGGCTTACATGGCTTTTGGCCTCAGGTTCTCTGGTTCACCTCCATTTTGGCAGCCACTAGGGCTTAATGACTTCTTGCCAACTTCATTGCAGTTCCTACTTTCCATTTTTCAGACAGTAATTAACATGGGCAGAACAACAACACAAAAAATCTCGAGTTCTTAATTGCAAAAATCAAACCTGTTAGCGAGACTTGGTCTCTTCTGATGGCCAGTGATGGTGGTCCCTTTCGTGTTCTGCAAAAATGCACTCGAGTTACAAACCAGGAACCTAGTTGCAGTGAAAGGGGGGAGCAATTCAGAATGTGCAGATTTACCTGAGCAGATACTGAAAGCTTTCCTGAACTAGTTGAAGTTACATTTGGCTTCACTATGCTGTTTTTGGTCTTTGTAGGCGAGACCATCTTCTCTCTAGTTGATTTCACGTGAACACCAGTGGCTGTACTCTTCTGAACTTCACCAAGTTTCCTAAGGGAACGGGCCTGGTTAGATTTAGTGTTCGTGGAAGCTTGGGCAGGATTAATTTCTTTCACCAACTTCTTCGTAACACTTCGACTCACAGATGGCTTCAACCCCCCAGATCTCTTCCCTAAATCTGTACCCAATTTCGGTATACTTGCAACTGAAGCAACAGACCCCTGGTTCAATAAAAACGAAATGCAGGTGGATCGCTATCATACATTTGCAGATGGAGACGTGAATCCTAACAACAAAGACTACAAGATTCCTCATTTACCTTGGCAGAGATCTGTTTCTTTGCTTGTTTTGCACGATTCCCGTTTTTGGAGCACTTTAAGCCATCTTTTAGTAAGGTATCTGGATTCCCAATGGAGGAACCATCTCCTTGAGATTGACCTTTACCTTTCCCACATTCACCCCTCATCATTGTGGAAACATTGTGTTCAGAAACAAGATCTGCATGATCCTCCTTCTCCAGAACCTGAATTGGCACAGCATAGCTGCTACTGCTGCAGCTTCCCCATTTCGTCGAGTCATGATCGATCATCTCGACACCGTTATCTTTCCCTGCCCTGATGCTGCTCTCTACCCCGGATTCCCGTTTGAACAACCCTTTCATAGCTCTGAACCCTTTGAAGTATTCCTCAAAATAGGCCTTCTTCTGAGCAACAAAACCTGGCGCAGTAGACTTCTCCACGTCCTCCTTGCGCCTGTTGGGAGAGAACACCGAGAACTTCTCCCAAGCTAGACCCTCCGATTCGTATCTCCCAAATGAAATCGAGCCATGATCCGCAAGTTTTGAGATGCGGAAAGCCTGCAATTCGAACATTTACAGAAAGAACAATTTGTTTACAAATCCCTAGCAGCAGTAGCCAAACAGAGGTTAGGAATCCGCCAAAAGCTGTATGAAGGAACCAAATTCAACTCACTAACCTGTGAGTCCTCTCCGTCGCGATACACCGCCGTCTGGGACCAACCTTCGCCGCCGTAACAGCAAGCAGCAACAGCGGAAGAAGCCACCACTTCAGTCGCCATTTCCAGCCCAATTCGCGCCTTCCAGAACGAAACGATGCAATTCAGTACTACAAGCTGTAAACCTAAACAAACAGTAGGGGGGAAAATCTTCCAGCATTTCGCGGGAATTGCAAACCTCGGGGATCACAAAACGGCTGGCAGCGGAGAACAATTTATCACGGGGCGGCGAATGTCCATTTCCGGTGAAATCCGACTCTGCTTCTAGCTCGAGAGAAAAAGAAGGCGGCGTGGGAGAAGCCGAGAAGGGAAGGGAAATGCAGTTCCCGTTCTCTTTCGTTTGGCGGGCGAGAAAGTAACTTCTGAGTTTGTTGCAGCCTTGCAGGGAGACGATTCGGCTTTGGTGAGTATGGCGAAGGAAGGAAGCAAGGAATGAAGTGAAGAAGAAGAAGAAGGGGGAGAGAGAGCAAAAACCAACTGACGGTGCCACGTGGGCAATTTGGGGGTGGGGCCATCAGAGGTATGACGTGGATTTGGCGGGTTCCCGGGTTCGTTTCCTCGTTGAGAATCCCGAGGCGCGCCATGTGTCCTCGTTGGACTTTTGTCGTGGATTGATTGCGGTTTTTGGCGGCATTTGCCTTATCTTGGGTTAATTTAGTAATTTACAGTAACAGCCACTAAACCTTTGGGTAGCTGTACAAAATGGTCATATAATTTTGACATCCGCACATAATGGTCATATAATTCTAAATTTTCTCAAAATAGTACATTGAACATGTACCGAAATGGTCATTTTCATCCATCTTCATTGCGGATCCCGTCCTCTTTGATCCTTTCAAAGTAATGAAATTTTGCTCCAAGACTTTCAATTCCGAAATGATTTTTGGCAAAAGAGTTGTTGGGATGATATGCACGCTACAACTTGTGGGTTACGGGTAGAAAGTTATGATAATGGTCGGCATTGGTGATCAAGTGTGCTTACTTATTTGTCTCGTTCGGGAAGAGCATTGTCGACATGTCTTGACACGATCACAAAGATCTATATATACCGATGCATTCAAGCATGATGAGTCATGTACTAATGTTCGCTACTTTCCCGTAAAAAATGAGGAACTTGTCACGAATCTATCATGATACATAATCGCCATTAACTAGCTAGGTTAATAGAAAGGTTTAGGTGTAGATCAAGCAAAACGATGAACTAATTATTACTCCTAGAAAGGTTTTTATCAGACCCTAGTTTAATTTAGATCTCAAATCCCAAATTACTAGTTAAATAAGGGTTAAGAGAGCAGCAAACAAGAGACAGCACGGCCATGATACACGAGGGGAAGTATGGAGGGAAGGTTGGCATATGTAATTGTGGGTTTTCAGGAAGCAATTGTGCTCTACTAATCAAGGTATCGGGGAAGGAATCCAAAGATGATTGCGTGCTAATTTATATATGCTGCCAACTTGCATGCAAACAACAACTGCTTCACATTTACTCGTTCAATAATTTAGTTGTCCAATATGTGAAATATATATAGCATTCAAAAGAACGGATGGATCATTATATTATTTCGTTAAAAAATCCATGTTAAATATGACATCCCAACCATTTTTCCTATTAAAATATTGTTTGCTTTAGATCTATGCATTGCTCTGCCCTGATCACGTTTAACTTCAGAGTTTACTAAAACTCATTCATTTCACTGGAAAATGCATATTGTTAGGTTAAGGTATTAGTTGTTCCTTATTGCCCATGTATCTCTTTTGGCTTTGCCGATGTGAGATTTTGCCTAAGGAGTAGAGATTTGATGTAATTTTAAAATGAATATTTATTAAACCAGTGTTTCAAGATTGTTCATGTTTTAAGTGTAGTTTAATATGAAACGGTTTCACTTCCTTTCCAAGAATTTAATGATAATTATTTATTAATGATATTTTGGTAAAAGATAGTGCATCTTCCGAACTGAGTGTGTTACATTATATACGCAATCTATACTACTAGATTCGTGTCTGGTCCAATTCAGGCATAAGTTCGAGTCCAACCCCATTTAGGTCAAAATGGGCCAACGGTTGAACCGGTTGCCATCATCATCATCACTTACCAATGTGTTGAGTTAGTAAATTATAGA
This sequence comes from Linum trigynum, assembly GCA_964030455.1. Taxonomy (NCBI): domain Eukaryota; kingdom Viridiplantae; phylum Streptophyta; class Magnoliopsida; order Malpighiales; family Linaceae; genus Linum; species Linum trigynum. The sequence continues at coordinate 701,347 of OZ034822.1, read as the reverse complement.
TTGGGATTTGGGATGTGTAATTGACTCTTTGATCCAGAGGATGAAATTAACTAGAAGGTGGACGCGCTTGGTGCTACTAACTACTCAACCGTCAATGGTATATACCCTTCCAGACGTTTGAAAGTTTCTCACTTAGTTGATTAGCCGGTAACCAACTAATTAACGAAAATTAGCTTATATGTAAGTGATGAATAATTAAGATTAGGGTAATGATTAGATTAGATTAGATTAGGTCCCTTTCTGTGGTCATGCTAATGACACATATGATACAACCAATATCTAGGGATCGAAGTCCTATCGTAGGACCCAAGAACTGGTGCACTTTTGAGTTTTAATTAAGCCGCCCACTACCCCACATTAGTTAATCTTTTTTCTCATACTTGAAGAAAACTGAACATAATTAGGAAAGTTGAGGAGACATTTGAAGCCGACCAACGATTCCTTCCAATTGCAAAGGACACAATCCTGGATTGTTACATCTTAACTTCCATAAATAAATTTCAGATGTTAAAAGAAAAATCTTTGTTTCTGCTTAGATGGTGGTAAGGCAGAGAGGATGTGAAATCGGTTCATAGTCGTGCATGTGCTTAATGTACTCGATCGTACAAGGAGAATGAAGATCGCTCTTAGTTCATGAACTTGCTTATGTTAACTCGGAGTTGAAGAATGTTTGTTTACACCATTTTCTATCTATAAAAAGAGAGAAAATGATTTATGGTTGGAATTGCATTATTAATGAAGAGTTGATATTCAAATTATAATGATTCCAAGATAAAATACTTCATCATGGGTTTATAGTCATTTAGTGCTCAATCTAGAGGAATGGATATAAGATCAATACTTTTGACATTTTTCAAGAGCTCGAGATACTGAAAACAACTGAATTGCATGGTATTAGAGCCATTAGGTCAACAAGTCTCGTGCTCTAAATCTTCATGATGTCCAATGGTAGCATAGATTCTACAATGTATATGTATATATATTGGACTTCGTGCAACTTCTAGCCCATAGATTAATTTTCGTTTAAAGAGAATGTATAGAGAAATTGATATAAGATACATGTATATATCAACAAGTCGAATTGGAACCACAACAAATTCATTACATCCAGACTAATATTCAAAAAATAATGATTAAAGGATCGTGTAGCATCAAAATTATACATCATTCATATTTGATTCTCTACAAACCGGGATAAATTGGCTTTCGATGTATAGGATTTTTAAACTCCCGCAAACTTGTTCCATAGCCTTCTGTCCTTCATTTATTGGGAACTTAAAAGTCAGACCGAGGCTCTACCGTGTTAAACTGAAGCTTCCAGACCGGATCTTTGGCATGGCAACGAAACTAAATCACCCCTCGAATTCAATTCGATTAATTTATCTTGTGATAAATAGAAAAACAAATAATTAATTAATTAACAACACTAATATCATATATAGTGTTATTACATTGATATATATCACATAAAAATTGCCTCATTACATCATAAAGAGAGCAAGAAAGGCTTGTCAAAAACAGGCAGCCCAACCAACTCAGATATATAGATTCATTCCCCCCCTTCCCATCATCCTTAATCAAATAAAAAGAACCATAAAAAAAGGGGGCACAAAAATATTAAAAACCAAATTGCCTCTAATAGAGGAAGCATCCTCAAAACTTTCCCCACCCTACCCAATATTTTATTATTATTATTTCAAGTGTATAATAAATTAATAATATAGAAGCATAGACCAATATATATTCTATATATATCAATCCACACCCAAAAATATGATTAATTGTTTTTATTTTCCTTCATTGTTAAATTATAATGATTTTGATTATCAATCAGTAATCCCAAATGGACGGCTGGAAATATTGCATTTCCATGATCTCGTCCAACCCGCTGAAATCACAGCCGTCGATCACCGCCCCATCCAAATCCATCGAAACGGCGCCGTCGTATTGGTTCCCCCCGCCGCGCAGCAACGCTCCCGCCAATTCCATCCACACGTTCGGCGAATCCATCGGCGTCTCGTTGATGGCCTGGATTTGGCTCGGCGACAGCCCGACCCGAACCGGTCGCAACCCGAACCGACCCAAATCGTCTCCGCCCATCAGCTGCTCTCCTTCCTCCGAAATACACGATTCCGGGGAATGAACCGCCGCCGGATGGTTGATATTATTATGATTCACGATCATTCGGGCGGCTGCTTGTTGTGCCGCCACCTGGACGTCCTCCACGCTGGAGCTGGCCGGACGGGGGAGCGACCCGGCCAGCTCCGGGAAGTTCAGCTGGGCCCCACCGGCGGCTGCGCCGCCGCGGAGGTACAATGCTGCTGCGTCGTAAGCCGCCGCCGCCATTTCGGGAGTGTCGTAGCTCCCCAGCCATATCCTCGTCTTCTTCCCCGGCTCCCTGATCTCCGACACCCATTTCCCCCACTTCCGCTGCCGCACCCCTCTGTACCTCCGCGGCGCCCCGCCGCCGTGGCCGTTGTTGCCTCCTTGCTCCATTGTTTGGTGGGAATTAGCAAGGAAAAAGAGTCGCACGGTGAGAAAGGAAAACCCTAATATGTAATCTCTTGAGCTAGCCACTAGCCGTAGAACCAGTAACACAACAGAATTTCGACTCAGAAATTTTGTGGTCGTGTAAACTGATGTTACAGTCTTATTGTTTATAAAAAAAGGAATGTGATAATTGAAGAATGAGAAGCTGGGTTTATGTAAGTAGGAATGTCAACAATGGATAGAAGAGCCAGCAAAATGATAAACCGACTGACTAGTTTTCGACTGAGATGGTTGCACGAATCGATGTTCCACCCTTTAACGACACTATCTAGGAGGAAAGCAATGGGGTATGAATGTGTTTGAGAATGGGAAGCTACCTTATAGGTTTGATGAGAAGCTAGCACTAAAGATGTTAGAGATAATGGAACAAGTGGAGAAAATTGAGATTTAGGAAGAGTGAAGAATGAGGGGCTTAAATAGATGAAGAAGTGATTAGAAAGGTGGGAAAATGGATGTGATGACGTGTGACAATTATGGGTTTGTTTAATACTAATAATAATTGTGTTGAGTGTGTGGGTGTGGGTAGCAAAGCAAAGCAAGAGTGAGGTTCTAAGTAGTTGCCTTTAATTTTGGTAGCCATTGACAAATGTTGTTTAATTTATGGAAGCTATGGATAGATGGGCTGGCAATGGGTTGCATTGCATGAATGTAGAGTGACTACTCGAGTCTCTTCAAGTGTTTTTCTTATTAAATTGTCAATCATATCAAGGTGTATGAATCTCAGGATCTTTGATATGAATGTGTAATTTATTTGACAAGGACATGTTTTGGTCCTACAATTGATTAATGTATTGATGATGATTAATGTTTTTTTCTATAAGGATGGAAGGGGGAGACTGTTGGGTTTTACTCGGTCAGCTCATGGAAGCTTAATTTGGGGGCTAATATGCAATATCTTTCAGCAAGGATGTCAACCTCATGTTGAGATCATGAAGAAATTTTTAATTACCTTTCATTCTATAATATTGGTTAGTTCATAGTAATGTTATGGTTAGTTATAAATAGTGCCCCTAGCTATATGTTTTATAAGTTGATTGAGGATCGATTCTTGTATTCTATAATCGGTTAGTATACGTGTAAAACTAGAGCCCGTTCTTTATGCAGGGGAGCGAATTTGAACCATTATGTGTTTGCAATTGAATCCTAACCGTTGGTTCTTTCTTTAGGTGTGGGTGGATATAGTAAAAAAAAGTGTATTGTGGGTTTTGAGATTGTTTTCATTGCTTGATCTTTTATCGGATTGTAGAATGGAACATGTAAGAAGCAAGCTTAGGTGATAGCGGAGTTTGGATTATTGCTCTTGAAAGTCTAAATCGGATGAAGAGAATCAAGATATCAAAGCGAAACAATCGAGAAAGTATGTAGAGAACCGCTGATCACCAATACTCGTATTGACTACTTGAGGAGAAAGATTCTGCCTATGGGATCCTCTAGGCTATGTTCGGCTCCATATTTTAAGTTATGGCTGATTTCATGGTATGATGATGAATTGTGTGACGTTTATGACCACATATGAATGCTTTCAACCTTTGGACTCTACTTATAACATTATTTTAATCATTATTTGTTACTCTTAATGACGGTTTTTTTCAATTGTTTAGTTTACCTAACTTTTTAACAACATATTTACTTCCTACAAGTTTATTGGAAGCTCCTTGATAAGTTTATAGATGAATCTTTGACCTTCTCAGTCCTTGTTTTCCCACTAGATAGGATGATCTTTGAACCATGTTGAACAACAGATGTCACAAAATGAAAGATCTAAATCTTTCATCTAAATTCATGTGTTGTTTTTATTTTATTTATGTACGTAGTCAAATGTAGGTGTACTTTTCATATTATGACGATTCATCGTACAAATTTAATCCAATTTTGCACAGAACAAAAGCTAAGTTCACTCAATTAGCAATGCAATTACGCAACACAAATCTTTTTCTTCTACGATTGCCTCAATAGAGAAGAAAACAAGATGAATAAAGCAGCTATCTACGAACATTAAAATCGCAATGTTTATATTCAAAATCCTGACATCACAAACCATTCAACCAAACATATTTTTGCAACCCCTTTCTCTACTTCTACTTGAAAGTGATCACTTGTTATTAAACTAATGATAGCATGACTTGGAATGTCGATCGAGTAATACTCTTATAGCTCTCTTTGTCAGTCAAACTACAGTGACCTGCCGTCACAAATTCATGGGGCATAGCATAATTATACTCAAAACAAACAAACCCAAACCGTGTTGCCTGTTCCCAGAAGATTCCCCCGAAAATGTCAAATTAGGGTTTTGGATGATATACAGCTGGATCTTAGCTCATATGATTCTGTCTCCCTCAATACCCACCTCCTTTATATTCATTCAGTCAGTCAGTAGTACTTCTCTTCGTCCCCTCCATAGCTTGCACGTGTGATGTGTGTAATTATTAAATAGTTCATTTAATTAGAAAAATAAATAACATATCGTTTGGTATAAATGAATTCCATAAGTTTTGCGGAATTCATCTTGATATGAAATATTTTTGTGTTTGGTATTTAAAAGAATTTCATTTTCAATTCTAAATTTTGAATTCTATGGAATTGGAACTAGTTATAGCAATTACGAGGAATTGAGATGAAATTTCCAAATGAATTCCACAAGTATTTACTAATTATAATAGAATGATATAATTAATTAATTATCCTCTTTTATTAACTAAATTACTTATACATATGTCATACCAAACACAAAAATTCATTTAATAATGAATTCTGCACGGTAATTTATTTTATTTCTAAGGATTTGAATATGACATACCAAACACAAGATTTCATTTGACAATGAATTCTACAGGGTAATTCATTTTAAAATGAAATGAATTCTTAATTCATTTGGTACCAAACGGTCTATAAGTATGTATCCACTTCAAAATTTTCCTGATATCTAGAATAAATTTGATGATACCACATACTATATGAGTAAAAACAAGTGTTTGTTAAGCAAGATAGTCTGACCGGAAAATCCTTTTCCTAAATTCAAGTTGGAATAGGATTTTATCGGGACAACACGAATGAACTAATGTTAAATCACAGTTTAAATACAAATATTTTATTATCGATCTCTTCCGTACAATTTTTTATACGACTTTACAATAATTGGTAAAAACTAGTTCCTAAGTTTATAATACTATTGAATTTTCAAAATACATTGAATATGTACTATATGATTGTATGATTTAAGAATCTATGATTTATGATTTTAGAAGGGGATGCTAGGTGGATTGTGAGGCCAGCTGGTAGACTTTTTATGTAGGGGTGTTCAAACGGATTGGTTACCGTGGTAACTGGTAATCATATTAACTGGTAGTATTCGGTTAATTTTTTGGTTTAGTTAATTTGGATAATTGGTTTGGTTTGGTTTGGTTAAACATTTTAGCTTATTTGGTTTAGGTGGTTTGGTTTGGTTTCAACACTGCTAACCAATGAAACCAATTAACCAATTAATGATGCACCTAATATACAAAATTATTTATACTTCTATGCAACCAAACCAGACTTTCATGATTCCCTGTTCTATTTCCATGTGCACAACAAACCAAAGCATTATGGATCAAAAATTAAATGGGTCTGCCTATTTACTAAACCAAAACATTTTGGGCAACTACTAGACTTTAGGATTACGTACAATACCATGTCAGCCACCTCAAACTATGTATAGTTTAAGTGTTTTGTAGGAGAGCTTTAACTTCTTGAGGAGTGGTATTGGTATGTATTTAATATTTATGTTAAGGGTTTGTTGTAAGCTAACTATATTAGGTGCAGAGATGATGAATGATTCATTAACTCGAATGATGATGATAATCATGGATGGTTAGTCTTATAATTGTTTTCATGTAATGTTATGTTATTTGGTTAATCCGATTAGCCAAACCATTTAAACTTTGGTTTGGTTAATTTGGTTTTTGTGTTAATTTGGACGGTTTGGTTAAGATATTTTATTTTATGGTTAATGAAATTTAGACTTAATTGGTTTGGTTATTACCACGTTAACCATTTGAACACCCCTATTTTTATGGATGGTGAGTTTCTAATAGAGTAAGGTAAATTTTATTTTAGTAATTATATTTTATTTAGAAAATGTATGAAACAACTCAGATAAATTGGACTCTGATCAAATCATTGAAACTCAAACCACTTATTTGACCGACCCAACAACTTAAAACGGTTTGACAATCTTTGTAACCTCCTGTTTGTCTAGTATCATAATTAATATTTAATTAATATTTTCCATATCTATATATATTGTCCATGAATAGCTCGATATTTATGGGTGAATATAATATGATATAATATCCTCCAGGCGGGCAGGCAGGCATGCACCGCCACGTCTTCCTTTCTACGGTGGTACGGTCTTCGATTCTGTGTGCGTTGTCTGTAATGTACGGTTTCCGCGTGCACCGGCGGCCAGCCACCAACCCCCCCGTTGATCGGACCCGGTCTGTCCGTACGATTTACCACCGGTTCTTAGAATCATGGCACTATCTTCCCTTTCATATGTGAGAGAAGAAGAAGTGATGAGCTAGCTGCTAGCTTGTCTCTGGTCTAGGTCTACCATGCACGTTTCTTGCCGATGAATGTTTTATTAATATTGCTAAGATTGGAATTGGAAGAAAGACATATGGAAGTACTTTATGGTATTACCAAAAATCAATGAGGTTAATTATAAGTAGGATAAAAATTTACTTGTGTAACAACTCAATCGATGAACCGCGGTGACAGGTTATTGAGGATCTTGGTCGTTATACATTTGAGATTGAAATGGATACTTGGTGTTGTCGTGGGTCTTGAACAGGTTGCCATCAAGCTACAATTCGGATCAATACATAGGCCGGTGAAACTACAAATCACTATAAATACAATCAGGTCACATCATATGTCATTATTATAAAACATAAATAACTAATATCGTTACGATTCATAAGTCATCAACACATAATTAACCGAGAAAACAATGTAAGATCGAAATGAGTTATCAGTCATGTGATAAAATGTAAAGAAGAATCACCTAATATTATTGAGTTATCGAGTAGTGGAATTTCCTTTTTATGAATTTGCAAATGAGCGCAATGCAAAAGGGTTTGAGACTTTGAGCTCACTCAAATTGCACCATGCTCTTATGGTTACTTGGTTAGTGCTTAAGGGCTAAGGCCATAGCCCATAAGTCCATAACCAATCACGGGTAGGGGTGTCAGTTCGGGTCGGGTTCGGTTATTTGAACCGAAACTCGAAAAAACCCGAAAATCCGAAACCGAAAACCACTAAAATCGAACCCGAACCGATAAGGACTTGCGGGGTTCCGGTTACCCGAAACCCGAAAATTCCTTATCGGGTTCGGGTTCGGTTTAAGCAAAATCGAAACCCGAAAACTCGAACGCCTAAGAATACGGGTTGAATTCTATTCATTGGAGGTTTTTAGCCGGAACCCGAAAACCGATAAACAAAACTGAACCCAAAACCCAAAAACCCGAAACAAACCCAAACATGAAAAACCGAAAATGTATATAATCGGGTCGGTTTCGAGTAAACCCGAAAAACCGAACCCGAATGGACACCCCTAATCACGGGGCAATATTAACGTAGTCTTAACTCTTAATCCTTTCTTTGGTGTACTCCAAAAACCCCGCTCTGGATCCACAATCAGTGGGCTTACGCGCTGTAATATTGGTCCGGCCCAAATGATTTCAGCACGAACAGATTGAGCTAAGAAAAGCGAAAAAAGTCCATGAACGATGAAAGGTGGACGAAAAATTCATGACACGAAAATTGAACAAATGAATAGACACACAACACTATCTAAATAAGAGTCAAATTATGCAACAAGAAGAAGAAAAAAACCAATGACATTACTCCTCTGCTGCACATTGCTTATACCATTGATCAGACTTCGGACGCGGGCATGCCGCCGTCTCTTCGACTCGAACCGCAGGATCGAACCACCGTAGCTCCTCCTTCGTGTGGGTCTCGAAATTCGGTTCAATCCACGCAGAATTCGTATATTCTTTCGTGTCGCACCAGTCATCGCTCTCGTATCCTCCCGAGAGAGTATGAAACCTTTTCGTCGCAAGAGAATAGATCAACATCTCCTCATCATCACTCCTCCTCTTCCCACCACCGACCACCACTTTATCTAGAAACACCTGTTGGTCGCCCATCCTTGCAGTTGCTCCATTCCTACCACCACTTCTTCTCGTCGCAGCAGCAGCGAGCGAAGAAGTGGAGCTCAGAAACAACGTAACCTCCCCCAGATCGCGAACTTCGTTCCAAGCCATGGCTCCCCGATGGAGCTCGAACACCCGAACGAACCGCCCCATGTAGCCCACGAACACGGCCACGAGCTTCCCCCGAGACACGAGCAGGTGGGTCCGTCGAATCGAGCCACATGGCTTCTTTGGAAGGTCCATGAGCTTGGTCTCCCTCTCTTTCGGGTCGTGAATGCATAGGTTCCCATTCGTCCCCATGAAATAGAACTTTCCTTGGTGGTAGACTGGATTGCTGAGGGAGTTCCTGAGGAATCCGTTTTTTCTCTCCACCATGGAGTCGGTCCATCGACGCTGTCCACGGCGAATGAACGTGACGGAGACGGCGTGGGAGGAAACCGAGTAGCCGAAGACCGTGCAGTCGGATGACGTCGGAGGGGAGGAGAATGTGATCCCCTCGAACTCGTAGATGCCTAAACCAGGGAGAACGATCTTCTCTTTGGTGAACGGGTTGAAGAAGAAGATTTCACCGCCGAAGCTTCCTTGCGTCATAAGCAACCACCCGTGGTTCGAGCAGCGGATGATCGCACCGGTTAGGGTCGAACCGGGTAGGGCCAATGTGCCGACCGAGTTGGTCTTCGTTGGGTCGATCAGGTTGAGTCTCTCGGCATCCTGTCCTTTGTGTATGAGGATTGGGAAACCGTGTTGATGATGCTTGAACTTCTTATGATAACAACAGTACTTCAAGTTACTGGGACGAACTGGAACGATCTCGTCTGATGGGGACGAAGACGAGATCGTTTCTTCTTTGTACGAAAAAAGTGAAGCAGCAGGCAGGATCCATCCAGGTGGATCGTAGAAACGCTTCACGTTCGGACAAGGCAGCGAGACGCTCACGCTCCGCTCTCGAACGTCGTACGCGTAGAGGTACCTGTCGCCAACGGCTTTCGTGAAGTAGATCGTGTTGCCACGGAGACCCGCGGTCTCGTGACCACCGTCATTGTCGACGATGATGTCGTCCCCTCTTCTCGGGATTATTTTGTTGAAGAAGCTTCTGGCTGCGTAGTGGCACAAAAAGATGGCACAATCTTCCGGCAGATCAATATGCAAGTAAGTTTCTAGCCACCTCATGTTAAAATTATAATACGTTTGTGCTACTTGTTCATGTAGTCAAACCGACTGTTAACGATTCAGCAAGATATCTTCCTCTCTAACTAAGCGATCCACAGTAATTGAACAAACAAGTTAAACGTAAAAGTGTGAAAAGGGATGCAAGTAAACACTATATAGTTTCTTGGAACTGCTTTAGGGTTTTGAGCAGATATATTATACCCTATCTTGGAACTACACGTAACCGAACTACTAATTACAGCAACTATACTAACCTTATCGATTCGTCAACCTGATCATCATCGTCGTCATCGTCAGAGCCTCCAGCTCGAACTTCTTCTTCGACGAACTCGACCTTGAACAGGCTCTCACAGCAGCTCGTAAGGACATAGAACTCACCACCAAGGCTAGCCATTGCATGACACCACATAAAACCTTCTCCTCCTCCTCCTCCTCCTCCTTCAGTACCACAAGCACAACTCCCTTGATCCACTACCTCTTCCCTCCTCCAATAACGACCCTCCTCCTCCTTTCCACCAACCCTACAATAAACAAAGCTCCCCCTCTCCCTCTCAGTAAACATAACAACACAACCACCACCACCACTTTCCTCCGGCGAGCAAGAGAGCGCGCAATTCGTGACCACGAACTCGCCCGGCAAGTCGGGCAGACCGATCCGCTCCATGGTCACCGGGTTGAGCAGGCCGCAGCCTCTTCGAACCGGGTCGAGCAGGACCAACCAGCCGTGGGAGCATGCACATATGATTTGGTTCCGCAGCTCGGGGATTCCCCGCACGTGGTATCCGCGGCCGGGCTCCGACAGGCTGTAGAACGTCTGCGACGACTTCTTGTCGTTCTTCTTGCCGTGGGAGTACACCAGCCACGGCTCCTGTCGGAGGTCCGGCGGCCGCTGCTGGGGTTTCCTGGCGTAGTCGGCTGGCTGCTGATGTTTCTTAACGACGGCGGCCATGGTTGATTAGGAAGAGGGGTTCGATGTTAGAAGATGAACTGAAGACTAGAGCTTTTGGCGCGAGTTGAAGTTTGAATAAATTCAAGTGTTGCTGTGTCGTTTTGGTTGTGTCACTACTCTGTCGTTTTAGTCTGTGTGTCATCGAGTCTGTTTGGGAGGAGTTTCCTTTCGTGTCTTAGACTGCAAGTCAGCTAGTGTGTTAGTGGGTAGTTTGTTAGCTACTTTTCAGGATAGTGGGAGCCTGTTTTAGTGGCTCTAATCTCTGTACTTAGTCCCGTTTCTTATTCTAAATCAAACTGTCAGATTGCATTTCAAAGAGTTTTTCACATTTGGTATCAGAGCTCTTGCAAACTGTAACCAAAGAAAGTGCTTTCAAGCCAAAGTAAGAGAGTGAGTTCAAGGCTGTCAAGCTGCTGAGTGACTGAGATACTGCTGTTGAGGTGCAGTGTGGGTTTGGGAAACACGAGAGAGTTGGAGAGGTGTTCTTCAATCTGGGTGAGTGATTCGTTCAAACTTTTAGAGAGGTTTCTGCAATCAGAAGCAGAAACATGAGTGATGCCAGCTTTGCCCAAGTGGGTCTTCCCAAGTTCGATGGCGACTATGAGCATTGGAGCATGTTGATGGAGAACCTCCTCCGCTCTAAAGAGTATTGGAACGTGGTACATGAAGGGTTCCAGGAGCCTGCTGTGGGTGCTACATTGTCTGCTGCAGAATCCAAGACTCTGGATGACATGAGGTTGAAGGATCTGAAAGCTAAGAATTATTTATTTAATTCTATTGATAAATCTATTCTGAAGACTATTACCAAGAAAGCTACTGCCAAAGAACTCTGGGACTCCATGAAACTCAAATGTCAGGGTAGTGCTAGGGTCCAAAAGGCTCAATTACAAGCTCTCAGGAGGACATTTGAAGTGCTGGAAATGAGGGATGGAGAGACTGTGTCTGCTTATTTCAATCGTGTCATGACAGTTGCTAATGATATGAGGAACTGTGGAGAGGAGATGTCTGATGGAAAGATAGTTGAAAAGATCTTGAGGACTCTAACAGAAAGGTTCAACTATGTGGTATGTTCTATTGAAGAGTCAAATGACATTGATCAGTTGACTGTTGATGGATTGCAGAGTTCACTAGTAGTGCATGAACAGAAGTTTGGTAAAAGAGGGGCTTCTGATGAGGAGCAGGCCCTTAGGACCACTCATGAGTATGGTGGTAGGGGAGGACGAGGTCAGGGAAGAGGATTCTTTTCAAGCACAGGTAGAGGAAGGAGTGGCAGGGGCTGGAACAAGGACTCAGTTGAGTGCTTTAAGTGCCATAAGTTAGGGCACTACAGAAATGAGTGCCCTGAGTGGTACAGGGATCATCAGGCACACTATACCAGTTATGTGCAGGACAAGTCTTTTGGTGATCTTAAAGATGATATGCTGCTAATGGCGTCAGTGGAGGAAATCTGTGAAGAAGTTAATACTGACTGGTGGTTTCTTGATTCAGGATGCAGCAACCATATGACTGGCAACAAGAAATGGTTTACTGATCTTAATACCAGTGCAGCATGTACTGTAAGGCTAGGTAACAACACCAGACTTGAAGTTGCAGGAAAGGGAACAGTGAAACTTACTGTTAATCAGCTTCCCATTACCATTCAAGATGTGTTTTATGTTCCAGCTTTAAAGTCAAATCTTCTAAGTATGGGGCAATGGCAGGAGAAGGGGCTGGCTTTCCTGATTAAGCATGGTAGTTGTAAGAATTTTCATGAGGAGAAGGGGTTGCTGTTTGAAACTGAAATGAAATCAAACAAGATGTTTGTACTGCATGCCACTGCCAATCCAGTATCTGATCAATCAAGCATTCAATGCTTACAGACTTCTGGTTCAAGAGACTCTCCTGTGTCACTGTGGCATAGGAGGTTTGGTCATCTCAACAACCAGAGTTTTCATATGTTAAGCAAGAAAGGGCTAGTGGCAGGTCTTCCTCAGTTGAATGGAGAGACTGGAGTATGCTCTGTGTGTTTGGTGGGCAAGCAAACCAGGCAACCTTTTCCTAAGAAGAGTCCTTGGAGGGCTTCACAAAGGCTGCAACTCCTTCATGCAGACCTTTGTGGTCCTCTTACATCAGTGTCAAATGGAGGTAAAAGATACATATTCACTTTGACTGATGATTATAGCAGAAAGCTTTGGGTTTATTTCTTGACAGCCAAGTCAGAGACATTGGGTCTGTTTAAAAAGTTTAAGGTTCAACTGGAAAAGGAAACAGGTTTACCTATAGTTTGTCTTCGAACAGACAGGGGAGGGGAATTCATGCTGAATGAATTCCAAGGACTGTGTGATGAAACTGGTATTCAAAGGCAGTTGACTGCTGCTCTCACTCCCCAACAGAATGGGGTAGCTGAGAGGAAGAATAGGACAATTATGAACATGGTAAGGTGCATGTTAAGAGATACAAAAGTTCCTTCACCTTTCTGGCCTAAAGCAGTTACATGGGCAACTCACATTCACAACAGAAGTCCAACTGTGGCCAATCAAGGCAAAACTCCCCAAGAACTGTGGACTGGAAAACCACCCTCTGTGTCACACTTCAGAATCTTTGGTTGTGTGGCTCATGTTCATGTCCCTGACCAGCAAAGAAGAAAACTGGAGGATAAAAGTAGTCAATGCTACTTTCTGGGAGTTTCCACTGAATCTAAAGCCTACAGGCTGTACAATCCTGCCACCAAGAAGGTTGTCACAAGTAGGGATGTTGTTTTTGATGAAAGCAAAGGCTGGAACTGGGATTCAGAGGCTGCATCTGATCAAACTCAACTGGTGTGGGAAGGAAGTGATGATCTGTGGGAAGATTCAGACTCAGAATTTGAACCTGCTCTCACAGAAGCTTCAGCTGATGAACAACCACCTAGTCCAAAAACTCCCCTAGCTACTTCTACAGGGACTGAGTCTGATGAAGATACTAATGACATCAATACTGATGTGTTAGGCCTGCCAAGTAGGGACCTGGGCCCTCGAGTGAGGAAACCACCAAGTCACTTGTCTGTGTATGACTGTGGTTTTGCATCCACAGACTGGCAAGCCATGATGGCAGTATCCAATGACCCTCAAACATATGAAGAAGCAGCTTTGGAATCAAGGTGGAATGAGGCAATGACTCAGGAGTTTACTGCTATTGAAAGAAACAAGACATGGACACTAACTGATAGACCTCCACACATCACTCCTATTGGTGTCAAGTGGGTCTATAAGACTAAGTTGAAAGAAGATGACTCTGTGGAGAAAAGCAAGGCTAGATTGGTTGCTAAAGGGTATTCTCAGCAACCTGGTATTGACTATACTGAGGTCTTTGCCCCAGTAGCCAGGTGGGATACCATTCGAACAATCTTAGCTTTTGCTGCTCAGAATGCTCTTCCTATATACCAGCTTGATGTGAAGAGTGCATTCCTCAATGGTGAGCTCTCTGAGGAAGTCTATGTTGAGCAACCACCTGGTTTTGTGGTTGCTGGGGAGGAGAGCAAGGTTTATAGACTTCACAAAGCCCTGTATGGTCTGAAACAAGCCCCCAGGGCTTGGTACAGTAGAATTGAGTCTTATTTCCTCAAGTCAGGTTTTGAAAGGTGCAGCTATGAGCACACATTGTTCATAAAGAAGTCTGATGCAGGTGTTCTCATTGTCAGTCTCTATGTTGATGACTTGTTATACACAAGTACAGATCCTAAGTGCATAGCTGAGTTTAAAAGGTCAATGGAGGCTGAGTTTGAAATGTCTGACTTGGGAAAGATGAAATATTTCTTGGGAGTGGAAGTGCATCAGAGTGTTGCTGGGATGTTTATCTGTCAAAAGAAGTACATAAGGGATATGCTTGAGAAGTTTCAGTTGGCCAGCTGCAATTTTGTGAAAAATCCTGTCTCTCCTGGAATGAAATTCACCAAAGCTGGAGATGGAATCTCAGTGAACTCTACTGAGTACAAACAGCTTATAGGGAGCCTGTTATATGTAACAGTCACCAGACCAGACATCATGTATATTGTTTGTACTCTTAGCAGGTTCATGGAGTCACCAATGCGACAACACATGCTTGCTGCGAAAAGGGTATTGCGATACCTTAAGGGAACTATGGCTTATGGTATTTGGTACAAGGGAATGAAGGAAGAAGAGCCACTGTTGGGATATACTGACAGTGACTATGCAGGGGATTTGGATGACAGAAAGAGCACAAGTGGCTACACCTTCTTCCTGGCTAATGGAGTGATTTCGTGGGCCTCGAAGAAACAGCCTATTGTTACACTATCCACAACAGAAGCAGAATTTGTGGCAGCTTCATTCTGTTCTACTCAATGTGTGTGGCTTAGAAGGATTCTGGAGATGATTGGTTGGAGTGGCTGTGTGAGAGGGAGCACCAAGATTCTATGTGACAACAGCTCGACAATAAAGCTATCCAAGAATCCTGTGCTTCATGGACGAAGTAAGCACATTGACGTGCGTTTTCACTTCCTAAGGGATCTGGCTAAGGAAGGAGTGATTGAGCTGGAGCACTGTGGAACGCATGAACAGGTTGCAGATATTATGACCAAGCCACTGAAATTGGAAACTTTCGAGGCATTGAGAAGCAAGCTTGGAATGTGTGATGAAGAGGTGTTTGCTGGAGCAATGGAGTGATGAACTGAAGGTCAGGGAGAGTCTTCAGTTCATGGGAGGATGTTAGAAGATGAACTGAAGATGAGCTGAAGACTGGAGCTTTTGGCGCGAGTTGAAGTTTGAATAAATTCAAGTGTTGCTGTGTCGTTTTGGTTGTGTCACTACTCTGTCGTTTTAGTCTGTGTGTCATCGAGTCTGTTTGGGAGGAGTTTCCTTTCGTGTCTTAGACTGCAAGTCAGCTAGTGTGTTAGTGGGTAGTTTGTTAGCTACTTTTCAGGATAGTGGGAGCCTGTTTTAGTGGCTCTAATCTCTGTACTTAGTCCCGTTTCTTATTCTAAATCAAACTGTCAGATTGCATTTCAAAGAGTTTTTCACATTCGATCCGTTGGGTCGTGAATTTGGCGGCGTGTTTGCATGTGTGGATTTATATGGAGAGGGTGTGATTCCTGGTTTGGGGAGGATTTTGGGTCTCCGTTCGTTTCCCGGTTTCCGCTTTCTATGAGGAAATTCAAGCTCGGCATGGGAGATCAATGGTAGATTGATGGAATGACGATGGATTTTTTGACATGGCGATTGATGGATTGCTATGAAGATTTTATTGTGAGTGGACTGTCTTGTGGGAATGAAATGTCGACTCGTGTGAAAAATCTTCAAAAAAATTTTGTTACTTAGTTTTTTTATTTAATTTAATGTAACGGCCGGACCTTTTCTTGTTAAGATAGTGCCCGTTTTAGTCTACTCTGTATGATTTTGATTTTGAGGTGTATTATAATGACTTCAAAATTTTTACAAATAGTCGTCTATTTCACTCCAAAACACCACTTCTTAATTAAAATTGAATATTACTTATTAATTGCATATCTCTCTGATATTTTGTCAATGTGAAATTTGTCTAAATATTCAACTGTCTTTATTGAGATTTTGCTCCAACAGGCCTTAATTTGTTGGACTCATCCAATTGGCTATAAGACCATTATTCATTAACTATAATAAAACTTTATTTATCCAAATCCATCCAAACACCAACCAATAGTACAACACTTCCATTCCCAAAACACTTACACACAAAAAAAAAATATTGTATATAGTACTAGTAGGATTAGCTTTTTTTATCAATACTAGTAGTATAAGATATTACTTGTTATTGGTACACACATATAATAAATCAACCAATAGGAAGCCAGCAAAAGATCCCACCAAATGTAGAGCCATCCATTCTTCTTCTTCTTCTTCTATTATTTTAAGTCTCTGTCATCCACTTTTCCCATTTCAGCCCATTGAAAAATCTAGGCTCCCAAGTAGGTTTTCCCATGGAATCTAAGATTTTGTTTAGCAAGTGATTCAAAATGGATGACTTGTTAAAATCCAACAATAGAGGTATAGTATAGTGTTATAAGTTTCATTAAAATACCTTGAAAAGACAAACAATTGTATGAGTATTTCCGACTTTAACAATTGTTAAAAAAAAAATTAAAGACATTTTCTCAAGTTAATCTCTTGTTTTAGTTGAAAAAACTTTTATCTCGAACAATACAAATGAGCAAGAACTTATTTTGTGAAAAAATTCAACATAAAAACAGGTTAAAATTTAAACTTCGCCCTCGAAACAAGACAAGGACCAAACACTTATTAATCAAAAGTTGAGATTTTAGTTGGAAACAAATTTTTAAAGTCATTTTAGTTTTAGAAAAATAGGGTAGTAATGAAAACATTTTTCTTTTTTCCTGACAAAAAAGACATCAATCGTGTTTTTTTATAAAAAGAACTTAATCCCAAAGAGAATCACTTTGCCCGCCGCCATATCCATAATCGTCCCCCCATCCATATTGGCCCATGTTGTATGACGACGAAGACGGCGCCGTATAATCCGCCGACGACGCCGCGGTATACTCCGTCGGCGCCGTGTAGTCGATCGATGGCGCAGTATACCCCATTGACGACGGCGCGGTATAGTCCATCGACGACCACATCCTCGGCGAGTCCATGGGGTACTCATTGATCGCCTGAATTTCGCTCGGCGACAGCGCCACCGTAACGGGACCGGCATTCTCTTCCCCACCACCGCCACCGGAACCCGAACCTCCACCGGCATCCACCGGCCCAGCCCGGACCGCTCCCTCATGGGCCGCGGCCCGAATATCGTCGGGGCTAGAACTCGCGGGCTGGGGCAGGTAATGGGCCGTCTCGGGGAAGTTCAGCTTGGCTTCCCGCCCCCTGAAATGCAGAGCCGCCACGTCATACGCCGTGGCTGCCATCTCCGGCGTGTCGAAGCTCCCCAGCCATATCCTCGTCTTCGTCCCCGGCTCGCGGATCTCCGACACCCATTTCCCCCATTTCCGCTTCCGCACCCCTCTGTAGCACGACGGTGTCCCAGTGCCGCCACTGCTCATTCTTTTGCTCTGTTTTTTTCCCCCCTCTCTTTGGATGAGTTGAAGAGAAGAAGTTGGTGATCGGATTGCTACGATGATTTGCATTAACGTCGTGTGACATATTTATAGATGTCGGGAGAAGGGTACCGAAAGGTTTTTGCTTTGCAGACGTGGAAGAACCCCCCGAATCCCGATAGTGTGGGAGGAGAGGAATGTGAGCTTCCAGGCAGTTGCAGAGGTGAAAGAGACGGATGTGTGTTATAGAGATGAAATCCCAGAAGGGAGCTGTTTTCTTTTTTCTTTCAATTTTTATAAGAAATGGGAAATTTTGGGTTGATGATGCTCAATACGATAGTGGCGTGGCGTGGCAGCTGTGGGGAGAGCAGAGGATACTGAAAACAGAGGAGGCTGTACTACAGAGTACTAAAGAAAAAAGGAAGCATTTTTAATTTTGTTTTAGATAGAATTGATTTTGGAAAAAAACAATTTTGGGAAGGAGAGGTGGTGATGTGGAATCACTGTTTGGGAACGCGGTTTCTCTTCTTGAGTTTCTGGTGATGCAAAAGGGTCTGAGTGCGGAGGTGGATCTTCATTGGAGAGGATGGTTTTTGGACCACTAATCCAACAGTGATGGGTTTCTAACCTCCAAGTAGAAATAGGACAAAATGCACATTCCTCTCTTATCTAGTTCCCTGGTGGCTAAACCACGTTTATGCGCCGTACAACTACATGTATGTTTCCTCTTGCCCATCGAATTTTGGAAACTCAACTACGGGGGATTGAGCATGAAATATGAAATATGATGTTTATCATCTTCTTCATACATATGGTTATACTCGACTCTTTCCTCCATAACATCCTTCCCTGTCTCGTGGCAACGTCAATGCTACTCTGCCAGTATTGGATACTTGCATGTATATATGCAACCCCTATATATAGTATAAATTTACGTTGTTAAAAAAATAATCATGAATTTCACATACTTCTATTTACCTGTCAAATTAGCTCGATTTATAGACTCGAAATTCGTATGATCTAATTATACAAAATGTTTCTACAGTTTGATCGTACCAATGATTATATTTAGCAGGATATTAATGTTGTGGGAATTCGAATACGACAATCAATATTGAAAGTGAAACTATGTTAAGACAACGATGATATATATAACTCAGGAATAAATTTTAGATTTACTTAATGAAAGATATTACTCCATCTAGGGCTGGAAGTTTGGTACCGATATTTGGGATATACCGAACATCGTACCGAATTTGTCTATATTTGATATTACCGAATACATGTATTATTTTGTGGGATTGAGATTGAGATTGAATTTCAATTGTTATTTGGTATTAGGGATTGGGATCGGTATATACCGAAATACCGATCAATACCGAAATATAAGCTAGTGTGTATTTAATCCTCTCAACTAGACTCTCTCATTCACTACTACGCGACCATCAACCACCAAATTCGTCATTTAATTAATTATGTATTCGATAATTAATTATGTATTCGATAATACTGATCGGGATACCGAGGTACCAATTGGGATACCGAAATTATTTAGAGATTGGGATTGGGATACCGAAATTATTTAGGGATTGAGATTGGAATTGATTTTAGCGTGTAATTCGGTATTCGGGATTTCGGTAATTGGTATTGGGGTACCGATTTCCACCCCTAACTCCATCAAGTTATCTAAAACAATTCGATTTCTTTGAACTTCATTCTTTTACTTTTTTTTTTTTTTTTTTACAGTAACTTCATTCTTTTACTTCCTCCATATATATACTTTCACCATTCAACAATTTTGATATAATAAAGTAAAGTTCATGCCGTCTCATCCCACTACAATTTGGAATCCAGTTGCAATATATGTAATCAATCCGAAAATTATTTTTATGCGACACTAATAGATTATTCTTTCTCATCCCACGTGACTCAGGCTCAAATTAAGAGAATACTTTATACCTTTATGGTTATGTAATGTGACTCTATTGATACTCTTTTGGTGGTTAATGCTCAAAACGTAACAATGCTTTTAATCACTTGGGATTTTCTTTTTAATTTACGGGTAATTTCTTAGTTTGTTATAGTTTAGATGAAGTGAAGTATAACATTAGCATGATATACATTACCCTCACAAACCGGTTGAACCATATCGTAGTACACCGGACGAGTTATTTCAAGTAGCAAATGACTCGCCAGTCAATCATCCATTACAGGTTGTTAGCAATCAGAATCACAGTCGTCCAACCTCTCGAAAAATATAAAGTTTACAATGAGTTTAACTTGGTCACGTGGTAACGAGCAAAAATTGTTATGTATTAGACTAAGACGGAAAATTCAGGTCGAGTATCAATTTAGTGTTAGATCATAAGGATCATTTTTTAACCTAAAATTTACCACTAGATCAAATCCATATCCCCACCAAAATTTACTTATTAAATTGGCGGTTATCCAATTAAAAAAGCAAACTCATCTAAAATATCTCCTCCTCTCTATTCAACGGGTATCATATATATATATATATGAGTATAGAGTGAAAAGTCGGTGTATTTAGCGAGTGAAAACTACTTGTCATCAACCAACATATTAATTAGACCACGAATATACTTAATTAATTAAGCCATAATGACCCAATTTAATTAGTGTTTTGCATGTAATCGAGAACAGCTGGATCATGGTAATCTCCAACCATATATGTGACCATTGCAAAAAAACTCAACCCCGTTGAAGTTCAACTTCACAATGACTTGCTCCAAAGACCGAGTCAGAGCTTTTTCAGTGCATAAAACATTAACATATGCATCAAATAAGGTTGCTGTTGTTTATACTAAGAAAGACAACACAAAAACAAAAACAAAAAATCGATCTAGCTAGGTTGAAGTTCAACTTCGTAATGACACTAATAAATAATTGGGTTGTCTTTAATTTCTTTGCTTAATTCTCCCCCTTCAACAAGCAAATCATTAGTTGCATTCACTTCCATTGCAAGTGCGGCTTGCCTGTGGGAGACTTGTGATCGTAGCATTGATTCTTTGGTTTGTGATTCCTCAGTGTAACTCAATTTTTTGGATCAACTGGTTGTTGACATGGTATCAGGAACTGCAAACTTCAATTGCATATGAGTAAGCTTTCCTTTGAAGGATTATGCTAATGAGTAGTATATAATCCATAAATCATATTCAATCAACAACTCGGGTTATTGGGAAATGTTGTGTTTTTGTGGCGTTTATATAGTGGGTTGAGTTTTCTTTTACGGGTTGGGTTAGTCTCGAGTTTGGAAGAGTGTGTATGGTTTACGTATTTTGATCTTGTAAAAGTGTTTTCTTTTAATATTTTACTTAGGATACGGTGTAACATATCGTGCATAGACGCGAATGAGAAATACCTAGCCGTACAGGTCAAGATAACACAACCACTATTAGGTTTAGACATTGAACTCTCTGTGATCTGAAGCCTGTTAACATACATCACGTCTACAATTTTTCTTCTTTTCTCCAATGTTTTTCTTCTGGTTTCTTTAAAGAAGTTTTTCTCCTTTTCAATGTTGCTCGAAACATCTAGGAGCTAATGTTCTTTCAAGCGGTATTATAGTATGGTCTCAAGCGGCGAGATTTGATCACATCGATCAACATGACTAGCTCGTGTCATGTTAATCATATCGAGGGATGTTGCAGAACCGGGCTTCCATGACATGGAGCCTAACATATATGCCTGGTGGAAAAGAAACGTATGGATATATGGTTTCATCCAGCTGTATGATATGCAAGTCTAGCTCAATATCTATCGAGGACAAAATAGATTGTCAAAGGAACAACAAACACAAAATCTATTATCTGCCCTGAGAATCTAATCTAATGAGAGTGGTGGTGGGACTTAATTGAAGAAGAATCCATCTCTCAAGTTCATGTTTTGGGGAAAGAAGAATTAGATTAGAGAGGATGAATCTGATGAATATGTAGGGCCTCAAGTACTTCTTAGCTTAGTCCAAAGCTATGCTTTCCAATGTCAGATTAGGTTTTGGACCAGAAGAAAAACAGTTTTGAAGCTCGTTTCGATTAGTTTAATGAAAAGACAGCAAAAGGGGAAAACAGCTGCAACACACACCTGAACAAAGGTTTGATCATACACTAATTTTCTGGTTGACCAAATACAATTACTAGCAGGAACCTTTTTACTTTCTTCCCATTTGGTTTTCCTTTTCTCCCCTTAGCCGACACATATAGTATTCAGCATACACTTTTACTTAATTCATGGGTGGATATTGTAAACAAGATAAAAAAAAAACTTCTTCAATAAAATCGGAGTTGAGGTAGTTGCATGTTACATATGCATATGACGAAATTTTGAGTTCGAACACACTTTTTTTTGGTCAATTTCTTCTTCTTCTTCCAATAACGGGGAATACATACTATGATGTGGGGTCGAAGTTTTCCTTTGACCGAGGTCTTATGTGGGAGGTCGAGATGTATTGAATGTTATTATCATCGTATTAATATAAGACCAATCCCTCACAACTATTAACGACATATTTATTTCATGTGCGGCTTGGGGATGTAGAAGGGTCTGTTTATGCATACAATGAAATCTTTTTCTTGATAATTAGCCGAGATTCGCATTCCTTTCTGAAAGGGTGACACGAATTTGGTCGCAGCTACAAAAGATAAACGTAGTTACCAGCAACCCTCATTGTTACTAGTAGTCGCATAAAACAGTAAACAATTTATCGGGAGATTCATTATGGTTAATGATTATTAAATTAGGCGACTACAATATATCTATATAATAAAGAGACATAGCAATCAACAATGGTACTCATCTTTTACTTCAACTAATAATGTGATGGTCAAATGTGTATAAATATAATTTTCTTTTGGTACAAATTTGATGGTCAAAATCTGATTAAAATAGTTTGGACACTCTTCGACGGCCCATTGGAAGGATTCTGGCCCAATCTTGGATTCTGAAAGGATTTCGTGGGCCACGGACAGGTACTAGAATGCCGGTGCCTGGGCCTTCTTGTCCTTGCCTACTTTGAGCTTTCAAGTCTTTGTAGATTTTCTGCCTCCTCTTGAAATGGGCATGCGTGGGTGTAAAGGATTAAAGAAAATTGAATGTGAACTAGAAGAAGTCTTTCTTAATACCAGCAAAAGAGCACATTAAAACTTTCTTAATCTTAATCAAGATGTCTAGTTAGACATTTTCAAGACATAAAAATGGTTGATGGAGAAAGTTTGACATTTTGGAAAATGTTTGATGGGTAGTTTGAATTGGATTAAAGTCATGTATATGTCTATGGTATATGCCCTCGATTTTAATTTTATATAATACATATAGCATAACATGAAATTTGACTCTAAACATCGACAATTTAATGTTGTTTTTAGTTTTGTTTAAGAGGAATCATTTGAGATAGGCATAAGTTCAGGTCCTTAAACCCTCTTTTTTAAGAAGGATCTTAAAGCGTTGTGATTGACTTATTCAATTTTAGGTAGTTAGTAGGGAGTTATTAGTTAATTAGTTATTAAGGGTATTTAGGGAATTGTAAATAATTAAAAAGAGTCGATCTCGGCTCGTTTACTGAAACGTTGATTGAGCCTCGACTCATTAATGAGCTCACATGGTAGTAGGCCAACCACGGAACTCAATTGATTCAGTATTGCGTGAACTCAACTTACTCGGGAAAGAAGAAGCTAAAGATGAGCGGAAAATTAGCTCTTAGCAAGAATGAGCTCGACTCGTCAACCAACTCGCCAGACCAACTTGAGCTTCGGTGTCATGCATATTTTTTAGTTCATAAATAGTAACGATTCATGTCATGTGATTTGATAGTAATTAGTGTCTGAACAATTTATAAATATAAATTATAAATGAGACATATTTTTTCACGTACGACCAGTCTTAAACACATGAATTATCAACAAATCATCTCATAAAAAAAATCAAATTGAGTCGCTCTTAAGCCGCTAGCTAAGGTTACTCACTAGTCACAATGTCTAGCCAACTCATAGCTCAAAACGAGCTAGCTCACAAGTTAAAACAGCCTAATCGAGCTGACTCGTGAGCCTTGTAAGTTAAACATCACTTAATTCACACTCGATTAGTTAGTAAACGAGTCAACTAACGAACGAACTCTTTTCAAATCGAATACTTGAATATCCATCCCTATTCTTCAACTTCCAATTCAACCTTGTGATAAACAAATTTACAAAATGCATCAAATTCACTATCAAATTCAACTTACTCATTAAAAGGATTAAAATTTAAAAACAATAGAATCAAACAACAACTTGACCAAATTCAACTTATCTAATATAGAAATTAGTCAAATTACGCAAGTGTATCTGTTTCATAATACAAAATAACCAAAAAAGGACTTGATGGGCGGCCATGGCCGTTTCCTTAAGCACGAATCCAAATCTCCCTGATCACTCACCTCTACTAATCTGAATTCTTCAAGCTTACATGGCGGCCATGGCGCTCGCCTCGTGTCCTTCGTCGCCAATCGAGATGACACGTTTCCTTCTCTGCTTCGCTCTGGCCTTTTCGCCGTGCTTGTTTCTCTCCGAGTCAGCTGGCCTTTGCTCCACCGCCGCCACAGGGATCGGTTCCTCTCCCACTCCACTCAGTTGGCGTATTCTAGCTCAGAGTAGTAGTAGCAGTAAAACGTTCATGGTATTTCCGAACATCCCATCATATCTTCACTTCTCTCTTTCCCCTTCTCCTTCAACTTTCTGCTGTGTTCTTCATCTCCCCCCAGTTGGCCAGAATCAATCGGTTCATAGAAATCTGATGAAACCCTTTTTGATTAAGAAATTATGCGAAAGGTTTCGTGGGAGAGTTTGGGTTCGTACGCTTAAATCAAGCGCCCAGGTAGTTGTAGTAGTAGCAGTAGCAGTAACAGTTCCGATTTTCATCAGCAAAAGGGGGAAATTTCTCGACTTGGCTCCATTTTTTGTTTGCTGGGGATTCAGCTTTTTTTGTCTCTTCTCAGGACGGCGGTAAAGGTTCGGAACTCAGGGAAGCGTTCAAGGTGTTCGACGCCGGGTTCTTCAGTGAGGCCAAGGTGCTGAAAGTTGCTGAAGAAGCGGTGGAGTTTAACCTGCCGATTGCAGAATCGAACAGGAAGTCGGTTGCTTTGGAGAACGGCGGGCTGCAGAATCCGTCTTGTTTGGTCTTTAACTCGGTGTGGGGCAGCAGCCATGGTGGTGGAGCTGTTGAGAAGAATGCCGTTGTCAAGAGATTTAAGTACCCTTCCCTCTCCGGCGTCAAGAGGCCTGAAAATGACGAGGATGTTGCCTTTATGGAGGTAAGAAGATTCTCCGAGGCTGGCTGCTGCAAAACAGAACAGTAATGGAGTTTTTTCTTCTTCCTGTGCTTATGAATTTTGTTGGTTTCGGCAGATACTTGAACTAGGGGAGCTTCTTCGGACCAAGCAAGTTACATCTCATGAAATAACCACAATTTTCCTGCATCGATTGAAGAGGTGAGTGAGTGAGTGAGAGAGAGAGAGAATTATACAATGAAATGAAAGAAGCATTTTTGTGAATAATGAAAGAATTTGGTTTGTGGAAACAAGCCAGGTATAATGGAGCTCTTGAATCTGTGATCACAATTACAGAAGACTTGGCTTATGAGCAAGCCAAAAAAGCTGATGAATTGCTTGCCAAAGGAGACTATCTGGGTAAATTTTTTTGTGACTCTTCTCCATCCACCGGATGCAATCAGTTCGCCTTTCGCTCGTTAGCTCTGGGAAGTCTTATGTCTTGTGATGGTGTGGTTACTGCAGGACCTCTCCATGGAATACCTTACGGGTTGAAGGATATTATAGCAGTACCTGGATACAAAACTACATGGGGGTCAACAAGTTTCAAGAACCAAATCCTTGACATGGAAGCCACAGTCTACCAAAGGTAGTTGTAGTAGTAGTAGCAGCAGCTCAGTAAACCCAAGTGAAGAGTTATTTGATAGGTGTCTTTAGTTTTGGGACCCTATAGTGGTGTTGTTTGTTCCCCAACTGCAGGTTGAGGGCTGCAGGGGCAGTTCTAGTTGCTAAGCTCGTTTCAGGATCCCTTGCCTACGATGACATCTGGTTTGGAGGTCGGACGAGAAATCCTTGGAACATTGAAGAGTTCTCCACTGGTTCATCTGCCGGACCTGCTTCCAGCACCTCAGCTGGTAATGTCTTTTTGTTAAACCCTTCTGGTCTTCGTGAGGCTAATTTGGCATGTGGTTCTTAGAACTAGGGATTTGTTTTGTGAAAAAACAGGAATGGTTCCCTTTGCAATTGGTTCTGAAACAGCCGGATCGATCACGTATCCTGCTGCCCGTTGTGGGGTGACTGCATTTCGGCCAACTTTTGGCACTGTTGCCCGAACTGGTGTGATGAGCATATCTGAAAGCTTGGTGACCATTTCTGATTTACCTTCCCTCCCGTAGATCCCCCACGCACACCACTCTTACTCCAGAACTGCATGTTCATTGTTCTGATATTTTTATCTCTGGAACAGGATAAGCTTGGCCCTTTCTGCAGAAGCGCCCGTGATTGTTCCATTGTTCTTGATGCCATTCGTGGGAAAGATTCTAACGATATCTCATCCAGAGATGTTCCTCTTCACGACCCGTTTTCAGTAGATATTACGAAACTCACTGTCGGGTATCTGGATGACGCAGAAATGGAGGTCTGCGGAGAAAGTCGAGCCACATTTTCAGATATATACATAATGTCCGTAAGATATATATGCTCTCATTTCACAATGATCTTGTATGATTATGGCAGGTTGTGGATGTGCTCAAGTCAAAGGGCGTGAAAATGGTTCCTTACAAACTTAACTACACAGTGGATTCCGTCCAAGGGATCCTAAACTTCACGATGGACGTCGACATGCTGGCCCACTTCGACAAGTGGCAGCGAGATGGGCTAGACGACACTTATGAAGCTCAGGATCAATGGCCCACCGAGCTCCGACGTGCTCGGGTAATCCCAGCTGTGGATTACCTCCAGGCTCAAAGAGCCAGAGGGAAGCTGATCAGGGAAGTGAAAGAAGGCTTCACAGTAGATGCATTCATCGGAAATGTCACGGATTGGGAGAAAGTATGTTTGGGTAATCTAGTTGGATTGCCGGTCATGGTTGTTCCTACTGGGTTCAAGAACATCACCGATCCGCCTCCAGCAGGTACCAGGAGAAGAAGCACCGTCACCACAGGGATCTACGCTCCACCCGATGGCGACCACATTGTAAGCCTCCTTGATCGCTCAAACTCGAGAACTCATTCATGTTCAGTTAAACCCAGTATGCAATGCTTATCTGTGCCATCTGCTGATGTGGTAAACATATATATTTGTAGGCACTGGCGCTGGCAATGGTGTACCAGTTGGTGACGGATCACCATAAGCAGCGACCGCCGATTGATAACCTCGGCCCTGATGATATAATTCCGGACCCAGCCAAGCATATCATTCCTCCCAGGATTCTGCGTCTATGATAATGTCTTCCTCAGTCACTTACTCACTCTTCAAGATACAGTTTTCGTTATGGCCATGTTTTTACATGGATTTGCCCCACAAATTTTCAGTTCAGAG
This sequence comes from Linum trigynum, assembly GCA_964030455.1. Classification (NCBI taxonomy): domain Eukaryota; kingdom Viridiplantae; phylum Streptophyta; class Magnoliopsida; order Malpighiales; family Linaceae; genus Linum; species Linum trigynum. The sequence continues at coordinate 673,901 of OZ034822.1, read as the reverse complement.
TTCCTTACATCACTCAGGTCTTGTAGACTGTAGTCATGACATGGTAGTTTAGTAGTTACAAAATGCAGTGATTTTTGTAACAGATGTGTATAAGATACTTGTTGAGGCTTGAAACGCAGGCTTAAACACAGATGTTCTTTGCAGTGCAGAATAGATAAAGCCCTTCACTATCGCACAGCAACATGGATGCATTCTTACCACAAGCATATGCCCCTTTAACCACAAGAATGCATTAAGGTTACAAGTTACAACATGACTAACCTTGCGTACCTTTCAGCCTCTGCAGATCGACCACAAGAGCTGAGAAGTCCAGCCATGATAGAACAATGCTCTTCCGAAACATCAAGACCATACTTCCTTGTCATCACTTCGAAAATCGATGCATTCTTACCACAAGCATATGCCCCTTTAACCACAAGAATGCATTAAGGTTACAAGTTACAACATGACTAACCTTGCGTACCTTTCAGCCTCTGCAGATCGACCACAAGAGCTGAGAAGTCCAGCCATGATAGAACAATGCTCTTCCGAAACATCAAGACCATACTTCCTTGTCATCACTTCGAAAATCCGGCAAGCTTCGTCAGCAAATCCTGCCTTGTCGCAGATTGACAACAATACGGTGAATGTGAACGGGTTGGGAGTGCAACCGTGAGATGTCATCTCCTCGAAAAGCCTGATTGCATCTTTGTACAGACCGTTACACCCATGTGCATCTATAATGGAAGTCCATGTCATCGAACCCTTGATAGATAACGCATCAAAGACCGATCTTGAGTAATGAATCAACCCGCAACTTCCATACATTTTAATGGTCGCTGCTGAAACAAAAGGGATGGACTCGAGTCTTTTCTTCAGTAACTGTCCATGGATCTCTTTCCCATGCCTTAAAGCTTTGGATTCTCCACAAGCTGTCAAGATCCTAGCTAGTGTGATAGAATCGGGCCGGGATTTTGAAAGCTGCATTGACCTGAAGAGTTGGAATGCTTCATCGGTAAACCCTTTTTCCACGTAGGAATCCAGCATGGCTGTCCATGATATGACGTTTCTCCTCTCCAATGCATCAAATAGCTTGACTGAATAGTCCATGATGCCACAGTCCGAGTACATCTTCACGAGAGAAGTAGTCACTGATACGTTAGGAAAGAAGCACCTTCTCACGGCATAGGAATGGATTTCTTTCCCCTGATTTATGGCTCCCAGCTTTCCGCAAACTGGAAGGACTGTAGCTACTGTGACGACGTCCGGTTTGAAACCTTCCTGTTGCATCCAGACAACTGATCTCAAAGCCAGCTCGAATCGTCCATTTGATACATAACCCGACATTAAAGCGGTCCAGGAAATCACATTCCTGTTCTTGGAGCTGTAGAACACCCTCCTACCTGAGACCATATCGCCACATTTGCAGTACATGGATATCAATCCAGTCTGCAATGGTAGCTGAGTGAAATAGTTCTTTGTTTTCAAGATAAAAGCATGAACTTCCTGCCCTATTCTCCTAGCCTGCACTTCACCGATCACTGGGAGAATCGTGGTTAAGATCACCGAGTTCGGGTGTATCCCTTCTTGCACCATCCACCTTACATAATCCAATGCCTCGAGTTGGCGCCTGTTGTGGGAGAACCCTGCAATCATCGCACCCCACAGAACAATGTCTCTCTCAGGCATTTCCTCAAAGACCATGTGGGCTAGCTTGATCCTGCCACACTTGAAATACATATCAATCAAACTGGTTCGGAGCATCGCACTACCGATCAACCCGTTCTTTACCAACACCGCATGAGTCTTCAACCCTTGCTTAAACGCGGATGCACCGGCGAAGCTCTTAATGATGTTACAGAAAGTATACTCATTTGGTTCAACACCCATTTCCCTCATCTCCCCATACGCAGACACAACATCTTTGTACCTCTTCCTCCCCGATATCACAGTCCCCCGAATCAACGCATTCCATGAATACACATTACTCGAAGGAAATTCGTCGAACACCTTGTGGGCATCGTCAATCGACCCACAAGCAGTGTACATATGTACCAATTTGTTCTTCAAGAACTCGTTGTCCTCCAGCTCATTGATCCTGATATGTACATGGACCTGCTTCCCTTCCTCCAACGACTTCGCCCGAATGCAAGCCGCAATGAGGGCCGAGAAAGTGGTGGCATTTACAGGGATCCCCTGCTGCTCGACGTAGTCCATGACAGCCAGAGCTTGCTCAAGCTTGTCCATCCTGGCCAGTCTCTGGATATCCTTGTAAATGGCTTGTGGGTTTCGATTGTGGAGCGGCAGCGATTCCGGGAAGGCATCTTTCTCCTTGAATGACTTCTTCCGCCGCCGCTGCTGATTGGGACGGCCTCGGAAGAAGTGTTTCCTTGGCGAGTTCCTGGTGAAGTTCTGAGAGACGAGCTCTGGAGTTGCAACGGAAGATTTGAACTTGCGGAATTGGTGATAGGTGGTGGTGCTGATGAGAGGATTTGAAGGGAGAAATTGGAGATTGGGAGAGAGATGGAGAAATTGAGTGGCTTCCATTGATGATTCCTCGGTCGAGAAACAGCGGCGCTATGTTTCGTCTGTTTTGCAGTTTGCGCCATCGTTTGGGTTTCTCAATTCGGAATTTATGTCTCCTTTGATCCCTGTAATATGAAAGTGTAACAATTCACTCCACAACGGATTATAAATTAGGAAATTTGTGGACTCGTCGCAAGTCACCTCTCCGACTTTCTCGATGGCGTCGTCTTCCTCGTCATCGTATCATCCTCAGCCGTACACCGGGAAATGGGAATACGACGTCTTCTTGTGTTTCAGAGGCGACACGCGGCTCAATTTCATGAGCCACCTGAGGGAAGCTCTCCGCCAGAAGCAAATCAGATTCTTCGTCGACACAATGCTTACTGTGACGGAGGACATCGCCGAGCTCCTCTCCATCCTCAAAAGATCGGCGGTCTCAGTGGTGATATTCTCGAAGAATTTCGCCGATTCGACCTGGTGTCTGGACGAGGTGGAGACCATTGCCCAAAGTGTGGAACAATTCGGACACAAGGCCATGCCGGTTTTCTACAGAGTGAATTGGACCGCCGTGGCTGGTGAATCCGGCGAATATGCGGACACCATCGCGAAACTCGTCGACGAAAAGGCCACCGAAGAGCGGAAGAGGAATTGGAAGGATGCTTTGAAGGCTGTGGCTCATAAGACTGGCCGTACCTCTGAGGCTATCCCGTGAGTACTGCTTTTCTCGTCAATTTTTAAGGGTTTATGAGCAAGTATGTTTCTCCGATTCATTTTTATATAGCAGTAAATTACAATGTGACAGATGGAACCGATGAAGAGCCCTCCATTTTCTCAAATTTAGTTGTGGTTTTCCTTTTCTGTTTACCTCTGGAATCTTAGGGATGATGCTGAATTAGTTAAGCAGGTGGTGGAAGATGTTCTGAGAACTCTAGCAGCGATGTCGTCTGGCATCCAGTTGAGCAACTTGGTAGGTATGGATTCACGGGTTTTGGAGGTCGAGCGACAACTGGCTATGAACAAAATGGATGGTGTTCGGATTATTGGGCTTCGAGGAATGGGTGGTGTAGGAAAAACAACTCTGGCTAGAACTTGCTACGAAAAGTTGAGATTCATAGCTAAAGACACCAAGTTTCATTTTGTTGAGAGGATTGGTGACAATTGTGATAAGCAAAAAGGGGTTGAAGGAATGGTACTGGAACTCTATTCGGCATTGTTGTCTGAGGAAAAGTTAAAGCCTGAAGATTTGAATATTGGTTATAGAAGGGCACGACTTTCCCGCTTGAGGGTCTTTGTTGTTCTCGACGACGTGGAAACTCCTTTGCTATTAGAGAAATTGCTTTTGGGAGATGCCTTGAATCCTTCCAAACTTTTTGCTGTGGGGAGTAGAGTCATTGTGACTACTAGAAATCAAAAGGTGCTTGAATATGCAAAGGCAGGGATACACCTAGTTGAGGGTCTGAATGATGTTGATTCTCTTCGGCTCTTTAAACTGCATGGTTTCGAACCTAGCTCTCGCCTTGATGACTGGGCTGATCTGTCGAGCCAAGTTGTATCATACTGCAAGGGAAACCCCTTGGCCCTTAAAGTTTTAGGGGGTACATTGTTACCCAAGGACAGGAAGTATTGGGAGAGCTTCTTGGGCAAATTGCGCAAGATCCAAGAACCAGAAATTCATCATGTTCTTAGGAAAAGCTATGATGGGTTAGGAGATGATGATAGAAGATTGTTTTTAGATGTTGCTTGTTCCTTCCACGAAATATTGAGATCTTACCTGACAAAATATTTGGAAACTAGTTATACCTCTGCACATAGTAGAGTGCAGGATTTAATTGATAAGTCCATGTTTATTTGTGAGTTGGACAAGAACAATGATGAGGTAATTCTTGTGCATGATCTGTTAAGAGAAATGGCTTGGAATGTTGTCAATGAGGAAGTAGATGTTGGGCAACGCAGCAGGGTAAAGAATCCTGATGATGTCATCAACTTGCTGACAGTCCGAAAGGTATGAATATGGAGGAAATTTTTTTATTCTAATGTTTGTCACTGCTTTTTTCACCTTTTTCTAATTTATGTGAACGTATTCTTATAGTCTGTGTTTCCTTTTAGGGAGAGAAAGCAACCCGAGCTATAAGCTTGAACCTTTCCAGAGTCGAAGAGGTGACTTTGAAAGCAAATGCCTTTGTAGGGATGGACTCTCTGAGATGGCTCAAATTCTACTGGCCAAAGCAGGGAGGGTTTCAGAAGATACGTCTACCAGATGGAGGCCTTAACTATCTTCCTAACGAGATAAGGGGTTTGAATTGGGATCAATTCCCTTCAAAGTCTCTGCCATCAGGATTTTCTCCCAAAAAACTCTTCAACCTCATTCTAAGCAATAGCCCGATTGAGAGATGCTGGGAATTACAAGATCAGGTATATAATATAAATAAGCACTATGTATTTGGTTGTCATTTGTTAACTGGTTAGTCCTCATTTCCATATATTGAAGGGATTTGTTTAACCTCATTTTGCTTTTGCTGGTGTTTTCATTGGAAGCCTAAGCTTCGGTATCTGGTTGTGCTAAACCTCTCCTACTGTGAACGTTTAGCTGCTATCCCAAACCTGTGGAGCTCTTCAAAACTAGAGCTCCTTATATGCCGCGGATGCAAAAGCCTAATTGAGCTACCTGCAAGCATCCAATCTCTTGTCAAATTGGTAAAGTTGGATGCCAGGGATTGCGAAAATCTCCAGCGTATTCCAGCCAGGCTCAACTCAAAGTTCCTCAGGCAGCTTCTGTTGTCCAATTGTCCCAATGTCACTCGATGTCCCGATATTAATTCAGGAGAGTTGGAGGTCTTGGATTTAGATGGGACACCCATAAGCGTGCTGCCGGATGCAATCTCCAATGTCAATAAGGGTGGGGTGGTTAGTCTCTATGGCCAAAACATCACTGATTTCCCTCAAATTTCAATGAGCTTAAAGCTGCTTCGTCTGCACCATACTGCAGTAAGAGAGATGGAATTTGAACACTATCAATTTGATCGACTGCATTTGGTCCACAACACCCTACTCAAGACTCTGCCTACGAGTATTTGGAAGAATGTCTCTGTTGCACTTCATGTTGAGGGTTGCCCATTGATTGAAAGTTTGCCAGAAACCTCGGAGCCTTCACTCTTAACTCAGCTTCGTATTTCTGGTTGTGCAAGGATCACTGATGTTTCTTCTTGCATCTCAAATATGAAATATTTGAACATGCTCATTCTTGGTGCCACAGGTATCAGGTCACTACCTTCCTGTATCGAAGAATTGGACCAGCTCTCTTATCTAGATCTATCTTACTGTGAAAGCCTTGAGTTTATCCCGAACACCATCCACAACCTTGCCAAGCTTGCCGAATTGTTGTTGATGGGCTGTAAGAGTATTCGGTCTTTGCCAGAACTCCCACCAAATATTAAGATTTTGAAGGCAAATAACTGTGATTCATTACAAGTCCTATCGAGGAATATTGGGAACCTAAATTTTGAGCACCTGAGGCTTGACGATTGTCCACAACTTGACAGGAGTTCTGTTGATGAAATCCTGTCGAGTTTCCCAGATCAGGCTTTGTCTCGGCATCCTCAGGTATATATGCACATATAAGCTTTTATGTTCTTCATATGGTTTGCCCCTAGTAGTGAACAATGCCAAAAAGAGATTTTCTTAAGGCTGCCATTGTCATTATTTGTGCTGTTACAGGTGGGTTTTCACTATTCAGGAAGTGAGGTTCCACAATGGTTTCACCAACGGAGCATGAAGGAAGAGAATTATGTGAGCTTGGAGCTACCTGTGGACTCTGCAGAACTGAAGGGAATTGCATTTGGTGTCGTGTATTCATTGGACCAACCCCGAGGTTCCATGCATATAGTTGGAGCATGTTTCATCGAAACTGAAGGTGTCTGGCGCTGGATATCTTTCCCCTGGGAGTACCACATGCTTGGTGGCAACTCAGATCGTGTATTTCTGTGGTCTGATAAGACATTTTGCAGTTTCAAGGATGATGATGAAGAAGCTTGGTTCAATAAGTACGCTGGGCTCACTGTTTCATTTCAATTTGTGGCAGTTGTGGAATTTGGAGGTGTCACTACTCCTTACCATGTCAAAAAATGTGGCGTCTCTCTACTTTACTGACTGTAGTTCAGTTCGGATGACGATCTTGCTTGGTGTCATTACTTCGGCCATTATAACGATATCTGCAGGCTACGTGGGTAGAGAATTTGGGAAGGAAAAAGTTGCCACTTGCCACCCTCGATGCCTTCACATGATTCACAGCCTGGTAATAATGCTAAGTAGTGTGATTGTTGTTGTCACATAACTGTCTGTTTCCTGTGATCCTCTTCAACATTTGGTATTTGCCATGTGTATATAGAGTTGAATCTGAATATGCCGATATATCAAATTTCTAGTATGTTCCGAACTATTAGTACTTGTCCCACTCCATTCCTCTACTCGAAATGCTATAAATCCTTGGTCATTCCTCTACTTCAAAATAAGTCTAGTGTATTGCATTTCTCAAATCTTGGTTATCATTAGTACAAGTCTCGTCTTTTTTTATACAAGAACTGTAGTGAAGAAACCCAAAATGGGTGACTAGTGAGAAATGTACTGAATTTGTTGGTAGCATTAAATGGTGGACCAAGACTTGTTGCTGGCTCAATATTTTCCACAAAACTTCGGAAATGACTTCCAATGATCTATCAATTTGATTTCTACGGGCAATAAATAATGCAAGAAATCACATTCCCAACTAACCCCATTTATGATGTAGGTACCAACAACAAGACAAAAAGAAGAAGACCTGTAAACTGAAAGCTTAGCAGCCTGCCAGCCCTCTTCTTGATCTGCCTCAAATGCCTAAATAGAAGGAGAGAAAGGTCCTCCAAAGCTTTTTCTACGAAAATATCCCGAAAGCTTCAGTGAATTAGTAATGGCAGCTTCCCCACCTTCATTGCGTTCTTCTCATCATCCTTATTCCTCCTACTCCGGGAAATGGGAATATGACGTCTTCTTGTGTTTCAGAGGGGACGACACCCGCGCTGGTTTTACAAGCCACCTCAGGGCTGCTCTCCGCGACAAGCAAATCAAAGTCTTTATCGATGACATGCTCAACAAAACTGAGAGCATCGATGAGCTGATCTCCGTCCTCCAAAGATCTGCACTCTCAGTTGTGATTTTCTCGGAGAATTTTGCAGATTCAAGCTGGTGCTTGAATGAAGTGGCCACCATTTCTCAAAGCATGTTAGAATTCAGACACCGTGTGCTTCCAGTTTTCTACAAAGTGGATCCCTCTGATGTTAAAGATGATTCTGGAAGTTATGCGGCTACTATTGAGCAGAAATATGGAGCTAGACCTCCGAAAAAGAGAAAAAACAAACATGAAGCTAGCAAATCTCCAGAGGACAGGAAGAGATGGATGGATGCTTTGAAAGTTGTGGCTAATTGTGCTGCCCATACTTCACAGGCAATAAAGTAAGCCTTCCTTACTCCTAATTGAAAGCCAGCCTTCTTACTGATAATAATTGCTTCTCTCAACGTGACTTCAGTTTTTCTCATTTCGATTTTTTTTGTTTTCCTTTTTTGTTTTACCCTTTTGGTTATCAGGATTGATTCTGAATTACTTGAGGCAATAGTCAACAGTGTTTTGAAAATACTTGTAGACATGTCGCCGAGAGTGAAGTCTGATAACTTGATTGGCATAGATGCTCGCGTTTCTGAGGTTGAACAACTAATAGCTATGAACATGAATGATTTTCGGATTATTGAACTTTTTGGGATGCCTGGTGTAGGAAAGACCACTCTAGCTACAGCTTGCTATCAAAGGCTTATATCCTTGACAAACGGAATCAAGCATCAATTTGTTCGTAACATCAGCCAAAGGTGTGAAATGGAAAATGGAATGGAAGGAATCATAACAAAACTCTATTCAGCACTGCTGTCTGAGAGTAACATAAATTACGATGATTTGGATGTTAGTTATAGAAGGAGTCGTCTTTGCCGTTTGAGGGTGTTCCTTGTTTTGGATGATGTGGGAACTTTGTCACAATTAGAGCAATTGTTGTTGGGAGATCTTTTGAGTTCTACCCATCTTTTTGCCCCTGGAAGCAGAATTATTCTGACAACAAGAAACCGAATGGTGCTTGGAAATGTAGGGGCTAGGATTTATCATGTTGGTTGTTTGGATTCTAATGAGTCTGTTCAACTCTTTGGTATCCATGCATTTGGACGAAGCGAGCCTACCACCCGATGATTGGATGGAACTATCACATTGGGCTCTATCATATTGCAAGGGAAACCCTCTAGCCATAAAAGTTTTTGGTCGTACATTATCTGGCAAGGGCAGAGAATATTGGGTGAGTTTCTTGAATGACCGGCAGATTCCAACTCCAGGAATCCATGAAGTTTTTAAGAAATGCTACAACACACTAGGAGTTGAGGAAAAGAGATTTTTCTTGGACATTGCTTGTTTATTCTACGGGACGACCAAATCCTTATTGATAAAATATTACCAAGCCCATTATGTACTCGAGAATCTAATTGATAAGTCCTTCTGCATTTCTGTGGCGGGTGATATTGGTGAGGGGATTTACGTGCACGACTTGCTAAGGGAAACAGCTTGGAGCATTGTTAATGAAGAATCAAAACTGGGAAACCGCACCATGTTGAAGAATGCTGATGATATTCACCAACTACTAACAAGAAGCTCGTCCTTAAATGGAGGTAGAGTCACTGAGGGCATATATTTGGACCTTTCTGAAGTCAATGAGATGCGTCTGGAAGCCAAAGCCTTCGATGGGATGACTTCTCTTAGATGTCTCAAGTTCCTCTGTCCAAGAAATGAGAATGGAGCTATCAAAGTTCGTGTACCATATGGTGGCCTCGACTTCCTTCCTGACAGCCTAAGGTGGTTGCGGTGGGACATATTCCCTTCCAAATATCTGCCGTCAACATTTTCTCCTGAAAAGCTCGTCACACTTTCTCTACGTGGTAGCCCAATACTGGAAAGATGCTGGGAAGTTGAGGTATGTTAGTACTCCATTATATTCCATATACTCAATGGAAGAGAGATTATTATATTTAGTCTTTTTGTTTTGCAGCCGCCGCTTGTGAATCTAGTGTGGCTTGACCTCTCCCACTGCATAAATTTAGTTGCAATCCCGAACCTGTCAGGGTCTCAGAAGTTGGAGTACCTACTTCTCCAGGGGTGTAAAAGCCTTATTGAGATCCCATCTCATCTTCAAGATCTGGACAAGCTTGTAGCAGTGTTCCTTGATGATTGTACAAATCTGAGGAGCCTTCCGCCCAAATTCAACTCGAAGTTCTTCAAGTCTCTTTGGTTGGCCAACTGTCCCAAGATTACTCGTTGTCCAGAGATTAATTCAGGAGAGTTGGTGTCTTTGAATTTACTGGAGACTCCCATCATAGCCTTGCCGAGTGCAATTCATGATATCAAGCAAGGTGGCCGGCTATATCTATGCGGTGAACACATTGCCAGCTTCCCTGTGATTTTAACAAGCTTGAAAGAGTTTCGGTTGTGCCATACCAGAATAAGAGAAATGGATTGTTATGACTATGATGATGATCAGCAGGATTCTTTGCCAAGATTTGTTCGATTGGATTTGGTCTGCAACCCCCAACTCAAGGGCTTGTCAAGGAATATATGGAAGATGGTCTCTCAAACTCTCACTCTCCAGAATTGCCCGTTGATTGAAACTTTGCCAGAAATCTCACAGCCTGTGACTGAATTAACTCAGCTTAGTATAACAGGAAGTCGAAACCTGAAGAGTTTCCCTACTGGTATCAACAATCTGAACTCCTTGCAGCAGCTTGACTTTGATGGCACGGCTATTAAGTCTCTGCCTTCTGCTCTCCTGGAACTTGACCAACTCTCCATTTTGAATTTGTCTTTCAACAAAAGCCTGGAGTTTATTCCGAGCGATATCAACAAACTCGCCAAGCTATCCTTGTTGTGCTTAGCAGGCTGTTCAAGGATTCTATCGTTGCCGGACCTCCCACCCAATCTTCTAACTTTGACTGTAAGTGGTTGCGAATTGTTACAAGCCTTACCAAGCAACATACGCAGACTGAGATGGAAGGATTTGTACTTTGAAGATTGCTCCCAATTGGACACGAATCTGCCTAAAGAAATACTGAATAATTTCCCTGATCATGCAGCATCCAATCTACATCCTCAGGTATTGAAACATTAAAGTACCATATTTTTGTTATATTTATGATTAGCATTAGGGAGAAATTTTGAAGATCCTTTTTTTATGAAAGTGCATCTTTTGTTGGTAATAGGGTGTTCTTCAATACTCGGGGAGTGAGTTTCCGGAATGGTTTGCCTACACAAGCGTGGATTATAAGAATGATTCATGTATGATGGTGCAATTGCCTCCTCCAAACTCCACCATCACACGGTCAATCAAAGGGATTGCATTCGGTGTTGTGTGTTCTTCTGATATTGGGCTCATTCTGATGTCTATCACTTGGGAGGCCAACTTTGGCACCAGTGCGGCTGCCTCTTGGAGTTCTCCTGGTTCTGGTTTTGGTTTTGGTCTGACCCAATCCGACAATGTATTTATATGGTATGAGAAGAACTTGTTAGGTGAGATCAAGAAAGGAATACCAGAAGAAGCAGAACCTTGGTATGAGAGATATGCTGGGCGCGCTGTTTCATTCAGGTTTTCCGTTCAACCAGTGAAGGGAGAAGATCCGGAGAAATTAAAGAGCATCAAAATCAAAACTATTGGCGTCTCTCTACTGTACTAACTGCTTGCTAGCTCATAGTTTGATGGGAATGAGGAAAATGGACAAAGGATTGGCGTCCCGTTTTAAACTTTCTTCGTACGCATTTTGTGATTTGCTGTGTATTCGTATCAGAATTGTTGATTTGCTTTTCAGGTGTTCAACAATTTCAAAATCTCATATATCATGCGAGCAGAATATAGAAGTTCATTTCGGACCATTCCAACTTATTGGAAGATGTCAGTGGTGAAAGCTAAGGTTGAAGTTGGTGGGCGTATAAGTGAAAGTGCAATCCAAATCATCATCTGCAATATCCACATTTTAATCAACAGGGCGTCTGTGTCGGATATATCCCGATATTAGGACTGGCTTGATGGCAACTAAGGTCGTGCATTTCTGTGGTCTGTTAAGACGTATCAGTCTCCAGGATGGTGAAGAAGACTACGTGTGCTTCAATAAATATGCTGGGCTCGCTGTTTTCATTCCGATGTGTGGCTGTTGTGGAATTTGGAGGTGTCACTACTCCCCATCATGTAAAAGAATGTGGCATCCCTACAGCAGTTCACTTCTGATCATGATTCTTGCTTGTTGTCATTACTTCGAAATGGTCATTCCTCTGCTTCGAAATGGTATAAATCTTTTCATTTTTATACAGGAACTGTTCTCAAGAACCCCACCAAAACAGGCGTTGACTGTAGACTTTCTTTCTGCTTTGTTAGTTTGTACATTATTTTCCACAAAGACGTGTTTGTGTGGACATGAGAACTTCTTATCTCTTTCATGTGGCACATGGGAACGCGCCATTTAAACAGTGGGAAGCAAATAAATCCTAGTATCCTACAAAGACTTCTTCGCCCAGCTACAGAAGTGTTCCTTCTTCCGTAGAAAGAACCCGAACTTCCCCTCAATAGCAGAAAGTCAGATACCAACACATATCAATGGCTGCTGCTTCTTCCTCTACTCCATCGTTACTTTGTCCTGATTCCTCGTCTTACTCAGGGAAATGGGAGTACGATGTCTTCTTGTGTTTCAGAGGTGCTGATACCCGCGGTGGTTTTACCAGCCACCTCATGGCTGCTCTTTTTCGCGAGAAAGTCAAAGCCTTCATCGACGATAAGCTCGACAAAAGTGAGAGCATCGACGAGCTAATATCTGTTCTCCAAAGATCCGCACTCTCCATTGTGATTTTCTCGGAGAATTTTGCAGATTCAAGCTGGTGCTTGGATGAAGTGGCCACCATAGCCCAAAGGATCCAGAAATTCGGACACCGGGTGCTTCCAGTTTTCTACAAAGTCGATCCATCTGATGTATCAGAGGATTCTGGAAGTTACGCCGCTGCAATTGAGCAGAAACATGGAGCTAGACCTCCGAAAAGAAGAAAAAAGAAACGCGGAGCTAGCAAATCTCAAGTGGATCGGAAGAGATGGATGGATGCTTTGAAAGTTGTGGCTAACTGTGCTGGCTACACTTCACAGGCAATCAAGTAAGTCTTCCTTCCTAATGAACAGCCAGGCTTCTCACCAATAGTAATTGCTTCACTCCACTTTTGCTCATTTGTTTTATCCTTTTGGGTTATTAGGATTGATTCTGAATTAGTTGAAGCAATAATCAATGGTGTTCACAATATACTCATAGACATGTCACCGAGAGTGAAGTCTGATAATTTGATTGGCATGGATGCTCGTGTTTCTGAAGTTGAACAACTATTAGCCATCAACATGAATGATATTCGCATTATCGAACTTTGGGGGATGGGGGGTGTAGGAAAGACCACTCTAGCGAGAGCTTGCTATCAAAGGCTGATTTCCTTGACGAAAGGAATGGAGTATCACTTTGTCCGTGACATCAACCAAAGGTGTGAAAAGGAAAATGGAATGGAAGGAATCGTAACAAAACTCTACTCGACACTGTTGTCTGAGAGTAACATAAGTTATGATGACTTAGATGTGAGTTACAGAAGAAGTCGTCTTTCCCGTTCGAGGGTGTTTCTTGTTTTCGACGATGTGGGAACTTTGTTGCAATTAGAGCAATTGTTGTTGGGCGATCTTCTGAGTTCCACCAATCTCTTTGCCCCAGGAAGTAGAATTATTTTTACAACTAGAAATCGGATGGTACTTGGTAATATAGGGGCTAGGATCTACCATGTTGATATATTGGATCCGGATGAATCTATTCAACTCTTTCGTGTACATGCATTTGGAAAACGCCTACCGCCTGATGATTTGATGGAACTATCACGTCTGGCTGTATCTTATTGTAAGGGATGCCCTCTAGCCATAAAAGTTTTTGGCGGTACATTATTAGACAAGGGCAGAAGTTATTGGCTGAGTTTCTTGGGTGATATGAGACAAATTCCATCCCCAGGAATCCATGATGTTCTTGAGAGAAGCTACAATGCACTGGGAGTTGATCATAAGAGATTATTCTTGGACGTCGCTTGTTTCTTCCACGCGTTACCAAAATCTGTTGCAATAAAATATTACTCTTCCAGTCATGTACTTGAGGATCTAATTGATATGTCCTTGTGCATTTGTGTGATGGGCGACTTGGCTGAGGAGATTAGCGTGCATGACTTGCTATCTGAAATGGCTTGGGGGATCGTTAATGAGGAATCAAAACTGGAGAACCGCACTAGATTGGAGAATCAGAATGATATTCAGAAAATTCTAACAAGAAGCTCGGCCTTCGAGAGAGGTAGGGCAACTGAAGGCATAACTTTGAACCTTTCTGAAGCCAAGGATATACATTTGCCGGCCAACACGTTTGAAGGGATGACTTCTCTTAGATATCTCCACTTTGCATATCCAGGAAAAGACTCTGTAATTTGCAAAGTTCATTTACCATATGGTGGCCTCGACAGCCTTCCTGACAGTCTAAGGTGGTTGGAGTGGCACGTATTTCCTTCAAAATCTCTGCCATCAACATTTGCTCCTGAAAATCTAGTCGTACTTAATTTACGTGGTAGCTCAATATTGGAAAGATGCTGGGAAGTTCAGGTACGATAAAAACCATTTTTTTGGGATGAGTTCATCGACATTTCTTTCTCTGTCCTTTATATATATATTGGTCAGACTGGCGTACGTCAGGGCGTATACTATACGTCAGATACTACTAGTGAGATATCTCTATCTAGATAATGAATTAAATTGAGTTTGGGGTATGATACTATACCCTAACCTCTAATGGATAAACCCCAAGCACCGATTTTCTAAACCCCAACTCGAAGTTTGATTTAATGAAAAACAAAAATTGACCGTTGAGATCGGCCTGACGTACATATATATGGGTATATGGTGATGACTGGTGTACGTCATGCGTATAGTATATAGCAGGTGATCTAGCCGTTAGATGTACTTAGATGAGCTCCGGCCGATCTCAACGGTCAATTTTTGTTTTTCATTAAATCAAACTTCGGGTTGGGGTTTAGAAAATCGGTGTCTGGGGTTTATCCATTAGAGGTTAGGGTATAGTATCATACCCCAAACTCAATTTAATTCATGATCTAGATAGAGATATCTCACTAGTAGTATCTGACATTTATATATCCCTCTCTCTTATGCTTCATCTGGCTATAGTTTGTTTATTTTATATATTTTGAAGCAAATGTTATCTCCCGTTGACAATGCCATGGCCTAGGAAATTGCCCTTAAAACGATGGCGAAATGTCTACCACTTGATGGTAAGGAAGTTTTAAGGACCTTTACCATGGTGGCAAATGATCTTTACTGCATCCTAAAAGATGGAGCAATGTGTTGAAACACTTACAAAATTTTTTGAAATTTTTTTCATTCTGTAAACCCCAAATTATCTGATTTGATGTGTAGAAAAAATTGAACTTCTCGTTCAAGTGAAGTAGATGTGGCCGAAATTAGATTTGTGGGAGAGAGAATTAGTTATCTGATTGGCTTATGTGTTAAAAGATAAAGAAGATGACAAAAAAAGAGACAATCAGTTATCTGGTCGTTTGGTCCGAACTTGTCACCAGGATTGTTTGTTGCCTAAACCATGCTTATTTTATTGCACAAGCAGGTTAGTAGTGTATATTTTTCATATACTGAATCAGGAATTATCATATTTACCATCTCTTATCTGGTCATTTTGCAGCCAAAGCTTGTGAATTTAGTGGGTCTTGACCTCTCTTACTGCATAAATTTAGTTGAAATCCCGAACTCGTTGAGATCTCCAAATATTGAGTACCTCTTTCTTAGGGGATGCGCAAGCCTGGTCGAGCTACCACCTCATGTTCAATTTTTGAACAAGCTGATAAAACTGGACCTCTATGATTGTAAAAATTTGCGGAGTCTTCCGGTCAAACTCAACTCAAAGTTCCTCAAGTGTATTTACTTGTCCGGCTGTCCCAAGGTCACTCGTTGTCCTGAGCTGAATTCAGCAGAGTTGGTGTATTTGGACCTGGCGGGGACACCCGTCGAAGCCTTGCCGTGCGAAATTTACAATGTCAAGCGGGGTGGCTTGGTGCGTCTCTGTGGCAAGCATATCTTCAGCTTCCCTGTAATTTCAGCAAGCTTGAAAACATTTCGGTTGTGCCATACCGCAATAAGAGAGATGGATTGTTATGACGATCATAATTATCAGCAGGGCTCTTTGCCAATATTTGTTGAACTCGAGTTGATTGGCAACGCCTATCTCAAGAGCTTGTCAAGGAATATCTGGAAGATGGTTTCTCAAACATTCCGTCTTCGGAACTGCCAGCTGATTGAAAGTTTACCAGAGATCTCACAACCTGTTGATCGCTTAACTGTGCTTGATATAAGAATGTGTTCGAACCTCAAGAATTTTCCAGCTGGCATCGACAATCTGAAATCTTTGCAGCAACTCTTTTTCTCTGGCACAGATATTAAGTCCCTGCCTTCTGCTGTACAGAAACTTCAGCAGCTCTTCTCTCTAGATTTGTCTTTCAACAAAGGCCTAGAGTTCATCCCGAGAAACATCCATAAACTTGCCAAGTTATCCAGACTATATTTGAGGAGCTGTTCAAGGATTCAATCTTTGCCGAAACTTCCCCCCAACCTTCAACTTTTGGATGTAAGTGGTTGTGAATCTTTACAAGCCTTACCAAGCAACATAGGCAGACTGAGATGGAACTCCCTGCGCTTTGAAGATTGCCCACAACTGGACACGAATCTGGCTAAAGAAGTGGTGCTTAATTTCCCTAATCATGCAGCGTCGAATCTACATCCTCAGGTATATATATTAGAATTATTAAAACACAAGTCCTTAAAAATACGAGGTTACTGTTTCTTAAGAAAAAATCGGAATTTACTGTTCACTAAAGGATTTTATAATCACATGTGGGCGTTTTTATATAAACCTGAGTACACCTCATTAGGCAAAGCAAGTTTGGCCGTTGATCGTACATAAAAAAACGGTGACAGCTCATGCCCGCTACCTTTTTTTGCGGGCACCCCCTTCCTCTATTCGCAGTTACTTTTTGCCCATTGTCATTCACTTCCTTCCCTATCTACAGTATAGACCCATCAACCCCTCTCTCTCTCTCTCTCTCATTTGTTCATTGTCAATTAAATGGGTCTCTCTCATTTGTTCATTGTCAATTAAATGGGTATGAAGTTCTTCAATTGAAACACAATGATCCGACAATACACAATTTAGTTGGTTCATTTTATTAACATTAAACCATCATATATGAAGCTAAATTTTAGATTCGGTATTTATCCAAATAACATTATTGATTTAAGCACATTATATGACAAATTTGTGCAACTTCTAACTCATCAATTATAATGAAAGTTTGTTTCTCCTTCTTAAATGAATTAGAGGCTAAATTAGTACAAACTCATGTTTAGATTACATGTCTTGATGAAAATTTCGGTTGAGTTATAGCCTATGGTTGGCTTTATGCACAAGCATATGAGAAATTGCGTGGACTATCTTCCCAAACTCTATTCCATGATGTAACTACTAAATATATCTTATTGAATTGTTCCATCATCAATTTCATGAATTTCTTTATTATTAACTTAATTTTGTAAAAGAAAGTTCATAACTTAATTTCTTATTATTAACTACCATCAATTTGTATTATGCAAAGCTCCGCATGGCAAGTTCAAAGTACTGTAATTACATTAACTAAAATATTCACCATATCAGTTTGCTTTATGCAAAGATTTTGTAATATAAGTTAAATTTTACATAATTGTTTAATCAAATGTAATACTTTTTGTAATTTGATTTTTTTATTAGACCATACATTACATATAATTTATCTAACACTGATATGTAAAAGTTACGAAATTACAAATACATACATCAAACTTATGGAATGATAGTTATTTCTTATGTAACAATTAAATTAACTTCAATTATATTAACTACAATATTCATCATATAATCCATTATACACTACACAAAGGTTTCGTAAGGTAAGTTAACTTCTACGTAATAGCTTAATTAAATGTGATAATTTTTGCAACTTGATTTTATTATTATACCATAAATTATGAAATATTTAAGTAACACCATTTTATAAAAGTTACGTAAACTAAAAATACATTACGTCAAACTTATGAAAGGACAGTTATTTATTATGAATCAGTTAAACTAAACGTGATACAATAAGCCTTTCGTAATGATTAATACATTGCATAAAGTTTATGGAGGGATAGTCATTCCTTATATATCAATGAAAAGAATATATATTACATAGTCTTCCGTAATATGAGTTTTAATGAAAAAAATATTTATTATTAACTAAATGATTTACCATCTCATCAATTTTTATTACACAAAGATATTATAAAGTTTAGGTTTAAATAAAATTTCCTTATTATTAACTAAACGGTTGACCATCTCATCAATTTACATCACACAAATATTATGTAAGATTTGCATAACAGTTTGATCAAATCCAATACTTTTCATAACTTAATTATTTTATTATTAATTAAAATTAATGTATTATTATATATAATATTCACCTTTCACTAATTTACATTACACAAATGTTCCATAAGGTAAGTTAAATTTTATATAATAGTTTAATCAAATGTGTTTCTTTTTCTTAACTTGATGTTATTATTAGATCATACATTAAATAAAATTTACATAACATCATTTTATATCAGTAATGTAAATTTTAATACATTACATAAATCCTTTAGAGGGCTTTAGATCTTTGACTTTATTTTCTGGGTTTTTTCTTTGTCCCAAATATATTGGGCAACCTCAAAGTCCTTTTTTGCCTTATCAATAATTACTTTTAATCTTCTAGAGCATTTGCCTATATGCAACCTGTTTTAATTCCGTCTCTCCTCTTGCATGATCTAATAGCTATTTTTTATATGTCAATTAAACATGTATATATCATTTACGTAAATCTTACCGCCGCAAAGCGCGGGTTAAATAACTAGTGTCAATATTAAAGTGCTAGAACTGTGTTTGTTAAAGATTTTGTTTTATGAGACCCGTCTCTATTGGTGTTGATAGGGTGTTCTTCAATATTCGGGGAGTGAGCTTCCAGAATGGTTTGCTTACGAAAGCACGAATGATTCATGTATGGTGGTGCAATTGCCTACGAACTGGACTACTGAGCGACCAATCAAGGGAATTATATTTGGTGTTGTGTGTTCTTTCAATATTCGGAATGTTCGGATGACGTGCGACTGCAACATCGGCACCACTACCGCTGCCTCTTGGAGTTCTCCTGTTATGGATTTATTTGAGAGTTCATCAGACAAAGTATATGTATGGTATGAGAAGAACTTGTTGGGTGAGACCAAGAAAGGAACACTAGAAGAAGTAGAGCCCTGGTATGAGAGATATGCTGGACTCATTGTTTCGCTCAGATTTTCCCTTCACCCTGACAGACCAGAAGATGCTGAGAAATTAAAGAGCATCAAAATCAAAAGGCTTGGCGTCTCTGTACTGTACTAACTTTTGTTAGCTAGTTTGTTGTTGAAAATGAGGGAATGGAGAAAGAACTATTGTTGTTTGTTGTAATGAGGGTGGATATCGATTTATTTTTATTATCAAGTACTGGTTAATGATTCGAATTTGGAACCTCTACTTTGCCTCTTTAGAAATGAACTGATTTATCCCCGGCTTGTTGGCGGGTGAATTTTGCTTTTTATCTTATCAATCAAATAATTTAAAGACATATTTTAATTATTTTGAGTCTCTTAAGTTATTTGTGTGTTTACAACTAATTTTCAAGAACATTATAACAAAGTCTCTCAATATAGGTTTATGGGATCGTAATTCAATCATTGTTTTTTGTAATTTATTTTACATGCTCATCTTTTTTCTAGGGAGAAAAAGAAGTCAAATATTATTTACGGAATATCTGAAATTGCTAATATGCTTATGTGAAAAACCTTCTCCACGTCAAGCAAAAGAGTAAACAAAATCTCTTGCCCTCTTATACATGTAGGGGATGGCAATTTCGCCCTGACCCGTTTTACCCGACCTGCCCTGACCCGCCCCATTTGTGACCCGTTCTTACCTAAATTACATGCAATTTTTGTCAAACTACTTAGGATTTCCTTATATTGCATCATATGTTAGCTATAGTAAAGTTATAAATTAGTGAAAATCTCAATCTCTCCAATAATTTAATGAAACTAACGAATATTTCTAATGTTTTTCATATAAATTACATATCCATTGGGTCGACCTGCCCCGACCCGCGCCCCGTGATAAATTACCCGACCTGGACCCGACCTGCCATGGGAGGGAATGGGTATCGAGATACCCGTCCCAGACCTACCCCATTGCCATTCCTTGATACATGTGACATTGAACTTTAAAAAAATCTACCTACATTTATCATATAGACACATGATAATTCGATCTCTCTTATTTGTAATCATCTCCTTCTAGGAGGTTTCTAAAATCTCACTATGAAATTTAAGTCCAAATTTGTCAATCAAATTTATTATCTTATACTTGATACATGAACCAATGTTGGTTCTAAATATCTAATGTTTAAATTGTATATGATAAGTGAAATGTCTATTTGTTATGACAGAAAGAGTTCATATTAGAAAATATTATTTATTAATGATGAGATAACCAAACAAACATTTATGTCCCGCCAGCGGTACCAAAAAAAATAATAATAAATGTTTGTCTCAACATAGTGGTATGAAACGGTTGAACCAGACCATGATAGTAAAATCATGGTACTAAATTCGTATATTAAGTATTCCTTTCGACTGGTCGGTACGATATGGTTTCTAAAACATTGGTTCAGGGGCGGATACATGAGGGTTTAGGGGTGTCCCGGGACACCCCTAAAATTTAGGAATACGATTATTCAACCCTCGGTAATAGTTTTGTATGGATAAAAAATTTATAATTAGTGATTCGGGACACCCCTACAACGATAATAATATCCTCAGTAGTAGTTTGCGTATACTTAAAAAAAAATAAGCGATAGTCTGTGTTATTCAAACTTAGGATATACTGTATTTTTTAAACATTGTCCTCCATTAAGTTGCAACTCATTTGTTGTTCTATTTTAGACACTCTCATAATAGTTAAAAGTTATTCCTTATCCCCGACTATTTTCAAAACCTAACAATTAAACTAATTACGGGCTACCCTTAATTTGAATTGATTATGGTTACACAACAAGTGTTGAAAGAGTCTTTTCAACTTTGAGTTACATCAATAACAAGGTTAGAAATCCATACTCAGTTCGTAAACTATTGTCTAGTAGGATATACAGATTTGTTGAGCAATTTACTAAGCCCATTTTTTATTCTTTTTCAAAATATAAAAACACGTCGTGGCCTTATGTTAAAATTTGTACTAGTCCGATATTTTTTTATTTATGAATTATTTATTTTTTTATTTGTCTTTTTAAAGAGGACACCCCTGTTAAAAATTTCTAGATCCGCCACTGCATTGATTAATGCATGTCGTACTACTTTTCTAAAAACTAGAGTCCAAATTGTAAGCGATTTTAACGATGTGAAACGATTTAATCAGGTATGAATCAAAATTTTAGTATAAAATATTTAATCACTAATTTTTCTAATATGACTTCCAATAACTGCCAAACAAAATACTAAGGAAGAACTCTACAGACTGGGACAATTGGGCAAAAACATGTATTAAAAAAAGCATGTAAAGAAAAATAATGAACATAGGAAAATTGGCCGAGGCCAGTGCAAATGCGAGAAGAAAAAAAAGTAAAAGAAAAAAAAAATCCGCAAGTTGCGGGAAGTGTTTTGCGAGAAAACGCTTAATAGTTAACTAGTTAGGCCGCCGGGTCTAATGTGTCACGATTTGTTGAGTTGTGTTTTTTCTTTTTTTTGGTTGAACCGAAGTGTTTGCATGTTCTTTATTGCTCTTATGAGGAAACAATTGGTATTAGATTTATGTAAGTTATTTATAAGCTAATGTGTTAAACATATAAGCAGTTGTAGTTATTGACATGAAATTCTACGTAAAGCAATGTATGTAAATATATAAAGGTTGCATTGGTTGGAGATGTTTGGTAGTCAGTGGCATCATAGCACACTATGGCAAGTGATTATGGTACTGTCACCCTATTCTATTAGAATCAACTACGCTTGGGCTTCTTTCAACTCAATGCATCAAGTCCTGACCATTTTCAAGGCTCTAGTGGTAGAGTTCTGGTTAGTTTTTTAGGTCAGTTTTCTATGTTGTGGCAGTGTCAGTGTTTTTTGGACTTTGGAGGTTTGGGGCTCGTGGACATAATCTTGATGTTGCCTTCATGATCTTTGATGCTCTGCAAAATAGATTTTAAGTCACTTAAGTTCCAAAATTTCATGTACAAACTGGAAATAAAGATATACATGCAAATGTTCCCTTGCAGTTGTGGTCTTGTGGATATCCCTGGCTTTCTCCTCAGAGTACTTGAGTGTATAGCTATTCTATGAAAGACAAGTTATAATTCATAGCAGAAACAACAAAACATTTCATCGAGCAGTCTACAAAGATGGAAATAAAGGTTTACCTGTGAATATAATCATCCCTTGCTTTCCCTTCTCAACTCAAGTAGTGCAGTTGTGGATTATCCCTAGCTTTCTCCTCCTCGAGTACTTGAGTTTATTGCTAGTGGAAAGAGGGTAGCCACTCTATGCAAGTTATATATAACTCATGATCATAGCAGAACAACAATCTCATCGAACAGTATCCCCTAGAAACTCAAAGTGGCACTGATTTTGTGCGCGTCCTATGCATTTGTGGATCAACTTGTTGTGTGTAAGTCTGTCCATTTGTCTCGAGATGCAATGGGGATCAGTCAATATTGTCTTGTCATATCTGGGAAAGTGAGCAAGGAATTAAAGCAGCAATGTAACAGGAGCAGCGAAGCCATGCAAGTAAGAGAAGCAACAAAAAAACCAAAAAGGAACCCTCAATTTTCAAGTGATTACAAAACTTAACGGCAAGAAGAAAGTCCATCCCACAGATTTGACAACATCGAAATCAAGCAGTACCTGCAGATTGGAACTATCAAAAGCCAAACAATGTACTCAAACGTCCCGCCTTCCTCTCATCAAATCAGACCCAAAATCTAAGATTCAAGGCCTAGAAACAACCAAGCAAAAGAACAGGAAACCCATCTCAATTGAAAATTGAAGTAGAAAGAAACATAGGAAGACACCTCCTTCTTGACGAAGATCGTGAGGGCAGTTTGACGGGCGACCGTGGCGCCTTGCCTTGCAGGAGGAAGAGGGAGATGGACGTCGAAGAAGGTGGGGTTGGGGACTTGGAGGGAGATTGTAGAATCGATGGAGTGGGCAAATTAAACGACTATAGGGTGTGTCGGAAGAGCGCAAGGCGAGGATATGAGAACTGGTGATGGGACAGGCGCATGCGGTGGCAGGAGGCAGAATTCACTCTCCATAGGTATGGGGCAGGCGGGTGGCGGGAGGCTTTTACGGTGACGAATTATGGCGGATGGAGGACACAAAGCGGCGGAAGAAACGACGGTTTCTCTGCGCGGAACAGTTTCTTTATAGTCTGACGTGGATAGCCTCAAATTACAGGGAGGAGTACGTGCTAGCATTTTACCTGGCCTTTGGCCGGGAATGCGTTAGGGTGGAAACTGAATTTCTAGTATCCACCATTTATTTTCTTATCTTTCCTCTTTTTTTAATTTTACGGTTAAGATTGGCTCGGGATAATTTTGGAAGAAAAAAAAGGACCACACTTGATTATTCTATATATTCTACCCTAACCCTACTTCTACAGCCAAACCCGCCGTAGCCGCAAGCTCTCACTTAGGGTTTGCTTGTCCGACGACCCCTTCCGCGCCTCTTTCTCCGGCCACGGGCGAGTCACCAGTCGGATGGGTGGCGATCCGAGCAGCCCGACCACATCGTCGTCCACCTCGTCGGAGCTTACCAAGTCTTCTGCCAACCCATCTACGCATTCGTCGAGAAGCTGGTTGCCAACAATTTCCCCGACAACTACTTCATCACCAAGGAGTTCAGAATCCCACTCCCCTGGGGCGATTACAACTTCAACTTGTTCAGATTGGTGTGGAGGACCATCTTCGTCATTACCACAACTCTGATCTCCATGCTGCTCCCGTTCTTCAACGACATCGTTGGTCTTTTGGGGTCGGTGGGGTTCTGGCCGATGACCGTTTACTTCTCGGTGGAGATGTACATTGGTATGTTTTTTTTTAAATGGTAGTCATTTTTCCCCGTAGTGGTAGTGTTATTGTCGTATTGGTATTGTTTTTGTCGGATTGGTATTATTTCTGTCGCATTGGTATTGATTTTGCCGCATTGGTATTGATTTTGTCGCATTGGTAGTGATTAAATCTGCAATGGTATTGATGTTTTGTGAAATGGTAGTGTTTTTATTTCTTGAATGGTATTGATGTTTTGTACAATGGTAGTATATTTTTAATGGATTGGTATTGATTTATTGTTTTGTTGTTGCAGCGGTATTAGTTTGGATGAACGAAATCAAGGAAAGATTGAGAAAAAGAAGGAAGAAAGATCTGGCTGAAAAATTGTGGAAGTGAGAGAAAGAGAGAGAGAAAAGTTGTATTTAATATATTTATGTAATTTCCTAAAATGTAATTTATTAAAAAAGATCATTAATAAATGTTTTGTTATACCCAATTTGCCCTTAGTAACCACGGTGATTACTATAAAATAGTAATCACCGTAACCTGTCCCCCTTTGGCCGGGATCTTTTACTTCTTATTTCATAGAAATGGTTTTTTTTACTAAAATTTCACAAATGAGAAAACTCGATAATATTTTTAATTATTTTTTCTAAGGATGACATAGACTTATTTTTATTATTACGCACTACCAAATATATTCGAACCCGAGAACTTCAGGTTGGACCAAGTTTTTGTTTGCCTTTATGGAAGCATTTTTCTAGCTTGGATTCTTGTACATTGTATTTCATCAATGTTTGAAGTATGTGCGTAAAATTTTATGATTTATTATGTACATTCCAACATTTGCTTATGGTCTCCCTCGTAAGCATCCTCTACTGAACCAATTATTAGTATTTAAAATTACTCAAATGTCCATAATTTCTTCATCATATGCGACGTTTCTTAGTCGATGTCTCTCGGATTAGACACTTCCCTTAATATAATTTTCATATTTTAACCTAATAGTTCGGCAGAGAATTTCTAAACAATGATATTTGACAACGATCAGATAGAAATCTATGTGGTAAAACATGAGAAACAATACATTCCACTTTACATCTTATTGGCCTATTGTAATATGACAAATTCCCTTTCTAATAACTCGCGATAATATATACTCAAATTGCAGGTGTTAGTTTGTCATATATCAATAGAATATAATAAGACTTTTCCAAATAATGACCTCGTGGATTCAAATTCCCCAGCCCATTATGCCTCCACATCAGCAGACCCCTCCAGCCAATCAAAATAAGCCCAGCAAAAAAAAAAAAAAAACACAAAATGTAAAACGGTAAAGCGACCCCCCAAATCGACTCTTTCGCTTCTCCCGCCCTGCAACTCATCACCGCACAAAACCTGGCAGCAATATCTCTTCCGGTTCTCCCAACCCTCCTTTCTGCAGACCAACAACAGCCAACACCGCCAACTGCTTCTCCTTCCTTCGGCGCCACCAGAAACCACCGCCGCCAACTCCTTCCCCTTCCTTTGACGCCGCCAGCAAACGCCTGCCCGTCGACAATAGTGCCATCCATAAATCCCACCTGCCCAGAAAACCCCACATTCTACTTCCTCCGCTCCATCCCACGGTTCCGTCCTCTATTCCAATTACGCTGCAAGAAGAGCAACTCGCACCCCGCTGCACGGCAAGGCTACGGCTATACTTGCTGTCCAGTTACAACCCCGATCTGCCAACGCTATTTCTAGGCACACTATTCAGCCCAAAGTTTCAAAAAAAAAAAAAACATTGGTATGTCATACCCAACTTCTCATTGTTTTTGGAGGTATTTTGCTAGCTCTCTCGCTCCTTAATTAGTCGGACCTCCATATCTCAATTTATATTGCAAACTTTACCTATCTAAAAATATAATATATTTCCTGTAGGGAGCTCCTGTAATCAAAGTGCTCAACCCTAGGGGGGAGGGCGCTAATTCATAGAATTAGGAGGAGAGAGGGATTCCATAATATCTGGGAATTATTTGATTATTTGATACCTTGACACATGAATGTTGTAGATGGATCGAAAAGGGAAAAGATCAATCTCCTGTTCGAAAGAACCTCGCCCCAAACGGTTACGAACTCCTGCAGCAATCTCTCACCAGTACGGTAAGCACCACATTTATTCTTTCATATCACTTAATACTCTTCCTCCCTGGCTGTTGGACGATTGTTTGTAAGGACTAAGTCTCTTCATTCCAAATGCAGCACCAGCCGTCCATACAGGTGAAGGTTCATCACAATATTTTGCTTCGTCAAATGCTACCAATGCTGGTGATCAAGGTAGTACTTCGATATCCATGTATGATCTTTTTTATGAAATCATACTTTTGAGATAACACTAAGTTCCATGTACACGTGTTTACCTCTAATTTATCTCTTTTTGTATTTTTCATTTCAATGAACCTGGACATCAATGATCAATTTTGGTTTGCACCTTCAGCCTCCATTAACTTCTCCCACCTTTCTATTATTATAGAAACTCAACATTACCAGGTCCTCCTCTCAACATTACTCCATTTCCAGATTCATAACCAGCAGCCCTAATAAACTAAGCGACTTGAAAGGATCCATTTCCATTTCCCTTACCTTAATTTAATATAATTTTTGCTTTTATCAACTAGCTGTTAATGTATTTCTTCAATTAATTTATGATTTCATCAAAAACCATTTTATTCGTGGCTTCTTCTAGAGAAAATAACTTTCCTTCTTTGTAAAACCAGAACACTATATAGATTAGCTCAAACACTCTGTTAACTTCAAATTAAATTGAAACAATATATACATATACCAGCAAGTACAGTATTTGATGAACTATTGATAATTTCATAAACACATACTCACTTAACTAATTTTGGCAGGAGGAAACAAGGAGTCCACTGCAAGAAACTGTTTGTTCATCAAGCCATTCCATCCAAAGTGATCTCACTTACACCCCTACAGCACTCCTCAAATCTGTGAAGAAGGAACCAGGAGTCCACACCCCTCCACGAGCACTCTCCACAGCAACTAATTCCACTCCAGAAATTGACAGCACAGCTGCAAGCAACAAGAACAAACGCAAATTTGAAGTCATCTCTGATTCAGATTGATGTTTGTCTATCTGAAACCTCTTATCGAAAGACAGCCACGTTGTCTCAGAAAAAAAGTTTGCAGAACTTTTAATAAGTTTCTTATGCTATACTTTTAAGAGATGAATATTGCACAATTTTTAATCTCCTTTAATTGGTATGAACATATTCAGCTGGTATTAATGGAAAACACTGACCATCGCTAGATGTGATTGTGTTGAAAGTATTTTATGTTTCTATCTTTTTGTTTGTAGTTCATATTCTTAGGGTTCTATCTTCTACACTTCTGTATCTTCTCTTTTTACTAAAAAAAGATGCTGCAGCTAATACATCATTGCAATTGTCTTTCCCAAACCTATTTTCATTTAAATAAGCTTTCTAACATTTCTAAATCCATTTCCTGGAAGTTAACAATTTATTCCCACTACTTGGATTTCATTCTCCATAACATACAATGTACATCAACAATTCACAGACTTACATTACATTTCAATTTAGGGACACGACTACCAGGTTCTTACATTAGAATATTTACAAGGAAGATAATAAAAGAGGATGCGAGACGACAATAATAGCCTGAACAAAGTAGAGACGGTAGGAGAAAAAACACCCAAGTGACGATATTAGTTAATATTAAATTATACTTCCAACTGATAAAATCTTTAATTATCTACGAACATTATGATTTGTCCCAATCACCATTTCAAACAAAGTTCACCCGGCCAACGGACCGGGTACAAGGCTAGTTTAAAGAATAGGAAGAATCTCAACTCGTGCATTGGGTTTTCATTACATGATAAATAAAATTTGAGGGACTTTTACCATGATTAAATATCATAGCGTGTCTTGCATACACTTAATATTTGTTGATTCTTAGCTCTTTATAGGTGTTATATATACATACTTTCTTGGTTTGAAGTAGAAAAGATGTAAATAAATGAATAGGTTTTTTTTTAAAGAAAGGGATATAATTTTTGTAAAACGAACTGAAATTTTGAAGAAAATGGAAATTATATTCTAAATGTTTTTGTATAATAAAATGAAGCAATCACTTTTACTACCAAGTTAATTGGAATCAAAATTTCCCCGTACAGGAGAAAAAAAAGAAGGGGAAGACGTTATACAATGCTCAATAGAGAAAGAGAAAGCAAGAGAATAAAGAGGAAGTTTAAAAAAAACAAAGGAAGATTATTTAGCAGTTATATTTTATAGCGACTTAGTTTCATTGAAACAAATAGAAGGCTTATCCTCAGAAAAGCGAAGCAGAGGGGGAAAACGTGCTGACTTGGACACATAATATGTTAGCAAATTTGAAATGGAGAAGGCTTTTTTGAGAAACCTCTTATTATATTCTTTAGATTAGATAGTATTTAGAGAGAGAAGAAGAGAGAGAAGATTTACAAACAAAATAAAAATTACCCATTTCCTGATTATTTTCAGAACCATCTTTCATTCATGTAACTTCCAGATGAGGAGTAGTAGTGTAGTACTTACAAACAAAATATGTGACGAATAGCTTATAAGATCGGTCATAATATTATTGAAAGAAACCAGTCAAAATCTATGATTGATAACTTTCAAAATCAATGAACAAATAGTGATAAATAGCTTTCAAAATCAATGAATAATTGCATTAAAAAATATTGGCCAAAATTTGTGATGAATAGATAGCCTTCAAAATCGATGAATAATAGCAATCAAAAAAATCAGCCAAAATCTGTATGGATAGCCTTCAAAATTGGTGATAATATCATTGGACGAAACTGGCCAAAATCTATGATGGATAGCCTTCAAAATCAATGAAAAATAGCATTCTAAAAAATCGACCATAGTCTGTGATGGATAGTCTTCAACATCGATGAATAATTGCATTCTAAAATATCGTTCAAAATCTGTGATGAATATATTTCAAAATTGATGAATAATAGCATTAAAAAATAGAGGAAAAAATTAGTGATGGATAGCTTCAAAATTGATGAATAATAGCACTCAAACAACAAATTAAAATTTAAGATGGTTAGCCTTCAATATTTATGAATAATAGCATTCAAAAAAATTAGTCAAAATCTGTGATGCATAGCCTTCAAAATCATAGACTAATATCATTGGAAGAAACCGGCCAAAATATGGTATTTATATGGTGTTTATGCTGGTTCTGGTTTTGGTCTGACCCAATGAGACAATGTATTTATATGGTATGAGAAGAACTTGTTAGGTGAGATCACGAAAAGGCTTAGGATAGAGTCAGTAACCAATGGTTACTGACCTATGAGTAACTAATCTGGACCCTCAGATCTAAGTGAGTACAGAAAATCCAGACCTAAGGTTGTCAATTAAAGACATTTTATTTTTCCTAGTTTTCATAATCGGCTCTTATCTTCTTCGTTTTAACTTGGATTTCAATTTTTTTTTTTTTTGCACAAATGGAATGAGTTCGTTGTGCTCTACAAAATGAGATCAATTTTCAATATATTTCAAGATTTTTTTTCTTACCAACTACATACCATATGATAACTTCTTCGTTTTTAAGTCGTTTTCTGAAAACATTTGCTCAGAAGGAACGAGTTCATCATGATCTATTGGATCTACAAATTTCTGGGTGAAAAAAATATTGGACCAAAAATTACCATACTTTACCACTATGGTATATGGGTGGTAACTTGTGGTAAACAATGATGAAAGTCTTAAATAACAGTCAATATACTCCTACTATCATGTATTTAATCTTCTTACCATATTGGTATGTTCATACTATCATGGTACGCTTTCTTACCATATGGTATTAAATATGAGCATACCATATGGTAATGACTGGTAAAAAATTATTCAATTTTTTTGTACTAAAAAATATATCAAAGTGGATATCATTTTAAAGAGAATATTTAATCTGATTTATCTGTGCAAAAAAATTAAATTTCAACTTAAAACGAGAGAGAAATCGTCCGTTAAAGATTAAAGGGGAAAAGATAAAATACTTTCTAGGAGATAAGGGATGTTAATATTATTAAGAATAATTAGTAAATAGAATTTATTTTGTATTTCTCCACTCTCCCACTACTGCTCGTTCCCTACTTCTAAGGAGAGTGGGACTCCTTTCTCTTGTACAAACCGTGTATAATTAGCTACAGAATAATCAATGAGATCAAGTTAGTTTTTCCTCACAACAATAATATCCCTTTACTCTATCATGGTATCAGAGCTAGTTACGATCAACTAGGCTCAACCCATCTCTGCAAATTTTTTGATTTCCCCTCTGTTCTCAATTCTTCTTCAGCAGTATGGCTGTTTCTGCATTTTCAAGCAGCTTGATGGCCTCTGATGATGCTATCGTTACTTTTAACCCTGCTGCCCACCTCCCCCTCAAACTCACGCCAACTAATTTTGGTTCATGGAGGTCGCAGCTAGAAACTCTTCTTATGGGTTTGGATCTTATTAGCTACATCGACGGCACCGGCGTCATCCCTGCTCAAACGATCACGGCAGACGACGACACCAAACCAAATCCTGCTTATCACCGCTGGTTTCGACAAGATAAGCTCATTCTCCATGCCCTTCGATGCTCTATCTCTGAATCTTTATACTCATATGTCTCTGCTGCACAAACATCCCGTGAAGCTTGGTCAATTCTCGAAAAACTCTATGTTGGTCGTTCTCAATCTCGCATCATTAATCTGAAAGGGAAGATGAGTCGAATAGTCAAAGGCAATCGTGATGTAGTCTCCTTTGTTAATGATCTCAAGCAAACAGCAGCAGAACTTGCACTTGTTAATGATCCTGTTTCGGATTTGGACATGGTAGTCCATTGTCTTAGAGGCCTTGGTCCTGATTACAACGCCTTCACCGCTGCTGTCCGGGCTCGTGGCTCCACCGTTACGATTGAAGATCTTCTGGACTCCCTCGTCGAGTACGAGGCTGATTTGAAGGAACAGTCTCGGTTGTCCTCTGTTCCCACTGCATTCTTTACACAGGAGGTGTCTCGCAGAGGAGGAGGCGGCGGCTCTGCACACTCTCGGCTGCGCCATAACCCGACCCTGCAGCAAGGGTTTTCGGAGGCAGGCCACACTTTCCAGGCCTCTCAAGCTGCCTCTCAGGCCCAACAGGGTCGTCCCCTTCCTATACCCGACGGCCCAAGTTCCTCTAATTCAGCCTGTCCACGTCGGGCCCAAGTCACCTGTCAATATTGTGACAGACCTGGGCATTCTGTTAAACAGTGTTTTAAGCTGTTTCCTCAAGCCCGCCAGGCCTTCCAAGCCCGCCAGGCCCAAGTGCATTCTACTCATATGGGCTCCACAGGCAGTCCATCTTCTTCAAGTCCATGGTTATTGGACTCTGCTGCTAGCCACCATGTGACTTCTGATTTGGGGAATCTTTCCCTCTATTCTGATTACACCGGTCCAGATGAGATTTTAGTCGGCGACGGTACAGGTTTGGCTATCTCTCACATTGGCTCATCGTCACTCACTACTGGTTCACATAATTTGTTTTTGCGTGATATTCTATGTGTTCCCACTATTAAGAAACATCTAATTTCGGTGGCCAAACTATGTCAAACTAATCCTGTATCGGTGGAATTTTTTGCCTCTCATTTTGTTGTGAAGGATCTTCGCACGGGGGCGCACCTGCTGAGGGGGGAAAACAACGGTGATGTGTATGAACTGCCTCGGGAAGTTAAAAATGTTCGATTGGCTCTTGTCACCACTCGAACATCTTCTACATCTTGGCATGCTCGTCTTGGTCATCCGTCTCAACAATCTCTTTCAAGTCTTATTCGGTCCTTTTCTCTTCCAGTTTCCTCACCAGTCTCTCACTCTACTTGTGATGCTTGTCTCTCAAATAAAAGTCACAAACTCCCATTTTCAGTTTCGACGTTATCCAGTTCTCGACCATTTGATTTGTTATATACTGATGTTTGGGGCCCTGCTCCAGTTACTTCTATTGATGGGTACCGTTATTATTTGATTATTATTGATCATTTTACGCGGTATACTTGGTATTATCCTCTTCGCAATAAATCTGATGTCCTTCATATTTTTCTCTCCTTTAGAAAAATGGTTGAAAATTTTTTCTCTACTACTATTCGTCAAGTTTATACTGATGGTGGTGGTGAATTTCAGAAATTACTTTCAGATTTACTTGCTAATGGTATTACCCATCTGCTTACACCCCCTCATACACCTGAACACAACGGTCTTGCTGAAAGAAAACACCGTCATTTGGTCGAAACTGGTATTACTCTCCTCCATCATGCACGCCTTCCCACAAATTTCTGGTCCTATGCTTTTTCCACTGCCATATATCTCATTAATCGTCTTCCATCCTCTGCTCTTCATGGTAAAATTCCATACACAATCCTTTTCAACTTAAATCCCAATTACCACAAATTACGTGTTTTTGGATGTTTGTGTTATCCTTGGCTGCGTCCTTACTCTTCTCACAAACTCAATCCACGTTCTCGTCCTTGTATATTTCTTGGGTACTGTCCACAACGCAGTGCTTATCGTTGCTTTGATCCCGCTACTCAAAAACTTTTTCACTCTCGTCATGTTGTTTTTGTTGAGACTGCATTTCCAGGATTTCATGCTCAGCCACCTCCGGTGCTCTCCTCGTCTGCATCCTGGTTATATGATATGTCACCGACGATTTTTACCTTGCCCTGTAGCTCTGTGCAGGCTTCCCCACACTCGGCCCACACTCCCCCCCCCCCCCCCACTGGCGCCTCCCTACAAGATTCCTCCGCTGGGCCTGCCTCATCCGGCCCGCCTGGGCTCTCCAAGGCCAGCCCGGCCGAGTCTGTGCCTTGCCCGCCTGGGCTTTCTCAGCCCGGCCCATCTGGGCTTTCAGCGCCTGATCTGCCTCCTGCCCCTTGCACTCCAGCGGGCCCTTCTGCTGCTCCCACTCAGCCTCCTGCTCTCCTGCGCACTCATGGTATGACTACCCGGGCCCAGAGGGGTATTTTTCGGCCCAAGAAGATTCTGTTCACTACCCAGCTGTCTCCTGGGCCGCCTCCCCTCCAACCATTAAATGTCCATGAGGCCCGGCGCTATCCAGAGTGGGACTCGGCCCTCTCTGCTGAGCACTCTGCCTTGCTTGCAAATGAGACTTGGGATTTAGTCCCTCGTCTTCCACATTACAATGTTCTTGGCAATCGGTGGGTTTTTCGGGTCAAGCATCATTCTGATGGGTCCATAGAGCGCTTCAAAACGCGGCTAGTGGCCAAGGGTTTTCTTCAACGTCCTGGGGTTGACTTCACTGACACATTCAGCCCGGTTGTTAAGCCGGTCACGGTTCGCATTATCTTCACCCTGGCATTATCTTATGGTTGGTCCATTTCTCAATTTGATGTCAATAATGCCTTTCTTCAAGGTCCTTTGACAGAGGAGGTTTATATGGCTCAGCCTCCTGGTTTTGTTGATCCGGCATATCCCACTCATGTCTGTCGTCTCAAAAAGGCTATTTATGGCCTTCGTCAGGCACCACGGGCTTGGTACACTACTTTGTGTGACTTTCTCCAGGACTTTGGCTTTCATAAGACCACCTCCGATGCCTCTCTGTTCGTTTATTCCCATGGGTCCACTATCCTCTATTTTCTCTTCTATGTTGATGATTTGCTTCTCACTGGTAACGACCCTACCATGCTCTCCACTTTTCAGCAGGCATTATCTAAGCGTTTCTCTCTCAAAGCACTCGGTGATGTCAACTATTTCTTGGGGATTGAAATCATTCCCACAGCCACAGGCTACGTCTTATCTCAACATAAGTACATGGTTGATCTTCTCCAGCGATTCATGATGATAGAAGCCAAGTCTGTTGACACTCCCATGGCTGCCTCAGTTTCTCTTCGCCTTGACGATGGCTCCCCCCCAACGGATGCTACTCGCTTTCGTCAGGTGATCGGTGCTCTTCAGTATCTGGTTTACACTCGCCCAGATATTGCCTACTCGGTCAATAAGCTGTCTCAATTCATGCATGCTCCGACGGTTTCTCATTGGCAGTGTGTTAAGCGGCTTCTCCGCTATGTATCTGGTACTCTCACGTTTGGTCTTGCCATTAGACGCTCGACCGCCCCATTTTCCTTGACGACTTTTGCAGATTCTGATTGGGCTGGTGATTCTGATGATCGATCGTCTACCTCTGGCTATCTT
Organism: Linum trigynum; assembly: GCA_964030455.1. Lineage (NCBI taxonomy): Eukaryota > Viridiplantae > Streptophyta > Magnoliopsida > Malpighiales > Linaceae > Linum > Linum trigynum. Next base: position 639,798 of record OZ034822.1, on the reverse strand, counting down.
CTTTATTTTGGGGATACTCTTATCTCCTGGCGCTCTCAAAAGCAGCGGACTGTCGCACGCTCCAGTACACAGGCGGAGTATCGGGCACTCGCCAATGCTGCTGCTGAACTTGAGTGGGTTCAGAACCTGCTAACTGAGCTTCACCTCCCTATCTCCTCCCCTCCAGTGCTCTACTCCGATAATCTTGGGGCTACCTATTTTAGTACCAACCCTGTGTTTCACTCCAGGATGAAGCACTTAGCTTTGGATTATCACTTCGCTCGACAGCTTGTGCAAAATGGTCGTCTTCGTGTCTCTTACATTCCCACAGCTCACCAATTGGCCGATGCGCTCACCAAACCTCTTCCGGCGACTCGGTTTCTTCTGCTGCGGTCCAAGATTGGCGTCGTTGATACCTCCTCCATCTTGCGGGGGCGTATTAAGAATAATTAGTAAATAGAATTTATTTTGTATTTCTCCACTCTCCCACTACTGCTCGTTCCCTACTTCTAAGGAGAGTGGGACTCCTTTCTGTTGTACAAACCGTGTATAATTAGCTACAGAATAATCAATGAGATCAAGTTAGTTTTTCCTCACAACAATAATATCCCTTTACTCTATCAAATATCATGCGGATGTGGACAGGCTACTGATGGTTACTCTTACTCAACATAAAGGTTACTGACCTGATCCACTCCCTCAAGAAAGGAATACCAGAAGAAGATGAACCTTGATATGAGAGATATGCTGGGCGCGCTGTTTCATTCAGGTTTTCCATTCAACCGGAGAAGATCCGGAGAAATTAAAGAGCATCAAAATAATGAGTATTGGCATCTCACTACTGTACTAGCTGTTCATAGTTTGATGGAACAAGAAGGAAAATGTTCATAGTTTGATGGTTGATCTTATATTGTAATAGTGTCATTGTACATTCTGAGAGTACCCTTAGTTAAAAAGGAACTTGGCGCTTAATAGAATTTTAGATTGACCATTAAAAAATTCGGCCAAAATTTGTCGCCTTCAAAATCGATGAAAAATAGCTTTCCAAAATTTGGCCAAAATCCGTGAATAATATCATACAAAAAAATCCTTTAAAATCTATGATGGATAACATTCAAAATTGGTGAATAATAGAATACACAAATAAGCCAAAATCTGTGATGGATAGCCTTCAAAATCGATTATTAATAACATTAAAAAAGACAAAATTTTGTGATGGATAGCCTGCAAAATCAATGAATAATAGCAATAAAAAATCGGCAAAATTTGTGATGGATAGCCTTCAATATCGATAAAGAATAGCATTCCAAAAGACCAGCCAAAATATGTGATGGTTAGCCTTGAAAATCGATGAATAATTGCATTCAAAAATATTTGTCAAAATCTTTGATGGATAGCTTTCAAAATTGATGAATAATAAGATTAAAAATGGCCAAACTATGTAAATAATAGCCTTTAAATAATTGTGAAGAATAGCATTCGAAAAAATTGGCCGAACTCTATGATAGATATCTGTCAAAATAGGGATATATATATCGTTGGAAGAAACCGATAAAATCTATTATGGATAACCTTCAAAATTGATGAATAATAGATTCCCAAAAGACCGGACAAAATCTGTGATGGATAGCCTTCAAAATTGATGAATAATAGCATCCAAAAAAATGGCAAAAATTTATGTTGAATAGCCTTCAAGATTGACGAATAATAACATTCCAAGAAATTGCCAAAATCTGTGATGGATAGCCTTTAAATCGATGAATAATAGCATTCCACAAAACCAGCGAATATATGTGATGGATAGCTTTCAAAATCGATGAATATGCATACTAAAATATCGGCCAAAATCCATGATGGGTAGCCTTAATAATTGTTGAATAATAGCATTCAAAAAAATAGGCCAAAAGTTGTTTCAATATAATTGTATCCTGAAATATTAGCCAAAATCTGTGATGGATAGCCTTAAAAATCAAAGATTAATAACATTCAAAAATATGCCTAAATTTGTGATGGGTAGCGTCCAACATCAATGAATAATAACATTAAAAATAAGCAATCAAATATGTGATAAATATCCTTCAAAATCGGGCACAAATATTATTTGAAGAATCATCCAAAATATGTGATATATAGCCTTCAAAATTGATAACAATATCATTAAAAAATAGGCCAAAATATGTGATGGATAGCCTTCAAAATCAGTGACAATATCATTGGAGAAAACCGGTCAAAATCTGTTATGGATAGCCTTCAACATAGGTGATAATATCATTGGAAGAAACCGGCCATAATCTCTGATGGATAGCCTTCAAAATCAGCAATTATATCATTGGAAGAAACCATCCAAAATCTATGATGGATAGTCTTCAAAGTCACCGATAACATCATTGGAAGAAACCGACAAAAATCTGCGATGGATAGTATTCAAAATCGATGAATAATTTTCAACCGATGATTAAGTCCATTAAGCAACGAATTAGGCCAATTTCTTTCGATTTTGGAGGCTACATATCACGAATTCAGCCCGAGGCTATTCTTCACCGATAAATAAATCTATTGATCTTATTCTCCATCGATGATTAAGTCTATTAAGCACCCAATTGGGCCAATTTATTTTGGGATGCCATTTTCGTATTTTTTTGTGCGATAAATGGATCGAAATGCCATTTTCCTTTGATTTTAAAGGCTATCAATCATAGATTCAGCTTGAGGATATTATTCAAAGATGTTTAAGTCCATTGGACACCGATTTGGGAGGATTTCTTCCGGGTCCATTTTTGGCAGATTAGAAAGGGATACCATCACCGATTTCGGACGATTTTTGGAGGCTACATATCACGAATTCAGCCAGAGCCTATTCTCCATTCATTGATTTTATTCTCCATCGATGTTAAATTTCATTAAGCATAGAATTGGGGCAACATATTTTAGGATGACATTTTTGTAATTTTTTGGGCTATAGATGGATTGAAAGACCATTTTCATTGGATTTTGAAAGCAACAGATTACAGCTTCGGCCTGAGGCTATTCTTCAACGATGATTAAGTCCACGAAGAACCAATTTGGACGGATTTCTTCCGGATCCATTTTTGGCAGGTTCGAAAGGGGTACCATTACCGATTTCGGGCGATTTTTCCGAAATGACATTTTCTTTCATTTGGAAGCCACATATCACGGATTCAGCCCGAGGCTATTCTCCACCGATAATGAAGTCTATTGATCCTATTGTCCACCGATGAGTAAGTCCATTAAACACCAAATTATGCCAATTTATTTTGGGATGACATTTTCGTAAATTTTTTTCAATAGATGGATTGGAAGGCCATTTTCCTTGAATTTTGAAGGCTACAGATCACGGATTCGGCCTTAGGCTATTATTCAACGATAAATAAGTCCATTAAGCACCGATTTGGGTGGATTTCTTCCGGGTCCATTTTTGGCAGATTTGAAAGGGGGGTACCATCACCGATTTCGTGCTATTTTTCCAAAATGCCATTTCTTTCGATTTTGGAGGCTACAGATCACGAATTCAGCCCGATGCTATTCTCCACCGATAATGAAATCTATTGATCCAATTCTCCACCGATGATTAAGTCCATTAAGCAACGAATTATGCCAATTTATTTTGGGATGTCATTTTCGTAATATTTTGGCAATAGATGGATCGAAAGGCCATTTGTTCTCGATTTTGAAGGCTACAGATCACAGATTCAGCCTGACACTATTCTTCAACAATGATTAAGTCTATTAAGCACGGATTGGGTGGATTACTTCCGGGGTCCAATTTTGGCAGATTCGAAAGGGGTACCAACACCGATTTCGATTGATTTTTTTGAAATGCCATTTTCTTTCGATTTGGAGGCTAGAGATCACAAATTCTGTCCGAGGATATTCTCCACCGATAATGAAGTCTATTGATCCTATTCTCCACCGATAATTAAGTCAATTAAGCACCGAATTGTGCATTTTTATTTTGGGATGGCATTTTCGTAGTTTTTTTTGTCAATAAAGGTATCGAAAGGCCATTTTCCTTGAATTTTGAAGGCTACATATCACAGATTCGGCCTGAGGATATTCTCTAACGATGATTAAGTCCATTAAGCACCAATTTGTGCGGATTTCTTCATGATCCATTTTTGGCAGATTCAAAAGGGGTATCATCACCAATTTCGGGCGATTTTTCCGAAATGCCGATTTTTCTGAAATGCCATTTTCTTTCGATGTTTGAAGCTATACATCACGGATTCAGTTCGAGCGTATTCTACAACGATAATGAAGTCTACTGATCCTATTCTCCACCGATGATTAAGTCCATTAAGCACCGAATTGTGCCAATTTATTTTGGGATGACATTTTCGTAATTTTTAGGCCGATAGATGGATCGAAAGTTCATTTTCCTTGGATTTTGAAGGCTACATATCACATATTCGGCCTGAGGCTATTCTTCTACGATGATTAAGTCCATTAAACACCCATTTGGGCAGATTTCTTCCAGGTCCATTTTTGGCAGATTCGAAAGCGGTACCATCACCGATTCAGGCGATTTTTCCGAAATACCAATTTCTTTTGATTTCGAAGCTACATATCATGTAATCAGCATGAGGCTATTCTCCTTCGATAATGAGGTCTATTGATCATATTCTCCACCAATGATTAAGTCCACTAAGCACCGAATTGGGCCAATTTATTTTGGGATGTCATTTTCGTAGTTTTTTGGGGTAATAGAGGGATCGAAAGGCCATTTTCCTTGGATTTTGAAGGCTACATATCACGAATTCGGCCTAAGGCTATTCTTCAACGATGATTAAGTCCATTAAACACCCAGTTAGGCAGATTTTTTCTGGGTGCATTTTTGGCAGATTCGAGAGGGGTCCATCACCGATTTCGGGTGATTTTTCCGAAATGACATTTTCTTTCGATTTTGGAAGCTACAAATCACTGATTCATCCCGAGACTATTCTCCACCGATAATGAAGTCTATTGATCCTATTCTCCATCGATGATTAAGTACATTAAGCAACGAATTGGGCCAATATATTTTGGGGTGGCATTTTCGTAACTTTTTGGGCAATAGAGGGATCGAAATGCCATTTTCCTTGGACAATGATTAAGTCCATTAAACATCCATTTCGGAAGATTTCTACAAGATCCATTTTTGGCAAATTCGAAAGGGGTACGTACCATCACCAATTTTGGATGACTTTTTTGAAATGCCATTTTCTTTCGATTTTGGAGGCTACAGATCACTGATTCAACCCGAGGCTATTCTCCACCGATAAAAAAGTCTATTGATCCTATTCTCCACTGATGATTAAGTCCATTTAGCACTGAATTGCGCCAATTTATTTTGGGATGGCATTTTCGTATTTTTTTGTGCGCTAGATGGATCGAAATGCCATTTTCCTTGGATTTTGAAGGCTACAGATCACGGATTTGGCCGGAAACTATTCTCTACCGATAATGAAGTCTATTGATCTTATTCTTCACTGATGATTAAGTCCATTAAGCACCGAATTGGGCCAATTTATTTTTGTATGACATTTTCGTAATTTTTTGGCCGAAAGATGGATCGAAAGACCATTTTCCTTGGATTTAGGCTACATATCATGGATTCGACCTGAGGCTATTCTTCAATGACGATTAAGTCAATTAAATACCCATTTGGGCAGATTTCTTTCAAGTCCTTTTTTTGCAGATTCGAAAGGGGTACCATCATCGATTTTGGGTGATTTTCCGAAATCCCATTTTCTTTCGATTTTGGAGTCTACAGATCACTGATTCAACCCGAGGCTATTCTCCACCGATAATGAAGTATATTGATCCTATTCTGCACCGATGATTAAGTCCATTAAGCATGGAATTTTGCCAATTTATTTTGGGATGGTATAATCGTAATTTTTTGTGCGCTAGATGGAACAAAAGTCCATTTTCCTTGGATTTTGAAGGCTACAGATCACGGATTCGGCCTTAGGCTATTATTCAACGATGAATAAGTCCATTAAGCACCTATTTGAGCATATTTCTTACGGGTCCATTTTTGGCAGATTCGAAAGGTGTACCATCACTGATTTCGGGCAATTTTTCCGAAATGTCATTTTCTTTTGATTTTGGAGGCTACAGATCACTGATTCAGCCCGAGGCTATTCTGCACCGATAATGAAGTATATTGATCCTATTCTGCACCGATGATTAAGTCCATTAAGCAATGAATTGGGCCAATTTATTTTGGGTATGCATTTTCGTAATTTTTTGTGCAATAGATGGATCGAAAGGCTATTTGTCTTGGATTTTGAAGGCTACAGATCACGGATTCGGCTTGAGACTATTGTTCACCGATGATTAAGTCCATTAATCATCAATTTGAGCGGATTTCTTCTGAGTCCATTTTCGGCAGATTCGAAAGGGGTACCATCACCGATTTCGGGCGATTTTTCCGAAATGTCGTTTTCTTTCGATTTTGGAAGCTACAGATCATCGATTCAGCCTGAGACTATTCTTCGTCGATAATGAAGTCTATTGATCTTATTCTCCACCGATGATTAAGTCCATTATGCATCGAATGGGGCCAACTTATTTTGGGATGACATTTTCATAATTTTTTGGGCGGTAGATAGATTGAAAGCCCATTTTTCTTGGATTTTGAAGGCTACAGATCACCACTTCGGCCAAAGGTTATTATTCAACGATGATTAAGTCCATTAAGCACCGATTTGGGTGAATTACTTCCGGATCCATTTTTGTAGATTAGAAAGGGGTACCATCACCGATTTCGGGCGTTTTTCCGAAATTCTATTTTCTTTCGATTTTGGAGGTTACATATCACAGATTCACACCAAGGCTATTGTCCACCGATGATTAAGTCCATTAAGTATCAAATTACGCAAATTTATTTTGGGGTGGCATTTTTGTAATTTTTTGGGCAATAGATGGATCGAAGGTCATTTTCCTTGGATTTTGAAGGCTACAAATCATGGCTTTGCCCTGAGGCTATTCTTCACCGATGATTAAGTCCATTAAACTCCAATTTGGGCAGATTTATTTTGGGATGATATTTTTGTAACTTTTTGGGCAATAGATGGATTGAAAGGCCATTTGTCTTAGATTTTGAAAGATACAGATCACGGATTCGGCCTTAGACTATTCTTTTACGATGATTAAGTCTATTAAGCCATGTTTTGGTTGGAGAATTCACCGGCAAAGCAAGGCGACAACTAATTAGACGGATCTAGGAAATTGATGTCAAAGGGTACAACTAACATCATCTAGAAATTCAATCTTTTCAATATAGCTCAAAAACTTGTGAACTATTGAGACATGATTTATGAACTTATGGGCTATTTTTCTTGTTATTAAGTGGTAGGTCGTACAAATTACTATTTTTGATTCTAACACCTAGTCATAATTAAGCAACGCATAGTAGAACTAGAACTAGCCGGTAGACAAGGTCTCAACGCCTACATTCCATCTAGTGTCTTCTTTCCTTGCAGAACTTCAAGGAAAAGTTGCAGAAGTGGAATAAGGAGGTCTTTGGGAACATCTTCAGAAGAAAGAGACAGCTCCTAAATGAATTGCATTCTTTGGAAATCATCAACCAAAGGAGACCAACCACCAGCTCCCTAGCAAAGGAACAGGAAAAAAGAGAGGAGCTAGAGGAAACATTATGGCAGGAAGAATTCCTGTGGATCCAGAAATCAAGAACAAACTGGGTGGTGTATGGAGACCAAAATACAAGGTATTTCCATACCAGCGCTATCAGCAGAAGGAAGAGAAACAGAATCAACTACCTCAAGGATGACCATGGACAATGGATCGATGATGAGCAAATCCTACAATCTATGGCCAGGGAGTATTTTCTCAATCTCTTCACTAAGGACCCTTTGAGCAATAGATGTAGTGTGCCTGCTGAATTTCCTGCTTTGAATGATGAGGTGCTAAGGAGAATGAATGATCTTCCTAGTCTTGATATCATTAAATCTGTTGTGATGGAAATGAATGGTCTCAAGGCCCCTGGGAAAGATGGATTCCAAGCCATCTTATATAAGAAATGTTGGGAGTCGATTGGTTGTGATTTCTCTACTTTCATCCTCTCCTGTTTTAGATTTCCTGGTAGAATACAGACCATCAATGATACCTTGTTGACTTTGATTCCTAAAGTGGATAACCCTGCCTCGATGAATCACTTTAGGCCTATTAGTCTTTGCAATGTGGGATATAAAGTGGTTGCTAAGATCATTGCAAATAAACTTAAACCCTTGATGTCTCACCTTGTTAAGAAAAATCAGTCCAGTTTCATTTCAGAGAGACATATTACTGATAATATAATTATTGTACAGGAAGCTGTCCACACCATGGCAAGGAGGACTGGTAAAAAGGGGCATATGATCCTCAAAATCGACTTGGCCAAAGCCTACGATAGGTTGGATTGGGGTTTCCTTGAAGACACCCTTAGGGCTGCAGGGATTTCAAGCTTTCTAATCCAACTCATCATGAAGTGTGTCACCACCACCAGCTTTCAAGTCTTGTGGAATGGGGGGGAAACTGAGAGCTTCAAACCATCGCGAGGCCTTCGTCGGGGATGTCCCCTTTCTCCCTACCTCTTTACTCTTTGTATGGAAAGACTTAGTCACTGTATCTTAGCTGATGTGGATAATGGTCATTGGAACCCTTTGAAATTGTCTCCGGGAGGGCCTGCCCTTTCCCATCTTTTCTTTGCTGACGATTTAGTGTTGTTTGCTGAGGCCACTTCTAAGAATGCTGACTCTGTTTTTTACTGCCTCAATAGATTTTGTAGTGCTTCTGGTGAGGTTGTTAGCAATGATAAGTCTAGGATCTTTTTTGCTAGGAATGTCAAGATTCAGACCAGGAAAGATATTTGCTGCAGACTTGACATACAAGCTACAAATGATTTGGGTAGATATCTTGGGGTGCCTGTCTTGCATGGTAGAATCAACAAGAACACCTATAAATACATTATTGATAAAATTGATCAGAAGTTGTCTTGCTGGAAGGCCAAGAACTTGTCCCTTGCTGGTAGAGTTACCCTTGCCATGTCGGTTTTGAATGCCCTTCCCTCTTATGCTATGCAAACCACTATTCTTCCCATCTCAGTGTGTGACACCATTGACAAGAAGGTTAGAGGGTTTGTGTGGGGGTCTTCGAATGAAAAGAAAAAACCCCACCTTGTTACTTGTGATAGAATCTGTAAACCTAAAGAACAAGGTGGTCTGGGATTGAAATCTGCTCGTAATATGAATATGGCTTACATGGTCAAATTGGGTTGGAATATGTTGAATAGAGAATATGATCTTTGGGTACAGGTGCTCCAGGGGAAATATTTCAAACATAAAGGAGGAGCTATTGTTGCAATGAAGAAGAGCAACCATTCAAGCTTATGGAGAGCAATTGTCAAAGGAATGGAGTGGATGAAAGAAGCTACTGTTTGGAGCATTAGAGATGGGAAAACCACAAGCTTCTGGTCCCAACCATGGCTGGAAAATGGGGTTATTTTGGAGGACTATTGCACCAGAAACCTCTCTGAAGAGGAGAAAACCTGTACCGTGGCCGATTGGACCACAGAGGATGGTGAGTGGGATTGGGAGAAACTGAAGCAAGTTTTACTTGATGACGCCCTTGTTTCTATTGCAGGGATGGAGGCGCCTAATCACAACCTGGGGGAGGACAGGACCATCTGGGGGCTCGAAAGAGATGGCAGATTTCGTTTGAAGTCTGCCTATCAACTTGTGGCCAACGAGCTCGATGGAGAATACAACAGCAACTGGAAAAGTCTTTGGAAGTGGAAGGGTCCAAGCAGAATAAAGCATTTCTTGTGGCTTGTTCTTCAAGACCGACTCTTCACCAACAAAGAGAGAACCAGAAGGAAGATCACAAATGACAGCTCCTGCCCGCACTGCAACCACCATGAATAATCAATTGAGCACATCCTTCGAAGCTGCACTAAGGCCAGAAGCATCTGGGAGAGGATGAACAGCAAGATGGCGGAGAAGAATACAAACCTACCTATGCAAGATTGGATGATCACGAATCTGCGTGATGAGAATACGGGAGTGGAGTTTGGAATCGTTTGTTGGCACCTATGGAAGCAGAGGAATGAGGAGGTGATGGATGGGAAGATTTTCTCAAAAGAGGGACTCATTGCAAGGATTAACGCCTGGTTCAACATTGTTTGGCAAGCCTATCAGAATGTACAGAAAGTGACCAATATGGAGACCAGAGTCGGATCTGTCAAGCAAGTGGGATGGGAACCCCCAAGGGAAGGCTGGATCCAAATCCAATCCGATGGATCTGTGATTCCCCAGACCGGCAGTGCTGCAGCAGGCGGACTCTTGAGAGACCATCTTGGAAACTGCAAGGAGGCATTTGCTTGCAACCTGGGGATTTGCTCTATAACAGCTGCTGAGCTGAAGGGAGCAGCCGAGGGACTGAAGCTTGCTTGGAAGAAGGGATATCGAAAGATTAACCTCAACATGGACTCTACTACTGCAATTGATATTATTAAAAAGTGCGAGAATGACGACCATCGCCATGGGAGCATTGCACAACAAATTAGTATTCTTTTGAACCTCGACTGGGAGGTTACCATTTCTCATGTGTACAGGGAGGCCAATTTTGCTGCCGACCACTTGGCGAGTTTGGGCCATGATCTTAGTTTTGGTACACATAATCTCAATGTAAGGGATAGGGGTTTAGTTTATTGGCTTCGACATGATGTAATGGCCATTGCCCATGAACGTTCTGTTTCTATGAATTAGACGCCTTGTGCGTCGATCTTTCTACCAAAAAAAAAAAAATACAAAATTCGCTCGCAATCCAAGTTGCTATGTTCGGGCCGGATTCGGGCCCAACTAGAAATGGGCCTAGTCTTTCAATGCTATTGCGATGTGATGTCCGGCCCATTTCAAATCAATAATTTTAACGCGGAAATTCATTGACCCAAGACTTTCCCTCCAAAAAGTCAACACCTCACCCAGCTCTTAATCAAGCAGATTTCTGTGTTTCTCCAAGCATTCGTTAATGGGGGAGAAACACTGGAAAACCAAAGATCAAAATTTCACCGAAACGAGGGGGAAAACTTCCGTACAATTTCCTTCTTCTGCTTCTTCCCAGCTCTTAATCAATGGCCTCAACTGAACCACCACCGCCATGGATCTACCAGGTCTTCCTCAGCTTCCGAGGCGGAGACACACGCAACAACTTCGTCGACCATCTCTACAAGGAGCTGACGATCAAGGGAGTCTACGCCTTCCGCGACGATTCCAAGCTGGAGCGAGGGAGCTCGATAGCTCCGGCGCTGTTCCAGGCGATCGAGGACTCGAGAGCGGCCATCGTCGTTCTGTCGCCGAACTACGCTTCTTCCGATTGGTGCTTGGACGAGCTGGTGAAGATCTTGGAGTGTAGAGAGAGTTTGGGGAGGATGGTTGTGCCGGTTTTCCACAACGTCGACCCTTCCGATGTGGAGAAGCTGAGCGGGAGCTTCGGATTGGGGTTTTCGGAGCTCCGGGAGAGATTGTTGAAAGAGGAGATGGGGATGGAGATGGAGACGGAGACGGAGGTGGAGAAGAAGGTGAAGAGATGGAAGGAAGCTTTATCAGAAGTTGCTACCATTTCCGGTTGGGATTCTCGCTACAGGTAAGGAAGTCATTTCGCGGATTTATTTATTTGGTGCGTAAATGCTACTCTTCACTGTGAAGCTGAGTGTTTATAACTTTGATTGTGGTGGAAAAGGGAATGACTTTGGTCCTTCAACTATGTACAGGGAAGAGGCTGCTTTCATTGAGCAGATTGTGAGAGACATATCAGACAAAGTAATGTGTGCGCCATCAAGTGATGCTGGCGAGTTGGTTGGGATGGGTTCACGCCTAGAAGAAATCGACGAGCTCCTGCAGCTCGACACGAACATTGTTCGTATGGTAGGGATCTGGGGGTTGAGTGGCATTGGTAAGACAACTGCAGCCAGGGTTATGTTTGATAGGCATTCAAGGCAGTTTGAAGCAAGCTGCTTTCTAACAAATGTTGCAGACAAGTTTAGATTACATGGTGAATCCGCTTTACAGCATGAACTTCTTTCCAAAATCTTGTTGGAAAGGGATCTAAGAACTTGGCCTTTCGGGAAAGGTTGCAACTTGATTAAGGAAAGGCTGTCTCAACGAAAAGTTCTCCTTGTGCTTGATGACGTTGATGACTTGCAGCAGCTGGAACTATTAGCCAATAAGCTGAACTGGTTTGGTCCCGGAAGTAGGATCATTGTGATTTCTCAAGATAAACAGTTGCTTGAGGCACACGGTGTTAATGTTATCTACGAGGCCAAGTGTTTGGAAGATGATGAAGCGTTGCAGCTATTCAGTCAATACGCATTCCATCAGAACCAGCCAAAGAAGGATTACTGGGAGTTGTCTCATGGCTTTGTATACTATGCCAGTGGTCTTCCTTTGGCTTTAAAGGTTCTGGGATCTTTTCTTTACAACAAAAGCACATGCCAGTGGCAGAATGAGTTGAATAAATTGGAGAAATTTCCCAACCGAAAGATTCAAGATGTGCTGAAGATGAGTTATGATGGGCTGGAGGAGTTGGATAAGAAGGTGTTTCTTGATCTTGCTTGCTTCTTCAATGGAGAGAATGTTGACGAAGTAAGGGATATTTTGGATGCTTGTGGATTCTTCCCAGAGAGAGCGTTTGGAGTACTGATTGATAATGCTATAGTGACTATCTCTAACGGCAAGCTGTACATGCACGGGTTGCTACAACAACTAGGTCGTGAGATTGTTCGCGAGGAAGCGGAGGAGAATGGGAAACGCAGCAGGTTGTGGAAACCAGATGATGTCTATTATGTGTTGGCAAAAGGCACTGTAAGATAAAAATGTCTGAAAACTTTCTTGCGTCCCAATTTTTTCTTTTGGATTATCATTTAGAAAGGCTTCATCAATTACTCTGCTTGCTTGTGCTTTTGCTTCTTTTATTATTATTTTATGTTAGGGTACTAAGAGAGTTGAAGGATTGTTTCTTGACATGGCTAAATCAAGAGAGATGTGCTTGAGTCCCAAGGCATTCGAGAAGATGTTCAAGCTTAGATTGCTCAAGCTGCATAACCTCGGACCTTCTCAAGGCAGATACAAAGTTCAACTTCTGGATGAATGCGTGCAGAGTCTTTCTGATGAGCTGAGGTATTTGCGGTGGGATGGTTTCCCTTCAAAATCACTGCCATCACACTTTTGTCCAGAAAACCTTGTGGAGCTTAATCTGCCTTTCAGCAATATTGAGCAGCTATGGCCGGGAAAACAGGTATAAACTTCAGGAGTTCTAGATTTCAAGCTATGCTTCTTCACTTTTTACTCCTTCAACTCAATGTATATTATTTTCTCCCTCCCTCTGCTGCAGCAACTTGGTTACTTAAAACTGATCAACCTCAGCCACTCAAACTTGACTAAAATCCCTGACTTGTCAGCAGCTCAGAAACTTGAGATTTTGAATCTCCAAGACTGTGCAAGTTTGGTTGAACTCTCTTCCATCCAATTCTTGACCAAACTCAAGAGCCTAAATCTGAAGGGATGCAAAAGTCTAGGCACTGTTCCAAATGTGGTCGGGTTAAAGTTACTTGAAACCTTAGATCTCTCTGACTGTTCCCAACTTGGCACTCTTCCTGAGCTTCCAAGGAACTTGAAGTATTTGTATGTCGGTGGCACTGCAATAGAAGAACTTCCTTCTTCGCTGGGGGACCTTGCTTTTCTGGTCATCCTGGATGTAAAGAACTGTACAAGGCTTCAGCAGATTCCTATCAGTTCTAAACTGAACTCTCTTGAAAGCCTTGACATATCTGGTTGCCCGCATCTCTTGAAGCGCTTGAGTGGGAATGGAAACGGTGAATTACCTGAATCAGTTAGATGTTGCTCAAGTTGCATGAGCCACATGGACATTGACACTGAGAACACAACATGTAAGTTCTTTGTTTCTTTCCCTTATCTATAAGTATCTAGAGCACTATGAAACTTTCTGAACTTTGATTTATGTTGCTTGATCTTCAGGTTTCCAAGGTACTAGTGGTAAAAGGGACCGTTCTTCACCGCCAACTTGTGCTCATATTACCAAAAAGATGGAAGAAAACGAAGAAGTAACTTTTCCGGCACAAGTAGCACCACAGAGAAAGCTTTTCAAACTGATCAAGGAAGCTAAGACAAATTCGACTTGCAATGGAGGAGTGCCTCAAATGAGTGAAAGAAGAACAAGCACTGCAAGTGATCGCCTCAAAGCTTATGCTAAAAATGGGTTTGAAGTCCGTCCAGCAGTCACTCACACTACCTCTTTATGCGTCTCTGAAAAATTTGTCCTTATGCTTGTTTTTCTACCTTTCATCTCCACAGAAGTACTTTGCCAATGCACAGCTACTTCCAAAGCTCACTGAGGCCGAATTGGTCAAGAAGCTAGATGAGATCCAAACCTCCATCAAATTGCCATTGGAACATGAACAACCAAATGGATTCCGACACATTGAATACGAAACAGATGTTCTGTTCCATATCAGTGACACAGTTCGAACTGCCATCCCCTATGGCGAACCAGAGCTTTTCCAGGTCTCAGTTACCCCAGCATCGATTTCAACCAACGGTACAATAGCCTCAAAGGTTAGGACATGTTTATCTTCCCATATTTAGTTGAAGCTTCATTAAGATTTTCTACCATTAACTAGGATTGTGCTCAGTTGCAGATTTCATTCTCTTCAAAGACCTCTAAAGCAAGCTGCATGAAAGGATCAGCTATTTCCTCCCAGTCTTTCTCCAGCCTGCAGGTCTCATCGAGAAACTTGCTGCAGAAGTTATCAACCAGGGGCTGCGGTGACCAGACAGAAAAGTCTGCATACCCAAAACTGAATGGCAAAATCATTCAAGGTTAGTCAGAGTCAGACCGAGTCGGGTGGAGTCCTGTTTCTGGTCATTGTAGAGTTCGGTCATATCGAGTCATGTCCTGAGTCGCAACTCAATATTGTAGGTCCTGAGACTCGTGACGGTCAGATAGAAAGTTTGTCACCTCTAACTTCTTTTACGTGATGGAATGTTTTAACCATACATCAATCTGCATTGTTGTTTCAAACAGGTTCCAAACTAGACAGCAACGGTCTGAACAACATCCACCACTATCGGCAAATCTTGGCCGAATATATGACCATGTCAGTCGAAGCAATCCACCAGGCCAACGCCTTCGACACCATCGAGCGCACCACATACGCATTGATCCAGCACAGCACCAATGAACCAGCCGAGAAAACCGAGCTTGAAAACTTACTCACCATCCTAGCCAAGTTCAAGACCACCATCCCGGGCACAATGATCACCATGAAGATGGCACATGCCAAGCGAACCAGCCACCCTACAAAGACCACGATGGTGGACGCGAGGCTGGTCCTTGGGCAGGAGAAGCTCAGTTGGCTTGAGTCGAGGTCAAGGGTCGTCACCGAGGAAGAGGAGAGGATTGATGCTGATATCCGGCGGCTGATGGCTAGGAAGAAGAAGCTGGCTGAAAGGAAGGGGAGGATTGCAGTGCAGTTGGAGAGGACTACTGAGAAGGTGATGAAGGATTTGGGGAAGGTGGAGAGGTTGGAAGAGGAGATTAAGAAAGCCGATGAGAAGTGGGTTGAAGGGAAAGAGAGTTTGGATGCGGCTAATGCTAGTTGGAGAGCCATGAGGGAAAGGTTGAAGCTTTGAGAAGGGAACCAAAACCGGAGAAGATCTATGCTTTTGCCTTGTTGTGCAGGATATGAAAATATGTATACCTTAGATGATCATAATGTAGGTTTTGTTTGTTGTAGCTTTGAAAGGGAACTAAAAATAATGGGCAAGATACTTAAAATCTATGTATGTTTTGGCTTGTTGAACAGGTTTGATGATGATGATAATGTACAATTCTTGTGTTCTCATATTTTGAGCAACTTCACATTATGTTGTCGACTTTATTTATTGAGAAAAAGTATTTTCTTATGTTGCTCATATTTAAATGTTCAAATTATGCATCGACATGACTTCACTTATTACGACCTACATATCAAATTTACATTCATTTAAAATGTATTACAATAAATAAATAAAAAAACAATACAAATAATAAGATGTCAATTTCACCTTTTGCTTAATTTTCATTCACCAAGGATGCTTTACCACAATGGAGGAAAATGGTACATTGTGGATATTAAAGAGGTTGATATATAAGCAAAAAAGGGAAAATTATTATGTTTAGATAACTATATACCAAAAAGAAACCAAGTTCATGCCTGGTCAATTTTGGCTTTTGGACTGGGAAAGGATTAGTTCTATTTTTTAATATGTGAATACCAAGAATTGTCTTCTTCCTATTATTATTTACCTAGTAGTTAGATTTAGGGTTTAATTTCTTTTTTGTAAATGGAAGTGGCAAAATCTCATGTATAAACCTATTTGCAATGCTCCAATTGCCAAGATGGGGGAAAGCCTTTTCTTTTGTCAAGTTTCTTGTGTTGTGTTTTCCCTTGTCTCCTTTCTTCATCCAAAAAAGAAGAGAAAAAAAGTTGTTAGGTGTTGGTGTTTGTTTGAACTTATAGAAAGCTCAATGCGTTACGTTATAAACAATGTAATCGTGTGGATATCTGACTCTTTTTTATTTAATCAACGAGAAAATTTGATTTTTTTTTTATCAAACATGATCGATTATGGGAAATGCTCGCAAAAAAAAAAAGGATGAGGATGGGGTTAGATGGATCTAGGTTCCTAGCTTCCATTTTGATCCCCAGTATCCATCTTAAATTCAACTTATGTATTATATACACCCAATTATATGTCATCTAATCCCCTCTTCTCACCCTTCGCAAAAAATCCAAAACACAACTTTAAACTCTTCAATTTCATGACTTTTTCAATTCCATCAAACACATACATACCACATTTTAAACCTAATTTTCTATTAACACTTTATATTTTTATTATGTTTATCATTACTCTCTACAGTTCAACGTTCAAGCTCCAAATCGAACGTATTTACAACTTAATTACATCAACTTTAGTTAAAATTTTAGTCCGACTGTTGAAATATAGGTTTACTTGCACGTATCTGAAATAACAATAATAAAGATGGGAATACCAGTACGAAAAATGGGCAAAATTATGGATTTACAATATGTGATGGAAATGAGAATAAGATTCATATTAACATGCATCAAAATCTGAGTCATTGTTATCTCTGTTCCCAAATGATTGACTATATGGGCTCTTGAATATGAATGTGATACAATCCATTTTTAGGTCACGACGGGAAATCAGACAAATTATGTTGTTTTTGGTGGGAGTTTTAATTAATCAAGTGATTAATTCATCCGAAGAAGAATCTAATGGGAAGCTTCCAAGCCATCGTCAGATTACAAGTTCTTTTCGTAAAGAGAAAAAAAAAATCATTACAATGAAGTTTTCTCTTTTCAAAAAAATGATGATTTTTGCAATGAGTCTTTTTATATTAAGAATTGTGAATTTACATTTATATAATCATTTGAGCTGTTAATACATAATAATATTTAGTGCAAATCAATAATATTTGTGAAGTGTTTTTATTGGCAATTAAAAGTAAGCTTAATCATCGTAATCATTTAATTAAGCTTATATTTATTATGCTTTACATTTAAGTGAGTTGAAAGGTTTAGATTGACAAATCATCTATGATACTACATTACTACTAGATTCTCGTTAGCAAAATTAAAATGTCTTGTGTTTATGGCATGGTCCATGAAACCGTACCGTACTGGTGGTTCAATCACAAAATATCAGTATCGAAGGCTAAATCGGTAGGGGATATTTAACAATATGAACGGTTAAACTACGGTTAAACCACGATTTTATAATAAAATACCCTACCACTGACTTTTCTGGTACGGTTTCATGGACCATGATTTATGGACGAGTCGAAGTTTATCGACTCATAAAAAAACTTCCAAATCAATTTTCTGAGTTTCCCAAATAAATTATCTTAATAAAATCCCACCCAGTATATTTTGTTTTAACAACAATAGTAACAAAATCATTTGGCGCTGTGACTCTCTCTCTCTCTCTCTCTCTCTCTCCACCTTCGCCTTCCAACTTCTTCTGAACTTTCGTTCTATTTTCAAGAGAAGAACAAGAAAGGAAAGTTTCAGACTTTAACGAGGTAAACGATGTTCTCTTCTTCCTTCCCACTTCCTGAAATGATCATCTGAGGTTGCCGAGAAAGTTTCTAGTAGAGAAAGATAGAAAAGGAAAAAGGACCGAGTAAAGTTGACTTGGAGTTCACTGCAATCCTTCGTTTCCCTTTCCCTTTTTTTGGTGCCAGCTGATAAAGCTTAGGTCCCGATTCTCATGGCTAGGCTAAGTTACTAGATCCTTGGCCTGTGTTCTGTTGGTTTTTTTCTGGGGTTTTTTTTTCCAGGACGGCCAATTTTGGTCTCTGTAGCTGTTTTATGATTCTGGGTCTTGTCGATACTGGGAATTCCCAAATCTGTGTCTTTGAGTCTCAACCTTTAAAAGGGTTTTAAGTGGAAATTGTGTAAATTTTCTGGCTTTGGTTGCTCTAATTGATGATATCAAGCTGAATTTTCCTTCAGGTTGCTTGGTTCTTCAATGGAGGGCAATTGGAGTGTGTGAGAGAGAGAATTTAGGGCTTCCTTTGAGCAGTTATCACAACGATCTTCTGTGTTGATTTCTAAATGTTTATGATGAAATTGCAGTTAGTTCTTGTCCCTTGAGTAGCATTTTGACTTTTTCAGAGCAACTTAGTAGCTTGAAGTTTGATGTTATTTTTTTTCCTTCATTTACGTATCAAGCAGTAGCGGAAGAGCTTCAAGAGCAATGGAGAAGACAGTCCGTTATTGCTGTGTATCGCGTGGTAATCGAGCTCTATACGTATACACCAAAGAAGGCCAACAACAAGACATCGAGGAGTTAGCCACATTGTGTTTAGAAAATCCTCCTTTGTACCACAAGTGGTACTTCGAGACTATCGGCAAAAGAACATTCGGGTTCTTGATGGAAGACGGCTTCATCTACTTCACAATTGTTGATGAAGGGCTAAGGAGTTCTGGCGTGCTTCGTTTTCTCGAACATCTTAGAGACGAATTCAAGAAGGTAACTCGAAAGGGCTCCCGAGGAAGCAGCTTCTCGGGGTTGAACTCGATACTTCAAGAACAGCTAGTGCCGGTCATTTCCCAGCTGATCAATTCTCTGGAGCACAGATCTTACAATGAATGGAATGCTGGTGCCATCAGTGGTCTCTCTCCGTCAACAAGCCAGATCGAGCTTACCAAGGCTCCATTGTTGGGGAAACCAAGCAAGCATGAGAAGAAGAAGTCAGCAAAGGATCATGTGATTGCCATGAGGGACATTGACTCAAATAAGGCTTGTGAGTCGACCACTCAAGATACGAGTAGTCAAGGGGCTTCTGTGGGAATTCCTCAATCCTCAGCTCAAAAGGATTTAGGAGGATCGACAATGAGGATTAGGCCGAGCTCTCAGAACATTCGGAAGAAATGGTGGAGGCAAGTGAAGATAGTCCTGGCCATTGATGTTGTTGTTTGCTTGGTGTTGTTTATAATCTGGTTATCAATCTGTGGAGGGCTCAGATGCATTCATTGATATCAATTGGTAGTATATAACCTTTTCGGTTTGAGATTTTTTGTGGCTAGGAAAGCATGTGTTAAAGAAAAGATTTTTATCTTATGAGACGAAAAAGATTGAGTGAATTTTGTGAGGATTTGGAGATAGAGCAAGAAGGGCCTTGTCAGGCCAAGTTACCTAGTTCATTGTACAGTTTTGCAATGCTAGAGGCAGATCTTTTGTCACTGTCTTGTTGTTTGTAGATGCCAATTCTTTAAGCATTGGTTTCTGGGAGAATTGTGAAACCCTTTTCTCTGTGATTGGGGCGAATGAAAATTGAATACCTTCCCATAAGGTCTAACAAATCCGTCGTTGAAGTCGATTTTTAACAAAACAGTTAGCGAAGTTTAAAATAATTAACATATGAGTCGTTCTGTCAGCTCACTTTGCTCATCCCTTGGCTTCAACATTCAAAGTGCAATACAAGAATCCAAGAGGACAACAAGAAGGGATTCATACATAATCTATTCTAATCAGTTCTAGTCAACATCAACGTGAGATCGAAACTAGCTTCATATTCTCTCTGTAAAGCCTAAAGATTTAGACTTTCGTTCTGGAACTTCACTTGGAAAACAGCATAGTGATGATTCAAGCTCTTCTCCCCTTGCAGTCTGTGAACACTGCCCAATGCACCTGCGTTTGCATTTGGAAACGCATAGAATATCCGCCTGATTCGCTGGTGAACAAGTGCCATTGCACACCTTCAAGAGTTCAAACAACCAAATGTCAGTCGGCTATAACACAATTGCGCCATTTGGGAGAAATGGATAAGATCCGAGAAAAAGCAGCTACCACCAACAAAAGCATGGCATGACAAGAGCTAAGTAACAGATTGTTATTGTGCTCTGGGAAGTGAAGATCAGATCATATGACTGTATAAGGCCAACTGGTTTCATTTTTCCAACTCGGGAGGAACAGAATGAGATCAACGACACTTACATTGGACATGGCTCACAAACAAGGAAAATGTCGTAGCCTGTGCATAAATAAGGTCTCATCAATGCAGAACTAGAATCATGATTACCAGAATCCAACCCATTCCCGACAGCCTTCACCTGATATATGGTAGCCAGAAATCAGTGAGAAGATGGCATTCTCAAACCAAGTAATTATTTTTGTATGAGACAATTCCTAAGTGACAAATACTGAATAAAACCATGCAGGTTTGTCATATAGACGAAGAAGCTTACATTTTCGTGGTCAGGTTTCTGCCTTTTTGCAGGTGACCTTTCATAAGCAGACAGCATAGGCTCCACTTCAAAGGACTGATTTGCAAGATTATCTGAGCCAGGGAAAAGGCGTCTATCCCTTTCAGCAGAAGATTCGATAGCAACAAGAGCAGCATGGCGCAACGGATGCCATTGATAAGAAGTTGATGTACTGCTGCATTCTTGCTGAGACCATTGCCAAGGATTTAAACAAGATGCAACAATGCGCAATCTTCGAGGCTCCTCAAGAGATTCACCTGAAAGAGGATTTCCTCCTTGGCTCTGTATTCCATTTGAACTATTGCAACAGCTAGTAGCCGATTGATGTTTGTGGCATGAGTGTGCTTCATCACATGCACTTGCAATGATCTGCTGAACTGAAGGATTGACGATGACTGCAGCATTAGTTATCTGCACGCATGAGAATAAGGATGGAGAATAAGAGAACCATTGTTAGTAGGCAATCACAGTGAAAACATAACTTCAGACGGTCCTATTCATTTCAATGATCTATTCATTTGCTTTGAGAAGAAAACACATGAAGTAGTTACCAAATTGTCTCTAGTGTTTGCCAAATCAATGGCCATTTTCATGAAGCGGTAAACTGATTGTGAATCCTCATCGCTGAATCCAGTAATGCCATCAATGTTACTGCAACAGAAACAAATAACAGACAAGTATGGATAGAACAATCTAATACACAATCATAATGATACATATGCGGGAATCTTTCCTAAGAGATAAAGAGTTAGATAATAAGTCAGAAGAGGAACATAAACCTTTTTACGGAAAAAAATCACAGACTCCAGAACACAGAGAGACGAGACTTACAAAGTAGGCGGATGGTATGATGTCGGCCATAGCTTGCATTGTTCTACCCATTGCTCTTTGGATGTTGCAGCATATTTGCATACCTAGAAATGAAAACTTGTAAAAGCCATAGCTTTTCCCCTAGAGACAAGAGAAGAATGCAGGCTAGTCCCGGTGCAGCCCAATGTTCCAAATATCCCAAGTTCCAGAGTTATTACATAATCCAAGGATTTATGACGAGTAACTCCTAAGAACTCGAAAAATGCAGCTATATCATACTTAACTACCGAAAAACATCTGGTTTAGCACAAACACACTAGCATGCCTAGTTCATCATCACGATCTCGGTTCTTTATCATCCACAACCACACTAGAAACTCAGAAAGGAACTGAAAAGCACAGACAACACAAAACGAAAGACCCACTTGTGTGACAAAAGGACTCAACTGGTAGGAGTCGACAAGCTCTTTCACAGCCTGAGGCAAGGCAATCCGCTGGTCATCATTCCCAGAAGCAAGACACAAGATTATTGACAGCTGAACTTTTCCTGTTAGAAATCAGTTCATACAAGCAATAGCAATGAGAAAGATCACAAAGAACAGAACAGAAAACGAAATGGACAACAAACTTAAACACCCAAATTCCAAATTTACAACCTTCAAGATGCCTCTTATGTATTCGCTTAACATGGGGGAGATCCTCAAGTGGAGCTATCTGATTCAACCTCCTACTCCAAAACCAAAAGAAAGAGCAGACGACATTGGTGACCATCTGTTTACTAAATGGGGAGAAAGATGGGAACTTTTCAGGTCCAGGAAGCTCGAGAGCAACTAAACAAGAGACGAATTTGAACCTTATGAGATTGTTGGCATGCTTCGGCTCGGTTAACACAGAAGCAAACACGCTCACTGCAAAAAAAGGAACGAGGCATTCTCTGAAATCGCGCACCCAAAAATTGGGTGGGAAAGAGGCGAATGGGAATCGGAAACAGATGAGTCTTTCACTTACCGGTGGGTTGCTGATCGGGAGGGATTGGTGGGGTATCAGGAATATAGGTAATTTCTACGCAGCAGTCGGTTTTCTTCGCGCCGTCCATGGATGGTTCTTTCTTCTTCTTCCTTCACCCTGAGCAATCAACTTTACAGTTTGGAATTTGGACTTCTGGGTTCCTGTAAAGCAATCGAGAGGGAGAGTTTTCTGCGTAGCCTATTTCTCCGCCGACGGCGGCGGTTGTAGGAAAGGCGGGAGGGTATCCGGAACATTTGCGTATGATGGTCCTTGGGCCTTAATTTCATGGGCCACGTAAAGCCTTCTTTTGGAACTAGTAATCGGATCCACGTCCGTCTCTATTAATCACTTGATATTGACTAATACCTTTGACCGCCGCAGATGATCGGCCGCGTCTGCGGAGCTTGCAGCTACCCATGTCTCAAGACTAATTAAGTACGTCGATGGGAAGAGAGAACAGAGCCTGTGTACTGAATATTATCGTTGGTTCTCACGTACAGAGATGCCGGTCGCCGGAAATTGTTTCCCGGTATCTCTATATTCCATACTCGTCTCCCCACCTTCGAAATTCCTCTTCATTTTGGCTTTGTTCAGTCGGAAGCAGTGAGCTCTGGTTGATTTTTCTGGGTTTTTTTCCGGTTATTTCCCCCCTGTTCTTCGCAAGCAGGGGGGTAGACGTCGGCTCAGGGTCAATATATCGCAAAAAAGTCAATATATCGATAAAATACCGCGATATTTTGTCGTATCGTGAGATCTCGTCAATTTCACTTTCTCGTCAATTTATCGCGTTTCGGTTTTGGTTTTGAGGTCACGAAACGTTTCGCGTTTCTCCGTTTCGTGTCGCCGTATTTTCCACTTTTCGCGCTTGTTCCCGCCGATCCGTTGCTCGTTCTTGCGCCGTTTACCGTCTCGCGCATTCCTATTTCATCCTGCTGCATCGGCGACGGCTGGTGGCGGTGTTGGTCGCCGGATAAGGGATTTTGTTCTATCTCCATAACGTGGCCGGAGTTCCCCGGCCTTTCCTTCCTTCGCCAGTCGTAAATTTCCCTGATTATCTGTTGTTTCCCTTATTACCACACAAGGAGTAAGATATCAGAAGAAAACGTTTTCCCTCCGACCCCGTGTCGTTAATTCTTGGACATACGATGATGAATAGTGGCCAATCAACTTCACTACTCGCCCAACACAAATTCCTTTCTTTGGTTTCCGCCATCGCTGGGTTTTCTCGCCGGAAAACAGAGGCTCTTCCCCGTTCTCCTCTGTTCTAACAGTATTTCACGATCTGAAGAATAGTGGGTTGCCCGCGGGACTATCTCCGACGTCTGTCACAATTATTGGTTTCCTCGGAAGAGAAAAAAAACAGAGCATTCTGTTCATACGGAGACAGGGAACGAAAGAAACCACCTTATCGTCGTGGTCTCTCTAGTTTGCAAATAGTAATCCTAATCGAGTTTGCGATGGGAAGATTTTGTCTTTTGTCCAGTGCTTCAAATGAATCCAAAGCTGGACGAGATGCATATAGAAAAGTACTTAGCTTGATACGGTTACATACACCACAATTATAATTCCTCCCCAAATGCCGATCAACCGGCCACCATTAACAGCTATTGTTAAGTTTCAAACGGAACAACGACAGATCAGTAATCGATTGAGCTGCACAAACGCCATCGCTGGAAAGCAGATTTGTTTGCATCCCACCTATGAACCTAACCTATCTGGGCGGGCAGAAAGGGTCCAAAACAACGTTGTCCAAGCTTAGAACAAAATAAATCATCTATATGCTCCTACGCAGCTTTGCAGCTGATGTTCCCCTAACTCGACCTTGAAGTTTCTCATTACTCGTATTTTTCATATTACTGCGGCGACCCTGCTTCTCACGACACTTCTGTTCGTCTGAAGACCCTGGAGATTGCTGTCTCTGGTGCCAAGAAGACGACAATGGCGAGAGAGCTGCTACAGCTCCTGCTGCGACTCTGGATCTTGTCAACCTTCCTTCCCCTACAACCCTTTGTTGCTGGTGTTGTTTCTGCTCGCGCTTATGAGTTGATGGAGTGGTCAAAGGTGCGGACTTAGCACGTACTGATACGGAGGGGCTCTGCTGATGGGCTTCAACTTGCAGCTCTTCCTGCTCGGAAGATCCTTGGCCTTGCTCCTGCTCATCAGATGTCTGTGGTTGAACTGGTTTTTTCTCGCACTGCTGCTTATCTTCATGGCTTCCAGCTAGTTGCTCCTCATGCTGCTTCTGATGACTCAATACCTGCCCTTCAGACCTTTGGTGCCCTCCTTCCTGATCAGATCCTTTCCCTTGAAACTGTTGCTGATACACTAGCCGATCACGAACTTCACTTTCGCACTGAGGCTGCTCCTCATGCTGATTAGCTCCTTCACCTTGAATATGTTGCAGCTGCACTAGCTGATTGGATACATCACTTTTTAGTTTTAGCATCTCCTCTGGCTCTTTAGATACTTGATCTTCAACCTGCAGCGGCTTCCCCAGCTCCTTAGACTGATGCTCTGAATGTAACGAGTTATCAGTTACACCTGGCTTTTTAGATACTTGATCTTCAACCTGCAGTGGCTTCCCCAGCTCCTTAGACAGATGCTCTGAATGTAACGAGTTATCAGTTACACCAGCACATTGTTTCAGCTGTGGGATCCTCACATGACTACCTTCCACTTGCTGTTGGTCATCATGATTATGCTGCGTAGATAGATCAATATGTGACTTTAGCATCTCCTCTGGCTGATTAGATACTTGATGTTCAACCTGTGGTGCCTTCCCTGGTTCATTAGGTAGATGCTCTAAATCCAACGACAAGATATCAGTAACACCAGCACTCAGTTTCAACTTTGGGATGTTCTCGTTAGTACCGTCCACTTGCTGTTTGTCATCATGATTTTGCTGCTTAGATAAGTCACTTTGAAAATTTAGCATCTCCTCTGACTCGGTAGATATTTGATCTTCAAACTGTGGCAGCTTTCCCTGCTCATGAGATAGATGCTCTGAATATGCCAATGAGTTACCAGATATACTAGCACTTGGTTTCAACTTTGGGATACCCTCATGGCTATCTTGCACTTGCTGTTGGCCATCATGATTTTGCTGCTTAGATACAATACTTTGCAGTTTTACCATCTCCTCCGACTGATTTGATATTTGATCTTCAACTTGTGGCTGCTTTCCCTGCTCATAAGATTGATGCTCCAAATACAGCGATAAGTTATCAGTTACACCAGTACTGGGTTTCAAGTTCGGGATACTCTCACGAACACCTTCCACTTGCTGTTTGTCGTGATGTTCTCTATGGTCTAAGAAAGTTCTCACATCACAGAAGTCATTACTAGTCTGGTCCTTACCATGACCCCCCTGGCATTGAACTTGTCCTTGTTGCTTACCAGGATTTTGAAGATAGATTATCCGCCCAGTACTGGGCTCCAAAGCCAACTCAATTGGAAGTGACTTCCCAAGATTTTGCAACTCCTTTTCATGCTGTGAAGTTAACGGCTCAGCTTGGACTTCAACCGATGTCTCTTCAGGTTGTGAAGAACCCTGGCCCTGGGGCTGCTTGCAAGTCTGAGTACAATCCCCTGCTGTTGCCCAATTAATATTTGATTCTTTCATAGGGATTTTGACCTCCTGTTTTCTAGCCTGTCTTGATTCCTTGACATTTGGCTCTCGATTCCGAGGTATTTTGAACCTAGGGCCCCTTATAGTCCGGTCCGTATCATACATTAGGCAGGCACTTCTCGGTTTAAGACCCTTTGCAGCTACACTATGAACTCGAGCAGGTTGAGAACTGCTTCTATCATGGACCCACTTACTTTTGCCCTCATTCTCAAGGCCACAAACGATTTGTCGTTCAGATGATTCATTTTGCTGGAGTGGCAGACTCGGAGGGGTTAACTTGATCGTTAGCTTTGTTGGACGTTTTAACTGTTCGCATTGAATACCTGCACACGCCTCCTCTTTTGGACAAGATCTCAGCAGTTTATGAACTTCTCGAGTCCTCTTATGATGCTTGGTTTTCCGTTTCCGCTTACCCTGCCTCATCGCTTTTGAAATCTCGGGCTTGGGTGCAGTTCCTGAAACAGAGTACGGCAATGCCACTACTTCCGTCCCACTATGGTTCGACACATCTACTGCTTTCACTTCATCCATGGCATCCTCCAAAGCTAGTTGAACAGCTTCTGCCTTCTTCAATAACTCCATATACTGCTCCTGTCATAATCAACACAAACCAAAAATTATAAGGTGAACCAGTTTATTACCACATCAATGTCTAGATACTTAGCCACACGACTCCACCCCATCAACGATCAAAAGAAACTTCACTTGCCTCATCAAACAAATGTTTCTTGTTCCCAGCTTCATTAGACTGCAGGTTCTCCTCATGAAACCTTGCCACAGTGTCGCTATAAATTCATGGAAGGAGCAAAAAGTTCAGACATGCTATTGCCACATAATGCTGAAAAATCGAACTAGAAGATTTACCACCACTGGAACACAAACACCAACAGGGAAGAGAATGCACCTTAAATCCCCAATCCTGTTCAACACTCTGTCATGTTTTTTCTGTAGCTTCCTTTTCTTTCCAGCACTTTCAACTTCTAGAGGCTGTAAACAACTTGCTATCTCAAGGGTTTCCGCATTCAAAGTCGGATCAACTTGAGCTGCTGGATTATTACCTTCCACTTCTTTGCTCGGTAAAATAACCAATGCAGTTCCTTCATTTGCACATTCAGCTTGCAATGTTTCTTGAGGGTCTCCTGAATCTTCATTTCCTCCAGGTTCAGTCATGTTAATTACCCTGTCCACCTCCCCTACATCACCAGCCCCCTGAACAGATTCTTCCTCACCTTCCCTTCCACAAGCAAGTTCGTTCCTTCCATCATCACCTTGCAAAAGTTCGATTCTTTCTACTTCTCTACGAACCACTAGCTTCCCCCTTTCCTCAATTTGGTCAATACTTCCTTCAAACCCAGGTGGGAACTTCTCCTTCTCCATCCCTTCCTCCCTACTACCATCAGTCTGACCCTCACACCCTTCTTCTTCTTCTTCTTCTTCTTCTTCTTCTTCTTCTTCTTCTTCTTCTTCATTACTTACATTCTGACTACCATCCTCATCCTCCACCACCAAATTCTCCTCAACAACTTTCCTCACCTTACTGCCTCTCCAACCCTTCCCACTACCACGCCTACCACGTTTTCGTCCCATTCCACGAATCGAACCGCTGCCACTCTCATTCTCGTCCACTCGAACCAAGTACCGATTCTCTGGAGTCAAAACTATCTCCCTAACCTTCACAAGCTTATCCAACTCATGAACTACCCTAGCAAAATTCACAACAGGGGAAACATCGTACTCCCTCACAATAAATTCAGATATCTCGTTCTTACTACACCCCATTCCCTCATTCAACCTCGCCATCGCCTCCTGAATCATCTACACGGACGAATACAAATCACTTTAAACATCCTACTTCTGATTAAACTTTACTGTTTTTCCCTTCTTCTTCTAAGGTTCCGAGGGAACTTACCACGGGGTAAACGGGATGGTCGTGGGTAACGTTGTTGATGGAGGAAAGGAGCTGCTTGATGAGCTGAACATGGGCCGGCTTCACATTTGGAGTTCTGCTCGCCATTGACTCGATCATGGCGTCTATCTCGACACAGGCCGTCCATCGCTGCTCCTGGAAAGAAAGAAGATTACCCAGAAAAAAACAAAAACCCTAATGGCGGGAAAGGAAGCGAATGGTAAAGGGAAAAGAAAGATAAGTTGGTGAGGAGTTAATACCATGTTGGTGGGTGAGCCGGTGAAGAGGGTGGAGAATCGCCGGACGTATTCCGCCGACATTGTGGGGAAGTTATAGGTAGTGCATGCAACGAAGATCGACGGTTTCACCGTAGATTTCGCTAAGAGAGACGGAGAGAGTTCGGCGGAAGGGTAAAAAGAAGTAAAGGACTGAGTCTCTCTTTTTGTGAATTACTGAAATACTATTTTGGCCGAAAGACTTTGAGATTTAACAGCAGGACAAGAAGAAACTACAGATTTTTCTTCTTCTCACAAACCTGCTTCGTACCGAGACGTCGTCGTTCAGCAACACATGAAGAGTCCCGGAGCCACATGTCGAATGGAGGTTGGAGAGTCATCAATCAATGGGAGAGCTTCATTTGCAACGGTCTAAAGCGACCGTTTTCACTGTTTATTGTCTTCTCTGTTTTTCCTTTGGTTTTCACTGCTTCACTTTACCAGCACAGCTGGCTGTCTCAGTTGTATCAGACTATATATATATCAATGAGAAGAAGGGGAGAGGGTAAGTTGAATCCCAAAACCCTATTTGGCCAAAACGTTGTTATACTCTCCCCAGTACCAGAACAAAGTTTTCATCAAGGTCTAGGAGATGTATTTTTCTAGGATACACTACTGGGATCAAAGGTTATAGGTTGTATGATCTTGACAGCCATGCTGTTTTTCATTCTCGTGATGTCCTCTTTCATGAGTCAATATTCCCTTTCCATCACTCTCATGCCACTAGTTCTCCTGCATCCACTCCTAGCACTCCAATTATTGATGATGCTGATCCTCTTTACACACCATCAGTTCCATCTCCACCTGTTGCACCTCCTTCCCAAGTTGATTCTGCCTTTGAGGATGATAGTGAGAGTCCACCAGAAACTCCACCATCTATCCATCTTCCTCCAAGTCCTGGTGCACCTCTTGCTTCTAGTGATATAGGATCCACTCGAGTTCTCCCCCCTAGAGTTGTCAAACCACCTAGCCATCTGAGTCAGTATGAATGTGATCACCTAGTCACTCGCAGACCTCAGTTATTTGCATCTCAGACTTGTCCCACAGAAGCAAGAAAAGAAAGGTATCCCATTGAATCGTATCTCTCTTATACTCAGCTATCACCTGCACACAAACATTTTGTGTTGTCTATTTCTGCTCACACAGAACCTGAGTCTTATGAGCAAGCAGTCAAGTATGAAGTATGGAATGATGCAATGCAAACTGAGGTTCTTGCCCTGGAAAAGAATGGAACATGGACCATTGTGTCTCTCCCACCTGGAAAGAAGAAAGTGGGTTGTAAATGGGTTTACAGAATCAAATACCTATCTACAGGAGAAATTGAGAGGTACAAGGCACGTTTGGTTGCCAAGGGATACACTCAAACTGAAGGTATAGATTTCCAGGATACTTTTGCTCCAGTTGTGAAAATGACAACAGTAAGATTATTCTTGGCCATTGCAGCTGCAAGAAACTGGTTTTTACATCAGTTAGATATTAACAATGCTTTTTTACATGGGGATTTGGAAGAGGAAGTCTACATGGCCCTCCCCCCAGGTGTCTCTGGTCCTCCCAACATGCCTAATCCAGTTTGCAAGCTACATAAATCCCTTTATGGTCTTAAGCAAGCCTCACGGCAATGGTTTGCCAAACTTTCTGACAGTCTGGCTACTCAAGGTTACCAGCCTAGTCCTGCAGATCATTCCCTCTTCACTCGTGTCACTGCTAGTTCATACACTGCTATCTTGGTTTATGTTGATGATCTGATTGTGGGGGGGGGGGGGAATGACATGGCTGAAATCACAAGGATCAAGTCTCACCTTCACCAGCAGTTCAGTATAAAGGATCTTGGTGATCTTAAGTTCTTCCTTGGCCTTGAAGTGGCCAGAAGCCCTAAAGGTATCCACCTCTCCCAGAGGAAGTATGCTTTGGAGTTACTCACTGCAGCAGGACATTTGGGAGCTAAACCAGTCACAACCCCCATGGATTATAAGGTTCACTTAAGTGTTGATGATGGCAGTGCCAAGGTTGATGCCACAACTTACAGAAGCTTGGTTGGGAAACTCATCTACCTAACCACCACTCGTCCAGACATAAGCTTTGCAACCCAGCAGGTCAGCCAATTCATGAGTGCCCCATCTTTTCTTCATCAGAAAGCAGTTCACAGAATCCTTCGCTATGTCAAGAAGAATCCAGGTTTTGGTTTGTTCTTCCCTGCCACTTCTCCTCTCACAATCAAAGCTTTTAGTGATTCTGATTGGGGCGCCTGTCCAGACACTAGACGCTCCATTACTGGTTATTGTGTTTTCCTTGGTGGTTCCCTGGTTTCCTGGAAATCGAAGAAACAGACAACTGTTTCTCGATCATCATGTGAAGCAGAGTATAGAGCTCTGGCCTATGCTACTTGTGAGGTTCAGTGGCTCTTGTATTTCCTCAAGGACTTCCAAGTTCCTCATCCTCATCCAGCCAATCTCTACTGTGACAGTCAATCGGCAATTTACATTGCTGAAAATCCTTCATTCCACGAAAGGACCAAGCACATTGAGCTTGATTGTCACTTGGTTCGAGAAAAGCTGCTTCGTGGAATCATCAAACTCTTTCATGTATCTACTGACCATCAGCTCGCCGACCTGTTTACTAAAGCTCTGTCTCCTGCCTTGTTCAATGGTCTTCTCTCCAAGCTCGGAGTACTTAACCTGTGTCCTCCAGCTTGTGGGGGGGGGGGGGGGGGGGGGGGGGGGGGGGGGTAACAGCAGGACAAGAAGAAACTACAGATTTTTCTTCTTCTCACAAACCTGCTTCGTACCGAGACGTCGTCGTTCAGCAACACATGAAGAGTCCCGGAGCCACATGTCGAATGGAGGTTGGAGAGTCATCAATCAATGGGAGAGCTTCATTTGCAACGGTCTAAAGCGACCGTTTTCACTGTTTATTGTCTTCTCTGTTTTTCCTTTGGTTTTCACTGCTTCACTTTACCAGCACAGCTGGCTGTCTCAGTTGTATCAGACTATATATATATATATATCAATGAGAAGAAGGGGAGAGGGTAAGTTGAATCCCAAAACCCTATTTGGCCAAAACGTTGTTAAGATTTAAAATTGGAATATCAGAATATGAATTTAGGATGATATGGTAGAGTCACACTCATTATATAATTTTAGAGAAGATATTACCCATCAATAACCATTGGTATTTTAATCCTTGAAATCTCAAATTGTATAAACTTGAACCCTTCACTTAAGATTTTGATTCTAGGTATAGCTCAAGCCTCATAAGAGTCTTCTAAAACATGATTGATTGATCTCTTACATCAACATTTCTAATTTTTTCAAAGGCCAAATCTGCACAAGCTCGCTCTTGTAACTCATTATTGCACCTCTTTTTCATGCTCGAAAAGAAACACCATATATACATACACAACATTTACCTATATTATACCATTCGTCAAGTTACAAAGTTACTCGCGTGAGACGGACCTACACACCTAAAATCACCCAAGAGTCACTCTCACTCCTCAAATGTGACATGGAACCTCTTGTACTTCCTCCCAATCCCAACAGGCACATTACCACAACACCCACCACCACCAAGTCTTGCCATCTCCATCCCACCATCCCCAATTGGCAAGCTCACAAAATAACAACCTTCTTTGTTCCTCCCCAAAGCCTCCCCAAAAGAAGAACACCCACCTTTGTAACCACCCCTCCCTTTCTTCCTATCCAAGTTATGGCCCACAATCATTGACCCAATTGGGTTCACATCAAGCAACCCCAAGAGCTCCACATGATGCTCTACATCCCCATCCACCACAGCAAAATCAACCCTTTTGTATTTCTTGAGACCCAAGCCACCATCACTACTAGAAACATGCTCCACTACTACATCTCCAAGCTCCATTGACTCCAACTGGGACTTGATCTGACTTTCATGAGTTGATGATGATGATGAGGAGGAGGAGGAAGGAATGTTGTTGAGAGTAGTACTGCAGAGAACTACTTTCCCTCCTGTTTGCTTTGCTGCAACAGCAAGTGCCATTGTCAGTGGGGTGATGACATTTGGTGAGGAAGTGATCTCCACCATTAGCTTTGATCTCTTGCCTGCTGCCAATGCTGCCACTAGCTCCATTGATTTGGGTTCTATGATTGATGAAGCACATTGCTTCCTCTGCTCAAAAGATCAATCGATTTAGAGTCATGATTAGAATACATTGCTTGCACAACAATCCAGAATTATACCAAATGAAGGAAACTACCATAATGAAGAAAAGAGCACAAGTAGTACAAGTTTAGAGGGTATCCCATGATTTCTCTAATTACCAGCTGAAGGGCATGCAAGTAAGCTTTCATGGCATCCTGAGGAGACCAGTTTTCCTTGGAGAAAGGCATAGTTGAATTGATGTATATCTTGCCAGTAAGGGACTTGTGTGTTGTTATCCTGAATCTGTATGGTTTCGATCTTTGATATTGTGCTGGGTTGGTTGTCCTTTGAGTCGATGAGTTTGGGAATATATAGCACTCGAGCAGTAGATATGTGCCCATAATTTTGAAGGACAGGTGCCCTTAAGGAATTGGCTGCAGAGATGAAAACAACAGAGATGGCTTGCATGTGTATAGACATCGTGGCAGATGCTGAGAGCATTGCTTTCCCATGTGAGGCCTCCAAAGCCAAAAGTAGTAATAGGACCGTTAGGAAAATCAAATCGGTGACCAAACCATTTATGAGTTGGTGGTGGTACTACTAGAAGGGTCTTCAAGAGATTTATGAGCTATTGGAACAGAGATCCCTTGGAATCTTAGGTGATTTTCAGTTGATCTCAATTAAAACAAAATCTGTGGATAAATTTGAAACTTTCACAAATTAGTTTGATGGTGTGTTTAGATTAATAAGTTAAATAACAATATAAGTACTCGAATATGAGATTTCTCGACCGCAAATTTTTATATTATACATGTCGTGAATCTATCCGTTCATCTCAATAATCCCGACTAATTCAGCTTATGAATTTGAAACTTTCACAAACTTTAGTTAAGTCAATATATTAAATAGTAGTATTTCATAATCTCAATACAAAAAATTTCTATCACGACAATTTCTAATCGTAGACGATGAATCAGTACATACTAGTGATCGGAATGATTGAGAAAGATAGATGTGACATTGGATTCATCAGAGCAGAAATATTATTAGCTAGGGAATCCAATATCAATAGACTAGCATATGATAATTGAGTATCCCAATACAGACTTTTGGGTGCTAGGGATAGAAAAATGGCATATATCATAAGGGTCATATATTTATTATAGGCATATAGGGGCAGGTAGGGTGACAAGAGGGACACTTGTCCTTTCCCAAAATAGGTGATTCAGCAACAAAATGGCATATGTGGTCTTTTGCTCTTTACTATGAGAACATGTTGTTGGGAATGTAAGAGAGGAATTTCCTTGAGATGTGAGAACCCCATTTGGGGTTTGCTTATTTATTGCAAGTCAAAAGTTCACCCCAAAGCCATTCTTGCACTCAATCCAGCAAAAATCCAATCTTTATATTATACTACCTACCTATAGTATATATCAGTTCTTTTGTGAAATCAAGGTGCAGATAGCACATGCAATGTACCATAATATGTCATTGTAGGGTAGTTCAAAAGTTTAATAGACTGCCCTTTGGGGAACACCATGAGTAAGTCACCATTTCAGAAGAAAAAAAAATTGACTTTAGAGGGTCAGACTGTTTGGCTCCATTCTGAGTTTGGATCATTGGAAATGACACATATTGCAATTGTCAACTTGCAATTGATGGCCTTGGAAGTCAGAAATTGGTTTGGATTGAATTCGATCTCTTCCTGAAAACTTATCTTAGGCAGCAAGTATCTCTCAAGGCAAAGAATAAGGAAAGGGAACAATAGAGGGAAGTGGTAGCAGCAAAAAAGGTTATGGGATTAGGAACCAAATGTGAACTCTCATCTATACAACTTGGCCGTTCGTTTAACTACTCCTTCCACAGTTCCATTGAAGCCATAAGGAACCAAAATTATACAATTGAGATCTTTACATGAATTCAGGGAAGGTATCAGTAGTGATTCACAACTTCCCATCTACTTTCTGCAGCAACTCTTAACACTGAAATCTCAGTCGTCAATATCTTTAACTGTCTAGTTTCGTTCATCCTCCTTGCTCGGTATCTTCTGCAGCAACTCTTAACACTGAAATCTCAGTCGTCAATATCTTTGACAGCATCCTGCATCAAACACAAGAACGATTGAAATATTATTCGCTGGATAATAGAAAGCCACAAGCGTTTCAGAATTCAGATTAGGCACTGAGGGGGGCTTAGACGCTTAGTCACCTTGGCGAGCCGTGTTACATAAGCTGCAGCCAATGCTGTTGCAAGCAATCCCAGCCCAAGTGTCAATAGCTGACCGTAATTTCCTCCTCCAGTCAACCCAATCTCAGTTTCTTCTTGCTGAAAACAGGCAAAAGGAACCCGTGTTACAGGAAACCAGCAGAATAACAGATAGAGAATGACACTTTCTGGACAAGCATTTTGGTGATTCTGCCATATTGACACAAATCCACATGTCTTCTTAACAGCTTAAGATGAAGAAGAGAAAGTTTTTGACTTGAGAGGTAAAAGTTCTGCCATATTGAGCAACTCACATGTTAAACAAAAGCCTTCACACCTAGTCTAATGATTACCACTAGTAAGCTGCCATATCTCTTTGGACGACGAAGTTAGAAAGGAAATAGCAAACTCACAATTATAGCGCGACCAAATGCACCAGCGCTCACGTAAGCCCATGTGCCTGGAAGCATCCCAAGCCAGCTGCATTCAATTTCGAAACGAAATTAGTTATGAAAAAACCACACAAGTTAAAAGATTCATCAAAGTCCCAAAGTCATAAGAGTTTCAGTTCCTCCTTCTAGATGGTATAGCTCTCATAAGAACAAGAATTGAGTGACAGAACAGCATACCTCCCCATAACATACGGCACAAACTTGACTGATGTCAATCCATACAAGTAATTTCCAAGGGAGAACGGGAGCAAAGGGCTCAATCGAAGAAGCGTGACAACTCTGAAGCCATTTTCGCCAATTGCCTTGTCGATTGCAAGAAACTTCTTATTTCCTTCAACAAGTTTTAGGATTCTCTCACGGGCAAAATACCTAGCAATTAGAAAAGCAATGCTTGCTGCAACCTGAAATGGATGCAAACGACTGTAAGGGAGTGCGAAAGTCTATAGACATGGCGACAGAACTTCAGAGACAGACATAATAAACCAACTTACTGTTCCACTTATTGAGACTATGATGGTGCCAATAAGAGATCCGAAAAGAAGACCAGCCGACATCGTCAATGGGATTGCCGGAATTGCAAGAATCTAGCACCACAATCTCAAATCAGTTACAGGAAATAATAACTTGGGGCACACATCAACCATATGAACTTGCTGTCTGCCTGTCACAGTATGACAGTATGCAGAACTTCACTAAACGTCTATATGGGATTATAGCAATATGCTAAATTTAGTGTCAAAATCATCACATGTATCATGCATCTATCTATCAGTAGCTACTAGTATGGAGACCACGAAGAACTTCTCATAGATCTCACAAGATGCGTGAAACTGAATTGATTAAGGCCTAAATAAGACTATAAGAGAATGAGCACATACCTCCAATCCTGCATATACTGCCACAAACAAAGCATATCCAGCTGGTCCATAACCTGTTCAGAAGAAAAGCAAGTCGCTTAATACAGAAGGCATTTTTTAATGACGACCGGTGAAGTATTACTGATCATCTTCCCAAGCCACACAAGTTAGCAAACCATCAAACTGAATAGAGCAAGGAAAAGCGGAACCAAAAGATCAATAGAATGGAAGGGAATCAGACAGAGACTGTAGATGGGAAGATCATTTACACTGAAAACCAGTCCAACAAACTTCATCAAGATAGGACCAACCATTCTCATGAGGCATTTCTTACTGTAAGTTTCCATCCTTGAAGTTCTCAATCCAATTTCTACTTTCTTGCCAATGAATGCTCGAATTCTCAAACAAAACTAACTAAACTGAAAGGGAACTGCAGCCGCCATCCATTTTCACTAGCTAAATGCGGGAGCTGAGAACGAGAAGCTCAATCAACACAATGTAGATCGATTGGTAACAAAGTTCTCAAGCATTCCCAACCCAATAGTTCAAGAATTCCCAAGAACTCCCCAATTCAAGAAAATTACCACAGTGAGACGATTGCATTCCGCTACCAATTCATCCCATCACGCAAAAATTCCCCCAATCACAGAGCAACTCGAAGCTCAATCAATTGAAATCGAAAATGGGGGGAACCAAAAAGATTCTTACCTTCAATAAACCCAGAGAACTGATTCAAGAACGCATTGATTTGATCCCTGTAAACATACCCAACAGTCCCGAACCCACCAACGACACCCACAAGCAAAACCCCAGCAAGAATCGTCCCTTTCATCGCCGTATCCCCTTCCAACCCACCTCCTCCGTCCCCGCCGTCGCCCTTAACAACCTTCTTCCCACCTCCTCCCTCGTCGTCATCGTCGCCCTTCGAGTTCAAGAACCACCGCAAGCTCTGAGGAGGAGCTCCATTCTTCTGCTGCTGCTTCTTGCGCGTCTGCTTCAGGGACGAGCAAGGGGATAAGAAGTGGAAGCGCTTAGTGCGGCAGAGGAAGGTAGTGGAAGAAGAGGTGGACGGTGAAGAAGAAGTAGAGAAGTGGTGGTGGAGATTGGAGGCGGCGACGCAGGGCGGAGATGGGAGGTGGCGCAAGTTGATTACGAGGGTTCGCATGGCGTGGTGGAGGGAACCCAAAGGAGAAAACGGTTGAAGGGAAGGAGGAGGAAGAAAGACTGGATTTTCAGCGGGTAGATGATCCTTTTTCTTTTTCTTCCGTTTTGTTTGGGGAAATGAAAGGGAAGTGAAGAAAGAAATAATCTCTCTGGTGGTTTCTCTTCTCTGTGGCATGGAATTTGTCCACGTGGCCTATATATTGACGAATGGCGCCGATGATTAGATTCCAGCCAGAAGAACGAACCGAATATAACGGGCCTGCACAATTGTTGGGTTGGGCTTTAGAGGCTTTCACTAAGACCCACCTCTAAGCCCATATTTTTAAAGGCTTACTTCCAAATGAGTCTATAAATCATAATAGGCCTAAGCTCTTAATGGGCCACCTTGGTTTGGTAACAAATAGGGCTGGAAATGGTGTTGTCAGTGCATATCGGACTTGTGTATACGATCTACGATCCGGACTAAGAGGTTAGAGTACAAATCAGAGACTATAGAATTCATACCAACCATGTTTATGTGGTCAGATTTAGTACGATCCATACCAAAGAGACCACGTTGAGGCAAAAAATTAAGCGGTTTGTTTGATCCACCACATAAAACATCGAACCAATAACCGAGAAAAAGTTGGGTTTTTTTCCCTAACCACGCTCAACCACATGCATCATCGATGAGTCATGATTACCTATGGAGTGGTCACAATCCTTGGAAGTCAAGTGCTTCCACCGGTGGGCTATGGAAATTTGGACTATTAGACCCAAAAATGGGCAAAGCAACTTTGTATCTATTGAAGGTTACGTATCATTCATGGAGAGTTACCCTCTCCATCTACATTCCTTATTCGTCTTACAAACAAACAAACAAACAAACGTTGGGTCACAGATTACTGTCTTATTAGCTCAATGGTTAGTACTTAGTAGTCACTGACACATGGTGTGGTTGTGTATTTCTAGCTACAGTGAAAGGTATTGGCAACTAACCATATACAAAGGAAGCAAGTCAAATGGGAATATGCGTTTTGTATGGTTAAAGTGAATCGCACATGGAAAAATCTAGTAGTTATTTGGATAATTCGATGTGATATTCGTTTTAAATCATTGTATTTGAGTGAAACGTAAAAACGATATGAGATTGATTAGTTGTAAAACCCCAGCTTTTGGACTCATTATAGGGTGACTGAACTCATCACGTGTCTTGAACACAAGAAAAAGACCGCACACCTGCCTACCAGTGTTAGAGCGCGGATCACTAATAATTAATCGGAGGACATGACACAACAGAAGCGTCAATAGAAAGTCGACACATTATGTGCACGCTTTAGTCAACAATAGTACTTCACTGTGGAGGCACACGACCGGTAGGGAGTATAGAGCATAAGATGTTATATTGTGAACAACACTAATCAAAACTAACATAATTAAACTATGATTGGCTCACTTTATTTTTCAGTAATTCAAACTGAGTTGTACGTCATAGTGAAATAACAACGAGCATTGTCATGGATTCTTCAAACAACAACCTAAAAATCATGAGTTTCGATCTTGATTGCAACAAATAGATAGAAAACATTGAACTGACAACAATGAGAAGAATAAAACTTGACTTTTGAAAGATATTATAAAGATTCGAACATTACCGTCTGATAGTTAGTTCACTATACTGTAAATATTGATATTACTGTTACCGCTAGTCCATTTGACTAACTTCCAAAGCATTGTTCATGTATTTATTTAACTTAATCAACATTTTTTTCTCCAAAGTACTGGAACCTTGACGAATATTTTGTAGAAAAAACACTAGCTGTTTTGCATAAGAATCGAGGTGGTTGGGAGAACAAAGTAATCGCTAATCACAAAGCAATCCTAACCGACACTATCAACTAAGCAGACGATTCTATTGTGTAGAAAAAACACACTGATTTGAAAGGATTGAAACGGCAAGAAAAGGTGCAATGAGGGACCGATTTAGCACACAACCAAAATCAATAAATCAAAGAGAAAAGGCCAATCGAAGGTGGCCAACTTTGACGTACGTGATGGGTTGATCCATAATTAATATGACCAACTAATGAGGAGTTTGTTTTTACCCACACTGAAAATTCGTATTGTGTTCATGCTCTATTTGGTTCTTAGAGTCATAAACTAGTTGGTGTCAATAATTTGAATTGTTGAGAGAAGGTTATATTGGATCTAATGGGCTTGAAGTTTGCACTAAGCCCGCCATATCAAGTGCTTGAAAGACAACGGTTTATATTGGGGATCGTGAGGACTTGAACACGTGAGCTCAAGTACAAACCAACTCTGATACCATGTCATGAACCAGTTGGCCAAATGGTCGTGTGTTTGAATATCCACGACCCCAAATACACAACATTCGTAATCCTTACACTTACGTTCTGTATCCGTCGTTTAAAGGTTAACAAGCTATTTATACCATATGAGATATGATCAAATGGTATTAGCTTGGCTACAGAAGAAGGCATAATCTCAAGATCCCAGTCTCTCTTTCTAAAAGCCTTGACAACAAGTCTCTACCGACACTTTCTCGCTCCATCTAGTTTGTTATGTTGCCTTTCCATTTACAATTCAAAGCAACAGCTGTCAATCTCTCTCTCTCCATCATCAAAAGAAAAGGCAAAGTCTTCTCCCCTCTTTCCTCTTGTAAATTGTAATGGTACTACTAGCCCTCTTTGTCCCACACCCTCACATAACCACAAAATGAAACCATGAATTTACAAAAATCCTACTAATCAAATCCACCTACCCCCACAAACTTAAGGCATAGCCCACATCAAAAAGGATATGGAGTAATAGATGAAGGAATATGAAGGAGTGGAAAATGTGTAAGGGTTTATTATGAGGATCCGATGGATTCGAGTAGTAATGTTAGATCACTGGGTATTTGGTGATTTAAGTGCAGTAACTTTGAGAATTGTATGTTTACTGACAACGCGAGAATTTATTAGTGAAATAATGAAGGAAGTAGTTAGTCTTTTGTGCAATTGTATCGAAAATGATTGTGATGGAGGTAAATACTTAGATGTTTGAATGTACAATCATGTAAAAACTATGATGGATTGTGATGAATCGCCAGTTTAATAATTGCGTGTGCTACATGTTTAATATGCTTTGTTGATCC
The DNA here is from genome assembly GCA_964030455.1 of Linum trigynum. Taxonomy (NCBI): domain Eukaryota; kingdom Viridiplantae; phylum Streptophyta; class Magnoliopsida; order Malpighiales; family Linaceae; genus Linum; species Linum trigynum. The sequence goes on along the minus strand of OZ034822.1, from coordinate 599,405 downwards.
AGCACAACCATATATATATTACTGTAAGATTTTACAACTACGAAAAGAAGTAGTGAAATATACCATATAAGAATAGAAAAGTGTGTAAGTGGTGACAAAATTGTTGGTTGAGAATGAAACTCTTTCATCACAAGTTACAAACAATCACTATTTTTTACTCCACTTTTCATTTCCTAATACTTTTGCTATGATACTCCCCTATATATCTGATTTGATTTCATCTCACCTAAACTATTTTTTCTAAGTTCTTACCATGATACTAGTTACTAGATCGTGTACAATTAAAGTTAATACAATATAGGAGAGTTGATTAGAGTAATTAAAGTCTTCTATACACATGGCATGCCTCCATGGAAATTATCAATTGATTATGATGATCATAATCATAGTAAAATCATTAGCTCACTCAACCCAAATCTTGATTAACTAAATTAATTAATAAAGTTTTTAGGGAATTAATTTATTAAGTTTAACTAATGGAAAGGGTGGGTTTTTACCACCAATTTGAGTGGAGGAGAATGGACCGAATAATAATGTTTGTAAAAAAAAGAATTATTACTTTTAATTTATTATCATTTTCCCTTCAATCCTACGTTGTGGAATAAAAAAAATGCAAAAATGTGAAAATAAAAGTGATACCAATTAAGAAGATTCCTACCAAAAGGTTAATTGGAGACCCAATGTGTCGAACCCACATGGACCTTTGCAATCATTTATGGAGCTCTTTTGGGTTAATTAGTAGATTAATTGGGTGAGATAATGCTAAAGAGTAAAATAGACAAATATTTTATCTATATTTTATTCTCCCACATGGGTTGGGGGGGATTGTGGCCTGGTGGGTATAGTGGGGGAATTAGTTCTTTCCTTGCTCAAATAATGAAACATAATATTTTAGACAGATTTCATATGGACAAAGTAGAAAGTATGAAAATATATATAATATAATTTATAGGTTTAATTCACCTGCGTAGCAATAACTTTCACAATTTGACAAATATAGCCACTTTTTGAAAAATACACTGATATAGCCACATTATGAAAACTCGTTTGACATAATTAACTATTTTCGTTAAAAGTTTTAACACCGTTAACATGACACTGACGCGGATGGCACCTGAGCTTCCACATCAGCTCCAACACACCAAATCATGCCACCTAACTGCCACATCATATTTAAATTAAATAAATTACAATTTTATCTTTCTTTTTTCACTTTCCTCCTCGAGCTCTCCTTCTTCCATCTTTTCCCTTCCCCATCGGCGGCCTCATCGTCCCCCGTCGGCGCCACCAAAGCTTCTCCACTGCACTCAAATCAAATCCGAAGTTTCGCTAAGGTGATCTCTTGATAACCTCAATAAATCTTAATTGATCTCCAAATCTCCATCCCATTTTTGATATTGACAAGTTTGAAACTGGGTTCGTCTCCGACTTTGTTCATCTTTCCCCCTTTTCTTCCTGTAGACGAAGCTCGATGAAGATGAGCCGCCCGTGGAAGGTCTAAGATGTAGCTCGATGACCTCGCCCCAATTAGAACTTCGACCACCAAATCGAATAAATCTCCGCCCTCTCCAATGCATTCACATCTTCCCTAAATCCCCGATCTGTCCTTTTCTATTGTTGATGTCGTTGTTCTCCCCAACCTCATTCTCTCCCGTCTCTCCCTCCTCTCCTCGCTCTCCAACTCCTCATCCCCACCACTGATACGGTTGTGGCCACCACCAACACCGCCGTCAGCATCTGTATTTTCCTCCTTTTCTTCCTTCCCATACCCTAATCTCAGGATCCGACCACCTAGATTGGTACCCAACATCTCGAAATTGGGGAGAGGGATAGACAAATCGGAGGAGAGGGAGAGGAGCATAGTCATTAGAGAGGGAGACAAGTAAATCAGGTGGATGAGGGATTGTTGGGAGGGTTGGCTCTCACTCTATCTTTAGTCGATCTCTCGAAACCCCATCTCCCCCAATTCTCTGAATATTCCTCTGATGGCTCTGATTTACTCTGCTCTGGGCTTGTTTCTCGTTAGTGCGATTCAGGGGAAGCTCGACAGAATAGGGTAAATAAGTTGTGAAAGGATGTGATTTGATATTTTGGGATTTTCAATGGCCGTTGAAAGGATTAGAGAACCAGTTCCATGTCGCAGCTCCTCCTCTTCCTTCGAGTTTGCTGATGATGACGGCGGAGAGGAAGAAACGAGAAAGAAAACCAGGAAGAGGGAAGGGTTTTGCGAGGAAAGTGATTGATTTTTCTCTCCCTTTTTACTTTTTTTTTTAAATTTCTTTATTTATTAATTAATAGTAATATGAATGTTTTCCACGTGGCAAGGACGCAAATTAAAACACGCCACATCAGCCGCTGCCGTTAGTCCAGTCAGCGAGTTAAGTGATCCGTCAAAGAATTGGACGGAATTGGCTATATCTGTGTGTTTTTCAAAAAGTGGCTATATTTGTCAAAATCGTGAAAGTTATGGCTATGCAGGTGAATTAAACCTAATTTATAAATAAGAAATCAATTTTAATTGATAAAGGGTGTTTTGAAGTAAAAAAATAGAATTGTTGTAAGAACTCCAAAATTAAACGTGCTCGTTGTGGAGCAATACAATAATTATTGTTTCTTCTATTGATTTATTGTATCTATATTCCATAACCTTAAGCATGAATGAATGAACAATGGCAACAACCAAGATCCCTTTTTGAGGTCTTGTTCTTGTTTTCTTATTTCAAAGTGGGGATCAATAATTGGCATTTTGGTTCTTGGTGCCACCACTATTTACATAAACAGCAGGGGCACCGACACTTTCATAATTCATATACCACGGATTCAAAGGAGAAAGCCCCAGACATAATATTGAATTTAATAACATTCAACAAAAAAAAAATATTTAATAACATAAATATTTAACTACCACACAAATAAAAAAAAATAGAAATTTGGAGAGAGAGAGAGATAGAACACAGAGAGAGAGAGAGAGAGAGTTGGAGACAGGACACAGCCCAACAGCTGTTGCGCGGCAGACACTGAGATGAGAGAGAGAGACAGGGCCACCGTCACATTCTGGGACCCACTTCTTATTTCTGTTCTGTTCTTCTTTTCTTTCCATTTTTTTCCCTCACTCTCTAATGAATTAAATTAAGCATAATCCTTGTTGATTAATCCAGGAATGATTCATGAAACCTACTGAGGATAGATTAATTAGGTTATAAGAACATAGACAGACAAGATTTAACTAGCTTCAATTACTTCACTAATGAGATTATACTATCAAAATGTATAATTCGTTATAAGTCACATTTTGAGTCGTTGGGAAGCATAAGCATATTACACACAATTTATCAATTCTCTTTGTCGAACTATTATAATTAATATAATTTTGCAAATTGGTCTTTAATTTTGCAAATTGAATATTAAGAATTTGTGGGAAATTCTAAATTGTTTCCTTTTTTTCCTCTTAATTTGTTTTTTTTTTTGGCGTTCGCTAGCTCTCATTACTTGTATACACTGCTAGTACCTATCTGGATCTACCTGTCTCCCTTCTCTGCCTCTCCTCTCCTCCTTCCTTCTTCTTCCCTTCATCCCTCTCTCTCTCTCTCTCTCTCTCTCTCTCTCATAAACCCCCACGCACATTCTCTCTCAATCTCCCATCTTCAATCTCTCAGCTGCTGGGGAGAAAGAGAGCGACTTTGGGGTTTCGCCCTTACTGTCTGTCTCTCTGTGCACTCGGGGCGATTATTGATTCAATTAGCGGGAATACTCTGTCTAGCTAATGCGGGTTTTGGAGTTTGAGATGCAAAGCTCGAAGCTTTTCTCCCTGAGCACGTTGACTAATCTGTTCTAAGCGGCGGAATTCGTTTCCTTTCCCCGCGTGGGATTCATCGGGGGGTTTTTTTTTTTTTGTAAAGGAGTTGTTGAAGCTAAACCAAATGAACACTGGAGGGCGGCTGATTGCTGGTTCTCACAACAGGAATGAGTTCGTGCTCATTAATGCAGATGAGAATGCCAGAGTAAGAGCTTTTTCTTTTCCTATTTCCCTTTCTCCATCTTAGAATCCTTTCGGGAAATCTGAGTTCTGGGTTTAATTGGGTTCTGTGAATTGCTCATTTTTATTACTGATTTCTGATCTGTTCTGTGTTGCTTTCTTCTCTGTAACTGAATGGGAATCTTTCACCACTTTCAGATTTGTGGTTTTTGTGCTTGTCTGGAAAAAAATCCGTCTTTTCAGTGAATTGTCTGCTTCTATGGAAAAAGAAAAGTAGATTGAGACAGATTATTACTCATTGTAATTCGTTGGGGTGAATGTGAGTGGTGAAAATGAGTGAAATTGACAATTGTGGTGAACTGGACTTGATTCACTCTCCAGAATGTTTGGAATTAGTTTGCCAGATGTTAAGGTCTTACTTAGTACCAAATTGGAGATGCTCTCAGATTCCCCGCCATGTAATTTGGAAGGTTATTGGTTGGAGTTTTGGTTAAATCACTACATCAAGGGTCTCCCAGTCATCCATTCTCTTAGTCTTAGGTCAGCCATTATTGTGTACTATGCCAAAACTTGTCGGCAAGAACAATGAGATCTCTAGTTGATGTCTTAGAGAGTGAGAGAGGGGGTCAAATTTCTTCTTGGAGAGGAACAAATTTAGTCGATATATAGCAAGTTGAATTGCAGAATTCTTTCAGGTTTTTGTCTATAGAAGATGGAGCCTTAGTCAAAGTGTTACAGTTCCATTCCTTTGTAGCTTTTATGTGTTCCCCAAATATGATGCATTGATGCTAATTAGTTCACACTTGTGTGATAATTTTGCTCTCATGAACAGATTCGGTCCGTGCAAGAATTGAGCGGGCAGGTTTGCCAGATATGCGGTGATGAGATCGAGATCACTGTGGATGGGGAGCTATTTGTTGCTTGCAATGAATGTGCTTTCCCTGTCTGCAGGCCTTGCTACGAATACGAGAGAAGAGAGGGGACTCAGGCTTGCCCTCAATGCAGAACGAGATACAAACGGCTTAAGGGTTTGATATTTTGCTGGTGGTTACCATTTTAGTTTTTCTCCCTGAGATGATTTGAGTTTTGTTTGTATTTATATATGGTGGCTGTGTCTCTTGCAGGTAGTCCCAGGGTGGAAGGGGATGAGGAAGAAGACGACATTGATGATTTGGAACACGAGTTTGATTTCGAAGGGTTGAGTCCTGAACAAGTCGCAGAGTTAATGCTTGCTGCACGTCTCAACACTGGCCGTGGATCACATCTTTATGGAAATGGCATTTCTACGGATCTGGATTCTTCACCCCCTGGTGCTAAAGTTCCTCTCTTGACCTATGGCGAGGAGGTAAGTTCGTTCCATTGAATTTCAGCTCCCATTAATTGTCTGAATGCAGCTGGCTTACTCCATTTCGGGTTTTCTTTGTGTCCAGGATGCTGATATTTCCTCGGATAGACATGCTCTTATAGTTCCACCGCATATGGGTCATCATGCCAACCGAGTCCATCCAGTGCCTTACTCCGATCCATCTATACCTTGTAAGCCTTCTTCCCCTCAGCTTCTGTTTCTTTTGATCTGTATTAGTAACTCACTATTGACTTTGTGTTTTCTTTTGTTAAAGTGCAACCAAGACCCATGGTTCCTCAGAAGGATATAGCAGTCTATGGCTATGGAAGTGTAGCATGGAAGGACCGAATGGAGGAATGGAAGAGAAGGCAGAGTGACAAACTTCAGGTGGTCAAGCATGAAGGAGCAAATGACGGGGGAAGCTTTGATGGAAATGAACTCGACGATCCTGATTTGCCAATGTGAGTTTGCCATGGTGACCTTTTCCTTCAGGTCTTCTTTGTCAGTTAACCATGCAGATTCTGACTGATTCCTTCATTTGTTTGATGTTACTTTGCTCAGGATGGATGAGGGCAGGCAGCCGCTGTCGAGGAAGCTACCGATTCCTTCTAGCAAGATAAGTCCGTACCGTCTGGTCATCATTGTCCGACTTGCTGTTGTAGGCTTGTTCTTCCACTACCGTATTCTCCACCCGGTCAAGGATGCCTATGCTTTATGGCTGACATCAGTTATTTGTGAGATATGGTTTGCTGTATCTTGGATTCTCGACCAGTTCCCCAAATGGTGCCCTATAGAACGAGAGACATATCTCGATCGACTCTCACTTAGGTACGAGAAAGAAGGCAAACCGTCGGAGTTAGCCAGTGTCGATGTCTTTGTCAGTACAGTGGACCCCTTGAAAGAACCTCCACTCATCACAGCAAACACTGTTCTCTCCATTCTCGCGGTTGACTACCCTGTTGAAAAAGTTGCATGCTATGTTTCTGATGATGGGGCTGCTATGCTTACATTTGAGGCGCTTTCGGAGACGGCCGAATTTGCTAGGAAGTGGGTTCCTTTCTGTAAGAAGTTCAATATTGAGCCTCGAGCTCCCGAGTGGTACTTTTGTCAGAAGATGGATTACTTGAAGAACAAAGTCCATCCGTCTTTTGTTAGGGAAAGGCGTGCTATGAAGGTTAGAAGAAAATTTTCATTCCTATGTTCCACATATAAGCCTTTCAGTTCATGCAAATCTAAACTAATCCATATTTTTGTTTATCCGTTTCCCTTTTGTTGATACTTGCAGAGAGACTATGAAGAATTTAAGGTTAGGATAAATGGGTTGGTTTCAACAGCGCTGAAGGTTCCAGAAGATGGTTGGACAATGCAAGATGGAACTCCATGGCCCGGGAACAGTGTGCGGGACCATCCTGGCATGATTCAGGTGAGATGATTGTTTTGTTCCATTCCCATCTTTAAATACCGATAACACTTTTCTGTATCACACTTTACTTTCCAGCCTTAAGTCACTAACCATCTGAATCTACTCCACGGATTCAGATATACAGTTTACTTATATATAGATCTCTCTCATTTTCAGGTATTCCTCGGCCAAAGTGGTGTTCGTGATGTTGAAGGAAATGAGCTACCCCGTTTAGTCTACGTCTCTCGTGAGAAAAGACCTGGGTTTGAACATCATAAAAAGGCTGGAGCAATGAATGCACTGGTAAGAATCCAAAGCCATGTATCTATGATCCCAGCAGGTGTCCTTTGTCCATGTTGTGAAAAGTAAGTATGATCAAGAACTTGATGAGCTTTTGCTGGTTGCTTTGTGATTGTTTGATCTAGGTACGAGTTTCAGCAGTTCTGTCGAATGCTCCCTATCTTCTGAATGTCGATTGTGATCACTACATTAACAACAGCAAAGCACTCAGAGAAGCAATGTGCTTCATGATGGACCCTACGTCGGGGAAGAAAGTTTGCTATGTACAGTTCCCACAAAGATTTGATGGCATTGATCGTCACGATCGATACTCCAATAGGAATGTAGTCTTCTTCGATGTAAGTAATATCTCTATATGCACTTCTCAGTTTTGGGTACATTTCGACTTCAGTGGTGGAAGCTAATTCATGCTAATGGTAAAAACAGATCAACATGAAAGGGTTGGATGGTTTACAAGGACCGATTTATGTGGGTACTGGGTGTGTTTTCCGGAGACACGCACTATATGGATATGATGCACCTGTTACAAAGAAGCCACCTGGAAAAACTTGCAACTGCTGGCCAAAATGGTGCTGTCTTTTCTGCGGGTCCAGAAAGAAGAAGTCATTGAAGGCTAAGGACAACAAGAAATCAAAGAATAGGGAAACATCAAAGCAGATCCATGCTCTTGAAAATATTGAACAAGGAATAGTTGGTATGAGATCTATGTCATTTTTGTGAAGCTTGGTCTGATGAAATTTTTTACTTGGTGCTGATGAATCATCAATCCTGTGCAACCTAACTTGATTTACTGGTTTCAGAATCAAAGCCAGTGAAGTCGCCAGTGCAATCTCAAACCAAATTAGAGAAGAGGTTCGGACAGTCTCCGGTGTTCATTGCCGCAACACTGTTGGAAAATGGTGGAGTTCCTAGGAATGCAAGCCCAGCTTCCTTACTCCGGGAGGCGATCCAAGTCATCAGCTGTGGGTACGAGGATAAAAGCGATTGGGGCAAAGAAGTAAGACGAAAATCGAGAAGTAAACAGTTCAATCATCATACTATCATCATGGCGAAAGTATCTGACTTTTCATTTTGTTTTGGTTGATCCAGGTCGGCTGGATTTATGGTTCAGTTACGGAAGATATCTTGACTGGGTTCAAGATGCATTGCCACGGTTGGAGATCGGTCTACTGCATCCCGAAAAGGCCTGCGTTCAAAGGTTCAGCTCCTATCAATCTGTCAGATCGTCTGCATCAAGTTCTTCGGTGGGCTCTTGGATCGGTGGAGATTTTCTTCAGCAGACATTGTCCAATTTGGTATGGATATGGTGGCGGCCTGAAGTGGTTGGAGCGGTTTTCGTACATAAACTCGGTTGTCTATCCTTGGACATCCCTTCCACTGCTGGTTTACTGTACCTTGCCAGCCATCTGCCTTCTCACTGGGAAGTTCATTGTGCCTGAGGTAAAACCCCAACTCTGTGTTCTAGAATTTATCTATTTTCCTTGAAGGTTTGAGTCTTAGGGATTATTTAGATAGTTCTTCCTGTGTTCTACGTCTCTTCCACTTATCTACAATTTGAGCCATCTAAACACATTGTCAATTGTGCTTTTCTTAACAGATTAGCAACTATGCCAGTATCGTCTTCATGGCCCTTTTCATATCCATCGCCGTGACGAGCATCCTCGAGATGCAATGGGGCGGAGTAGGCCTTGACGACTTGTGGAGGAACGAGCAGTTTTGGGTGATCGGAGGAGTCTCCTCTCACCTCTTTGCTCTCTTCCAAGGTCTCCTCAAGGTCTTAGCCGGAGTGAGCACAAACTTCACCGTCACATCAAAGGCAGCCGACGATGGAGAATTCTCTGAGCTCTACATATTCAAGTGGACGTCTCTCTTGGTCCCGCCCACAACTCTCCTGATCATGAACGTGATAGGAGTCGTGGTCGGGATCTCCGATGCAATCAACAACGGTTATGACTCATGGGGCCCTCTCTTCGGTCGGCTGTTCTTTGCCATATGGGTGATTGTACATCTCTACCCCTTCCTCAAGGGTCTTTTGGGGAAGCAGAACAAGATGCCGACAATTATCCTGGTGTGGTCGATTCTGTTGTCGTCGATATTGACCTTGTTGTGGGTCCGTGTCAACCCATTCGTGAACCGGGATGGACCCGTGTTGGAGGTTTGTGGGTTGAACTGCAACTGATAGAGCTAATGAAGAGACAATTGGTGCCATACAGATGAAGGAGCTTAGTGGGTGAAAACTACTTGGCTTGAGCTGCAAGGTAGGGGGTGTGTTACATAGTGTTGTGAATCAAAAATTTTGGCTGAGGAAGGAAAGGTGGGAGAAGAAGAACAAAGTTTGAGTCTTTTTTTAGTCTGTGGAGGTGTAGATATCTTGTGGAAGTTGGGAAGGAACATTTGGGTTAATTTTCCCTTTTGTTTTTCTCTTACTGTTTAGTTTTTACATGGGAGGGAAGTTTTATTTTTTACTCTTTTTTTGAATTAATTCTTTAATTTAATTGCTGGTGAGGTCTAGGAAGAGGGTCTTTTCACTTTTGTCATATGATTATAAGGGTTCTTGTTCATTTGATGATTGGTTTCCTGTATTCTTCAAGATCATAAGTTAATTCCCCCTTTGGTCAGAAATGTTTGTGGTGGGAAAGGGGGAATTCCAGAAGTATAAAGTGTCTGAAAAAAGCAGCAGCAAAAACATTTCTTGTTCCTCCAGGTTTCTTTTGTAATCTTATTTTTATGTTGGACAGCTGGAAAACAGTGTAATGTACTCTTTCTTATTCTACTATATCAAATCTGATTTGCATATTGCAGTTCTTATTCTACTATATCAAACCTTGGTCTCCCCTGGTTAGGAAGGGGATCCGGGAAACTAACCATGATAGAAGCTTTCAATGTTCTGCATCTTGTTCAGAGCTCGAGCTGTAAGTGAAGTGCATTGTTAAGCGATGGAGCTGCTAGTGGTCAGCTGCAGCATCTATGCCTCAAGTCATGTTGGCCGAGGTAAGATGCAGACCACTTATGAGTCCTGCAGTTAGCTGCATTGTCTATGTCTTTGATGGCCGAGTCAAGCTGCTTCATGAGTAAGTTGCTCGCATCGGCGAAACATCGACCGAGCGAACTATGAAATCAGCATTGCTCAAGGAGAAAAAGAGGGCTTTGTTCTGTTCACTGTGCTGTTTTCAGAACTTGGTTAGGAAAGTTTGGTCTGTTGGGTTTCTACGCTATTTCATATGGTTGAGTAAGTTCAACAGATGAATCTTTTGATTCCATGGACTACAACACAGCATAAGAGCATCTATGGAAGACATTATCCTTTTTTGCCTCCATATTTGGCAGTCACACTAGGATCCTGTTAGAGTTGAGCTTTTGATGCTCTCATTAGGGTTGTTCTTGAGAGAGCCTTGTATAGAACTCTTTCTCATACTCTGTCATCAAATGAGATGCTTGGTCTCTCATTTTGACAAATGATATACTAACGTAAATTCACGTAATAGACGTTATTTCTATAGGAAGATAAAGCGTCATGATCAATTATTCAAACAAATGATTGTGAAATAAAAACGAGGCTAATATGAAGTTGTTATTTATTATCATATACAAAATTTGTTCAACAAAGCGAAAGTACAAAATTGTTATTTCAATCTTACTAGTAGGAGTACCACTATACAAAATGTACAAAGGAATTCAAGAAAACCCTAAAATTCGTTCCTCAAAATTCCCACAAATCTTTCTCCCAATCCCCAAATTCGATCCCTTTCCATCTCAATTGCGCCAGCTCAAGCAATCACAGACGGGATTCCCATACGAAACCACCTTCGGATTCGCGTAATTCGGGTAGTAATTCCGGTACCCAAATCCGCACGAATCGCGGCTGTGAGGATAGGCCACCGGGTGCCCGACGGCGAACGAAGGCGGGAGGAAGTACGCTGCGGCGGGAGAAGAATCGAATTTCTTGACGGGAGAGAAATCGTCGGTGCTGATCACAGACAGCGGAGGGGAGACGGCGGCGCCCTGCTTCTTGGAGTTCTTTGGCGGGGAGAGAATCGCGCGAATCTTGGAGCCAGGGGAGGACCGATCGTACTCTTCCACGACGGCGGCGAGCTCCTCGCCGGACTTGATCGAAACGAGCGTCTCGAGATCGCCGCTCGGGAGCGGGCATCGGAGCTCGACGGCGGCCTCGCCGCAGAGGTCGGCGAGCTTGGACATGAGGTCGGTGAAGGAGGTGGTGGCGGAATCGAGGTCGTTGACGGCGAGGACCCTGGTCGTCCCGCCGGCGTATCGGAGCTTGGTGTCGCCGTGACGGGGTGGGAGGATCCGGCCGCCGTAGCTGCAGAGGAACTTGACCGGCGCCATTGTTGCTGTTTTTTGGGAGGAATTTGCTCTGAGTAAGTGAGATTCTGCAGTGGAGGAGGAGAAGGAAAAGGGGAAATTGGTTGGAAAGGAAGTGACTGATGAGGAAATGGGCGGTTTTGTTGTTATTTATAGGGCGCGAAATCGGAACGACGGCGTATTAGTTGAGTAGTTAAAGTTTCTTTAATATTCTTTTCCCCCTCTTTTCCGTTTGAGGGTGGGATTAAGAATGAGTTAATTTTCCCTTTTTAACAGAATTAAATGAATTTAACTCCTTCTAAGTGCTCCTATGCTTCTTAAAATGTGCATATATATATAATAAGACTATCGTTCGAAAATTATCTCTAGGAAGTTATTCCGATTGCGTGAAATAATATCTATATACAATGTACAGATTGTTGTAATTTACCGCTACACAATCATATTATTTTAGCTTTCAGTAATTTACTGCTACGCAATTGATATGTTTAACACTATTTATAATGTCCTAACATCTAATATTTTTCTAAGACATGTGACATTCATAATCCATCGGGCCAATATCAATATCACTAACTCTTTTGTGATGGTAATATTTGTTGATAAGTAACAAGAGACTGAAATTTTAAGGTAATTGTCGAGAGAAATTAATTAACAATTACTTGTACATTAGCAAACAACCAATTATACATATTCCCAATTTAGAAGATTCTGTTGTGTGGATCCAAACAAATCTTTCTGGATCTTAGCAATGTGATAGATGCGGTTATACCCAAATTTGGTGTTGCTCCAATTTTTAATTTAATTTTTCATTAAGTAAAAAGTTGGGTATAGATGGAATTGGAAAAAAATTTACAAAAAAAAAAAAAAGAAATACCAAAATCTGACTGCACTACGAAACATTTTACCTATACATTAGGTTCGGAAATTAATCAAAGAGATGCGATTTTAAGAAGAGATATTAGTTCTTGGATTTTGAGTGATCTAACATTGGGAATTGGATAAAATATGGTTGCCAAATTGGGGAAAGAGTGTAAAGAATCTTTGTATTCTGAAACAAGACACCCCATTGGTATAACTGAAATTCAAAGTCATTATTCAAGGAATTATTTTTTAAGTATTCTAAAAGATAATACATAGCTATATTGATCATGCATATTGTACATGCCATCATTTAATTTAACTAGTAACTACTACATTATGAGATGAGTAGTAACGTTCCAATTTAAATGAGAGATAACTAACAACTTAATCATATGTTCTAACTAAGTAGTTATTTCAACAAAAAATTAAAAGACATACCGTCGAGTCATTGGATGAAAGTCTAATTTATATGACGATAACACTCATTTTGGAGTCGGAATTCCAGAAGGTAATCAGAAAAATAAAATCACCAAACCGTTATATAATGTGCTAGTGGAAAGACCATTTAATTAACTCGAGAAAACATTTGAAGGAAATCAAACATTTAGTATATCCATAGTGTTGTGTGCTGTAGGACACGGTGGCCTCTTCAGCTGTTTCCACGACAGTCAACCGTTTGCCTCGTCATCGTCTTCATAAAATTGATTACACACGTCATCATGTTCTTCCTTCAAAGTGACGTCTTCTTCTTCTTATTATTATGATTTAATTACATGGAGTTCTGGTGAACGTGACAACGTGTCATGCATGGCTTTTGAGTTGCTGAGATTTGTATGGGCAAAGTTCGTATAGTATATAGACGTGGTTTATTTGGAGATGACAATTTCCATAAAACCTTTTCCTATTGGAATTTCGAACTCCGACTGATTCTTGCACTAATTGCACACAAGCCCAAAATTAAATTAGTAATCCCAGGCCCAGCCCGTCTTCAGGTTAGATATCGAACCGGCCGCCGCCTCCATTGTATTCTCTCATGAACCCACATACATTGCCTTTCAAACCTCCCCCAAACTCCCCACAATTATAAAGTATAAACATTACCCGCCAAAAAAATCAACTCTCAGCTAGGATGGCAAATGGTCGGGTCGGGGGCGGATAGTGCATATCCGTTACTCTATTCAAAGTAGTTCTGATTTTACCCATATCCATACCCACATAAGAAATGGATAGAAAATCAAAACCATGCCCATACCCGTTCGGGTTTCAGGTATATCCACGGCTATCCATGGGTAATCATTTCACTATATCCCTCCAATCAGTATGTTAACATTCACGCGTACTCTCACATTACACAAGAGGAAAGTACGACAATAATACACTATAATAAAGAAAATTAAATAAAACAACACAATTTCATGAAAATTTTGTATTTATATGCTAAATATAAAATATATTAGAGAAAAATAATGATTATTTCTAGACAAAATACACATGCATGTGTATAATCGGGTCGGTTCGGGTTGCATAGTGAGAAAACCATGTCCACGTAACCATTACCCGCAATATTCAGATTCGGTTTTTACCCATACCCACTAAAGTCCTTCGAGTTCGGGTTTTACCCCATCCGATTAGGTCGAATTCGAACGGATATCCACGGTTACAAAATCATCCATTTGGTTGATTGTAGTGAACACAAGCGTTCAATTTGGTCAAAATCCCATCTCTATCTCCTTAGGATATTGGCACTATATTCATTTTTATTTCATTAAAGGCTTTATCCCAATTAGCCATCAACCTTGACTTGACCACATGCCCTACCAGAAGAAGCCAGCAATGATAACACCATTAAATTCCCTTCTGATGGGCTGCCATCCCCTTTTCAATTTGCATCAGTCAAGCCATCCACCACAGATTTTCATGTGTGCCCCAAAGAGGCAAAAACAGAGACCTTTAACAAAGCTCCCGTGTTGACTCAGAAACCCACCAAAAGAGCAACCCAACTGCCTTATAAAACCCTCCAAACTCTCCACAACCCTAAACCCATAAAAATCATCAACCTCTCTCCCATTCTCTTATCCCAAATCTTCATGAAGTCCCTCATCATCTTCCTCTCCTTGCTGGCCTTGCAATGCATTAGAGCCACATCGCGTGTTTGCCACGTGGACGACATGGCGGGGCTCCTGGCGTTTAAATCCGGCATCACGCAAGATCCGTCGGGCATGCTCGACTCGTGGAATGGAACCGATTGCTGCTCGTGGTTCGGCGTGACCTGCCTGTCCAATGATCGGGTCACCTCCCTGTGGCTGAGTGGTCAGCCCGATAAACCGGATGGATTCCTGTCGGGTACCATCTCGCCGTCCCTCGCAAAGCTGAGGGACCTCGACGGGCTCTATCTGATGAACCTGAGGAACATCACGGGTAAGTTTCCGGTTTGGTTGTACGGGCTGCCCAATCTCCTGTTCGTCTACTTGGAGAACAACCGGCTCTCGGGCCCTCTGCCTGCTGACATAGCCAAGTTGGGGACCCAACTCGACGTGTTGAGCCTGGAAGGGAACCGGTTCACTGGGTCGATACCTGAATCCGTATCCCAATTGTCCGGTCTGACCCGGTTGAACCTCGCCGGGAACTTGATCACTGGGAAACTCCCCGTCGGCATTGGCAGCCTCAGAAACTTGACCCTGTTAGAACTTGATAACAACCGGCTCTCCCAGCCCATCCCTGAGATTTTCTCGTCTTTCCATCAGCTCAGGTTTCTCAACCTTTCCCACAACAAATTTTCCGGGAAAATCCCCAGTTCAATCTCGTCCCTTTCCTCGACCTTAGCTTACCTCGAGCTCGGCCACAATTCCCTCGCCGGCCAAATCCCCAGCTTCCTCGGCAATTTCCAGACGCTCGATACTCTGGATCTTTCCCACAACAATTTCACCGGAACAGTCCCGAAAACTTTCTCGAACCTCACAAAGATCTTCAATTTAGACCTTTCCCACAATTCCCTCGTCGATCCCTTCCCCGTGATGAACGTGAAAGGCATCGAATCGCTGGATCTATCTTACAACAATTTCCATCTGGGCAAAATCCCCAATTGGGTCACTCTGTCTCCGATCATCTACTCCCTGAAGCTGGCGAAGTGCGGGATCAAGATCGATCTGACTACTTGGAAGCCGAAGGAGACGTATTTCTACGACTACATCGACTTGTCGGAGAATCAGATCTCCGGTAGTCCGATTCCGTTGCTGAACCGGACGGAATATCTGGTGGGGTTTCGGGCCGCCGGAAACAGATTGAGCTTCGATCTGGGGAAGCTGAAATTTGCTGGGACGATGAAGGATTTGGATCTGTCGAGGAATTTGATTCTTGGGGGAGTGCCCAGTTCCGTTTCCGGGCTGGAGAAGTTGGATTTGAGCCGGAACAGTTTGTGTGGGAAGCTGCCGCCGACCAAGTTCCCGGCGAGCTCGTTTGTGGGGAATAAGTGCCTCTGTGGATCGCCTTTGCCTGCTTGTAAATAGTGTACTTAGTTGAGTTGATCAAATAATTCTATGCTTTACTTATCAAGCATCTTAAATTTTTATATCACCATTATGGTTGAAATGGATGGATTACCAATGTACTCAAGCATCCTAAGAGCTTGTTATTAGAACCTTTGCACCATTGAATAAATAGAACGTCATTTTTATCTTTTAATACGAAATCAGGTATTTCACGGTCAATTTATTGCTTACAACGTGATTTAACCAATCTAATCGACCTTATACGATACATAGTTACAAGCAGATGAAGTGATGATATCCAGGTACGAACATTTTAGTAAGTTAATCGATTCAAATCGAATATGACAACAACATCGATCGAATTTTATTCTTGAAGAAATTTTGCAAAGATGAACATCAATCGTTGAATCCCCTATATCCCATTTATTTTATCTCCATTTTTTAAATTATGTTTATTTACAAGGCTGCAAAGGGGAGCCACAAAGACACTTATTCCCTTCAAACGAGCTCGCCGGGAACTTCGTCGGCGGCAACCTTCCACACAAATGATTCCAGCTCACATTCAAATTCCGCAATCCGGCAACCGAACTCGGCACCCCGCCGTAAATCGAATTCCTCGACAGATCCAAATCCTTCATCGTCCCCACAATCCTCATCTGCCTCAAATCGAAGCTCAGCTTATTCCCCGACGCCCAAAACCCAACCAAATAATCGGTCTGGTTCAGCAACCAAACCGGACTCCCCCAGATCTCATTCTCCGATAAGTCGAGGTAATCGTAGAAATACGTCTGCTGTGGCCTCCAATTCGTCAAATTCATCTTGATCCCGCACTTAGCCAGCTTCAGGGAGTAGAGAATCGGGGAAGAAGTCGCCCAATCGGGGATTCTCCCCAGGTGGAATTTGTTGTACGACAGATCTAGGGTCTCGATCCCCATCACGTTCATAACAGGGAAAGGATCGACGAGGGAATTGTGGGAGAGATCCAAATTGAAGATCTTGGTGAGATTCTTGAACGATTTCGGTACGGGTCCGGTGAGATTGTTCCAGGCGAGATTCATGGTGTCGAGCGAGTGGAAGCTTCCGAGGAAGCTAGGGATTTGGCCGGTGAGGGAATTGCGGGCGAGCTCGAGGTATTCTAAGTTTGGGGAAAGGGATGAGATTGAGTTTGGGATTTTCCCGGTAAAATTGTTGCCGGAGAGACGGAGGTACCTGAGACGGGTGAGAGAAGAGAAGATCTCAGGGATGGATCGAGCGAGCTGGTTGTTCTGGAGATCCAAGGTTTCCAAGTTCGTGAGGTTGCGGATGCCGAGCGGGAATTTCCCGGTGAGGAAGTTGCCGGCGAGGTTTAGCTCGGACAGGCTGGTTAGGTTGGATATGGAACTGGGTATCGCTCCGGTGAACCGGTTCCCGGCCAGGTTGAGGGCGTTCAGCCGGCTTCCGAACCGGCCGATGTCTTGGGGGAGCCGACCCGAGAGGGGCACATTTTGTAAATATAAGTACATCAGGTTGGGCATTCCGTACAACCAGGTGGGAAACCCGCCCGTGATGTTTCTCAGGTTCATCATGTAGAGTCCGTTGAGGAACTCAAGCTTCGCGAGGGATGGAGAGATTGTACCGGCTAAGTAGGAGTTGGGCTGGTCAGGGCTTCCCGTGAGCCAGATCGAGTTGACACGACCGCTGGCGAGGCAGGTCGTGGTGCGCCACTGGCAACAGTCGGTGCCAGGTTTCCACAGGGAGAGCATGCCCGACGGATCGTGGGTGATGCCAGCTTTGAAGCTCATGAGACCCTTCTCGTCGTCCGGGTGGCACCTATCCGACGTGGCGCGGAGCAATTGGAGGGTGAGTATTGAGAAGAAGAGAATGAGGGTCTTCATGATGGGTAGAGATTGGGTAAGTTTGAGGTTTTGGGTTGAGTTTGAATTGGGTTTATGATGACCTTTGAAGGGGGAGATGTTTTTTAAGGCAGGGATTTTCAAAGGCTTGAAGCCCTTTTAATGGGCACATGCCTTGAAGTTAGGGTGGATGCATGCAAATGGAAGCCATTGGAATGGTACTTTGTCTATATCTACTCTATCTAGTTGACTTGACTTGAGGAAACTTCAATTTTTTGTATTAACATATAATATGATTGATCAATAGTAGAAATGGTTAATTGGTTATCGAATTTTGGGATTACTAATGATTTGATCACTATAGATGGCACGGAGATCCATTTTAAATCTACTTGCTTTAGACTAAATGGTTAACTCCATTTTACCAATATAATAGTCGAATTTATAAATGGTTATTGGATTGTGGCGTCACTAATGAATATGCCATTATAAATGACGCGGATGGCTCATTTTAAATTCACTCGACCTAAAGCGGTTAATCCCACCAGACCAGTATAAACTTTAGTGGCTAGCTTGTTAAATATCGAAATTCCTTCGCCAATTTGCTAATTGTCCCAAATTTTAGTGACCATTTATGTATCGACTCAGTGTATTATCTATAAAAAAATTTGGCTTTATTGCTGGCCATGTTGGTCAAGTCAATAAGAATCTTATCAATATCTTTCGGAGAGATCGGATGCATAGGTTGATACTTGATAGTGAAGCAAAGTATCTCCTCGATCTCCACTTTCTCCATTCACCATTTAGAACATATTAGCTCCTTTTGATATTTGATCCATGAACATTGGCCTAAGTAATTCATATTATAATGCTTAATCATCTACTTAAGTACACATTAAGGTCAACTTGTCCCCCAAGTTCTTTCACATTATGATTATTTTCCTTTTATTCTTTGATTATTTCTATTAGGATAATGCTGAACTTTAACCCCCCTATACAATGTCTAATATTCATGTGCGCCCCTCTATTAATTAAGATCGTTTTTGCATAATAAATTTGACGAAAATCAATCATAATACACCGATAGATCAAACTATCATTTGTCATCACAAATTTGATTACTACACCACAATTATAGAGCAAAAAATGAAATTCTACATTAACACAACGATCAAAAAGTTATTATTATATATATGATAAATAATACAAATACATGAAAAACAAGCTAAGAAAGGATTAAACTTTTTAATATCTTAAATTAAATAAATAAATAAAATAATAGAATAAAAACTAGCTAGAATGATTAGTGGAATCTAAACTACATAACAAGAGATGAAATATGATATTGTTACTAATTAAAGAATTATTATATCGTCTCTCAGTTTTGCAGGAAGGGTGACCCTGGCGGCCTCAGTACTGAACTCCTTGCCTACCTATGCCATGCAAACAACACTGTTGCCGATATCCATTTGCGATCTCATCGATAAGCGTATACAGAGCTTCATTTGGGGATCCACGGCGACCAATCGCAAGGTCCACCTGGTGCACTGGGATCGGGTATGTCGACCGAATACTGAAGGGGGACTCGGACTCCGAAAGGCCCATGAGCTCAACCTGTCCTTTCTCGCCAAGCTGGTATAGGCCTTCCTAAAATCCCCCAATGAACTTTGGGTGAGGGTGCTCCAAGCAAAATACTTCAAGACAGTTGAGGACAGGATGAGAGCCAAAACGTCCAAGCGATGGTCGAATATACGGCGGGGGATCATGAAAGCCTGGCCGATAACAGTAGAGGGAACACAAATGAGTATTAGGAACGGCCAGAATACCTCATTCTAGTCGGACCGGTGGCTGGATTCTGGTGACCTCCTCCTTGACCTCGCTAGAGTGGACGCCCCCCCATTGAGCTATCGGCCACTGTTGCTGAGTTCACCACACAGGCAGGTGAGTAGAATCGTCCCTTACTTAGCTCCTTCTTACCCGATGAGGCAGTTTTGCAGGTAATGAGCATACAACCTCCACGGCCGGACTTAGGGGAGGACATACCTACACGGGGCCCCGAAAAAGGTGGACGGTTTCGAGTAAGATCGGCGTACGAGCTGGCGACCTCAGCCACCGTGGAGCAGAACGATCGGATTTGGAAGGCTATCTGGCGTTGGAGAGGACCAGCTAAAGTTCCCCATTTCCTCTGGTTGGCGGCACGAGAGAGACTTCTCACGAACCAGGAGCGCACCCGGCGTCACCTCACGACGAGCCCCCACTGCAGCCTCTGCCAAGGCCACCCAGAGACAGTCCTGCATGTGTTGCGAGACTGTCAATTTTCCAGGTTAACTTGGATGCAGCTCATCCCGCTTTTTGAGCACCATGCTTTCTTTGACAGTCACTTGTAGGATTGGATCATCTCGAACCTCTGTCGTGAAGATACTAGCCTTGCCTTTGGCCTGACCTGCTGGTCTCTTTGGAGGACCAGGAGCGACCGCATCTTTGCTGGAAAGATCGTTACAGCTGAAGCCTTCCTACAGCGAACCCTGGCATGGATTAATGTAGTGCAGAATGCCATGGAAAAAGACAGGCTCGTCCACATGCCTCGTCTGCCCATTAGAACGGAGGTTGAGATCTCTTGGCAGCCGCCACCTCCCGAGTGGGTTACCCTCAACACAGACGGCTCCGTTATTCAGGAATCAGGTCGTGCAGCGGCAGGCGGCCTGATTCGAGATCATTCAGGATGCTGCCTCGCAGCATCCTCGAGGCAGCATCCTCGATGAACTTGGGTGTTTGTTCCATCACCCGAGCAGAGTTGAGGGGCGCTACGGAAGGTCTTCAGCTGGCTTGGAGCTTGGGGTTGCGGCGGATCAGGGTGGAGATTGATTCGCAGTGTGCTGTGCAACTTCTGCGCAATCATGACGCTCCCGATCACCCGCATGCAGCCACTATCCATCGCTTCCTGGAACTGCTTCAACGCGACTGGGAGGTTTCCATCCATCATATCTATCGAGAGGGCACAAGGGAGCTGACTTCCTTGCAAACCACGGTCACGGCTTACCTTTAGGCTTCCACAATGTATCTTGTTCTATTCCTGAGTTCCATCACATTCTTTTGTATGACTGTCAAAGTCTTGCTAAGACTCGCTTGGTTGTGAATGAAAGTTAGATGCGCGGCATCCATTTATATAAAAAAAAATTATTATATCACCAAGGTGGCACATCAAGAGGTGGTGGGAGCATTATTTGGGCTTCCCTCCCTTTCCCATTCTTTCGGATTTTAAATTTACTCAATTATCAATCATCCATGTCAATCTCATTTCCACGTTACTTTTATTTATTATTACGGGGCAGTCTCAAATCATCATAATCTATAATAATTAACTAATAAGATAAACTCCATGTCTCAGGATGCAGGGGCTCGGGCGGTCGCGTACATTTTTACTAGACTTAGTTTTTCTGTAGCTAAAAGAGTGGGGTCCAGATTGTATCTCGGCTACCCACTAATTTTTTGTAAACCTTTGTTTGTTCTGTTTCCACTCATATTAGTATATATATATATAAAAGTTAAATGAGATTGATGATGTTATCATAACAAAGATTAATACTATGTATCATCAAATGTCTTCAACGCTGATCTATGACTTTTTTATTTTTTTACTTTATCGATATAGTCGGTATTGAGGTAAAAGCACGATGAACTTAGAATGGGTCTCATATTTGAAACATAAATCTTATGATTATAAATAAATTACATCAATGCGAAAAATTGCCAAACCAAAACTAATCTAACAATTAATTATAATATAAAATGAATGATAATTATATTTATTTCATCGAATAATGATAAAATTTTATGAGGATAATGACCAGAAACAAAGCTAGTAATAATATAATTAATGAATTATATCAACAAGGTGGCATATCAGGAGGTGGAGGAAGCATCTGGGCTTTTCTGCCTTTCCCATTCTTAACGATGAACACCATCTGCATTCCCCAAGTTTGATGCCTCTCCAAATGGCAGTGCATTAACCACACTCCTGCAAGAAGGGGGAAAAAATTCACGAGAAATTAGTTCATTCCAATAAGTCGAGTAGTTAATGAAACATGCTTTGCATTGACATATTCTAATAACTCGAATTATTCAAAAATGCGTTGTGTTAACACTTACCGGGATTCGAAGCTCTGAATCTTATGGCAGTCCATCCATTCCTCGGGACAGCCACGGTGTTCACAAAGGGCGGGTCGACTAGATTGTAACCTTTGGGATCCCTCCTCTCGTCGAAATTACCGAAACCCCATCCCACCACGTAGAAGCTCATCCCGTGTAGATGCATCGGATGGTCACTCCCCAGGGCTAAATTCGTCCCTTGGAAAACCACCTCCACCGCGGAGTTGTGCCCCAAGACCTTCACCCTCGTCCCGTGCGTCGTCGCGGCTCCCTCGAATGGCCGGTCGCCGGTGTAGTCCGCGGGGTGCTTGGGTTTGTGGGGGAAGTCTGTACGGAAAACGCCGTTGATGTGGTTGTAGTATGCACTCAGGATGTCGACGGACCTCGGTTCCACGAAGCTCACGTTGTTGATGCTCGCGGCGATGCGAACGGTGCCGTTAAAGGGGCCGCCCGGCGGGCAGGAGTAATTGTTCGGGCAGGGCTGGAGGTTGATGGAGAGTGAGAGGAATAGTTTTGTTGTCACGTCTTTTGGGACAGGTTCGGCGTCGGAGGATGAGGTGGACAGACTTCTGAGCCGGCCGGTGAAGGCGACCGATGCGCTTGTGTCGTTAACACTTGGGAGGGGCGGTAGTTTGAGAGTTGGCTGTGAAGAATGATGTAAAATCCAATCTTGGTGATCATTGTAGTGGAGAATGGCCGTCGCAGTTGTGTTGTCGAAGACAGCCCCTGGGTTGCTAGAGTACACTCGAGCAGCCATGTAATATTGTTTCATTGGTGATGAGGAGGAGTAGTACTGTTGCGAAGGTTTTGCTTCTAGCAAGACGTCGATGGTTTGACCGGGAGAGATGGTTATGTAATTGGATTTGAATGGCTTCGTGTAGCTGCCGTCGGTCCCAACCACCGTGAGTTGATGGTCGGCGATGGCAAAAAATAGCATGTCCTGAAGGACTGCGTTCACTAATCGAAGGAGGTATGTCTTTCCGCGAACTACGTCGAGTCTGAATGTGTCTGCAATAAGGACAATAGATACCAAACAAGAGCTCTTAATTACTTACATAGTGAAGAAGAGGTGCAATAAGGACAAGATATATCAAACAAACCCTTGACTTAGGCCTAGTGAAGAAGTTGCAATAAGGACAATTATATACCAAACAAGCTCCCTCAACTTTGAACTAGTGAAGAAGTTAAACCCTAATTAAGCATGCACCTGATTTTGAGCATGGGAACAAATTTCCAGGTTGACCGTTAATGGTGATGGCATCGGAAGCATTTGGGTCACCCCCGGATCCAAGAAACTCTTTGTAGGTCTCAAACACACCATTCTTCCACCACTCTCCTGCAAAAAAATGATACACGTACGCCACTTCACTTTGAAAAAGTGCACCATTAAGAACCGTGAGTGTTTGAGGGTTCTAAATGCGCAATTAGATTCTTACCAAAAATGATCGGGACTTCAGCGTGGGGCTTGGGGAAGGGGTAAGTGGACCCTTTCTTGGGGTACACGACAATAGCTCCATGGACGGTGGCTCGAGTCCACTCGCTGTGAGCATGCCACCACAACGTACCTTCCTCGAAGGTGAACTCGACTCGCTGGCTGAACTTCCTTCCTGGCTGGATCGGGCACTGAGTGATGTATTCGGGACCATCTGACCATGGATTTCTCGGTTGAGCTACTCCATGCCTATACAAAAAGACCAATACCAATCCAATTATATTATTCAAAATTGACTCAACGAGATCGAGTTCGTTGTGATCAACAAGTTTTGAATCTTTTGGAGGTAGTTACCAATGGAGGGTTATGTTATGTGGGCTATGGTTAATGACATCCACAACGATTGTGTCTCCCTTGTAAACATACAGAGTTGGCCCTGGGAATTCCCCATTCACCGTCATTATCTTATTTTCACTGCACAGCCTCGTGTAGGAAGCTTCTTTTATCTACAACAAAGAAATCTAAATTAATCACCACGAAGAAGTGATTTTTCGCGGCCATAAGTAAAGGTTGCCAAAAGTAAAAAAAAAAAAGGTGGTCGTTAAAAAAAAAAGGTAGTTTCTTGTCGTGTTATCGAAGGAAATCAAAAAATGGAGACACATTACCACAAAAGTGTGGCGTCGAATCGATGAAGCCCCCGCCGCGCCGCCATGGATGGAGAAGCTCAAGTAGAGCAAAAGAATCAACCCGGAGATGGCATTAATGTTTCTCATTGTTTTCATGGTTAGTAAATGGATTACTAATATTAATCTGCGAAACTTGGATAATGAATTAAGCTCAAGGGATAAGTGCTCACTACTTATACTAATGAATAATTGTTGATTAATTAGCATATGCAGTCTGGCAGGTCTTGCCAAATTCTCTCTGGCGACGGCAACCATATGTGCCTCCGGGAGACGGCCAGGAAAGTAAACAGCAGGCAGTCTGGCGAAGGAAACGATATTCTTGGCGAATGTTCCAAAACAGAACAAGTTTTTGTTGTTCGTGCCATTTGGAATCTAGCTAGGGAGGCGGCACTGCGGTTGATGGCACTTAAACAGTTAAACCTTTGTTCTATATTACCGATTACGTGTATTAGTTCTAACGATTTGCATTATCAATTAATTAAAAGTACAAGTCAATGTTACTGTTTCTTGCGAAAAAAACTCCCACCCCTCAATTCTTTCGCCAAACATTGTTCATTACATTTATTAGCTACGGGGTAGCATACACAAACATATGAGAAATTACACATAAAGGGGTCTTCTACATAGTGGTATAACAAAATGCTATACTTTTTATAATTTGATATTAGACCGCACATTACAAAATATTTACGTATCACCGTGCTATAAAAAGTCACGTAACATATGAAAAGTTACACAAAGGGGTCTTATATGTAGTGGTCTAACAAATTGCGATACTTTTTATAATTTGATTTTATTATTAGACGCACATTAGAAAATATTTACGTAACACTGTGCTATAAAAAGTCACGTAACATATGAGGAATTACACATAAAGGTGTCTTCTACGTAATGGTCTAACAAAATGCGATACTTTTATAATTTGATTTTATTATTAGACCGCACATTAGAAAATATTTACGTAACACCGTGCTATAAAAAGTCACGTAACATATGAGGAATTACACATAAAGGTGTCTTCTACATAGTGGTCTAACAAATTGCGATACTTTTATAATTTGATTTTATATTAGACCGCACGTTATGAAATAGTTACGTAACACCGTGCTATAAAAAGCCACGTAACATATGAAGAGTTACACATAAAGGGCGCTTCTACGTAGTGGTCTAACAAAATGTGATACATTTTATAATTTGATTTTATTATTAGACCGCACATTACGAAATATTTACTAACACCGTGCTATAAAAAGTCACGTAACATATGAGGAATTACACATAAAGGTGTCTTTTACGTAGTGGTCTAAAAAAGCGATACTTTTTATAATTTGATTTTATTATTAGACCGCACGTTAAGAAATATTTACGTAGCACCGTACTATAAAAAGTCACGTAACATATGAAGAAATTACACATAAAAGGTGTCTTCTACGTAGTGGTATAACAGAATGCAATACTTTTTATAATTTGATTTTATTATTAGACCGCACATTACGAAATATTTACGTAACACCGTGCTATTAAAAGTCACGTATATTATATCATATCAACCTTATAGAGTAACAATTATTTTTAATGTATCAACTTAAACAACACATAACATGGTATGACTTTCGTAATGGTTAAGACTTATGTAAAACATACGGAGAGAGAGACATTTTTTAAGCATTAATTTTTTATGTATGAATTAAACAAAACATAATAGGGTGTGAGTTTTGTAGGGGTTAAAACATTACGTACAATTTATGGAGAGATAGTTATTTCTTATGTATCAATTAAGAAAAACACAATAGGGAATGACTTTCATAATGATTAAGTCATTGCATAAAACTTATCGAGGGATAATCGTTTCTTATGTATCAATTAAAAATTATTATGCAAGTCTTTCGTAATATAAATTGTAATGATATTTTAAGGTTGATCATCTCATAAATTTTCATTATACAAAAGTTTTATAAGCTTAGTTATAGTTTGCATAATAGTTTAATCAAATGTGATACTCTTCTTAATTTAATTCCCTAATTATTTATTAAAATTTCTTTATTATTAACTACGATATTCAATATCTCATCAATTTGCATTACAAAAAGATTCCATAAGGTAAGTTAAATTTTACATAATATATTAGTAGAATATGATACCTTTTCTAATTTGATATTATTCCATAAGGTAAGTTAATTTTACATAATAAATATGATAACTTTTCTAATTTAATTTTATTATTAGACCACACATTACATAAACTAAATTATAATACATTACGTAAAACGGAGGGTAATTATTTCATATATTTTAGTTAAGCAAGTATATTACATAAATCTCACCGCTGTGAAGCGCGGACCAAAAAACTAGTATATTTATATGCAGT
Source organism: Linum trigynum (assembly GCA_964030455.1). Classification (NCBI taxonomy): domain Eukaryota; kingdom Viridiplantae; phylum Streptophyta; class Magnoliopsida; order Malpighiales; family Linaceae; genus Linum; species Linum trigynum. Next base: position 573,243 of record OZ034822.1, on the reverse strand, counting down.
AGTCCGCGATCCCTAGCGGGGTGATGCTACTTACATCGTGAATTAATTCGGGTTTAAGGTGAGTTACTATTTCTTAATTTTTAATGGGTGAACTTCGGATACTGATTCTTCAAACTCAAATTTGAAGATTTATTACTTAATTAAAAACAACAATCGACGATTATGATTTGTGGATATGCGATAACGTATCATAGAAATTAAATACTTTTAAATGGAAATTCAGCTAAATAGACATATGGGTGGAATTCGATCGTGTGGTGTATATAGACAAATTAACTATGATAAATAAAATTAGAGTAGACTTTAGGGTGTTGTACGTGATTAATTAGCTTTGTTCTAGTCAATCGTTTCTAGTTCCTCTTGTTCTTCTTTGTGACATCGTTTTGGTGGGTTTCTCCTCGTTTTTTTGTAGCGAATTCCTAGTGTAATTTGGCTCCAACGACTAAATCTTAGTTTGTAACTTGTCATTACTGAAATTAGAGGAGCATCAAAGTCTAACAAATGGCATAATTAGAAACAAATAATGAAAAATAGGCAGCACTTTGTAATTTGTCTTATGTAATTGTAGAATCTGCAGCTCACACAATTCAAAACCGCAACAAAGCAATTTAATATATTAATTATCAGGGTATTTACGATCGATAATAGCAATTTATTAATTACTTTCAAATGACAAATACATTGTGACAATTACAAGATGAGAAGTGCAAGTTGAAAGTAGAAATCGAAGGACACAATCTTGTTTCTTATGTATATGCGACAACTGAGTCATCCATGATATACTTAGTAGTTAGTAGTTAATATATTCATGATGAGCTGAATTATTTTGTATGTATAAATAATGTCTAAATCACAAAATATTTGAGGGGAAAAATACAAAATAACTTTCTAATTTAAGATATACGAAACAGTACTAATCGTTTGTTACAAAAAAGAAAAATCCACATCTCACCAAAAGCAAAAGAAAAATCCAAATCGCTAATGACGAGAACAACAAAGTGATTAACAAATTCCATTCATCTGGGGTTTTATTAGCTAATGAATTCTATTATATTGATTAATTATCAATATTATCTTCTAACAATCTTTATTAATTGAGATACATTTTTCACAAATTAATTCCTCTATTTAATTATCACTCCATTGATGATAAATTGATTTCAGCAGGGAGGCATGTCCGGCGGCGGCGGCAGCATCGTGGCGTTTTCCCCTCTTCCGTTCTTCACTATAAACGTCATATCCATTCCCCACAATGCATGTCGCTCCAGATGGCAGTGCATGAACCAAACTCCTACATTGATTCGAATCCATATAATCAACACATCAACAAAGATAACTCGAGTTGTTAAAATAGATACGTAAAAAAAAAAATGATGTATGCTTACCAGGGTTCTTGGCTCTAAACCTGACAGCGACCCACCCGTTTATCGGAACGGCAATGGTGTTCTGAAACGGTGGATCGACGAGATTGTAACTCTTGGGATCATTGACCTTATCGAAATTACCGAAACCCCACCCTACGACGTAGAAATTCGTGCCGTGAAGGTGCATGGGGTGGTCGACCCCACCGAGCAAACTGGTGCCTTGGAACACGAGTTCCACGGACGAGTTATACTCGAGCACCACGACCTCGTTCCCCGTGCTAGGGACCCGATACTCCGCCGGGATATTTGTTCCGGTGAAGTTGTACGTCACCGGAGGCTTCCTGGGAAAGTCGTCCCCGTACGCTCCCTCGATCATGTTGTAGTATGCGGCCAACACGTCCAGCGACGTGTTGGCCACGAAGCTGATGTTGTTGACGCTGGACGCGAGGCGGGATCCATTGGGTCCCGCACAGGAGCGTCCAGCAGGGCAAGGAAGGGTGTTCATGGATATCGTGAAGTACAAGTTAGTGGTAGGGTTTTTCGGGACGTTGACCGGGTGTTTCTTGTCCGCCAAGCTACGTAGCCTGGCGGTGAAATTGACCGAGGCGGTGGTGTCGTTGGTGGCCGGGAGGGATGGGAGGGAGAGGTTTGTGGTGGCGGCGGTGGCGGAATATTGGAGGAGCGCGGTGGAGGTGTTGGCATTGACGGCGCCGCGTGCGCTAGTGTAGAATTTGGTGGCCATGTAATAGCTTCTGTTTGGTTGGTTGGCGTGGAGAAGGACGTCAATGGTTTGGCCGGGGGAGATGGTGATGTAGTCGGATTGGAAAGGTTTGACGTAAGTTCCATCGGTTCCGACCACCGTGAGGTTGTGATTGGCGACGGAGAAGAAGAGGATGTCTTGCATTGCGGCGTTGATGAGGCGGAGGAGGTATGTCTTGCCTTGTTTCACTACCAACTTGAGCATATCTGATGAAAAAAAGAAAAAAAAAACTTCGAGTCAATCATCTCTGTAGTGGATTGATAACACACCGGTTAAAATTTTCATTCTGTGGTGATTTTTTTTTTGACCTAGTGTACGTTACCTTGGGCAGAGCAATTGAATCGATCGCCAGGTTGACCGTTGATAGTGATTGCATCGGAGGCATTAGGGTCTCCTCCAGATTGGAGGAGATTTTCGTAGAGTTGGAATATGTCTTGCTTCCACCACTCTCCAAAAATAATTGGGACGTCAGCATGAGGCTTGGGGAAGGGGTAAGTGTCTCCTTTCTTAGGGTAGATGACGATTGCACCGTAGACGGTGGCTCGAGTCCATTCGCTGTGTGCATGCCACCAAAGAGTGCCTTCCTCGGTCGAGAATATGACTTTCTGGCTGAACTTCGCGCCAGGTTGGATCGGGCACTGTGTGATGTACTCGGGACCGTCTGACCATGGATTTCTCGGCTGGTTCACTCCATGCCTATATGAATGCACACATTATAACGTCAACTTAATTAATCTAAATACAAAATGAAAATTAAGCTTATAATGTTATTATGTTAGGGAAATCAATGTGTAATATAGTATCTATATACCAATGGATAGTGAGGTTATGTGGGCTTTTGTTCACCACATCCACAATGAGGGTGTCACCTTTGTTGACATACAAAGTTTCACCGGGGAACTTGCCGTTGATGGCCATGATGTTCTTTGTGCTACATAGTCTAGTATATGGCACCTCTTCCACCTGATCAACAATGAACATAAATTTACTGTCATATTTTGTCAACAGACGATATGACGCGATCATCAGAGATGATCATGTCAAGAGCACGACATAAAATTTACGTACCACGAACGTGTGATGGCGGGCGGCTGCATGAACATGGATGATTAAGCAAGAAAGTAGGAGAAGCCCAAGGAGCTGAAATGAGATATATTTGGAAGACATGTTTTTTTTTAGTTTAGCATAAGATTGCAATGTTGGTATTTATAGATGTTTGCTTGCTCGTGAATATTGGAAGAAAAGTCTTTGTGATGTAGTGGTGGCGGGTTAAATTGCATAATAATAATAATAATCTTTGATTTTTCAACTCATGAAATTTGGTCTGTAAAAGGAATTCTTGATGAAGACTTTTCAAGTGCTAAAATATTCTTCTTTGTCCAAACTACGTACATTAGTAGTTTCATTGTCAACTAAAAGTAGTTAACTTGTTCAAGTAGTTCATCCCCGATGGCCTATAATCACAATTAGTTCATGAATCAATTTAGTACTACTACTATAATTATCAACACAGGTTGATTAAGATAGTTTTTTTGATAACTATGACCCTTAATCCGAATTGTAGTTAGCTCGACCTAATACGGTTGACAAGATGCTTCTGAATTCTGATAGGGTTGTTATTGATCAAACTAGCTTGCTAGCAAGCAAACCTAGCTAATCACAATCGATAACATTTTATTCTCTTTGTGATGATTTTCTTTTTTATGTAGTTATATAGTTATCCGTAAGGAAATGGTTAATATTTATACATGGACTTAATTCCAACAATTTGAATTATTGAGACTAATAGATTTATAACATAATGTCAGAGCTAGCTTGTTATTGAGGGTACGTCGTTCTAAAGTACATAATATGACAGGTCCGTGAAAAATTCAAACCCATGAATTAGCTTTCGCTCGAATTTCTCGCAACGAATGAAGCCCACGTACGTGTTCATTAGCATTTTGTAGTTCAGCTAACAAACGCATCTTCTTCTTGTCTGAGAATGACATTCTTAACTTTTGCTAAACGAGGAAGCCGCCTGACAATGATTGGTTGACAAATTTCACATAAATCCAAATTAAGTTACCTAAGTTAGCTAGGGCATGCCACAAATTTCGTATATATATGCAGCCTCTAGCTTCTTGTTGGTTTCCTCTCGTCGTAACTAAGGAAGGTAAATTAACACGTTAACCATAAGGAAAAAGAAAGGGGTTTGAACATACGTGAGGAAGAGTTCAAATCGTCAACCAGTCAATTAAGGGTTCGAGCCCACAGAATGAATGGCTGCAGCCTGCAGCTGGGGTGGTTTTTGATTGTGACCCCATTTTTTGCGACTAATTCGTTGTGTGGTTGTTAGTATTGATAAACTGTTCGTTTGCCTAACAACATCACCAAACATTTCATCCATCGTAACAATACTAATGGATGAACTTACAAAAAGGAATAAAGGACTCGTGGGACGAAAAAAGCGTGCTTGTTAAGAATTATGTTACGTACGTACGTGTGTTTGTTAAAACAACATAATGTATAGTACTGAGTACAATGATAAGATGCTAGCTAGTGAGCCAATGCTAGAAATTTTTACCTAAATTTCAAATTTGAGGGGGTATATATAGCCCATTTTGGTTTCAACCTGACTCCTCCACTAGCTTTGTGTATAGAGCTTCTTTTACCTGCAATATTCATGCATATTTATAGCGGTCATATTTTTATTTCAATAACGTCAAGTTATACGAAGAAACCAGATGTCGTCATATTCTTCTGAAAATGACACGACGTTATGTATCAATGAGATATAATCGACAACTAAATTGATAAAAAATGAGATACATATTTACATTATTCGTGCCATTCATTGTAAATGAACGTCCGTATATGCTACCAATGTCACACATTCAACAGATATAACAAATTCAGGGCACTCCAACAGATCGAATCCACGCATACAAATATCGTACGAGTTCGTGTTTAGCCAAAGTACGTCGTAACCCCTTTGTGTTCAAGTTTGCTTACCACAAATGTGTGATGGCGTGTTGCTCCTTGGCAACCATGGTAAAGCTTCAAAAGTATACCAGAAACACCACAACCTGAAAGACCATGAAGTATATCATCCTCTCTCTCTTTCTCACTTGATGCTCTTCAGTTGTATTTTGCCATATGGGAAGTTTTGTTTCTCACCATGAATGAATGCTGCAAATTCACGTAAAGAAAAATGTTACAACCCTAATCCATCAGCATCAAAATAAAGCCATGCGAAAGCAAACTGTTATTTGGGGGATGTAACAACAACCTTTCATATGTGGAATACAAAGATCGGTTGTAAATTCCTTTTAGTTAATTAGGCCCCAAAATAAAACCTACTTTGAATTATTGGCCTTAGTAATAATAATGATGTAACAATTAGATTTTGATTAAATAGATTGAATTAATGAGATATACCTAATGGTAAATTGGATACAAAATTGCTATCTATACTGGTTGATGAATAAATTGGTCAATGGCTCAATGGATAGATTAAGAAATGAAGGAACAGGTGGCTTCATGTGTCTATCCAGATTCCATTAATATTCCCTTCCACTAACACGTAATTGTCACCAATGATATTAGGGAAGTTGTTGTATGATAGGGATCAGCAAACTAAATAACGAATCACTGAGACATCTATTAGACATATATATATATATAGTTGAGGAAATGGGTGAGTGAGCGACAAAAGTGGATCTAGTCCAACGTAACATGGTACAACTAGAATCTAACATCCCAAGATTCATCATTTCAATTGAATTTCCCCTACAAAAGCGTTTAACCGAACTAAAAATTTCAAACAACTAACTCCGTTTTTAGTTTGCAAAAATAATATCGTTGTTTTTATGATAGTTATAAAAATTAATGCTAAATTAGGATTTTTACATCACTTCTAAACATTCACTACGCTCGATAATTCAGTATACATATATATATACAGTGGAGAGAAATGGGTCTTGGGAGTTGTTAGCAGTAGTTGCAGAAGAATCATCACCTCAAAGTCAGTGGGAGGTGCAGTTAAAGAGTCCAGCTCCTGCTGATGTGTAGGCCTTTGTTATTTGGATTGCTTGGGATTGGAAGTTATTAATTGAATAAGTCAAGCAATTTGCAATTGATCGATCATATGCCCTTAAATACAAGAGCTCTGAATCTCACTCTCACCCCACTACCTTTTAGCAACCATGGCGAGAAGATTACAAGGCAAGGTAGCCCTCATCACCGGCGGAGCCAGGGGGATCGGCGCTGCGGCGGCGCGGCTCTTCTCTCAGCACGGCGCCAAAGTCGTGATAGCCGACATCCGGTCCGACCTGGGTCGCTCCGTATCCAACCAGATCCAGCTCGAGTCGGGCCACCCCGTCTCCTACGTTCAATGCGACGTGGCGAGCGACTCGGACATGCAGAACGCAGTCGACGCCGCCGTTTCGACGTACGGGAAGCTCGACATCATGTATAGCAACGCTGGGATAGCAGGGGAGAGGTTCAACCCTCTGGCGAAGATCAAGAAAGTAGGCATACTGTCCGTTGACCGGGAAGCGTTCGGGAAGGTGTTCGACGTCAACGTGTACGGATCGTTCCTGGCAGCGAAACACGCTGCCAGGGTGATGGTCCCGCAGAAGAGCGGGACCATTCTTCTGACGGGCAGCGCCGTGACGGCCAGCTACGGCACCACGCCGCACATGTACTCTGCGTCGAAGCACGCTGTGGTGGGACTGGCGAAGAACCTGTGCGTGGAGCTGGGGGAGTTCGGGATTCGTGTGAACTGCATCTCGCCGTTTGGGACTCCAACTCCGATGGGTGAGGAGTCAATGGGGCTGGACGAGAAGACTCTGGAGGAGATGTTCACGACGATCGGGAATCTGAAAGGAGTTGTTCTGAAACCAAAGGATGTCGCGGAGGTGGCGCTGAGCCTGGTGAGTGATGAGTCAAAGTACTTAAGTGGGTTGAACCTTTTGGTTGATGGTGGTTTCTGCCTCAAGAGTACTTGATTAAATGTGTCACCACATGCAAGAAATGTAATAATGTATTGTTAATATTGAGGCGATGTGTAATATAATGTCAAAATAAGTAATTACGGAGAATATGTTAACACTTGTTATCCTTCTTCTAGTCTCTATTCTGAATCCTTTCTCTCTTTTCCTTGCTCAAAGCCTCAAACTCAGTGATTATCCCTCAATGTCATTACTTAAAATTTTCACTAAAACATTTGCTTCAAAACAATGGTGGCCAGCCTGGCATCCGCCCAGCCGGTCCAACCAGTTCAACCCAGCATCAGCCCAGGAATCAATCCCGTCTTACTCACCCATCGATGGATCTAGTTTAGACAAAGGCCATAACAAACAGCCCATCTACCAAAGTCCAAAGCTAATGAAGGACGACTGAAGAAAAAATCATCATCTCATCCTCTTCGGCGGGCATTCAGCTTCTTCACCAAGAACTCCTCCCATCCACTTGCTCCAACCGAGCGAACCGAGCACAGCGTTCCAACCAACGCATTGAAGATCCATTCAAATCGATCTACATAGAAGCTCTATGCAAGGGAAGATCAGGCGACGACAAGCGGCAACAGTTTTCGACTCATCGAGTAGAACAGGGAAGTTTTACGGGACGATAGAAATCAGAAATGGGTTGATTTATTCGAATCTAATCTGCAGTCTTTTACATCGGAGATTGCTTCTGGGTTTTGGCATAGATAAATCGCATTCCAATTTAGATTTGATTGAATCCAGTTGATCTACAATCAACGCAGGCGGGATTTACAGCGGTAGCCATGTCTGTCCTTGGAGCAAATCGTCAACCAGTCAATTAAGGGTTCGAGCCCACAGAATGAATGGCTGCAGCCTGCAGCTGGGATGGTTTTTGACTGTGACCCCATTTTTTGCGACTAATTCGTTATGTGGTTGTTAGTATTGATAAACTGTTCGTTTGCCTAACAACATCACCAAACATTTCATCCACGTAACAATACTAATGGATGAACTTACAAAAAAGGAATAAACGACTCGTGGGACGAAAAAGGCGTGCTTGTTAAGAATCATGTTACGTACGTACGTGTGTTTGTTAAAACAACATAATGTATAATACCGAGTACAATGATAAGATGCTAGCTAGTGAGGCAATGCTAGAAACTTTTACCTAAATTTCAAATTTGAGGGGTATATATAGCCCCTTTTGGTTTCAACCTGACTCCTCCACTAGCCTTGTGTATAGAGCTTCTTTTACCTGCAATATTCATGCATATTTATAGCTTTTATATTTTTATTTCAATAACGTCAAGTTATACGAAGAAACCAGATGTCGGGATATTCTTCTGAAGATGACACAACGTTATGTATCAATGAGATATAATCGACAACTAAATAAATAAAAACCGAGATACATATTTAAGTTATTCGTGTCATTCATTGTAAATGAACATCCGTATATATATACTATCAATGTCACACGCTCAACGGATATAACAAATTCAGGGCACTCCAACAGATTGAATCCACGCATACAATATCATACGAGTTCGTGTTTAGCCAAAGTACGCTGTAACCCCTTTGTGTACAAGTTTGCTTACCACAAATGTGTGATGGCGTGTTTCTCCTTGGCAACCATGGAAAAGCTTCAAAATTATACTAGAAACACCACAACCTGAAAGTGGAAAAGCTTCAAAAGTATATCAGAAACACAACAACCTGACAGACCATGAAGTATATCATCCTCTCTCTCTCTCTCTCTCTCTCTCTCTCTCTCTCTCACTTGATGCTCTTCAGTTGTATTTTGCCATATGGGAAGTTTTGTTTCTCACCATGAATGAATGCTGCAAATTCATCATTTCAATTGAATTTCCCTTGAATATTATATAAGAGCTCTTAATTAATCTCCCCTACCTATACTATAGCAACCATGGCGACAAGATTACAAGGCAATGTATTCCTCTTAATGACACATATGGTTAATTACTAAAAAGGTGATTTTCAGAAATTGTGTTCTTTTAATCTCGCATATGGGTCTAATCATGCTGTGGATTATCAAAGAGATTTAACCTTTAACGATTAACCGAACTAAAAAACTTCAAAGAACTAGCCACTTTAATTTGCAAAAACAATATCTTTGTTTTATAGTAGTTCTAAAAATTAATGCTAAATTAAGAATTTTACATGACTTCTAAACATTACATGCACCCGACCCGATGATTCAGTATATGAAATATTCAAACCAAATATTTTTTTTTGTTGCGGTTTTAAAATAATAATCAGAATCACGATATATATATATATATAGTGGAGAGAATGGGTCTTGGGAGTTGTTAGCAGTAGTTGCAGACGAATCATCATCTCAAACCTCAGTGGGAGAGGTGCAGTTAAAGAGTCCAGCTCCTGCTGATGTGTAGGCCTTTGTTATTTGGATTGCTTGGGCTTGGAAGTTATTATTGGAATAAGTCAGATCAATTTTCAATTGATCGATCATATGCCCTTAAATACAAGAGCTCTGAATCTCACCCCACTACCTTTTGTTGAATGGTAATTTGCAATAATGCAAGTTTCTCCAAGAGTGTCCCCATTGTCATCTCAAGGAAACATAGACTTTACTCCTATAGTTGGATCAACTAGCAACAAGATCACATGCTGAAAAGAAGGTTGAACAGCCAAATAATATTGGTGGTTCATTACAAACAAAGCACATGACAACCGTGGGCAATTATGATGTGGGTTCACTAGCTTTGATTAAAAAAATAAATAAAAATAATGCATATGTATGGCCACAAGAGTAATGGCTTTGTCTTCATCTTTCCAATTATATAAATCTATATGTGTTGTACGCAGGGGAATTGTGTATAAATAGCCTCAATTGGAGGCAATGTAAGGTGCAGAGAGAAGAAGAGCTATAATAGCATATATGTTGTGAGCTCTTTGTAAAGGCAACAATTGCCTAATTGTGTGAGATATTAGAGTGAAATAATTTCCTCTAATATTTTCGATCTTAAACCTACTACATATTTCGCTGTGCTCCAACACCTTTTAGCAAACATGGCGAGAAGATTACAAGGCAAGGTAGCCCTCATCACCGGCGGAGCCAGGGGGATCGGCGCTGCGGCGGCGCGGCTCTTCTCTCAGCACGGCGCCAAAGTCGTGATAGCCGACATCCGGTCCGACCTGGGCCGCTTCGTATCCAACCAGATCCAACTCGAGTCGGGCCACCCCGTCTCCTACGTTCAATGTGACGTGGCGAGCGACTCGGACATGCAAAACGCAGTCGACACCGCCGTTTCGACGTACGGGAAGCTCGACATCATGTACAGCAACGCCGGGATAGCAGGGGAGAAGTTCGACCCTCTGGCGAATATCAAGAAAGTAGGCATACTGTCCGTTGACCGGGAAGTGTTCGGGAAGGTGTTTGACGTCAATGTGTACGGATCGTTCCTGGCAGCGAAACACGCTGCCAGGGTAATGGTCCCGCGGAAGAGCGGGACCATTCTTCTGACGGGCAGCGCCGTGACGGCCAGCTACGGCACCACGCCGCACATGTACTCTGCGTCGAAGCACGCTGTGGTGGGGCTGGCGAAGAACCTGTGCGTGGAGCTGGGGGAGTTCGGGATTCGTGTGAACTGCATCTCGTCGTCTGGGACTCCGACCCCGATGGGGGAGGAGTCGATGGGGCTGGACGAAAAGACTCTGGAGGAGATGTTCACGACGATCGGGAATCTGAAAGGAGTTGTTCTGAAACCAAAGAATGTCGCGGAGGTTGCGCTGAGCCTGGTGAGTGATGAGTCAAAGTACCTAAGTGGGTTGAACCTTTTGGTTGATGGTGGTTTCTGCCTCAAGAGTGCTTGATTAAATGTGTCACCAAATGCAAGATATGTAAGGTATTGTTAACATTGAGGCGATGTGTAATATAATGTTAAAATAAATAATTATGGAGAATATGAAAACACTTGGTTATCCTTCTTCTAGTCTCTATATTCTGAATCCTTTCCCTCTTTTCCTTGCTCAAACTCACTGATTATCCCTCAAAGTCATCAATTAAAATTTTCACTAAAACATTTGCTTAAACAATGGTGGCCAACCTGGCATCCGCCCAGCCGGTCCAACCAGTTCAACCCAGCATCAGCCCAGGAATCAATCCCGTCTTACTCACCCATTGATGGATCTAGTTTAGACAAAGGCCATAACAAAAAGCCCATCTACCAAAGCTAATGAAGGACGACGAGCCCAGCTGAAGAAAAAATCATCATCTCATCCTCTTCGGCGGGCATTCAGCTTCTTCACCAAGAACTCCTCTCATCCACTTGCTCCAACCGAGCGAACCGTGCACAACGTTCCAACCAAACCAACGCATTGAAGATCCATTCAAATCGACCTACATAGAAGCTCTATGCAAGGGAAGATCAGGCGACGACAAGCGGCAACAGTTTTCGACTCAACGAGTAGAACAGGGAAGTTTTACGGGACGATAGAAATCAGAAATGGGTTGATTTATTCGAATCTAATCTGCAGTCTTTTACATCGGAGATTGCTTCTGGGTTTTGGCATAGATAAATCGCATTCCAATTTAGATTTGATTGAATCCAGTTGATCTACAATCAACGCAGGCGGGATTTACAGCGGTAGCCATGTCTGTCCTTGGAGGAGGCTCTGAAAAACCACGAAACTAATGTCGGAATGTTTCTGGAAGTCGGTATAGGTGAGTAGGGAGGGGAATCAGGCTCGAAATCATCAACGTTTCAGTTCGGCCGGCGAAAGGGAGGGATAGAACGAAGATAGTCGCTGAGAAGCTTTCTGGTTCTGGGTTCTGAATTCACATAGCCGTCAAAATATCGCCAGGAACGACTTTTGGTCAAAATATCGTAAAATATCGTTGAATATTGCGATATTTCAAATTATCGCGAAATATCGTCAAAATTAAGTACTCGTCAAAATATCGTCAATTTCTCGCGTTTCGATTTTGGTTTTGAGGACCCGAAACGTTTCGCGTTTCTGCCCACCGTTTCGCGTTTCTGAGTTCTGTTGATCGGTTTCACAGATTCTCTGAAGCATCTGCCGCTGGCTCAATATTTGGATGGGCCGAAACATTTATCACACCAGATAACTTTTGAACAGACTGGCCCATATTGGCAAGCCCAATATCAGCTTTTTGGTGTGTTGCCGGATTCAGGCCGATTGGGGCAGGCCCAACTCCGGGAAACCCTGGCCCTAATGCTGCGAAACTGTCGAAATGGATACGAGTCACGGAATTATTTGAAGAAACGCCACAACGCGAAACTTTTCGCTACCTCAAAACCAAAATCGAAACGCGATAAATTGACGAGAAAGTGAAAATGACGATATATAAAAATATCACGATATTTCGCGATATTTACGGTATTTTGTCGATATATTTATTTTCTGCGATTTATTGGCATGAAGGCCAAAAAAAATCCCGGGAAAAATCTGAAAAACGAACAGAAAATTGCTGGAAAAATTGCACGAAAATGCAGAAAATTATACAGAGAATTATGTCCTTTGCCAGTCGCCAATAATCTTTCATCCCTGTGCTGAAAAAATAATGTAGATCGGGCCAGTCCCCAATTGGCGACGATGACGACGAACTCAGTTAGGTTTCTTTCCCATTCCGTTCTTTGAGTAGGAGACTTCGACTGGTAGGCCGCGGTGGGAGAAATCGACGTGGCTTGCGAAAATTCGAAGCCCTCCTCTTCTTCATGCCACCACATCCGGCCTTCTTCGGTGTTTGATTTGGATTCGGAGAATCGTCGCCCCGCCGGCGGCGCTTGTGATTCCGAGGGAGCATCCAGTTACTTGTCTTCTTTCGTTAATAATGGGAGGAGGACTGGGAATCGCTGGCAGATGACACTTGATAGCTTCGTCGGCGGGAAGGCGGAGGCTGGGCGGCAAGTGGGTTGTTGAGGATGCAAAAGAGTCTGCAGGGAAGATGATGGGGTTTAGGGAAGGTGGATTTAGTTGTGTTGAGATTGATGCTAAGACTTGGGTATATCCAGATCAGTTTTTTTCTTCTTTTCTTTTGGTGATTGCTATCATGCTATGTGAATCTCTTTCATTTGATATCTGTTTTTTCTCAGCCATTGGAAGGTCTGTGTGAAGAACTAAGGAACGTAGATATCAGCACGACGTCTTCCTTGTAACCTTTGGTCATATTAACTGAAATGGGGATGGAAAAGCTCTGACCTTTTTGTGCTCATAATCTTCAGAAGCTGGGACTGATATCATCCCATGTGTTCACAACAGAAAGATTGAATTTGTTGAGGTAAGAACTACTGTTCATAACGATGCCTTCAGGAATCGTTTTGGTGAAACTATGACAGCTAATGATGTTAACTACTCTGCTTTCTGCTGTTGGACATTTGCAGAACCACTCTGGCCTACTGCCCTAATAATATATTCGACACAAAGGTAATTGGATTGGGAGTTGGGAGTACAAGTTGTAGTCCTCAAATGATATACTAATACAAGAGAATCTCAGCACATGAGAGGTGTGGTCAGAACATAACATGCGAGAAGCCGAGAACTAGTAATGTAAGATCCAATTGATTAGGCAGATCCAATTGCCCTTAAATAGAATAGAAGAGCTCTCTCTCAATCTCCCCAACCTGTTAGCAGCAACCATGGCGAAAAGATTACAAGGCAAAGTAGCCCTCATAACCGGCGGAGCCAGGGGGATCGGTGCTGCAGCGGCGCGGCTCTTCTCCCAGCACGGCGCCAAAGTCGTGATAGCAGACATCCGGTCCGATTTGGGCCAGTCTGTGTCCAGGCAGATCCAGCTCGAGTCGGGCCACCCTGTTTCCTACGTTCAATGCGATGTGGCCGACGACTCGGATATGCAAGCCGCAGTCGACACCGCTGTTTCGACGCACGGGAAGCTCGACATCATGTACAGCAACGCCGGGATAATAGGGGAGAAGATCAATCTCCTGGAGAAGAAAGTATGCATATTGTCCGTCAACCCCCAGGAGTTCAGGAAGATGTTCGACGTCAACGTGTACGGATCGTTCCTGGCGGCGAAGCACGCCGCCAGGGTGATGATCCCGGAGAAGAGCGGGACCATTCTCCTCACTGGCAGCGTTGCAACGGCCACCTACGGGGGCGCGCCACACATTTACGCAGCGTCGAAGCACGCGGTGGTGGGGCTGGCGAAGAACCTGTGCGTGGAGCTGGGCCAATTCGGGATTCGAGTGAACTGCATCTCGCCGTTTGGGGCTGCGACTCCGATGAACGAGGAGTGGATTGGGTTGGACGAGAAGGCTCTGGAGGAGATGTTCTCGGCGGTCGGGAATCTGAAAGGAGTTGTTCTGAAACCTGAGGATGTTGCGGAGGCCGCGTTGAACCTGGTGAGTGATGAGTCCAAGTACCTAAGTGGGTTGAACCTTTTGGTTGATGGTGGTTTCTGCCTCAAGAGTGCTTATTAATGGAAGTCTAGCCAGTCTTCCGGATCATAGCTTCGATGCAAAAACGATCCAAACTCATTGTTCAGTTTTCTTACATTTCCTTCTTTCCTTGTTGAACTTTACCGATGAAGTGAAAGGATAGAACTCATAATCTAAATCCAAGGACCATGCATTAGACCAAAAGATCAATGTTGCATCATAATAGACTAGTGGCATCATCAATCAGTCTGTGGTTCTTTGTTGTCAAGTTTTACATGTGAATTTGAGAATACACGAGCAGGATGGGAGGACGGAGAGTTTCGTACAAGATGATCGAAATCGGGGTTAAGCAGGGAAGACTTGAATCTGTTGAGCTGAGTTCCCAGATTCGCCTGCAGCGTCTGAGGCGATAAAAGCTCAGGCTTTTCAATGACTTCAGCGGCATAACTCGATGCGAAATCTATCTGTAGAGGGTGATACCAAGGAAAGCAAAATGATCAAGAAGAAGAAGAAGCTAATGTCTTTACAAAATCCTTTCGATTTCAATGAGAAATCGGCACTGTTTCAATCGTATGAATATGACTGTAGTAATCATGAACAAGCCTACCCAATTCAGGCATAGAATGGAAGTCAACCAATTTCCATTAACAAACAGTTATGAGTTAACCACTGTAAGCTAAAAGAACAGGACTTTCATGTGTTGAAGGTAATACACTTGGATGTAAATCAGTCACAGAATTCATTCACCACCGAATAGATTCATAAATCCAGCATGGAGTGGTATCATCAAGAAGCTACCTAATCGAAAAGAACCAAGAGGGAGAACTTCGAAACTTACCGATTTCGAAGCCATCATCCACAATGATTTTGCCAGAGGTAATATGCAGAACCTTCAGAAATGAAGAAAGCCAAATGGAGATCAGTGATACAGCATACTCCTTAATCCTCACCCGAACCCAATTGCAGGGGAAATGATTCTTTCATTTTCTAAGCAACCAAACAGAGAGGTAAGCGGGAAAGATAAAACCTGGGAAGTTTTGAGATAAGAACTCACATTCCACGGCCGCCAGCCAAGGCTTCCTCCGATGGGTGCTTCCATTCATCCACCCTAAGAACGCAAAACGCCCAAATCAGAACACTCTCGCGCCAAATGAATCATTCAAGCAAAACAGTTAACAGACAGGGAGAAAAGATATAGAGAGTATATCTTACACCCAGCCATAGCGGCGGTCGAACAAGAGCCGCCGGGCAGGCCGTTTCGAAGGAACGGCGGCTATGCCGACTGTTGAATTCGACGGCGACGACTCCATTTGCTCAAGGAAATTGTCCGCCGAGGAAGAGGGTGAAGAAAGCGAGAAGGGAAGGAAGAGTAAAGATCGAGACGGAGAGATATGGTTTGATGGGCTAGTGGACTAAGCCCAATCAGATCTTTGACGGGAGCCGGGCCCTCGAGAAAAGAAACTAAAAATAAGAATTACGTAATAAATGGAGTCTGTTCATTTCTCTAACCTCCGAACGGCGATTCTGTAAAAAGAGGAAGGCAACTAGGCAAGATTTGATTAATACTTCACTTCCTCGCCTGTTGAATCCTGTCCCCCTAAGCAACCCACCAACTGAGTTTCAATTCACCATATATCGCACATCTGAAGCCAGCCTTCGATCAGCAGCAAACTCGCAGATTGGGTGTTCATTGTGCTGCGGCAAGGGAGCCTGCCAAACCGAAGGTCGGAGGTGGTTATAGACTGTTTTTTTTCTCTCTATATACTGAAAAATGGCGTCTTCCCCTGCTGAATGGAGAAGGGTTGGTACGATCTTGAATCATTGATCATTAGCGGCCTGGTGGAGTTAGATCAGACAACAAACGCCTGCAGCGAAGAGCAAATTCTGTACCTCTCAATCGCTGTTCATCAACAAGCAGATGGACAGCAGGAAGGTCGTCGTCTGCGATAATGGAACTGGGGTAAAGCTTCCATCTTTGTTTCCATTGTCCAATTTTTTTTTTCTATCTGGGTATTACCCCTTGCGTTGATTGAATGTGAATATGTTCTTTCTATGGTGCTCTACCATGATCAATTCTGCTAGTTTGTGGTGGGACATTGTCATTGTGATTGAACCTGCTGGGTTTTTTAGTATTGGTTTGGTTGTTTTGAGTCTGACGGATGTTCAATTGGGAAGAGGCTTGATGGATTGAATGAAGAATGCATTTTGACCATTTTGTTTGGATTTGGTTCTTGTACTATGCTTCTAACCGCATGTTTCCTTTCCAGTATGTCAAGTGTGGATTTGCTGGAGAGAATTTCCCCACTTCTGTTTTCCCATGTGTGGTGGGGAGGCCCATGCTTCGATATGAAGAATCTCTCATGGAACAACAATTGAAGGTTATAACTTTTTCCATTCTGTTTTCTTGCCTTGTTGTTGTTACGATTCGTCATCATGCAGCGTTGAGCAGTTTCAGTTATGCGCTGCTAATAACTACAAACTGAGACTCCCTTGGGCGATCATTTTTTTATTCTCTGATGTTTCCTTCTTCCTGATTGCTCTAGGATATTGTTGTTGGAGAATCGTGTGCAGAATTGAGGCATCAACTGGACATATCTTATCCTGTCAACAATGGAATCATCCAAAATTGGGATGACATGGGTCATGTGTGGGATCATGCATTCTACAATGAACTTAAGGTAATATTGTGATGCTTCTGTTTGATGGGAGGAGATGCAATGTTAATCTTTTTGGTTATGAGTCTTGGTTATTAAGATGTCGCAAGTAAGGTTGCCGTGCTACTTGATTTGAACAGATAGACCCATCTGAGTGCAAGATTCTGCTCACTGATCCACCTCTTAATCCCAAAAAGAATCGTGAACTGATGGTTTGCCCTTGACTTTTGTATACCCATATGCATTTTAAGTTTGTTTTTCATTTGTTTTTTGGGTTAATGACAGTCACTTCTCTGTCCTTGTCTTCAAAATACAGATTGAGACCATGTTCGAGAAGTATAACTTTGCCGGGGTCTTCATTCAAATCCAAGCAGTGTTGACATTGTATGCCCAAGGTGCTTGACATGATAGAAGAAGGTTTAAATCTTATTTTTGCATATGTTTTGTATGTGGTTGACGATTTAAAACTTTAGGGTTACTTGCTTTATAAATGGAAATATCACTTTTTTGAATGGTCATGCCATCGTGTTTCTAGTTCTTCCTCAACTTCAACAACTCAACGCAATCTTGCAGGTTTGCTTACTGGACTTGTTATCGACTCTGGTGATGGTGTCACTCATGTGGTAAAACTTTTGAAGGGCCAGTTCTTTTTCCGAAGGGCAATATTTGTCATTAGTCTTATGGTTCAAGTTGCTAACATAACTACTTTTTCTTAGGTTCCTGTTGTTGATGGTTACTCATTTCCTCATCTTACGAAACGGATGAATGTTGCTGGTCGGCACATAACGTCGTATTTGATTGACCTTCTTTCACGGAGAGGGTAAAGACCTACATTTTTCTCACGAGTTAGTTCATTTGTTCGGTTAGAATTTTCTTTCTAACCGCACTAAATATTTGCATAAACTACTTTGCAACTCTGTGTTTTGCGTAGGTATGCAATGAACAGGAATGCTGATTTTGAAACTGTTCGGGAAATGAAAGAGAAGCTTTGCTACATAAGGTGAAATAACCATGTTCTGGTTTAGTTGATAATTAAAGGCTGTTTTAGAATAATCTAATTTTCAAGCATTTCAACAGTTATGATTACAAGAGGGAATACCAACTGGGACTTGAGACTACGATTCTTGTCAAGCATTATACTGTAAGTCAAATGTCTTCCTATGGTTTTTGTCTGTGTCTCTAGTCGACTTATGGACATGTTGTCTTTTCTTCGGGATTTCTTAGCTCTGTTTCAGTTAACCAAGGGGCTCAACTTACTGATTGATCTTTACGCCATTCCGTTAGGTAGAACATGACTAAGATTTATCTGAAATGCTTCTACATTTAAGCAGATATGTTAAATCTCTGGGTTTCTTAGTGGTATAATTCTGGTGCTCTTAGATTCCTATCAAACAGTAAGATATTGATTTCTTATATATCAATCAGCTGCCAGATGGAAGAACCATTAAAGTAGGTACAGAACGGTTTCAGGCACCTGAGGCTCTTTTCACACCAGTAAGCATCTCTGACCCTCATTTTTGCAATCTTTATATGTAAGATCCCCCCTAATTTAGTTAGCCCAAAACACAGCACGACATTTAATGTTTATGAAGTTGAATTTTGCAGTTTCATCTTGTTGTTTTGGAGTAGTAGTGGGTTTTATGATTGAGTTTGTTTGATTGTCATTCATACTATTTTGCACACTTTGAAACCAGTGATGTTCAAGGTCATGTCGACTATCAATTTCTTGGAAGTTTCTGAAACTTAGGACAGCTTCCCCTTTTGAACAGGAACTTATTGATGTTGAAGGTGATGGAATGGCTGACATGGTGTTTCACTGCATCCAGGAAATGGATATCGATAACAGAATGACGGTACAGTATCTGTATTTTTTGGCACGTCTAAGCTTCGTCTTATGCTCATAGGTCTCAACTATGACTATTCTTTCTAACTATTCTTGAAGCGCCAACTATTAAAAGACCAAACCTTTCTCTGTATTTGCAGCTATACCAACATATTGTATTGAGTGGAGGAAGCACCATGTATCCTGGCTTGCCTAGCCGGTAATTTGTCTTATCTCCTGTCACAACTATTAATAAGATACTAACTCTAATGCTGGTTTATGGTATTTGGCTTTTACCCTTTTTTAACTTTTACGTTGGTCCAGCTTGGAGAAGGAAATACAAGATCGGTACCTTGATGCGGTTTTGAAGGGAAACAAAGATGGGTTAAAGGTAAGATCAATCATATATTGGAAGGGTTTGTGGGAAACAATGCAGTTTTTTCTATATTTGCTTCATGAAGTGGTTCACTGAATAGGCAAAACATTTCTACAGAAATTACGATTAAGGATTGAGGATCCACCACGAAGAAAGCATATGGTCTACCTAGGAGGTGCAGTTCTTGCTGGCATTATGAAGGTACCTTTCTCTCACTTGGTGACAGTTATATAACATCTCTCCTTAATCGTTTCTGCCATCAAATGTGGGTTCACCATACGTCTTTCTCTATGTAGGATGCACCTGAGTTCTGGATTAGCAGGGAAGATTATCTAGAAGACGGAGTTGAATGCCTGAACAAGTGTGCTCAAGCATGAGTTTTGAGCCCAGTTTACCTGCATTCCTCGTGTTATTTGTATACCGCCTTTTTTTATATGTTCTCAAACTGAAATTCCTCTATTTGAGTTCAGTTTGATTGTATGAAGGTTATACTCAATTGTTGTGGTCTAGTTGAGTTCGTAGCTAATGGTGGATTTTGTTAGATGTTCCCTGAAGTGTGTTCTGATATAGGCAGACAGCAAAAACAAATGTTGCTGAGAACAATCTACAATGTACCTCTTTGCATTATGCAACAGAAATGTCACAACATTAATGTCGAAGGATTATAGAGTACAAATTCCTCAGTAGTAGAGCGTTCTAGGGCATAATTCTCAGCCAATACATTCAGCACCTTAATTTGTAAAGCGAGGCTAGCATATTAGCTTACTCATGGGAACTTTGAGATAGCGATCTCCATAAAATATCTTCATGCACCATTGACCTGTAGTTGGCAGCCTGCAATCAACTTATTGCACTTCAGTGCACCTTTCAGAAGCAATTTGCTCGCTATTTTGTGTTCATAAGTGAACTTGTAAGTTCAGCCTCAAGACAGGAAGATTATCCTCTACAACTTAGCCGGAATATTTTCCGTGCTTAGATGATGAGTCTATGAGCATACCTTTGAGTGAACTGAATTCCAGAATCATTGGAAGAGCTAAGCAAGAATGCAAGGATGTGCTCCCCAAAAACCATCATCAATTATGTTGCAGTGTTGTACAACTATCTTGCTGCAGCCATTCTCCTCTTCCTGCATGTCAAACAAGATAGCTCCACTCAGATTCAAACTAGCAACCCACTAAAATCCCGTCTTGCCGCCTAAGAAATTAGTGTGCACAATTACAACTGTAGGAATAGAGAAAGCCATTACCCAGAAAGCCGAGGAACCAAGGCGTAACATTTCGCCTATAGTATTGTAGTCAATACCAAAGTTATTAGCTAGCAGTTCCATTTTCTCCTGTGATTGAGTACCCTGCGCGAAAGACACAGGTATCAACGAACAAGACAAGTACTCAGGCATGCAGATTGACACTTTTCAATGGCTGACAAACACGCTAAGTTACAAGTGAAGATAAGCACCTTCAAGATCTGCTGCGCATCACTTCTACTTTTGCCTGACTTAACCAGCATCCAGAAACAAGTATTATATTGATTGTTTATATGGCCTGCAATCCAAAGAAATTAGCATTAAAATTTACATTTCACAAAGGTTTCAGAGTTCCAGGAGAGTTTAAAAATATTGGATTTTGGTTTCTATTACTCACAATCTACTTGCCTCCATGATAAATAATCTCGCAGGATCTCTGTTGATGGATAGCAGACAACCCTTCCATCAAATGACGGCTGACAAACTAGATCTGTCAATGGAAAGAAGGCCTTCCATTTCATCACGTACATGGATGTAAAGAATGATACTACAGAAGACACAATATCGCTGCAGAAATTATATAAAAAAATGAAATGTGAAAAAGAATTGTATAACAAAAACGTCAAACAAACTTTTCGCGTGTTTGGACAACTTCTATAAACACAGCTTTTGTAAAGGGAAGAAGACTTTTTAAACTGAATAGATTATCAATCTCCACCTTCCTCTGATTAAGTGATTAAGTTGAAGTACTAAACTGTTCACAATATGGGATATTCTTAATACAAGCAATTAGACAGTAGAATTCAGAGTGAATATATTTCTTAATGGAATGGAAGATGGACAAGAAAGAAGACATACCTCGGATTTGTTCTTTGAAGGTGACTGCTTCTCTTCAATATAAAGCTGAAAGTCATTCGACCTTGATTAGATTGATATATAAGTATATAAGGCTGAAAGTCATTCAACCAGAACCATTATAGAACATTCCATTATACCTGTACTCGTCACTAACACCATATGAAAATATAACTTCTCGGAACTCATCCAGAACACCAACTGCACATTCATTCATTAACTTCAAAGCTTGTTCATCATTTGGTTTCTCGAACTTGTGAACATCAGCAAATCTGACACAATAAATTAAAACGGTTTTACGCATCAGACTGCAAAATTATTCAATGATGGCCAAGTATGACAGACATATATCAGAAGTCCATAATTTTGATGCATTATCATCTCCTTTTCAAATTACTCACTTGTGGAAATGGCATCCGTCGATTCTTATGACCGCCCAAGTATATGGCATCAACTTGGCTTCGGATTGGAAATATTTTATGTAGTCTTTGTCGATTCTTTTGATATCTTCCACAAAAGAACCCAGTTCTTTTACAAGACTTGGCTTCTGATTCCAAAAGGTTCTTCTAGCTATATCCTGAGAATGAACTGTTGATATTTGCTTTTTCAATCTTTTAACAGGACATCCATCCTTATCGTACTTTACAATAGCTTCCACCTGCTCATAAGACACGAACATATTAGAAATCGATGGGGATATAATAAAATAAGATAAACATGCCCTTGAGGCCAAGCGAAAATCTATGAAAATGGTAAAAAAAAATTCCAAATGACAGGACACACCTCCATGAGTAAGACACAAGAACCCCAGCGGAATATTTTGGGAAGATTATTGTAATTGATATTGAATTGTTGATGAAGCATCTCATTTTGCTCTTGCTTTTTGGTATCCTACAAAATCACAATTTTACATAGGAATCAGCTATACAACCCTTTGTTGGTTATAGTCAAACAAGTAGAAAATGAAGTGGAGATGGTATATTAAACAAAACACCATGAACCTTCAAAATATCTTCGGCTTCCTTTTCAGTTCTCCCGTGACTGACCAACGCCCAGAAACAAGCACTATACTGATTAGCTATATAACCTGCAACCAGTTTGAAACAGTGTACACTGTCAGAATTTCACCCAAGTAAACAAGAAACTACCTGGCTTGTGGATGAACAAAAGTAACAATTGCCAAAGGTAAGATGGATCTACTGACATTCATGTTGTCTCCATGCAAGATAATGTTGAAGAACATCAACAGTTGCACAAACAATAACTTGTCCACTAAATGAAGGAGGATATTTAAGTTCTCTTCCCGAAAGAAATTCTTTCCACTTGTCAACGAATACTGAAGTGAAACATGACGTAATCAGGGAGAAAATTTTGCTGAAAAGTCATGAAAAGGAAGTACATAAGCCTTAACCGTCGAAAGACAAAAACATAAGAAAAATAAACAACTAAAATATATTTTCCTCGATTGGAATGTACCTAGCTCGCCTTTCATAGAACTTGGTTTTCTTCTTGAAGACAAAACTACATGCCAGATCCATACAGAATAAGATTGTCAGAAACAAGACATGGTCAGCCCAAATCAAAGAAATGTAGGACAATTATGCAGGATTTTGAGACCTGTATTCATCATTGAATCCGTAAGAAAAGAGTATATCTGGATATTTTCTCTGCACAAATTCAGCACATGAGTTCATCAAATCCAACGCTTCTTCATCATAAGGTCTTCTTAGCTCGTGAGCTTTGCAGAATCTGCACAATTAGATATCAAGAAAAGCATTAAGATTTGAACTGTCTTAAAGCAGAGTTCAACACGTTGGTTCTCCCATTTACACCAAAAATCAGTTTGTTATAGCAAGGGATACCAAAGCTGGTAAAGATGTGAAGGCATTTTTCCTACCAAGCAGTGGGCAAATGATAAGTCTGTAACTGCAAACAGAAAGCTAGAGAGGTTCTAAGTTCTTTTATGCTTTCCCCTTCTTCTTCTTCTCCTCCTCAGTACTCATACTCACAATATACAAGTAGAAAATGCTAACTGAATGAAAGCCCAAGAAGCTAAAAACATTACCTTAAATAGTCACGAGCATGAAGTCGAACAACAATGACATGGGGAAGGACAATCTCATCTTCAACTTCAAATGACTTCACATACTCGTATTTACTATTCGCCATTTTGATATTTTATTTTCTTACCCTTACTGAAAGAACACCAGATAAAATAAACACATAGTGAGAAGAAGAGGCAAATAAAATAAAATAAAAAGTAATTTTCAGGCAATCAGAACATCTAACAAACAAGACGAATGATAAACCACAAGTAGTTCGATCCTTGTATGATAAAGAAGAGCAATAATGTCATCAGGTCGGGTTGTTGTTAGAAAAGACTTTCAAACATGCATCGTTTTCTTTGAGCCTTGCACAAATTCCATACAAACATAACAACCAAATGTGAAACAGATGGAAGTTCAGACTTTTACAAACATCTTATCCCACCAAGAAAGGATCGGCCTAATGCAGCCCGAGAACACAGACAGACCAGCATGCAATCATAGACCTAAAAGCCAATCATCAAATGCCCACAAAAATATCCCAATGTGGAGTTCAACTTCACTAATCGCACCTAGAATTGCAAACACCCGATATCGAAGATATCTGCAGCGTTCAAGATTTGAATTTTGATTTGGACAATTGATGATAGTAGTAGTCACTGTACGAGACTTGATTCCACCAGCTTTCCCCCTCTACCATTAGCTTGCCAACCATAGAAATCCTTCCCACTACCCACAGCATGAAATCTAAACTCGTCACAGGAAAAAGGAGTTGCAAACTAACAAACACTCTTATCACAAATTCAAGCTCGCCGTGAGGAGCTAAGCGGCGACGGTAAATAGCAGACAAATTCTTTCTCTCTCTTACTTCCTTCCTTCCTTGGCGAGGAGATGGAAGAGATGAAAAGTTGCACGGCAGCAGAGAATTTGGGCGGCGGCGTGCGGCGTCGGTCTTTGCTGACAGTTGCAGAGCGCTCCCGTTGGCGGGGAATGGGTAAACGATTGATCGACACCGGAGAGTGAAACTGATTCTGTACTTGCCGGATGGGCTTTTTAAGGCCCATTTCTTTCAGCGGAATCTTCCCTTACAAGATTGCTACCTGGGCTCGGCCCATTACCTTCCACCGACCTTCCACATTCCTTCTTCCCGCCAACAAATAGCATTTCTCAGTGAACTGTGAAGCCATAGCTCAGTTCTCTTGTATTGTATCATCTCTCTGCCTCGGGAGATTCGTCGTCTTCTTCGCTCGTGAGAGAGCACTCTGGAAATGGCTACTCTAAGCTCAAATTCGATGAGTTCAGGTTCCTTCCCTATCCAACTCACTATTGCTTTCTTCTCGATGTTCTGATGAGCATTTCCGTTTGGTCGCTGAGAAAATCGCGAACGAGGGAGAAAATCGCAGCTATGTTTCAGAAATACAAAATTAATGGCACTGCGTTACATCTTTCTGTGTGATCTAGAGTTCGATTTCGTGTATTTTAACAGGTGGAGGTGGAGGTGGAGGGGGACGAACAGCTGGAGTGTGTATGATGAGCAGCAAATGGAGAGACGAGCAAACTCCGTCGTACATCGATTTCGTGTCGTCGTTCCTTAACGCAAATTCCTTCCGTCTCAACTTCGTCCCGATTGCTTCAGTACTTTTCCCTAACCCTAGTTCTTACTTCTTAGCTCTACTG
The DNA here is from genome assembly GCA_964030455.1 of Linum trigynum. Classification (NCBI taxonomy): domain Eukaryota; kingdom Viridiplantae; phylum Streptophyta; class Magnoliopsida; order Malpighiales; family Linaceae; genus Linum; species Linum trigynum. Next base: position 548,077 of record OZ034822.1, on the reverse strand, counting down.
TAATTCGAACCGTTTCCTTTCCCCTTTGGCTTCCAATGGTGAAATTTTCAGATTTGAATGGCTGCTGAATCTCTCTGTGCTTCAGGATTTCATTTTCAACTGTGGAGGTCTTTCATTGGCATTCATCTTCGTTACTAACTGGGATTGCAGCAACACCGAGCTAGTCTTCAACAGGTAGAAGAACTTTCTTGATTTAAATGCAGTCGTAATTTTAGGCTGGCAGTTGAAACCTTAAGTATTGAACAAGGATGACTGTTGATTCGTCACCATAGTTCGAGTTAACGGGAGAAGTTCGTCATTAGATCATTTCCTCGTTCTCTTATATAAACATAGCGAAAACCTGTCTATTATATGCTGTAGATCAATGTTGAGTGCTATGTTGGGAATCGGTTTGTCGCAAATAGTCTTGGAGCTGTTTGAGAGGTCTGAAATGGAATTCTATATCCAGTTCCTTGCCTGTGTGAATTGTGATTGTATGTTTGTTGTGATTTGGCACAGAGTTCAGAAACTGAAAGCTCGTTTCGCAAACCTGTATGTTGTTGTCTGCTTACCCACGAAGGAGAAGAATGATTCATTTGTACGCTCTTACTTCAGGTGAGATTCTTCTTTCAAAACCCCTCTTGTTGAGAATCCTTCTACTGGTTTTTGTGTCGTATCTGGTGGTTACAAAGTTGTTTTGGTATGATGCTGTGGGAAGAAGATGGGGGATGCAGATTGGCCGGCCACCATTTGTGCCAGTTCAAGACTTGGAGATGGGGTTTGAGAAGATGGTCAAGATAGCACATTCACGTGGGGGTAAGTAATCGTATCTATAATTATGAATGCTTGATGCTTAAGCTTCTTATTATATGCGTCCTTGCCAAGTAATGTGATAGAGTTTAGCAGTATGAGTAGTGACTTGTTTGATTTGATCTCCGAGTTTTGCAGCATGCAAGCAGCAGGATGTTACCTCAACAATGAAGGCTGAGGTTTGTGTGTTGATATCATTGTTCATGATCACTTGTTACCTCCACCTTTTGGTGCTTCTTCCAACCTTTCATTCTTCTGCTATCCTGTTGCATGTGAGAAGAGGCTGGGATCGGTGCAAATGTTGGAGAATTACGTTAAAGTGATCACTTCAATACCAGGCATCGACAGCCACGACGCGAATATGGTAATGCAATCATCCATCAATCTTACTGGTTTCTTTAACATAATAATTTTGTTGTTTCTAATGACATATATCTCTGCAACTTTGCATGAGAATCCATCGCAGATTTCTGCAATGGCAGTATGCCTGAAGTACTGTAGGAAACTATCTTGGGTCTTAAGGTTGTTTGCAAAGTGCACAATCTGGTGCTGATCTATGTGAAACTTTTGGGCCATGGATTTGGCAGCTGAATCAAGGTATAGGTTCGATTGAAGCCGTTTCTAAGGCGACCAAGGAAAGCATCTTGGAGAAAACTGACCTGTCCCCTGACAAGGCTGAGACCATCACAAGGTTCTTCAGGGATCCCAAGTTTTACCTCTCCCCAAAGCTCACCAAGTAAAGGTATAGCGAGTCTGCAAACCATTTTACTGGATTTGAGATTGGATCATTGCAAATGCGTTTATCTGTCTGTTAAAACTTAAAAAACTGATGTCCTGTGGTCGTCCAGCTCAGTTCCAAAGGGTTGGGCAAATATATGATACACATCAGACCGAATCGAGATGAATGGTTGTTTACTCGTGATCAATGCAGTCAAAAGCGCGATTCTACCTAGAAGCGGAAAAGAGGTAAAATCATAAAGCGTAGAATCAAAGCGTAAAAGCGTGAGTTTTTGAAGCATACTGAAAAATAACTAAAAAGCTAGGACATATACTATGTAAAATATGAATGCACAGAATTTAGATAAGTTAATAAATACATGCAATTCATGCCTCAAGTAGAGCAACTTGTAGCATCTTAATAATAAGTTCGTAAACATAAATTTTAACAATAAGTCATTTCTTCCTTTATGCTAATGCATTCGGGAAGAGTCTAGCTGGTGAATTAGATTACTCTATTAAAGTTGAGAATGTATCCAAGTACATGATATGTATCTTTTAATCTCATATGTATCATATTGTTGGTGATTTACTTTTAAAATATACTTTTTATAATTAATTTCATGAAAAGAATACTAATTTAGTGAACTAAAAGCGTAAAAACGTAAAGCGTTTTGGTGAACTAGAAGCGTAAAAGCGTAAGCTTTTAAAATTTAAAGCGCAATTTAGTCCGATTTTATACACTTAAGTTTTTATATGGAAACGAAAGCGTTTTGGTGACCTAAAAGCGTAAAATCGTAATTTTTTAAGTTTTAAAACGCGATTTTGACTGCATTGCTCGTGATTTGGAATGAATTGATACTTGACTATATGCTCAAAATAAAAATGATGGATTGTTCAGGTTTGATTTTATTCTCGAATTCAACTATTGTTTGCTTTCAAATTGGACCAATTTCTTGTTATAAAAATAAACTTGGACCAATTTCGTATGTTAAATAAGAATAAAATAAAATGATTACGAAATATATTATACCATTTTGGATTCAATTTTTATCCCATTTAATAATCTTTATTGTTATTAGAGGTGTTCAAATGGTTACCATAGCAATAACCAAACCAAATAAGTCTAAATTCTATTAACCATGGAATACAATATCATAACCAAACTGTTCAAACTAATACAACAACCAAATTAACCAAACTAAAGTTTATTCGGTTTGGTTAATTGGTTAACCAAAATAACCAACATAACACCACATTATCATTAAGTGAGAAAATTTTTCAGTTAGTGCATCAATTCGTAATTTATATAATGAACAACACATAACAATCCACATAATTGTAGTTAACCCTTAACGTAAATACATGTAACAAATACAATTAATTTTACATTTGACTCTTGAGGTTATGCAAAGTATTAAGTATGTGTATACAATATATATTAGATATATGACAAATTACTTAACTGGTTAATTTGGTTTGATTAGTTAGGAGTGCCTGAAACCAAACCAAACCACCAAAACCATACAAGCTAACATTTTTAACCAAACCAAACCAATTATCGAAATTAACCAAACCAAATTAGCCAAACTACTGGTTAAAATGGCTACCACGATAACCACACCGTTTGAACACCCCTAATTGTTATGATGTTCAGTGGGATAGGAAAGTCAACTTATGACTTATCAATTATTCAACATGATGATAGTCTTCAAAATGTGATTGCAAGTCTGTTTCCTAAATTAATTCAACAATCTATTTCCAATTGACAAAGACTTTCATATGACTTTACTATCACTAGTGGTGAAGTGGATGTGAAATTGAATATGAAAATAATTTTTTTACTACATATAAATATTTAGTCGCAATCTTTTAAAAGTTTAAAGTAACTTTTTTACGAGAATGTAATGATAAAAAATTAAATATAAGGTTGGAACGATCTAATTAACAATTGATTTTTTATGCAAAAATTAAACGTTGGTTAATAAGAGAACAAAGATCGTATATAGGTTCAAATATTTTGATAACCTACAAAGTTACTTCTAGTATGAACCCTAATATGTGTAGAGTTATCGGGCATTTTGAACTTGATAAAAAACTATACCAATCTGTAGTGATATACTGATATATAATAATAAATTGCACAAAACCTTTGAATCAAGATTAGTAAATAGACTATGTTATTCAACCACCTCAATTAGATAATGAAAAATAAAAGTAGAAATAATATTGTAGGCTCATAAAAAGTAAAAGTTCATTTGACCTAATAAGTGATTGTTGATTTTGTCTAATTATGAAACGACCGATAAAAGTTGGTAGAAATTATTAGGACTACACTATAGCTTATACACATCTAAGGAAAAAAATAATCTTAGAACTTTAAGAATTGTAGGAGGGGGCTTGTGATTAGGGATGGGAATCAAACTCATGCTTATGAGTATCTAATAGCTCCCAAGCCAATTAACGTGGGAAATTCCCGTATTGACAGGGAATGGGGCGGGTATGGGTAAAACCCACAAAACATTTGATGGGTATGGGGAGGGTATGGTTTTAGCCTCCCCGCCTCATACCCATACCCATTCCCGCCCTACCAAAAATATTTCTTCATATATGAAAAATATGCAAATCAATTTCTAAACTATCAATAATAGTGAGTATAACTCAAGAAAAATATATAGTAGAAATGCAATTGAGTGGTCACCCAAATCAAAATCTAATTTCTTTCTCTCAATTTTCCCTTCACTATCTCACTTTTTTCCCTTGTTAAGATGATTATGTTAGTTAATTATTACTTAATAGATGTATCAGAGTAGAGAATAATGATTTGGATGACTTTGCATTCTACTATGATATGGATTAATGGATGCTTTAGGATAAGATGCTTTGAATTGTATTAAAAATGATTCTCTTTATCGACTTCATGATATAGTAGGTGCATTTAATGTTATAATTGAAAATTTACATGTAAAATATTCGGTATTATAATGTTGGATGTACGAGGCGGGTATTACCAATGGGTATCCAAAGCCAATGGGTATGGGGATGAGTTTGCAAAACTTTCCCCCGCATGAGTATGGTGCGGGTATGGGTATAGATATTTGAAAGTGGGGATGAGAATGCTTTAGGCAAACCGCCCCATTGTCATCCCTACTTGGGATACGGTCAGTAACCATTAATCATTGGTTACTGACCTATGAGTAACTAAATCTGGACCTTTAGATCTAAGTAGCCCAGAAAATTCAGATCTAAGAGTTGTGAATTATATGCATTTTATTTTTTCAATTTTTCTTAATCGACTCTTATCTTCTTTGTTCTAACTCGAATTTCAATTTTTTTTTTTTGCACATATGGAACGAGATTGTTGTGCTCTACAAAATGAGATCAATTTTCAATATATTTCGAGAAACTTTTTTTCATACCTCCCGTTACCAACTATATACCAAATGATAACTTCTTCGTTTTTAAGTAGTTTTTTAAAACGTTTGCTCAAAAGGAACTAGTTTATCATGATCTATTGGATCTACAAATTCATGGGTGAAAAAAATACAGGATAAAAAATTCTCATACTTTACCACTCTGGTATGTGGGTGGTAACTTGTGGTAAACAATGATGAAAGTCGTAAATGATAGTTACTATACTTCTACTACCATGTATTCAACCTTCCTACAGTATTAGTATGTTCATACCATCATGGTACGGTTTCTTACCATATGATATTAATTAGGAGCATACCATATAGTATTGATTGGTAAAAAATGACTCAATTTTTTTGTTCTAAAAATATATAAAAGTGGATATCATTTTAAAGAACATAATTAATCTGATTTATATGTGAAAAAAATTCAAATTCCAACTTAAGATTAACTGACATGAACGAGTTACTCATTGTTACTCACTATAATGTTAACTGAAATATCCGGCTCCCGGGAGAACACAAAAAGGAAAAACAAAAAACAAAAAAGGGATCAAATGATTTGGACTTTATCGTAAATCATAATCTAGAGGCCCGTTTTCCAACCAAACTCTACCTGTACTCAGATTCTGTTTTCCGTCTTACATTTTCACTCTTCTTCTCAAAGATCTCTCCCTCTGCCAATAAAAGAAAAGTTAAGCTCCCCGTTGCCTGAAAGTACCGTCATTCTGCCGTCCCCATCCAATCTCCTCGTTCCACCGTTGCCGGGAACTGCTTTTTTCCTTCCCGCCGTGAAACAGTAAGTACTTCAGCCGCCGACCTCTCTCTTTCTCTCGCGCGCTTTCTTCCGACTTCCTTCCTCTCCATTGCGCTTACTTTCTCGCCCAATTGCGGTTTTCCGACCGCGTAAAAACAATAACCCACATAAAAAGTAAACGTTTTACCTCATTCAGATTGTCCCTAAGAAAGGAGGGAAGAAAAAGAAGTAAGCAGGGAAGAAAACGAAGTTTCGGTGTCCAATTTGTTGCTTTCTCTTTCTGTATCCCATTATGAAGAGATTAAAAGCTGAAAAACATTGACAATTTTGGTTATCCGCTCTCTTCTCTGTCTTTTGTTAGTCAGCAGCTGTTGTGAAGAGCCGGGGATCTTACTGGTGGCCTTATAACAGTAATGGCGGAAGAAAAAGCAGAGGTGGCGGGAAGTTCGATTTCTCAACCGTCGGAACCTGCTTCGTCATCATCATCATCAGTTTCTCAACCTTCGTGGTTCACTCCAAAAAGGTGGTTGCTTTACTCTCTATTTATTTTGGTGTTCTCTCGTTCTGTTTCTGGGGGGTTTGGTTAAAATGATTGGATTGAGACTTTCCCGTGAATCGCTCTTTTTCATTTCAGCAGAAAAGGTTCTGGCTTGAGCTGAACTATTTTGTTACAATGCCTTAACTATTAGCAGAAAGAGCCAGTGACGGAAAACCGGAAAAGAAAATTATAATCTCGGCATTTAACTAGGGGATGATAAAGGAGGAGAACAAAGATTGCTTTGAACAAAGCCAATTGATTTAAGATGGACTTGGATAGGATTGGGAAATCTTGATGACAAACATCTATAAGTTTTTGCTCTTTAGAAGTCAGGATTTTGATGCATAACTATAATTGTTAATCCTGCGGTTTTGGCCAGGTTGCTGGTAATCTTTTGTTTGGTCAACTTGATAAATTATATGGAGAGAGGAGCTATGGCAAGTAATGGGGTAAATGGGAGCCCCAAGACTTGCACGGCAAATGGTACGTGCACTGCTGGCACTGGAATACAGTAAGGCTCTATGTAATCTCTTCATCTTGAGGGTGTAATCTTTGACGTGCGAAGTTTACTTTCTCGATTGCAAATTGTGGTTACATTAGTGTTCAAGAAACAAAACATGAGTATAATTTTGATGTTGCTTGTTGAACTGCGTAGTATTATTTAAACCTGTACATATGCCAAATTGCATCTTCAAGTTTAAAGAGTCTTGATCTTACTTCGTTGTTCGATGTTTGCAGAGGGGAGTTCAACTTGAGCAATTTTGAAGATGGAGTACTATCTTCTGCTTTTGTAGTCGGCCTTCTTATTGGCTGTCCGATATTTGCCTCTCTGTCGAAGAGGTAGCTGATTAAATAGTCAAACTAATTTGACAGCAGTTCTGTGACTTCAGCCTGATGCTGATCTCATACTTGTGGATTTCTACAGCTATAACCCCTTCAGGCTCATAGGATTTGGATTATCAGTCTGGATGCTTGCAGTCATTGGTTGTGGGTTGTCTTTCAGTTTCTGGTTCATTGCAATCTGCCGAATGTAAGTTACTAATAGCTTTTTGAACTTGATTAAAGGATGAGCAAATTAGCTTTCTATCTATTATGTTAATGATGATTTATCATCTCTTGACTAGTTCTGGTTGTGAATCTCCTCTCTAGGGTAGTTGGAATTGGTGAAGCTTCTTTTGTAAGCCTTGCCGCCCCTTTCATTGATGATAATGCCCCTGCCAAACAGGTTTTTGCTTCTATCCTTTATGATAGTGAATTAGTGCCTTAAACTCATCCGGTATATATAATGATTTTTGAATGACACCAGACGGAATGTATGGACTTGCTGTTCACATGCATGGCCATGCAAATTTCATGTTTGTGCATCGGATTTTTATTGCGTCATTTCTTTGATCCTTTTTTTGATGCACTGTCGCTGCTGGAAATCCACATTTTCTCTTTTGCGTACTGAACTCTAATATTTAAGGTAGTGACACGTTTCATCCTTTCTGCAATCTAGAGAACTGCGTGGCTGGGAATATTCTATATGTGTATATCAACTGGATATGCTATTGGCTATGTATATGGAGGACTGGTATGTCTATTTTATTCTTGGTTATCTCCTTTTAGGATCATTTGGATTTTGGCAGATGTACAACAAATTTGACTGTATCTTATCTTGCAACTTGTGTTCATTTCTGCTTTAATAGGTTGGTGATCATTTGAAATGGCGCTATGCATTCTTTGGAGTGGCGATTTTGATGTTTCCATTTATTGTTTTGGGTTGGATTATGAAGCCTTTGCAATTGAAAGGTGGAAAGTTTGTTACATGGATCCTTTTCTTTGCTTTTTGTTCATTACAATTTCTACTTGTCATCTGTTTTTATGGATTCCTTGATGCAGGTTTTACTCACGCTGACCGAACGAAAGCATCGAATTCAGTGACAACTGTATCAGATGCTCAAGGTGCTGAAATTATGAGAATCAGTGTCATATTTGTGCTTATCAACTATTTTCCAACTGAGATTTTCTATAGAAAAATTTGGTAAGCTGTTGAAGTGATCTTTCATCTGGGCTAATGGTTGTAGGTTTGGAAGTTTCGGCTGTCAAAGCTGGCAGTTTCACTTTAAAAGAACGATTCGGTCAGGAAACCCCAAAGAATTCTTCCATGTATGATCAGTTCCCTTCTTTAGCTGATACATGTTATATAGATTTTGCTTACAATGATGTATTTGTTAGATCGTTGTCATTTCTGGTCTCTTCATCAAGATACATCTCTCTGTCTCACCTCCCCTCTGCATACTAGCATGCCTCAGGCAATGAGTATAACAATGGAGGCAATGTTCATTGCAGTTCAGAACCTGAGTCACCTAAGATGAATCAACGGTCAAGATTCCTCAAAGATATGAGAGATCTTCTGCGTGAGAAGACTTTTATTGTCAGCGTTCTAGGTATCAGTTTCACCCTTCTACTTTACCTTTTCACCTTTCTTGGATACATGTGTTGCATGTGAACTGTATCTGGCCTTTGTATTTTGCACAGGCTACACAGCCTACAATTTCGTCATTGGTGCATACTCTTACTGGGGTCCCAAAGCTGGTCGCAACATCTATAAGATGGTGAGGTACTAGCTATATAAGTAACTAGCTTTGTACCCGGCCGTCGGCCGGGTGAGTTACATTCTATTTTTATATGAAAATGCTTTTTTTTACATTCAATAAAGTAATGGCCCTCGCTCATGAATTCATAACATTTGTTTAGATTATTTGATCGGTATACAACGATTGTACTCTACCTTGTCAAAATTTTCATGAGTCTTTTGTGTGACTCTACAGTAAGTTTTAAAATTTGACCGAATTTAAGATAAATTTCCAACTTAATACCAAATATTCGATGAATTATTTTTATTTATTGATGGACACAATATATATTTTTAGGCCAAACATTCCAGACAAATATTCATTTTTGGTTAAGGCTATAGTAAACCAATATTAAAATTTTCATAATATATTGATGTCCACTCATTAATTAGGATTCATATATCTCATCTTGGCTATGCTTTGATGAATGTATATAAAGTTTTTTTTTATTTTGAAATGGTGGTTTATACAATCTCAATATTAGATCTTATGCAAAGAATTATGATTTTGACTATGCCCTTGTTGGATGTTTATCACATCTTCCTCATTTTTCAAATTATGACTTATGAAGTCCCAAGGTTAGAACTTAAATTAATGGTCTTATTTAGTAAATAGCAATGGTTGTTTTTTTTTTATGTATGCATGATGGGCCGACCATCAACTAATGATTCATGTGTTTGGAATAACCCTGCATGCAAATGAACTATCTTATACAACATGCCTCCTACTTTTGCAGTGCATATGAACGATCATGTCATTTGAACAATAAATCCATAACTCATTTCAATTTACTTGCAATTTAAACTTCATAAATTCATATAAGTATTTTAATATTTTATTTTCGCCTTCATAAAAAAAAGTATTTTAATATTTTACACGCACTTGAAAAAATCAAATAAAACATATATGAACCAATAATAAATTTTGATCCCTAAAGTAAGAACCTTATACACATCTTCACATAATATAATACACCAAAGGGAAAAACGGGAGCCCCATTTCAAATTTCCTGCAACGAGAGTGAAAGTAGGAAGGATATTTTGGTCTTCACAATTACTTTTTTTTATTCATTAAAAAAACACGTAGTGGGATTCGAACCATGACCATTTTAAGGAAAAGTAAAGATCATAACCAATCACACTAAGTACATTTGTTGTATCTTTTTAAATTAAAAACATATAATAGCAAAGAGGAAAAAACCCTTATCCCATTTCAAATTCTCTGCTCCATGAGCATTTGTTGGAATGATAGAATAGGGAGTGTCAATTTTTTCCTTTTTCCTCTGTGGAACGGGCCAACTTACCGTACACATGCGGATTTAAACAGGTTCAGGAGTGTCAATTTTTTCATTAAGCCATTTTATTTCTCCGTGGTGATAAAATATATATGAAAAGGCAAAAATAATACTTCTTTTTATTGCTAAAAATAAAAAATTTAACAATAAACTAATGCATGGTATCTAATGGGCTAATCGCTAACCATAAAATAAAAAAGTTGAATTGGTCTGACCTACACGAGATTTGACCATCAAGTAAAACAAATGAACATGATTGGTTTGACATTCTAAAACAAGTTGTTTTCTCTGGCATAATATATATTATGCTATTATTTTATATCTTAGTGGCTAAAATATAATGTATTTTAAAGTTATTCAATGGTTCAACCTCGACCAACCCAATTAGTCCAATTTTTATCATTTCAAATATATATTATATAATTATTTGATATCATAATGATCAAATTATAGTGTATTTTATAGGGAATCGTTTGGTATTTGTTAGTAAAAAACTAAATAGAAAGATCTATTTGGTTATTTTAAACATTAAAACGATCCTAACATTTTTAGTTCTTTTTGAATTTTTATGGTTTTATACCCGAATAAGTGGTGTGCAAATGGCAAATTGAAGTCATCTCTTTTCTTTCACTATTTTTTATTTTCAAATAGAAAGTTTAAAAGTAAAGAATAATAAGAATTTGGCATGGGTCGGTCAAATAGGCTGCATTTAAAGTTTTGGCCCGTTTTGATAAAGTCTAATTTATAATCACATGGTTCCCTGATACCCGATAAAAATCTCAATCCAAACCAGTTTGGCAAGTGAGTCCGTGTTTACCACCATTTTCTAGGGATACGACAACGACGGTTCCTATCCCAAATCGTGTTGTTTGTTCTTGATTTCCTTAGATTTCATCATGGCCCGAAAAAAAACCAGAAAGCACAATGACGACAAGATGAAAGTTTTATAAACCAAATTAATCGGTCAACGGGTCAGTAAAAGCTAGCAACGACTGTGAGATGCTCATTTTCTGAAAACTGACGGGATAGGCGATTTTTATTCAATTTTTCTGTAATTCGGTTTCTATAAAACTTACTCTACCTCATCATATTACCAGAAACAATATTGTTTCACAAGGTAACAGGTACTTGATTTTGGTTCATAAGGCCGATTTTTTATTTGTTGCATCATTAATGTCTTTTTCCTGCTAAACTTCACTATTTTTATCACGTGTTTCCCAAAAAAACTATATAACAATAAGCTATACACCTCATTATATTATCAAATTTCATACCTCACCTTCCTCCGGCCAACTGGCCGGGGCCCACGCTAGTTGCTTTATAAAGATATTAATGACCAATGAAATCCTATTCTTGTACTACCGTCTTGTACTTATTTATAGACGTCTTAGATAGATTTATTTCAAATAGCCTTTGAGCTTCTTCTTTTTTGTTTGTTCAAATGTGTTCCTTGTGGTAATCCGTAATTGTACTTATATGATCATATATAGTAGTCACCTATTACCAATATCCTATTCAATTTCGTAAAGAAATGATATTTCATTATTTATTTGATTCAAAATAAGTATGATTGACGCATTTATATATTTAAAAATATATGAGATTCAAAGTTAAATTTTTATAACATCAAGCATATTAAAGTTTTATAGACAACCATTTAATTCTTATATTTTTATAATATTATATTCTGAACTTTGGATCCCTCTGAACCTTAACCCCTTTATATTAAACTACAACAGCCCTTTGAGTTACACTCGCCGTGAGGAAAAGGAAAAAATATAAAGGAGAGCAAATGTAGTTAACGGTTACGGCTAAAACCTAAAAATGGGCGGGGATAAAATCGCGGGATGGAAAATAACGGGGTCGGGGCAGTTTTCTTCGCACAATGGTTTTTTTATATACATAATGAATTGTGATTGGTTTAATGGCTGCTGACGTGGACTCACGAGAGAAGGAGAAATTTGAATTGGAGAAGGGTTTATGGAGAAACTCTATAATATATTCTTTAGATTAGATAGATAGCTATGCTAAAGATGTAATTGTGTTGCGTAGAATAGAAGTCCCAACTCGATTCTTCTTTTGACAGGAAAATGCAGATATGATCTTTGGCGGGGTTACAATTATCTGTGGGATACTAGGAACTCTTGCTGGAGGTTATCTTCTAGATTACCTAACCAGCACTATCCGTAATGCCTTCAAGGTGCATCCTGGAATCATAATTTTCCTTCTTCCGTTTTTTGTTTTCTTTTTTCTTTCTTCCAGATTTACAAACTGTATTTCTCTCTTGATATAAAATCTGCTAATGTGATGTTGTTGCTCTATGCTGCATTGCTGTGCTTAATAGTTGTTAATTGAAACTTTATATGCTACATGTTCACTGCATTGTGTCAAAGAGCATCAGCAACCAATTAAATCCTGGCTAGGATTCTTTCTCTAGCCTTAACTTTATATCAATGACATGGCAGAGTTGCCTTCAAATTGAAAGACCGCAATGCATCAAATGGATTCCCAACCTTCCTTTGCTCTGCAAGGAATGCACCGCGATTATATACAACCTTCCCTCACAAACTTTTTTCTTTGAACTTTTTGTGGCACAGCTTCTTACAGGTGCAGTACTAGCCGGAGCCATCTTTTGCTTCAGCGCTTTCTGCTTTAAGAACATGTATGGTTTCCTTGTCTTCTTTGGAATTGGTGAAGTCCTTGTGTTTGCAACTCAGGTGAAAAGCACTCATCTTTCTCCTAGCTCATCATATGATGAAAGCCACCATTGCAGGAAATGAAACCTCTCTTGCTATGCTAAGTGCAGGCTCCAGTGAACTACGTCTGCCTTCACTGCGTAAAACCGAGTCTAAGACCATTGTCGATGGCCATTTCCACCGTTGCAATTCACTTATTTGGAGACGTGCCTTCCTCGCCCCTCGTCGGTCTCCTCCAAGATCAGATACACAGCTGGAGGAAGACTAGTCTTATCTTGACTTCCTTCTTGTTCCTGGCAGCTGCATTTTGGTTCATAGGTGGGTGAGATGAATTTGGCCTCCGAGTTTGCTTGCTTGAATTTAGTCCGATTCTCCATAAAAACTATAAGCTATTAAGTCTTATGGCCTTTACTGATGGAATCAGTAAAATAAAGTAGAATCGAAGTAGAATCATTGCTTCCTTACATTTCTACCTGATTCTGATCATGATTGGATTTTTTTTAAATGTGTCATTCTGAATAATGTTAGCATCTAGGACCAATTTATGACGATGTATTTGGCTCTGTAAAAACCTTATGATCTAGTGACTCGAGTAGACATACTGTATAAGCTATAATTTGACTGCACTGCATGCAGGGGTGTTCATGAAAAGCGTTGATAGGTATAACGAAGAAGAGAGCAACGAGCATGCATCGGAATCGGGTGCTGCAAGTGATACGAGAACAGGAGCTTTGCCAGAAGGGAAAGACTGACCCAGTTAAGGATTGAGTTCTTTTGAGTTTTGCTCAAAAATATGTAAAGAAAGAACTCACTTTTCTTTTTGGTATTGATTTCTGCTTACAGTTAGGTTGGTTGGTGACTCATCAACTAGCATGGACTATATAGAGGGCCTGCATTTGTTTATGTAAATAGTGGCAAATATATATGGTGAATAATGATGATGAAGTAGAATGGGCAGGTGATGTCAACACTGAATTGCTCTGGATATTCATTTTGCTAGTCATGAGGATAATAGGCTAAGGAAGAAAAATGACACAAGATAGTTCACAAACATTATTTTATTTATGAAACTTCATTTCGGAGTTCCTAAGTGGTTTTACAAAAGAAATAAAGGATTAAACCATAATCTATAATCAATTTAACCCCTGTTAATGTACGTTGAAGTGACATCTACACCCGGAAATACACGATGCTAGGATCTAAATCATGAGGAATTTCTTGTTTGGTAGGGAACTTGGGGAGTAGATTGGCTATGTTTCTAGCAATGATAAGATATGAAGCGAACTTGTTCACCATTACAGCGTGTTCGTGATCTCCACCTTCCAATCCTTCGGCTTCGGCTTCATCTTCATCAATCCTCAGTCCAGGCACATTTGTAAGTAAAGTCGACAATGCATCACCATTTCCATTGCTTGCCTTCCTCACCAGCTCCTTCAATGCCCTTTTATTGAAGGTCCATGTACCCTTCTTGAAATTGAATCGATACAAGCTAAGAAACCTCTGACCATATATGGCTATGAACTCCAGAGCCGCTAGAATGAACTCAAATTCTTGATTGGACATGTAGTAAGGGAAGCTGATTCTTGCCCATCCAGGCTTGATCCCAGAGTAGCCCTGCATTGATCAGTTTTCTTACCCATTAAATCACTCAACTCAAACCCTTAAAATGGTGGAAAGCTCCCATAGGTGTATCAAGATAGTTGTTTTAACTACATTAATCTCTTACCTTTTGTATAGCTGATCTGATTGCTAAGGATGTAGCTTCATCTACACTGAGCAGCTGGTGGCCATAAGGCCCAGCACAGGCACAACCACCACGAGCCTGAATGCCGAATAGGTCATTGAGAAGAACAGCCACGAAAGGCCCATGCAGAGGCTTGTCTAGCTTGTTTCCCTTCTCTGCCCACATATTCAGGCTTCCTTCCTGCACGGTCGTGGAGAGTACGAGGAAGGACAAAATGGCTTGTCTCCTGGCTGTTGTGTTCCCCAACACCAGAATGTTCTTGTTTGGGATCAGCCTCTTTAGTGCCTTGTCAATGAAATAGTTTTCGTGGTTTTGGATGACTGAATAGCTGATGTATTCTTTAATCCAGAATGTCAATGAAGCTCGAATTATCTGAATGATTGGAGGAGTTCCACCGTTCTCTCGAGACTCAATTCCCTCTGAATATAACGTGTCCTGAAAAAATGATGGTAACAACAATGAAATCAGCTTTGACTAGACCGATACCTGTCCTAAGTCCAGAAATTTAACACTATTTCCATGAGGCATTTGAGAAAAGCAAAAGCCTTTACCATCTCTTTGAATCCATTAACATAATCAACAGTTCCACCTCCACAGGTTGAAGGAGGAGCTGAACCGAGCTGATACAGAATTTTGTTCATCAAGAGTATCCCAGGAGTTCCAGGGCCACCCAGAAACTTATGTGGGCTGAGGAATACAGCATCATAGCCATCAATCGTGCCGGATCTCATGTCGATCTCCACGTAAGGGCCACTGAATCAACTCACGCCAAAACAAGGTTAAGTTAGCAATTATGAAAGCTAGATAGGCGATGAAAAAATCAGGAAGGATGTTAATTGAGATTCATGAACTTGAAACTACCTTGCTGCATAATCAAAGCAGGCAAAACCTCCATGCAGGTGAAGAAGCTTGGCGATCTCTCGAGTATCAGAATGAATCCCGGTCACGTTACTACAAGCTGAAAAGGAACCCAGAATCGGCCTGTTTGCAAATTTACCCGATTGCAATTCTCTCTGGAGTGCCTTGATGTCGATTAACCCTTTCTCATCCAGGCCGATTTCGACCACTTCAGCTAAGCTCTGCCGCCAGGAGAGTAGATTGGAGTGGTGCTCATAAGGCCCAACGAAAACGACCCATCTGTTCTCATTCCCAGTCGGACAATTATTCAAACACCTTTCCCGCAATGTCGACGGAACAGCGATTCCCATCACTTCCTGCAACCGCTTGATAGCCGCCGTGGTTCCAGAACCGCAGAACAGGATCACATCCTCCGCTCCTCCGCCCAAGCATCTCTTGATGTACGCCGAGGCTTCTTCCACCATTTTCGTCGTCCTGCCGCCTACGTAGCTGTCCGAAGTGTGGGTGTTACCTGTAAAACCCGCGAGAAAACCAAACTCATTACAACCAATTTCCATTTCTAGTTCGGAAGAATTAGAAAGAACCCAGATAAAGAAATGTGAAATTGCCTCGCTCTTTGTCAGTACCGTAGTAAGGAAGAACATTCTTGATTATGAAATCCTCGATGTAGTGGAGGGACCTGCCGGAGGCAGTGTGGTCAGCGTAAGTAACCCTGCGCTTCCCGAAAGGAGAGTCGAATTCCGCGTCATTGCCGATGATCTGAGAGCGGACCCAGGCCAGCCGGGTTGCGAAGCAGCTGCCTTCCAGGACACCCAAATCCAGGTTCCGGAAAGATTCAGAACCCGCATAGAGGCCCGTGGAATATAAAGCAGAGCCGCCATCATCATCGTCGCTGCCGCTGCTTGTTTCACTGAAGCGAGTTGCAGGAGCGGCTGCTGAGGTTTTGGTTCCTGAACGCTTGTTGGAGTTGCCCATGATCGCAGCCAAAGTGGGTCGATGCTCGAGCTCCATGGCCTCCGACTGAGATAGATCGGGGAATCAAAGAAATGGAAGAAGAAGAAGAAGAAGAAGAAGAAGAAGTTGGTGACGTTGGTTGAGGAAGCAGATGTAGGAAATTTATAGCACACAGCAGATCCAAGTTGGGCGAAGGAAACTGCTGTCGGCGGAATTTAGATTTGAGAGTTTCGGGTGGCTAAGATAATCTATCAATGGCGGCTCCGTGAAACTAATCAAGTGGCGCGTTTCCGTGTCCTGCTTGCTGATACGACTCTTTCAGCATATTTAGGATCCATGCATCGTGCTAATTATGGGGGGTGTACACGGTTTGATCCGTCTACGAGAACAGGGGGACCAAACCTATATTTCGATGAGAGTACGTGATTTTTTGGTCCAATGAGTTTTACAATTATGGAAGAAAAATGAATCAAATTTATATTTTGTTTGAATCATGTCAATCTCAATAACTTAAGTTATTGAAAGATAATTATACTGAATATTATATTATTTTTTAACGAACCAAATCAGATCGAATCAAATATTAACCCATTTTTAAAATGTCTTTTACTATTGAATAGTAGTTATCTTCATGGTCGAAGCTAATCCACTTGTTTACACAAAAGTGGACTCCTGCCATATCCACTTCTATTATGGGAAGGAAAAGGAATACATAATGAACATGAGCGTATAAAACTCAACGTGGGTTTGCAGTATGACCCAAATTGAAATTATTACATCTCTTTTCTCGTCGCATGAGGCTCCTGCGGTCAAAAATGAGGGTGACAGAAGGGATGGTACGAAGAACTGTCGTTATCCTCCCTTTCGACGAGCTGAACATGGAGAGCTTCGAGTCAAAAGTCAAAACCAACTTCAACTTTGACGGTACACCAACTTTAACGGAAAGTCTAATTCTTTACCAAAAGTGTCATAAATACACCCACTAGGCCATTGCTGTACTATTAATTAATACTAGAAAATTGACCCGCGCTTTGCAGCAGGGGCGGACCCAAGTTTGTGCAAGGGTTGTCGCTTGATAACCCTTGGATGCAAATTTGGGACAAAAAACCTTTATAAAATTTTGTTTTAGCGGTGATAGTATTCAGACACTACATTATTTGACAACCCTTAGTGATTTTGGTCTATCGTTGAATACCCTTAATAAAGTTTCTGGGTCCGCCACTGTTTGCAGCGGGTACTCAAAAATAAATCTACCAATTAGGAGTGAAAAATAATAATTTTAAATCAAGGTGAATGTCGACGTTTGTGGTCGAAAAGGAATCATGTATTAAGTTGAAGCGGGTGCGAATAGGACCATAACCAATTGTTTAATCTCTTTAGCCTTCATGCACTTGTATATGATTTCGAAGTAGATAGTTGGATTTCCAATTATACTACATGGTTTTGGATGGAGTAATTGAATGTATGATAATTGAGCGTGATATTCCCTAATCTTATGAAGAGGCAAGAAAATAATTTTATGATGAAGAATAAATGAAACTTTACAATGTGTGCTATGAATATTATTATCTTCCACGATAAATATTGTTATCGAATCATAATAATGGTTCAATCCTTGAAATTTCAAAAAGTATTTTGAAATATTGCTATGTTCGAATTGAGTAACTCACAATTTCACATATAGTTTCCTATATGGATTATAGTAGACTGATAAAATAATGACTTATTCCGAAATTTTTTTAATTTTGACAATGAATCTTCTTTGAAGCACACTATCTAATTATTATGTAATTACATGATCCTTCCTTATCACAAACATAGTAACATCATACATTTTATCCACTATGTGAATTTTATGTTATACATGCTTCTTACTAACACCCAAACATACCAAGCTTGACGAAATAATTGAAATGAGTGGGACCCATAAGAATGTGGTTAGGAATATGATGGATTTTAACAAATCAAACAAATGATAAAAGGAGAGCATGAGGCCAATAGAGATGAACAGGTGACATGTTTTCATTCGTAGGGAGATCATGAGGCCAAGAGTCTATCGGAGGAAAACAGAGTGGATAATGATCCGGGAGGATTGGCGGCTAGTCCAAAGTTATTTGCAGGGGATTTATGGTGAAATCTCCAATTAGAAGATGGGAGGAGTAGCGGCTGTAGAAAATCTGGCGAGAGGATCCAACTTGGCCAATCTCCAATGAATCGTCGGAGGGAAGAAACAGGATGGCTAGGCATGGTGACTCCAATCGCTAGAAAATCGTCACGGGGAAGATAGGGGCCGGGAAAGAACAGTTTATGGGGAATAAAAGGGGTCCATAAATCTTAGTGTGAGCTCGCAAATAGGGTTGACGTAGGTGCGGAGAGGGGTTGGGTGGCAGAACAATGAGTTCTTGGGAAAACATCAACATGAAAAGGGTCGGTCAGCCGCCAAAGTCCAAAGAGATCGTCCAAGGGGAAGAAAACGGGGAGGGAAAAAAGGGTGTATAAAACTTATGGTACACCGGCCAACAGGGTACTGGACCCCTTAAGTATACTCGCCATTTAATTATATTAATATCATTATTGTTAATATAGGAGTTGCTATTTATTAGTGGCTTCCAAACTCCTCCTAGTGTTAGAAATGACAATTTCGACCTGACCCGTTTTACCCGACTTGTTTGACCTGTTTTGGGGCCGAAGGCGGGGCGGGTAGGTATTCTCATCGACCGGACCTGCCCTGACCCGCCCCATTCTCGACTAATTCTTGCCTAAATCACATGTAATTTTAGTCAATTTACTTACGATTTTTCTTTTATTACATCATATTTTAGCAATTATAAAGTTGTAAATTAGTGAAAATCTCAATTTCTCCAATAATTTAACTATATTTTATAATATTATGATTTATTTATTGGTCTTATAATGAAAATAATGAATGTCTCTAATGCTTTCCATATAAATTGCATACCTATTGAGTCGACCTGCCCCGACCCGCGCCCCGTGATAAATTACCCGACCTGGACCCAACCTGCCACGGGGCGGGTATGGGTATCGTGATACCCGCCCCGGACCTACCCCATTGCCATTCCTGCCTAGTGCAAATGAAGAAGTTTCAAGTCCTTCTTTTACACCTCTCTTATTTTATAACTTATTTGTTCATCTATTATCCGTCGGATCTACATTTATTAGCCATTAGGTTTCCTATAGTAGTTATTGTCTACTAAAGTTTTCATCTATTGTTCATTGTTTTCCCTATTGTAGCAATTCTCAATTAGGTTTTCATCAATGATCTTTTACCCAAATCATCGCCATGGCCCACCAATTCACAACCCATCTCGAAACACTATCAACGAAATCAATGAACAATAGATGTCACGACAGCTACCGAATATCCTTAACATATCTATTATGAACAATCCTCGTCTTCGCCCACTAATTCACAACCCTTCTTCAAACATTGTTGGTGGAATCCTAAGTTGTACCCATCGTGACTCAAGACCGCCATAAAAAATTCATACTAAATCTGCTATGTGTTGTCGTGTTTTGTATTGGAATCGAGTTTCATATTCTTTAGTGTTTTCTTATGTCTCTTTCTCCTTTTGGTTAAGCATGACAATTGAACTCAAACTCATGGGTATCCAACCTAATTCGACCAGGTCAAAGCGACTCGAACCCAACATTAGTATTTTTTAAATTTCTATTTTTTTTCCTTTCGTTAAGAATGACAATTGAACCAAACTCATGATATTGACGAGTTTTCTATTGAGAGTGAGTTTTATCCGCTTTTGTAGTTGGCAAGTTGGGCCGAGTGTGAATTTGTTAAGAACTCGATTCGTCTAGGTCAAAGCGAGCTGAACAAGTTTTGGATCGAGAGTGAGTTTCGTCCGCTTTGATGATTTTTATTTCTCCTTTTCCTTTTGAATGAGAATGACAATTGAACCCAACCCCAGGGCTAACGAGTTTTGTATCGAGAGTGTGTTTTATCTGCTTTTAGAATTGACATGTTGAGCTGAGTGTGAATTGTTAAACACTCTGTTCGAACCAATCAAGGTGAGTTGAGCTCGGTGTGTAAAGATTTTGGTATATATGGAGCGAGATCTATCCGTTTTAGTGTTTTTTATTTATCCTTTTTCCTTTTGGTTGAGCACCCAAACCTATGGGTATCAAACCTATTCAATATGATCAGAACAACTTGAACCCTGTGTTTACAACTTAAACATAGAAATCATTTGCTCGATGACCCTTCTCCCTTATTAAAGTTCATCGTTTTGTCAACTACATAAAGTTGTAGATTACAAACCCTTTAATTTTGGGTCAAAATTCAAACTATTAATTTTTGAAATATCACGTACTCGCTTAGATGTGAAGTGATAGCGAGCGAACTTATTTTAGTCTAGTTTGAAAGTGAAAGATCACTGGAGCTGGGCACAATTGGTGGTCCAGCTACTCGATCGAGCTAGGCCCAGCCTTTGTGCCGGGACGGATTTTTAGCCGGGAAAGTATGGGCTGGACTGACATAATCCATCAAGTCGTCATCGACTTATCCTTCTCCTTCTATGATCATGCATGCATTCAATCCCGATTACACTAAAACGGTGATCCCGTTAAAATCCTCCTCCGTTGGACCGCCTCTTGCAGCCGTTACTTAACCGTTAGTTTACGCGACCAAACTCCTCTCACAGTCAAATTCTGAAGACTAGCAAAAAAAAAAAAAAAAAAAAAATCTCCTTCAGGAATTTCCGTTGTCGAAGCAATGGCTTCCCTTGGCAAGACAACCGCCGGAATCGACGGCGGCGGCGGCGGACCTCACTTCTTCAAGATCATTCTGGACGACGCCATTCGTGACGGCAAGCTTGTAAGTTTCCCTCGTTTCTCCCCCAATTTCATTAACCCCAATTTCGTAACGAAAACCTAATTTAGTAAGGGTTTAACAAAAAACAGGGGCCAATAGGGAAACCTTCAGGATTTCCCCCCGATTCTGAACTACTTTTCGTTGCTTTGTTTTTTTTCAGTTCATTCCGACGAAGTTCGTGAAGCTGTACGGCGGGAACCTTGAGGATTCGGCGGTGCTGAGGGACCCATCAGGAACGGAGTGGACGGTGGAGCTGACGGAATCGGACGGCGACGTTTGGCTTCAGAAAGGGTTTCCTGAGTTCGCGGAGTTCTACTCGCTGTCCCACGGCTACTTGGTCGTGTTCGAGCTCGTCGATCGCTGGACCAGTCGTTTCAACGTCGTCGTTTTCGATCCCACAGCGACGGAGATTGAGTACCCTTCTCCTCCTCTGGCAGCTCTGTCTTGGAAGAAGGCGGTCCCCAACCCCAAGCCATCCCCTGTTCACGAGGCAATGCTGACGAGTGATTCTAATGAATCGGAAACTGATGTTGATGATTCGTCTGTTGAGATATTGGATGCGTTTCCGTCTCTGCCGGGGAAATCGAGAGGGGGCAGAGATGGAGATTTGGTGAATAATTGTTCGAGTGATGTCAAGGTTGGGACTGGGAGGAGGACGGCAGAGGCGATTATGTGTTTGGAAACTTTGGATGATGCAGGGGATCAATGGAAGAAGATGAAGTTTTGTGCATCAGCTCCAGGTAAGAGATTTACTCGTGTTTCCAATTATTCGATGATTCAATGTCATCTCGAACGTTACTCTGCTATCCGAATTGGCTGATGGATATTTTGGGTCGTATGTCACTGATACAGCGAAACTCGAAGTCGATCGAAACAGAGGAGGAACAATGAACAATGGTGTGAAGAGGCTAAGAGGATTGAGTTTGAATGAGAAGACGGAAGCCATTGGTAGAGCAAGGGAAGTTTTCACCTCAGAAATGCCTCACTTCATGGTTGCTGTCCACCCTTCCTACATCCATCCTGGCTCCACTGTGGTAAACTTGATCTACTCATCACCCTTTTAGCTTCCTGGTTAATTATGTATCAATCGCAATTCGTAATATGCAGGCATGTTTTCGTGTATGATCTATTGAAATATTACTTGGTTTTGTTGCTTAGTGTGTAGCCTGCATAATTTTTACAAGTAATATTTCATACTCTTATTTAAGTACCGAGTGTGACGTTGCCGGTCGGATCATACTCGGATTGATATTCTGACCAAATCGAACTTAGATCAAATACTTTGTTTTTTGAATTGCATTTGCAGTCAATACCAATGAGCTTCGCCAGGGAACATATGAAGGCCAGGGATGGTGATGCAATCCTCAGCAGAGAGTATGACGGCGGCAGGAGGTGGAAGGTGAAGGTCATAGTGAACGCGGAACCGGGGACGACGTCGAGGATCTTGACGGCGTCGTTTGGGATCGGGTGGAAGGACTTCGCCGGAGCTAATCGGCTCGGAGTCGGGGACGTGTGTGCGTTTGAGCTGGTGAAGAGCAGTCCCGACGCTGCAGTCCTCACATTCCGAGTCACCATTTTCAGAAAAGATCACAAGGTTAGGAAACCAAGTTAGTTAATGAATTATAGAACTTGGTATTAGTGAATTGTGAGTGCATCTGTCACAAGCTGGACTAGGAGGTCCCGAACAGCACACAGCATAAGAGGTAGATGATGAGGTTAATGATTGTGAGTGCATCTGTTTTTTAGGTGGGAGTTGGAATCGTGTGATTCACGTGCAAGTGGACATTTTGTATCATATATGGACGAGACGACGAGCAGTAGGTAGCTGAGACAAATTGTAACTTGTGGGCTCTCTTGAGATTTATTATACTAAAAGACCTATATGTAAATCCATGCCCTAATGCATATTGGAAATTTTATAAAAACATCCTTGGTCTATACCATTTGTCAACATAATTGGCCTACTAACTGATTCTTAGTTAATTACACACACTTAGTTTATTGGTACATCTAGTAAGGTGAATCTCGAACTCGAACGAGTCATATCGACCTCTAAGTGACTCTTGCTTCGTAAGAGTTGACAGATCAATCTCCCTAGTCTGATCCATTCAAGATGGTAGTGTTGTGTTAGAGTTGAGCTATAAAAGGATCCCATAAAGCTTTCACCTTGATATAAGTCCCAAATTTCCCACCACCAAGGCTTTACTCATTGCTTTCTCTTATTCTTCACATACATAATAAAATCATTGCTTTCTCTTATCACAAGTTTACATGAAACTCTAATAGAATCGTTTTATAACTTAATTGTAGTCCTAGCTAGAACCTTTATGAACCCAAAGCTGAGAATCACTTTGCATAACTCATATGATATAAAATGACTCTAGCTAGCTAACTCATAAGATATAAAATGACCACAATTCATTTCTTTGTAGACCGTGGTTCTTGGTGAACCTCTCATCAACGTTGAAACTATTGAACAATAAAAACAAATGTAAAACTAGACCAATACCCCGTGATGAACCGAATGTCATATGATATAATACTATCATTGTCTCCCTACGAGCCCTAGCATAAAAAAAGTTGACCACCACAAACAACATAGAATAATAAATGTTTGTCAACTGTCATTTTGCTTGATTTATCCATGCATATATGGTGGTGTAAATTTAGGGGGTGTTTAAACGGTTTGGTTACCATGGTAATCGTTTTAACCGGTACTATTTGGATAATTTGGTTTGGTTAATTTGGATAATTGGTTTGGTTTGGTTAAAGTTTTTAGTTTGTTTGGTTTAGATGGTTTGGTTTGGTTTGGTTTCAGACACTCCTAACCAGTCAAACCAAATTAACCAGTTAAGTAATTAGTCATATATAACATATATTATATACACATAATACTTTGCATAACCACTCAAGAGTTAACGTTCATCCCTTTTAGACTCATAAAATATAAAGCTCAATATTGCTCATATAGTGTATATTTGTATATGTAAAGTCTAGACCACAACATATGGACACCTAATTTAGATAAATTTCATACATTATGATGAATGAAAACTTGAAAGGAAGGTCATTTCCAGCCTATGATAATTGCTAAGAGACTAAGTCAATTTACACAAACACAACAATTCATTAACCATACCAATGTCATAATTTTTTGTTAGGTAAATACTTCTATACTAATTGTAAGATAATTGTCTTAGTTGCATGTATTTTTGTTAAGGGTCAACTATAACTACGTGTTGATTGTTATGTTTTATTCATTATATAAATTGCGAATTGTTGCATTAACCGGAAAATTTTCATCGTCAATGATAATGTGATTTTATATTGGTTAATCTGGTTAACTAATTAACCAAACCGATTAAACTTTAGTTTGGTCAATTTGGTTGTTGTATTAGTTTGGACGGTTTGTTTATGATATTGTATTTCATGGTTAATGGAATTTAGCCTTATTTGGTTTGGTTATAACCATGGTAACCATTTGAACAACCTAGTGGTGTTTGTTTGGGGATAGTGAAGGGAAAAGGAAAGGAAAAATAGAGACACATGCTATAACAAGATTAGCCGATTCAATTACATGTGGTAAGATTCTTTCAAACAAAAATTACATGTGGTAAGAGCGTCATTTGAAAAGATGGATGATTATGAACTATAAAATAAAGCAAGAGGTGGATTTATTCAGATTTTTCTCTCTCTTAGTTTGTTAATTGTAGGTTAAGGAGACTTAGGAAGGCATGATTAGGTACTATGATACACATTATGGTATAATTAGCATATAGACAAATAGGTTTACACCATTGGTCTATATTATTATTATACCCCATCGTTAGTTAATTAAGCTCACTCCTCTATACACATCTAATAAGGCAAACATTTTGAACAAGTTGTTTGTATGAGTTGTATCAATCTGTACGGGCTATTTAGAGGGTTAGTTTTAAGTTACCATTGAGTTATAAAAGGACCTAACCAATGGCGCCGCCGCAACCAAATTTGGAGTTGATTGGGATTCTTAGATAAACGAGCACTAACAAAAATATGGGGTCATAAATTTGAAGGATCATACAAAAATCTACATATCTAATGAGTTTTATTGCTGCATTTTTTTCCGCCTCCCTCCGACACCGTACGCAATAAAATTCTACATAGATGTAAGTTTTTTTTTTCCTCATTTTTATATCTTCTGCACCACATCACCATGATAACTCTGGGACGAACGAATGTAAAAAAAAAATATTTTGTTTTGACGAGTTTAATACATCATAAACTTCTTCGCCTTGTTTATAAGTTGGCTCTTTGATAAACATGAACCTAATAGTAACACTTTTTTTTTTTTGTGGGACTAATAGTAACACCGTAATCATATTTTTTATAAATTTTGAGACTCAAATGTCAAATAATATATTTCAATCAAGGATCCAAAATATAACTTATCGTTATCTTACTTACCCCACCAACCAATTTACGCAGCCAGGTGTCGCATTACAATTGGCTCGGGCCCCATACCAAATTTCAGGCTGCAGCAGCAGATTCTGCACACCCCGCATGCGATTTCTATAAAACTCGGACGAGTTTCGATTTCCCGAGTCACACTTCGGCAGTGAAAAGGAATCGTTCGTCGCACACAGACAAAACGAGAACGAAAGCCGCCAAAAAAAAAAAAAAAAAAAAAACCCTCCAAAAAAAACTCCCCACAGCCCCAAAGGGCCAAACGTTAACGAAAGGGAAACGAAAACCTCCATTTTAGTGCGCTATAAACCAAAGAGAGAGGGAGGTTTTTTGGTACTCTCTCTCCCTCTGGTCTATTGTCGTTCCTCGGTCGTCATTTCCTCAGTCCGTCGGCGATGGCGTTCTCGGCTTCTATCTCCGGCGCCGCCGCCTCCTCCCGTCTACTCTCTCGCGCCGCCGCATTGCCTCACGACTCGCTGAGTAGCTGCTATAAGCAGGAGGAGAAGAAGAAGAAGATCTCTTCCTCTTCTCGTTTGTCTCTCCTTCCTCGCTCCCCTGCCACCGTGTTCAGGTACTCCCACTTCCCGCTGCTCTTTTCTGTTTGTTTCTCGAGGAAACGAGGGAAAGGAATGCTCTATATTTCCTCTTTGCTTGAGTTTTTCCCCCCTTTCCTTTTCCCGGAAAGAGCTGCGAAAGTGCTCGAATTGGAGCTCGGATTTTGGGAAATGGAAAGAAAATCCAGGCTCAATTTTGCTACGTTGTCGCACGAGTGTTTCCCCCATTTCTTTCTCCTGCGTTTCCTGTTTGGTTTCTGCGAAAATTTTGATTTGTCGCTTTCCTTCCCTGTCTTATACTCTTGTTTGTTTTTCAAATTTGGTGATCAGATTTTCTTAGGATATCCGTTTCGATTGATCAAACTAGCTGGTTTTGATGAAGAGCTTTTTTTTTTTTTTTTTACACTGACTTGTTACAGAACAGGATGTGGAAGAAAGGAGTCATACAGAATCCATGCTTCTTCTTCTGCTGCTAAAGGTGCTCCTTCCTGTAACCATCTAGTAAACTGTTCATTGATGTATTTGGGTGTCTAATTCTCTCTCTCTCTGCTTGTAGCTGTTTTGCTGGATGAATCCAAGGAAAAGGTTCTACTACCGAAGGGTGAGTTGTGGTCAGTCCATAAGTTTGGGGGCACATGCGTGGGAACTTCTCAGAGGATAAAGAATGTGGCGGATATAATTGCTAATGATAGCTCCGAAGGGAAGTTCGTGGTTGTGTCAGCAATGTCGAAGGTGACTGATATGATGTATGATCTCATCAACAAGGCACAATCTCGGGATGACTCGTACGTAGCTGCTGCTGATGCTGTGTTCGAGAAGCACAAGTTGACTGCTATGGATCTTCTCGATGGAGATGATCTTGCTACCTTTTTGTCAAGGTTGCATCATGATATCAACAACCTCAAGGCCATGCTTCGCGCTATTTATATAGGTGAATGGATGTTGTGCTCTCTTTATTTTCTCGCTGTGTACTTATTGGAAAGTAGAGTGCTTTAATTTTAAGTTGGTAAGCAAGGGTGGTTCCCTGTGATTCTGGAAATGCATTGGTTAACAAGTCATCGGTTTTCTTGTCCATTACAATCACTATGGAAGAAACGCTGTGCTGTGACATCCATACATTCTCACTTTGAAATATTTTTTCCATTTATTGCAGCTGGTCATGTAACTGAATCTTTTTCCGATTTCGTCGCCGGACATGGGGAGTTGTGGTCTGCTCAGATGTTATCGTATGTTGTGAAGAAGGTAGAGAATTGATCTTCTTTGTTTAATAAGTGAATAAGCTACATTAAACTTCTATTAAGATGCTCTCTTTGTGCAGAATGGCATTGATTGCCAATGGATGGATACAAGAGATGTCCTTATTGTCAACCCTACTAGTGCTAATCAAGTTGATCCTGATTTCGTTGAATCTGAAAAAAGACTTGAAGAATGGTTCGCTCAAAATCCATGCAAGGCAGTTGTTGCGACTGGTTTCATAGCAAGCACACCTGAAAATATTCCTACAACTTTGAAGAGAGATGGTAGTGACTTCTCTGCAGCTATTATGGGTGCAATGTTGAGGGCTAGACAGGTGACAATCTGGACTGATGTTGATGGTGTCTATAGTGCAGATCCTAGGAAAGGTTTGTGCGATCGCGAGCCATTAAATAGTTGAAGAAAAACTTTCACTCTATAAGTACAGAAGAACTTTGATGTAGGGCATACTGATATGGTGCGTGCGCCTGTTTCCATTGCAGTTAGTGAGGCTGTGATACTGAAGACCTTGTCCTATCAAGAAGCTTGGGAAATGGTGAGTGTGGTTCCCATATTGATACTCTTGTTGGTTAATTCAAGTTTGTTCTAAGACAAGATTCCTGTGATTGTCGTGCAGTCATATTTTGGGGCGAATGTTTTGCATCCTCGAACTATAATTCCAGTGATGCGATATGACATTCCAATTGTCATAAGGAATGTCTTCAACCTATCTGCACCAGGGACCATGATATGTAGACCTTCAGTTGATGAGGAACGTGGTGGTCAAATAGCAGATGCCCCTGTCAGAGGGTTTGCAACAATAGACAACGTGGCTCTTGTCAATGTTGAAGGGTTAGCCATCTCCCGTTGCTATTTATGCCTTTCACGATGTCCTCTTGGGATATTTCATTTCTTCATTTTGGGTGGTCTAGCTTATGTTTCTTACTGTTGACCATATTTTTATTCTCGCAGAACTGGAATGGCTGGTATCCCTGGTACAGCTAGCGATATCTTTGCTGCAGTGAAAGATGTGGGAGCTAATGTTATTATGATATCACAGGTAAAAAGCATTCAAAGAAACCATGGAATGGTGTTAATTTTGATGGTTTTGTTGGTTAACTGGACTAATGATGACAGTTTGAATATGATTTAGGCTAGCAGTGAGCATTCTGTTTGCTTTGCGGTGCCCGAGAAGGAAGTCAAAGCTGTTGCAGATGCTCTGAGATCCAGATTTCGTCAAGCTCTGGATGCTGGGCGCCTTTCCCAGGTGTGCCCTGAAATTTAACGGTATCTTTAGGATCCTTCAGATATTCTGATGGAAAACTGACAATTTCTGGTTTCAGCTTCAGTATAATTCATCTTGTTTGTGTTTGCACATAAGCTACACATACAGCAATTGAATCTTTTGCAAGAATAAGTGCCTATGAAAACAGATATGCGTGTACCATTTTCTTTCAACTTTAACTTACTAGAGCTCAAATGATTGTCTTTCTGTTCAGGTTGCAGTCATTCCAAATTGTAGCATTTTGGCAGCAGTGGGCCAGAAAATGGCGAGCACCCCTGGTGTAAGTGCCACTCTTTTCAATGCGCTAGCAAAGGTACAAAACTACTGTCTTGTTGGTTTTCTTTGCCAAGCGAATGATGTGTGCCTTTGTAGTGTGTTGCTGATGATAGTTTCTGCATGTACTTAAATTGTTTGTCAATGCAGGCAAATATCAATGTGCGTGCCATAGCGCAAGGTTGTTCTGAGTATAATGTTACCGTAGTTATCAAGCGAGAAGATTGTGTAAGGGCTCTGAGAGCTGTCCACTCGAGATTTTATCTCTCTAAGACAACAATATCAATGGGCATTGTTGGGCCTGGTTTGATAGGAGCCACATTACTTGACCAACTTAAAGATCAGGTTTGCTATCACTTATCAAACATCACCCTTCAATGTAAACTTCAAATTGTGCTTAATTCAAACTGTCAAGTTCTCGTCTAATCTCAGTCCTCTACATCCCTTAGTGCCTGATCTTATCGTAGTGGCTCCAGGATTACTATGTGATCTAAGAGATGGTTGTATACTTTTGGCCTCTGCAGGCAGCAGTTCTGAAAGAGGAATTCAACATTGATCTGCGTGTCATGGGTATCACAGGGTCTAGGACCATGCTTCTGAGCAATTCGTGAGTGTTTCTCGTTTCTTTCTAGTTCTTGCTTACACTCCATTGGTCTATGGGTGTGTTTTAGAGAAAGCAGAGTTGTGACTGCAATGAGTTACTACGTTCTTACCCTCGTTGGTATTTGGTGTAGCGAAATTGACCTGTCAAGATGGAGAGAACTTATGGAAGAGCAAGGAAAAGTGGCTGATCTGGATAAATTCGCAAATCATGTGCAAGGAAATCATTTCATCCCAAATACCGTCTTGGTAGACTGCACTGCAGACTCTGGTATTGCAAGCCACTATTATGATTGGCTACGACGAGGAATCCATGTTGTTACTCCAAATAAAAAGGCTAATTCAGGGCCACTTGATGAGGTAATATTTGGTCTAACATCTCTGTTTCTAATTTTCCTTTTTTCCTGATTAAAACTCACATGTATCTTGGTTTGCCTGATCATATTCTCAGTACTTGAAGCTGAGAGCTCTTCAGAGGCAATCATACACACACTACTTCTATGAGGCGACAGTTGGAGCCGGTCTTCCAATTATCAGCACTTTAAGGGGCCTCCTCGAAACTGGTGATAAGATACTTCAGATTGAAGGCATATTCAGGTCAGCTGACAGTAATTGTCAATAATTTGTCATTTTGAAGTGTTTAGTATCTTCTAAGCTCTTCCACTTTTTGTTGTTTCTTCTGACTCAAGCTTTTTGCTCTATGAAATTCCTGCAGTGGTACTTTGAGTTATATCTTCAACAATTTTGTGGGCACTCGAGTATTTAGCGATGTAGTAGCGGAGGCAAAAGAGAAAGGTTATACTGAACCAGATCCCAGGGATGATCTATCTGGAACTGATGTTGCAAGAAAGGTACCCGTCTTCTTCACTTTATGCAATGAATATAAATCCTCGGCATGTCATGGAACATAATCAAGTCACCTTGTTTATAACTAGTGGTCACCTCATCTTGCAGGTTATAATCCTCGCTAGAGAATCTGGTCTGAAGTTGGAACTTTCTGATATCCCAGTACAAAGTCTAGTTCCAGAGCCCCTCAGAGTAAGAAAGACCCTTTTGTCATCGAGATCACTTCTTATTCGACATATGGGCGTCCTTTGTGCGAGTTTTCTCTAATCAAACGACAAAAATTCCTCGCGTGTTTGCTGCTGCAGTCTAGTGCATCTGCTGAAGAGTTCATGAACCAGTTGCCCCAATTCGACCAAGACATAGCCAAGGAACGACAAGCTGCTGAGGCCGAAGGATATGTAAGTTTATCTTCCTGACGCTTCATTCTTGCATGTTGCTATCTAATTCTGGTATAAAAAAGGGTTCCTTAAACTTATGATTTTTGACAAATTTCTGTTACTCAAATTTGGAATAACTAACATAATAATCACTGTGCCCATTTGAAGGTGTTGAGATACGTCGGGGTGGTGGATGTAACACGAGCAGAAGGGCGGGTGGAGCTGAGACGATACAGGAAGGACCACGCCTTCGCCCAGCTTGCTGGCTCAGACAACATCATTGCATTCACCACGAGCAGGTACAAGGAGCAGCCGTTGATTGTCCGAGGACCTGGTGCTGGTGCTCAAGTCACAGCAGGTGGCGTGTTCAGTGACATCCTGCGGCTTGCTTCCTACCTCGGTGCTCCATCGTAAGAAAACAACTATGATGGCACGCTCGCCTGAGCCTGCTGGTTCTGATAGGAGGAAGGTTTTGTGGAGCTCGTTTTCCTCTGTTTGGTGTCTCTTAGGCTTCATTTGGCTTGTTTTGTTTCATTTTCTCAGGGAAGTGTTGATGTGTAGCTAACGTTGTCTGAACTACTACTGATGAAATGGTTCAATAGAGTGGAAGTATATTTTGCATTGGTGGAGTTTACTGAAACCGTTCACGTTTGGTCACTCTCCGTCCAACCCCGTTAACTTTTGCTGATGTGGTAGTCAACTCTCAAAGTTGACCGTTAACTTAGTGATGTGGCAACTAAAAATTCGAGTGATCGGAGTTGGACAGAGGCTAACGGGAGAGTGACTAAATGTGACCTGTTTCAATCATTCGAGTGATCTAAATTGATATTAAATTTTTCTAGTGACTAAACATTACACGATTTAGTAATCTCAATGACCAAATGTGGCATTTGCCCCAAAAAGTTTGTAGCAAAGTTGGTAAACAATTCATTTATCTGAAGTTCTTCTAAATTCTTTTAAACAATAAATTTATGTCCCAATAATAATAATAATAATAATAATAATAATAACAATAATAATGAAAGTTCTTTTTTATTCATTTAGTTTTTTTTTTTCCAGTTCTCTTATCATGTTATTTACATGTGTGTTATATACAACCAAGTCCATTCTAATGACCAACTACATTTAACTGTAAATAATTCTACTTGTGTTCAGTGAAGCCCATTCGTCACAACTCCATCTAATTCAAGAATGTACTTGCCGTCAAGTCTGGAAGTTGGAAAAACTTAGCTTGAACTTATCTAAAATTACCAAATTGGCGTCCTCCAACTGACAAGATCAGTAAATCAAAAATTGAGTAGCATTGCATTATTCCTTGATATAAATATTATTGCCTGCAATTTAAAGTTGCAGTTTGTATCTAAGCGACATATGGTGTTCTTTGCCCTAATGGCAGTTCTGGTGTCTATCTTGGGATCCAGGGCTAGTATTTGCAACACTTTTTGCTCTTGTTCTTCATTTAGCTACTCTTGTTGCTATGTAAACGGGTCTCTTGCCTTTTGTTCAGCGTGGCCTGTTTTCTCGACTACAACCGGATTAGACCTCAAATTTCGTTTCGTTTGTAATAATTCTTGTGGTCTGTGTAGTTTATGTTTTCATTTTATTATAATTAATAAAATGATATCACCCTTATAAAAAAATCTATTTTCATCATGGTCTCTTCTATTATCTTTATTAATTATTTTTAAGTCACAACTCCCATCAAATTATTGAGGGGAAAAAAGTTAATTTACTAAGGAGAGGAATAGTAGATGTTGGTGATAGTAAGGACATGGATTTTTGTTTATGATGAGTAGGAAGAGAGGGAAAGTGAAACCAACTCCAGTTTGATTATAAAAGCATTAGACTCAATTTGGTTGTCTCCAATATCTTAAAGCTACCATAAATTACATTTGTGTATGGATCACAACTTAAATGAAATAATCAATAAAAAGGGTCCCTATATATTTTAACAAGCAATCTCTCAATCAACTTTCATGTATGAAGGGACATATAAATATATAGAAAGACATTGTTAATTGTGTGTGTTTCTGATCATATACTTTATATTGATCACAAAAAATTGCACTATGCTATGGTAGAAGTAATCCAAATTCCCCAAGAATGAGAATGTGTCCAACTGCATATTATGCATGCAATTCTCTAAGCTTTTTTGCTATGTTTTATCTTTTGGCTTATGAAATGAAGTCAAAACCCTCCCTAAATGCATGTTGAATAATCTCCTTGCCTATCAATAAACAATGAGGTGTGAAACCCTCGTTCAGTCCATGTGAAGGAAAAAGAAAAGTCCCCATAATGTGTGAATTATACTTCGATAGTCAAATGTAAAAGAAAACAAAGATAATATATAATTGCATCAAAACTACTTTTGGTTTGATTAAATTTGCCTCATTATTTATGGAATTAATTAATCAAACCTGAAATGGATTTTGACCCTGTTCAAACCACTTCATGGTCTGCAAGAAATAAAACCCAATTTTGAATTTGAAATTTTCACGTCCGTCACACTTTGTTTTTAATCATTAATTTGTTTCCATGCAAGTTTGATTGAGATACAATCAATAGACATTAAACAATGAATTTGGACGATTTGAAAGCTTATGCCTTTCATAATAATAATGACTGACTTAGCGAGAGCGACGTCCTAAAAGAAGTCACCAAGTAGAATGAAGCCAAATTTCAGAGATTTTTAATGCTAAATAATGATGCAATACATTGGCAAATATAGAAATAAGAAAATGTCAAAATTAAGAAATCATAACAACTTAGTAGAGACCGAGGAAGCTAAAACATAGGAATAACCATTGAAGTTTTGCTTTTCCTTGTCTTTTTTCCTTCTTCAATTTTGAAAGGACAAGAGAAACCAACTAAGATGTGAAGAAGTGTTCCAAACCTCTCAAAACAACCCTTCCTAAGAAATAAAGTAAATCAAAATTTATCAATCAATGAACATAATTTCATCTCTTTCTTTGTTACTGTCTCTTCATGTACTTGTTGTAAATGCCGATCCACAAATATTCGATGTGACGCAATTTGGAGCCAAATCAGATGACCTAACAGACATTAGTCTGGTAAATTTGCCAGATATGTTCTTTTTTATCAATTAGGGTTTACTCACATTTTACCAAAGTATTGACAATTTCATCCCTTTTTCTCTCTTACTGTCACTTTTTATGATCCATTTTTCTTCCTTCCACCCTCAGGCATTGACAAATGCATGGGCCAAAGCTTGTGCATCGGCGACGCCAAGCAAAGTATTGATCCCCGCCGGGAAATATGTGGTGGGAACGGTGGGGATGGAAGGGCCTTGCAAGAGCGAGGTCCATGTCCAAATCGATGGCTATTTGAAGGCCCAGATCGTGGGCCTCAGGCGCCTGAGTTGGATCACGTTCTCGGGCCTAAAAAATCTGGTCTTGTTTGGCTCCGGCACCCTCGACGGCCAAGGCCCCACGGCGGCGAAACTGCCTGAGAATCGCAAGAACAAAGTTGGCATGCCACTTGCTGTGGTAACACTTTTTTGTCGACTTATTTGTATCAAATATAGTTAATAGTGTAGATGAGGCAACATTTCAAAGTGGCCTACTTTCATCTTCAGCACCTCGATGACAAAAATTCATCTGATCTAAAAATTCTACCTGTTTTCCTCTTGTCAAATTCGTATAGTTAATCAATGTCAACTCGATCATTACTATCAAATTTGAAATTTGTAGATTATTTTTATTTATGAGTTCAAGTTACTATTCTAATCCGACAACTCGATGACTAATATAAGTTGATTTCGAGTAGAGAAACTATATATACCGATACTAAATTGATACAATTTTTCACAATTTTCCTATTAAGCGGTTGAACCATTTCATCATATTGTTTGTTCTTCAGAATCTGCGATTGGAGTCCATCACCAACGGCCTAATCGAAGGCCTAACGTCCAAAGACAGCCGCAGCTTCCACGTCCACATCTCCCGCTCGAGCAACATCACCGTCCGCGGCCTCACCGTCACGGCGCCGCCGGACAGCCCCGACACCGTCGGCATATACCTCCGGCGGACCCACCGGGTCAACATCTCGGACGTCGCCATCGCCACGGGGGACCACTGCATCAACCTCGCCGACGGGTCGCAGCAGGTGAACGTCCGGAACGTGACGTGCGGTCCCGGCGGCCGGACCGGGATCCTCGTCGACAGCCTCGGGAAGACTCCCGACGAGGAGAAGGTGATGGACGTCGCGGTGACGAACTGCAGCTTCCACGGGACCGGCGGCGGCGTGAGGATCGAGGCGGTGCCGGGGACGATCAACACCGCGATGGATATCACGTTCGAGGATTTGGTCATGGACAAAGTTGAGAATCCCATTAGCGTTGATCAGAAGTTTTGCCCTGTTCAGTCCTGTGAAAAGGTTAGTGCAATTAAGTATTAACTCACTCACCGAGAGTTAGGTTGCATACGAAGTACCGTTTTTTATTATTGTTTGTTCTATAACTTTGATGATCATTGATCAGTTATGATTTGAGAGCTTATCTTGAATACCGAAAATTAACTAATCCCGGTCATATGTGCATCTATATACACATTTATGATCTATAGATCTATTATATTTTCGATCTTTTGTATGTACCCTCGCGTGGCGACATGAGTACATAAAAAAGAAAGAGAGAGATGGAGTTTCTCTCGCTTTTGGCATAGCAGGTCCCAACGGGAGATAAATTTTCGTGTTTAGTACGTTTTTTAATATTTTCGATTAACCTAATTAATTTGTATCCTCTAATGGGATATTGATCGTCATATGATCAATTATTTTGTAGGTGGAACCGAAGGTGACAATAAAGGATGTGAGCTTCAAGAACATCAAGGGGACTTGTGCATCGCCATTGGCCATAGACATTTCGTGCAGCAGTGCTTCCTTCTGTAAAAATTTGGAGCTTGCTGATATTGATCTTAAGCCTGTTGGTACTGCCGCTGGGCCAACAGCACAAACCTTGAAATCTCAATGCACCAATGTTAAGGTCATAAAGTCTGGATTAGTTAGCCCAGATGGGTGTTAATTAATGATCAAAATTAATCAAGACAATGAATTAACCTTGTAATAGTACTTATTTGTGGCTTGATATTTGTAGTTCTTTTACTCTTTTTTTTGGCACAAAACAACAATGTGTGTAGCTAGTAAATTGTTTGATAACTCTATGAATTACACAACATAACATATTGATTAAGTAGTAGGGTATACATAAACCGTGGCGATTGTGGTCTTGTGATACATGATTCAGAAAGTCATATTTTTGTAGAGTTTGCTTTCATAGTTTGATTTTCACCCCCTGAATGATACGTGCATATACTAAAAGGGAAGTGGATTATACATCCCAAAGGATTCGAGTTGGCATGACTAACATGGAGGAACAATCTATGAATGTAACGCACCATAAGTTATAGTTATTAATATGATGTAACAATGCCGACAATTTCTAGGTGTGGTTACATCTCCATTAATTAGAGTTAACCCCAATCAAATTGCCGGTCAAGTGGAACGTGCACTAATTGCATATTTGACTTGACTTGATCTTAAGGATAAACGGATTTAAAGTTCTAAATGGTCCCTGCCGGCCATGCCATATAAAACTAGATAGAGAAAAGAAGAGAAAAATATGAGTAGGAACACACTACAATTTAAAATCCACCCGCTTTATTGAAATTTAGTCGTCATTTCTAATTTCAAGAATAGTTACTTGACGTTTCTCAAACAGATATTGGTTGATGATTAACAAAAATGGCAGAAACGGATTAAATGCAGAAGAATCGGGGACCGTCCTTCTACAATCAGCCGACCAGTAAATCTTGATTACTGTCTACATAACCCTATAAACGAATTCTCCTTACTCTAAAGAATGGTGAAGATGTTAGTACATTAGTCGATTACATGGACATCACAGTCGATCGAAGTTGTTCTTCAGAATCACGATAATTTTTACTTAGAATTGACCCATAATCATCATATAGATTATACAACTTATGGAAAGTGAAAGAAACCACTTAATTTGTCATTTTCCAAAAAGTGGAAATAATTGAATTGGTCTTGCAAGTTTGGATCATGCGTACTATTGCATAGTAAAGTGTAGATGTATGAAGCATAAATTTTCTTATGGAAAGAGTCTAGGTTGATACTTTTAATTATTTTTAATTATTCATATACAACTTTGGATTTTACTGATTGAAAAATTCATAGGTTGATACTATTCTATTTGTTTCGTGTTACCTCATTCACTTAGCTTTTACTCTTTATGTGTGTGACCCAGTAATGAGTGTACGTTCTTATTTGACCAAGTCTTCATAATACAATTTGATTAGACGATCTAAAACATCATTATTAGACATATATACAATGTATAACAATGTTCTACATAACAATAAATGAGAAAAAATCATTATTTAAATGAAATTATCGAATATTCACGAACTTTAAACTTGCTTTGGATTTGTGAGCATAAAATAGTTTGTTGTGTAATAGGCTTTTTTTTTTTCACAAGGAACAAGTTCAATAGGTTGACGAGGCAAAAGGCCTAACCTAGGGATGACAATGGGTCGGGTTTGAGGCGGATTATACTAAACCCATCCCCATACCCATTTTTAATTATCAAATTCATACCCTCCCCATTCCCATGCGGGGGAAGATTTTGCATCCCCATCGTCGCGGGTTTCGGATACCAGAGGGTATCCCCGCTCCGTACATTTGATTATAATTATAACTAAATTAACACACTTGAATTCAACAAAACATATAACTATTTGGTTGAAACATCAAACCTAATCAACGATGAACCTAATAAAGAACCACTGAAAAGCTTAATTAGATCATCCCATTCCTACAAAGTTCCATAAACAAAGTACCAATAAATAATCAAACACCAAATTATTCATCTCCAATACACCTACTAAACAATAAAAAAAAAAACCACACATAAAAGTCAAATTATACTCCAAAGTAGGGTTAGAAACGTGTTAGCCTGTTAAGAAATTAGGGTTGGTTTAACTATGTGAAATTAATCTTTTAGTCCTATTTTTTTTACAATAACCCTTAAGTCCTTTTGGTAGATTACATTACCGTAGTTATATTTTAAAATAATAAGACATAAACAATGACGGGGTGGATATGGGTATGGGTATGGGGCAGTGGCACTCAAATCCATCCCCGCCCCATCCCCACAATATTCTTTGCGGGTATTACCCGTATCCGCCCCATACCCAATCAATGCGGGGATTCCCCTCGTTGACCGGATTGGGTAGAGTCAGATACCCACAATTACGACTATAATTGCCATCCCTACCTAACCGTAGCCATCGCAGGTTCCCATTAGTGGAGGCAAAAAGAATCGATCCAAATTAAACAATAAGTTTGATGTGGCACAACTCTTTTAGAATTATCATGTTAACCAAGTCAACATGAAAAGCAAAGGATAATTGCTTTTATACACAATTAATTAAATTATAATTTGCCCATGTATTTCACTTAGGAAAACCATTGAAATGGTAAACAGTATAGTCACCATATATATAAAAGATTAGTAATGCGATAGTTTTTTAGTATATTATATAATACATGTTTGTTTATAATTTTCTACTTTGCAGGCTACATATATTGTTAATCCAACTGAGATGCTTTCATTTTATAAATTATCCCCAGACCCAAACTGGTTCATGTAATTTACTTTCTGCTGAAAAAAATAGATAGGACTATTTGAAAAATCTCGAACCAATTCAAGATTTGGTTTGGTATGGATCTTATATCACTAGAATTGGTTTGGTTTGGTTCATAGTTTGCATTATGGGTTGTTTTGATTTTTTGGTCTGGTTAAAACACAAATTACTGAACTAATTCTAACTGTGTATCCAGACAACTTCAAAATTCGTGTTATCAGGCATTTCCCTACATCGCAACAGAATCTAAGCCTCAGCCCTAATTTCGCAAATCACGTCCCTCCTTCCTCCACAGATCACACTTCACTAGAGAAAAAAGACGATCATGTCTCCATATGACATGACGTTAATATATATAACGTTAAAGTGGAAGTTAGGTTGCTCTAACTTTGTGTCTTTGTATTTGTTTGAATTCAGGCATTGCACATGCATGTTAGAATTCAGGTTTCAACTTTCAAGGCAAAAAAATGTTATTTCCCCAATTATTGGTTTAATGGACAGGACCCTCGAAAATGACTATAAACGTTATATATAACCATACTGCATCATTTTCCAACCCTAATTTACTTAGTTATCACAAGGTATAACCACTTCGTCTAGTATTGATACCAACAAACAACTATTGTTGAAATTGTGGTTTCAAACATTTGCAAAACAAGGGGTGGAAATTGTAATCCAAGATTAATTATTTCTGTACCGACATTACCACCATATAAGGTTCACTTACCATGTAATTAACTTGGTACACACTACTAAATAAACAGCAAACTAGAGTGAATAACTGCATGCCCCTTCCACTAACCCCATTTGGGTGCCATTTTTTATTGTTTCTTTGTTCATTTTGGCTTTTGGCTTCTCTTCCTTCTTCAACTATTTTTGACACAGTCAAAACTTCCCTTTCCTTCAAACCTCTCTCCCTCCAGGTTTGCATATAACAACCTTATTTGGTAGTGGAAATTGAAGACCAAGTTGAAGGAAATTTCCCTATATATCACCTCCCTACACAATTCTCCCTCTCCATTACCTTCCTTTCTAAAGAAATCCTTTATAATAATACCCAATACCCTCCAAACCCTTCTTCCATAAGTAGTTAAAACCTTCAAACTTTCCTTCTTCACAATTCAACCTTAATCCTTAAAACTTTCCTTCACCATTCAACCTAAATCCCATGCAACTTTGACACTCAAAGAAGGGGAAATTCAAAGAGAAGTCAGCAAGTCGTGCTTGAGATCTTGCCTCAGAGTTTCTTTTGTCAAAAAGAGAGGCACCCACAAACAAGGAGTATATATATAATGGTTCTTCTTTGGGGTTTCTCAGTCATTTCTCTTGCTCTTTACATCCTCAACAACATCCCCATCAAAGATTGCGGCAAGAAGGAGAAAGGGCTTCTTCTTCCTCATCATCCCCATCAAAGTGGTGGCAACAACAACAACAACAAGCCGATGACCATGAAGAAGAAGAAGAAGATCAGGCCGAGCAACCTCATCGTGCCGATCCAGAGCTACACGTGTGCGAAATCGGAGTTCGAGGAGCTGTACAAGAGGTCGGAGAGCAAGGAGCTCGAGGTTCGTGGGAAGAACTTCTGCCTGGCTAGCAAGAAAGGGAGAAGGGAAGTCATGGAAGATGGGTACGGAGTCGTCGCCGACATCCATCGAGACTCCAGGCAGGGTTTTTTCGCGGTGGTCGACGGGCACGGTGGCCGGGCGGCGATGGAGTACGTGGTGGAGAACTTGGGGAAGAACATAGTGGAAGCCATGGATTGTGACGAGGTGGCGATGGAGGAAGCAATTCGAAAAGGATATTCGGTTACAGACAAAGGGTTCCTTAGCCAGGTAAACTTAATTGTCCGATGCTTGTTGCTTTCATGTGTCCTTCCAAAGAAAGTCTTGATTTGGTGGAAATGGTCAGTCGTATGACTTGGTCTTCTAGTTGACAGAATAATATAACTAACTATTCATATGTCGGCATTTAGGGTGTTCACATCATTATATTCTTTGTCCCTTTTGATTGGGTAACTAAACTTTCTTTATGTGTGTGTTAGGTTACTAGCTAGCTAGTGTGAAATC
Organism: Linum trigynum; assembly: GCA_964030455.1. Taxonomy (NCBI): domain Eukaryota; kingdom Viridiplantae; phylum Streptophyta; class Magnoliopsida; order Malpighiales; family Linaceae; genus Linum; species Linum trigynum. The sequence continues at coordinate 507,491 of OZ034822.1, read as the reverse complement.
AGTGTGTCCACATTAGGGCTTATTCGCGAGATTTTAATATCGATTATCGAAGTTCTAGTTTTACGCTTTGAATTAATAGTCGATCATTTGCTTACAATATTATGATCCAACACTTATATATAAGTTGGAACTCGATTTGTATTTGTTTCTAAGGCTGAATTTCTCATTGTTGATTCGTTATTGTTTTTTCCCTCCTTCCTTTATGCAGAAGGTTAGTAGTGGTGCTTGTGCGGCAAGTGTGATGATGAAAAATGGAGAGATGCACATAGCCAACGTGGGAGATTGCCGAGTAATCCTAAGCAGAAACGGAGTGGCCACTCCATTGACGGTCGATCATCGTCTGAACACTAGACAAGATGAGCGCCAACGTATTGAGAATTTGGTAAGATTAATTCTAACTATAAACCAACTAATCTATTGATATGTCAGGCATATAACCATGGAGGATATGACACAACATTAGTGCTAATTCTGGTACCTTTATATGATTGCAGGGCGGGTACGTGCACTGCGACAGAGTCCAAGGTTCCCTAGCCATCTCGAGGGCTATCGGGGACCACCATCTGAAGGAATGGGTCATCTCCGACCCCGAGATCACTAAGCTTCCAATCACCCCTGATTGCCAGTTCTTGATCATGGCTTCTGATGGCCTCTGGGACAAGGTTGGTGAGCAAGAGGCAGTGGATGAAGTCTCAAGGCATTATGATAACAACAATGGAGTACTGATGGAGTCATGCAAGAAGCTGGTTCAGTTGGCTTTCAGCAGAGGCAACTTGGATGATGCTACTGTTATGGTTATTAGTCTAGGGTGTTTCATGGACCCACAACCACCAATTTTGATCAACTAGTTGATGAGGAGTTACATAGTTAAGTAATCTTAGAGTCATTTCCAATGGATATATACCTAGCTAGCTAATGTCTTTGGAAATATCAAAGACAAAATGTTGGATCTATGTGTATTATATTTAGCATTTTCATATCATGTTAATTTACTTGCCTATGTACTTTGTTGCATTGTCAAATACATAATTAACGAGAAGAGTTTCTATCTATATGATATCATCAGTCTATATTTGTCAACTTCTATCAACGAATATTAAACTTGTAAGACTATGAAAAAACGTGGTAAAATCACAGGTAGAGCTTATCAATATCAATTTTGTGTGATAGTTTGTGTACCTTAATAATCAAGAGCTGAACCACACTACATAATAAAGTTATCCAAAGATATACATTCATCTCCAACATGTACAATAGGAAAAAAGCTATAAACTTAATAAAAGATTCCGTCCATAACTCAAAGTTACATCGTTATAACGAAAAGAGACATGTCTTGACATGTCTTAATAACTTTTGTTTCGATGCACCACTCTACATGTATTTTTTGATAAACCATTCAAAAAAACCATATTCTTAGTTTCAAATCCAATTATAATTATTAATGATGTTAAATTTATGGAAGAAAATCGGTTTTAAAAGTACTGAAGTCTACAGATATTAAACTTCAGGAATCTAATCTAATACAAGAACAAATATTGTTTGTAGTTTGAGCGAGATAAAATATAAAGGACTAAATTGTAATATATCTCCAAACTGTCGCTGATCTAGTGATCTTAGATTAGCTGAAACCCTAACGCCACAGTCGCAAGGTAACTGTCTAAAATCTTACTAAACGGCTAAGAAGTAAGAACCCTTCTCACGGCTGTCATCAATGGCGGACGGCGGCGGCGAAGAAGTCCAGGTCGTATCCTTGGGAGGCAAGGGCTCATCCCTTTCCTCCTCCTCCGTCAACGCCATCGCTGCCGGCCAAGCTCGACTCCGCATCGACTCTTCGGCGCTTGATAGGCTAACCACTCTGTCCCCTCCGCCGCAGTCTCTGAAAACATGCAGAATCCCGATCCCTGAAACATTAACCCCGGTCGAATGTCGAGCCTCACTCGTCGTCCTGCTCAACAAGCTCCTTCGCCACCCGAATCCTTCACAAATCCGCACCGTCCTCCCCAATCTGATCGCCGATGCCCTAAATTCGGATTCCGGCGTCGCGCCGAGTCTCGGGTCAGTTGAAGTAACGGAAGAGGAAGGGTTGGTGGTCCAGAACTCCTGTGCGGAGCTGTACGGCGTTTCCGCCGTTATCGACCACGAAGCAGCTGCTCTGGCGACTGTAGTCGACGCCGTGGCTGCATTGTCGTGCGAGGCGCTGAAAGGAAACGACTTGGCGTTCAATTCCACGGATTCTGGAGATGGACATGTTGACAAGGATGAGATTGGTGTCGCCAGTGATATGAAGTTGTTGCTCAGTGGATCGAAGATGGCGGGAAAGAATTCGATCCAGGCAATTTCAAAGATTCCTGAAGTTCACGGAGGATTGAGGCAGTTTGTGAAGTCAGTGCATTCGATGACGAGGGTCAAGCTGAATTCCTCTGTGAAAGCCGTGGATGGAGGGGAGAGGGAGGCGGTGGCGGCAAAGCTGCAACCTTTACCCGCCCTAAGGAATGTGGGGGCAAATAGTTTAAGCAGAGCGAAGCTGAATGTTGAAGCTGTAGGGATTGAAAGTTCTAGAACTGGTTTGCTTACTCTGTTTGAGGAGAAATGCCCTACAGAAATTGATTTGAGCAATGCTGCTAAGTTGGTTTCAGATTTGCTCTTCGAAGAGGATTATCCAGCATTCGTTCATGCATTGAATTGTTTGCTGGAGACTGTTTGGAATATTGTCTCGTGGGAGGTTGTGACGGCTTTTGTTGTTCTGGAGGGTGGAGATTTGGAGGGTGCGATGACTACTGAGGTGAATGGAGGGGATAAACCGGTGGACAAGAAGAGCGAGAAGAAGAAAAAGAAGGCGGTTCTGGGGAAAGGAACTAGCCTGACTGTGCAGTTGATTAAGGAATGGTTACAGAGAAAGGAAGTGGGATCTAGTGATGGTCAAACTGTGTTGGAGAAATGGGTGGAGGATGTGTTATTGTTTTTCAATCACAAGCGCCCTAAATTTGGGGAGTTAGTAACCACAGTTAAAGGAATAGTGGAAAGCAATGAAAGTAGAAGGCTTCCTAAGCTTCCTAAGGTAAAAAGAGTTCATTCCAACTTTGCAGTTGGATGTTTTGTTAGCTTCCTCAGTTGCCTGCTATCTTTCTTCGCTGTTTTTTGTTTCCTTTTTACCAATCTGCTAAAGCTTTTCTTCGTTGACAAAGTTGCAACCATTTTGACATTCTTGTTCTTTTCTTATGATTTGAAAAAACAGGGTACTCGTGACTTCTCTAAGGAGCAAATGACAATAAGAGAAAAAGCATTCTCTATTATTGCTGACGTCTTCAAGAGGCATGGTGCAACTGCTCTAGACACTCCAGTTTTTGAGTTGAGAGAGACTTTGATGGGGAAATATGGGGAGGATTCAAAGTTGGTTTATGATCTTGCTGACCAGGTATGCTGTGTTGTTATGATTATTTCCGAAGTACTCTTTTAGGGAAATATCGAGCTTGAAAGTTGGGGTTTTCCCTTGAGTCATTTAGTTTATCCCTTTAGAAGGAGATTCATCATGATTTCAATCTTAAGCTGATATGACTGTCTTGTGAATTTCACAGGGTGGGGAGCTATGTTCTTTGCGGTACGACTTAACTGTTCCATTTGCTCGGTATGTGGCTATGAATGGTATCACATCATTCAAAAGGTACCAGATAGCTAAAGTGTACAGAAGAGATAATCCAGCAAAAGGAAGATACCGCGAGTTTTATCAGTGTGATTTTGATATTGCTGGACAGTATGAAGAAATGGGACCGGATTTTGAGGTCATTAAAATTCTGACTGAATTACTCAATGAGCTAGATATTGGTGATTATGAGGTAATGCCTGCTATCTTGCTTGCACAACGCTGCCTCCATAATTAATATCTTGCTTGAACAAGTCCTGTTTGATGTAACTGGGAACAAGTCATTCATCTCCAGGTATTGAATTAAGCAATTGATCTTTCCCCCCTTCTTTGTTTTACTTTCAACAGGTCAAATTAAATCACCGGAAGTTGCTTGACGGCATGTTAGAAATATGTGGAGTGCCATCTGAAAAGTTCAGGACAATTTGTTCCAGCATTGACAAATTAGATAAACAATCATTTGAGCAAGTAAAAAAGGAAATGGTAAGACTTTCATCTCTTCAGCTAATGCTGGGGAGCTTTTGCATTGGGATTTTTATGATGATTCGTGATGCTATTCACTCACTGCAAATCTGCAATGTCTCTCAGGTCGAGGAAAAAGGTCTAAGTGCGGTGACTGCAGACAAAATTGGTACATTTGTGAAAGAAAGGGGATCCCCCAAGGAATTACTATTGAAGCTCAAACAAGAGGGCAGCGATTTTTTGCTGAATGCTTCTTCTAAACGTGCACTGGATGAATTGGATGTTCTTTTTGAAGCACTGGACCGTTCAAAGTGCATTAGCAAAGTTGTTTTTGACTTGAGCCTTGCCAGAGGGCTTGATTACTATACCGGAGTCATATACGAGGCTGTCTTCAAAGGAACTACACAAGTGCGTCCTTGTTATTGCTGTTTTGTTACTCCAACTTTGATCTGGGATTTTGTTCGTTAATAAGTCTGGTCAAATGTATCGATGCCTTTTAGGTTGGCTCGATTGCTGCTGGTGGTCGTTACGACAACCTTATCGGCATGTTTGGCACCAAGCAAGTCCCTGCTGTTGGAGTCAGCCTGGGGATCGAACGCGTGTTTGCTATAATGGAGCAGGTTCAGAAGGACAGGAACCAGGTAAGATGGTGAATGGAGTACCAAATATAGAAAACCTTCAGGCCATGTTTTTTGCAATTAATCAAACTCTGGGAATTAGAAAGCTAAAAATAAACGGGCTGTAGAGTGGTTCCGACTTTTGAGTTATCTGATGTTCCAAGTGATTAGGAGCTGCAATGTTGTTAGGTTGATATAGCAAAAATTGTCTATCTTATGACTACCATTAACGCCTAGCGCCAAGCATTAAGACCGAATTGAACTCTTGAAACCGATTCTCCTTATGGGGTCCATATTCTTAAGCTAGCTAAGAGTTAAAAGATCATTTGATAGGCGCTCATGTGGTTGTTTTTCCTTTTCTGTTTTGGCCATCGGTAGATTGTTCGTCCTACTGAAACCCAGGTTCAGCTGAGCATCCTTGGGGACAAAAGCAAGCTGCCTCTAGCTGCAGAGCTTGCTGGGGAGCTGTGGGACAGCAAAGTGAAAGCGGAGTACGTCGTTAACAAGAGGTCTGACAAACATATGGCCAGAGCCAAGGAATCAAAGGTACCGTGGATGGTCCTCGTTGGGGACAAGGAGCTCGAGAGTGGTACCGTGAAGCTGAAGAACATGGAAGCCAACATCGAGGAAGAGGTTCCGAGAGCTACGTTTGTTCAGGAATTGCAGAGACGGTTGAAGGAATGAACAATACATGCCCTAGTCAAAGCAGTGCTGCCGGTTTTGTTATTTTGGATGATATACTTGGTGTATTAGGATATAGAAAGGAGAGGGAACTAGGTACTACTATTGACAGAAGAGGATGACTTTTCTTCTCCCTTTTTTAAGTCATGGGTTTCTTGTGGAGAGGTGAACTAGTTTGGGCAAGGTGCGTTGTATTTGAGAATTCCGAATTTCACCCATCTAAAATCTTACGAATATTGTCCATTGTTTTCTTCTTTTGCTGGTTACCAAGGAATTCATTATGTCTTATGAGGCTAGGAAGAAGGAAAGTATCGTAAGACGGAATGTTATGCATACATGGATCATGGATGGAATCTGGCAGTTGCGACCTATGTTAGGAATCATATATTCTGTCCTCATTCTCCATTTCCCCATTTGCAATCTACCCCCCTTGGATTTTGATTCGATTCGATTCTATCTACACTTTCCCTGAACAATAAAGAGGTGGGCTCGTGCCCTAGTGGTGTTCAACTTTTGGAAATAGAAAAATAGTGACCTCAAAAGTGGGATAAGTACCAACCATAGACAAACAATTCAAACAAGTTGTTTTAACATGGAACCAAAACCATGGGTTCAAATACACTTGGAATGTTGAAAGTTCTCATTACTACAATCACATTACTGAACTCAGAAGTAACAACTCCTGCCACCTTCCCCACTCCTTGTCCTCCATCCATTCCCATTCCCATTCCCATTCCCAAAAGCGAAGAACAAACACCCACGTTCAGATCAGAAGGGAGGGTGTTCTACTTTCCCATTTCCCACCAGTTTGACCGTATAATAATCCCAGTCTCCCGCTCTCTCCCCCAGTTAATTAATTTAATTAATCTCTCCACCCTCGCCTCTGCATCTGCACTGCATATGGCTCACTCACTCACAACCTGCCTGTCACTGCTCTGTCAAAAAAGCATTTCAATTTTAAACAAACAAGTTGGACATCTCTATCTATCTATGCACATGCAATTACCTCATTATGACCGTCTTTACTCTCCTCCCAAGCTGCCTGCCTCGCTGTAAATGCAGCTGTGGGGTTTTTAACTTAGACAAGGACAACACCAAGAGAAAAAAACTCCACAGCTGCTCTTCTTGATGGGGAAGAAGGGAGGCAGCACTTCCTCTTGGTTGACTGCAGTGAAGAGGGCTTTCAGATCTCCCACCAAGGAATCCACCGATAACCGAAGAAGAGGCCAAAACCATGACCAAGACGTCGTCGACGATGAAGAAAAGGTATGCTGTTGTTTCTTTTTTTTTTTTTTTAGTTTTGGTTGGATTTTTCCATTTGGTGCTCAAATGGCTCCTCTGCCTGCAGAAACGAGAGAAGCGGAGATGGATATTCAGGAAACCCACCAGCCAAGAAGCTGCTGCACCAATCCAACAAAAGCCCACACCTCCACCCGCCGACCAGTCAGCAGCAGCAGCAGCTGAGCAGAGGCATGCCATCGCGGTGGCCGTAGCCACCGCAGCAGCTGCAGAAGCCGCCGTGGCCACTGCTCAGGCTGCTGTGGAGGTCGCCAGGCTTGCTAGGCCTAACTACCACGCCAGGGAGCACTATGCTGCCATTGTCATTCAAACCTCCTTTAGAGGATATCTGGTATAGCTAATAACAACCCATTTCCCCCCTTTTTCCTTTTCCTCCCTGATTTGATCTTCGAAAGTCTCATTAAATGGTGTTTGCTAATTGAAGGCGAGGAGGGCATTGAGAGCGCTGAAGGGGCTGGTGAAGTTGCAGGCACTCGTCAGGGGACACAACGTGAGGAAGCAAGCCAAGATGACATTGAGATGCATGCAAGCTCTGGTTCGAGTCCAAAGTCGAATCCTCGATCAAAGGATGCGCCTTTCCCACGAAGGCAGCCGGAAATCCACCTTCAGCGACACCACTAGCATTATCGAATCAAGATACTTGCAAGACCTCTCTGACCGGAAATCCATGGTACGCTTTACATCTTATAATGTCGTCCTTGTCATCAACATCGAATTTGATTCATTCTAAATCGAATCTGACCCTGAAACAGCAGTCCAGAGAAGGAAGCAGCAGCATTGCCGCTGACGATTGGGATGAGCGGCCGCACACCATTGAAGAAGTGAAGGCAATGCTTCAGCAGAGGAAAGATGCTGCCTTGAATCGCCAGAGGAACCTGTCTCAACAGGCGAAGATATGGAGGAATAGTGGCAGGAGTCCATCAGTAGGAAGCGAAGCAGAGCTCCAAGACAACAGACCACCGCAACAATGGCTGGATCGATGGATGGCAGCCAAGCCATGGGACAGCAGTAGAGCCAGAGCATCAACTGACCATAGAGATCCAATCAAGACCGTAGAAATGGACACGTCATCGCAGCCGTACACTTACCTGGCATCATCCAATAACAGCAGGAGACCGTCGAACCTAACCCACCAAAGACCCAGCTCTCCGGCGCGTCACAGATCCAACGAAATGCCGCCGTTTCACCATCAGAGTCCCATCGCGGTCACGCCTTCTCCGTCGCGGACCAGGCCGGTCCAGGTCCGGTCGGCGAGCCCCAGATCGTCGTGCTTCAGAGAAGATTACAGATCGAATTCGTCACAGACTCCCAGCCTCAGATCCAATTACCGCTACACCGGCAATTTGTCGAACCATCAACACGGATTGACAAGGAGCTCGAATTCCTCTGCCGCTTCCTCCGCCGTCGGCTCGCTGCCGAATTACATGGCGGCAACGGAATCAGCGAGGGCAAGGAGCGCGCCGAGGCAGAGACCTTCGACGCCGGAGCGGGACGGCGGGAACAGAGGACCCGGAGCCGGCGGGTGTGCGAAGAAGCGGCTGTCGTTCCCGGTCCCGGATCCACACTTGACTTCCGGACTGGGCCAGTACCCGTTGAGAAGCCCGAGCTTCAAGAGCGTGAGTAGCAGCGCGTATTACGGCGGGTTGGAGCAGCAGTCGAACTACTCGTCTTGCTATACGGAGAGCGTGATTGGGTGCGGCGGCGGAGGTGGAGGTGGCGGTGGCGAGGTTTCCCCTTCTTCCACAGGCGATCGCAGGCGGTGGTTAGGGTGACGTATTAGATCGAAGCTGGGTCGGGTCATGGATAACCCGTTGGTGAATTAACACGTTATTTTTATTACGATTATTGTTTGGGAACATCACTTGTAGTTAGCAATTAGCATGTAACCTTAATGGTGTGGATTTAATTTTGCTTAAATGCTGACTTCATAAGCATTATTCGATGATTGTGCATCTTGAGAGTATATTCTCGCAGCAGTTTTATGAGCATCATAGAGTCTGAATTGGATAGATGTGGCCATGTAGGAGCTCTCACATAATTAGGAATGACAATGGACAGGTCTGGGCGGGTTTTTTTGTACACTGATCCGTTCTATGACAGGTCGGGTAATTTATCACGGGTTGCAGGTTGGGGTAGGTCGACCCAATGGGTATGTAATTCATATGAAAAATATTAGAACTATTCATTATTTTTAGGTTAAATACACTAGTATATCCAAAACTTTCACGGTTGTGCCAATAATATCCAAATTTCCCGAAATACCACTTATATCCAATTCCTTCACATTCTTTAAAGGTGTTTTTGGATATACAAGTGTATTTAACCAAAAATATATTGAGAAATGGATAGATTTGGCAAAGAACAACTTTAAAACATGGATATAAGTGGTATTTCGGGAAATTTGGATATTATTGGCACAACCGTGAAAGTTTTGGATATACAAGTGTATTAAACCTTATTTTTATTATAAGATTAAGAAAACAAGCAATATTATGATAAATGTAGTTAAATTATTAGAGAAATTAATCTTTTCACTAATTTACAACTTTATTATAGCTAAATTATGATATAACAAAAGAAAATTCCTAAGTAATTTGACTAAGATTACATGTAATTTAGGCAAGACCGGGTCGAGAATGGGGTAGGTCAGGGCAAGTCCGGTCAATGAGAGTACTTATGCCCGCCCCGCCTACGGGGCGAGTCGGCCCCACCCAAAAAAGGCCAAACAAATCGGGTAAAACGGGTCAGGTCGAAATTGTCATCCCTACATTGCTACTTTGTGTTGGTTCATCGGTTGGTCATAAATGCTAGTAACACCTACAACAAGAAACTCATTATAATTTATCCAACACAGATGTTTGGCCAACTTTTTTGAAGGCTATTCTGAATTCTCCACTGATGTTGGAAACTATCCATGATAGATTTTGATCGTGTTTTCAAGACTATCCATAACATATTTTGGGCTATTTTTTATTATTATATTTTCATCGATTTTTCAAAAATTTCTACGATTTTTTTAAGGCTATTTTTCATTGATTTTGAAGGTCATACATTACAAATTTTGGCCAATTTTTTTAAGGCTATTCTTCAAAATATTTTAAAAACTATCCAACACAAATTTGGACCGATTTTTTTGAAGGCTATTATTCACTGATTTGAAGAAATCAATCTGATTTTGAAGACTATCCATTGTCGATTTTGAAAGATATCATTCACAGATTTTGTGCGATTTTGTTAAGGCTATTCTTCATCGATTCTCAATGATATTAATCACAGATTTTACTCAATTTTTTCGGATTGCTATCCTTCACCGATTTTGAAGGCTATCCATCAAAGATTTTGGCTGATTCTTGAAGGTTATTCCTCACCTATTTTGAAGGCTATCCATCATAGAATTTGACCAAATTTTTGAAGGCTATTATTCGACATGTTGAAGACTATCCGGAGCCATTTTGAAGGCTATCATTCACAGATTTTGTGCATTTTGTTAAGGCTATTCTTAACCGATTCTCAAGGATATCCATCATAGATTTTGATCAATATTTTTGAATTACTATTCTTCACCTTGGATTTTGAAAGGTACATATCACATATTAAACATAAGGCTATTATTCACTGAGGATTAAGTCTATTAAACACCGATTTGGGCGGATTTTTTCCGGAGCCATTTTGATAGAGTAAGGATATTATTTTCAAAACCTAACAATTAAGCTAATTTCAAGCTACACATTATCTGTATTGATTTTATGGTTGTAAGACAAGTGTCGAAAGAGTCTTTTCGGCTTTGGGTTGCATCAATAACAAGTTTAAGAACAAATATGTGATAAGTTCGTGAATAATTGTCTAATAAGAAATAGAGAGACAATTTTTTGAGCAGTGTAGACACCAAGTATATTCTACAATTATTTCCGAATATGAAATCCATAAGTGATCTGTAGCCTCCAGAATCGAAAGAAAATAGCATTTCAGAAAAATAGCCCGAAATCAGTAATGGTACCCCTTTGGAATCCGCCAAAAATTGACCCGGAATAAATTCGCCCAAACCGGTGCTTAATGGACTTAATCATCGTTGAATAATAGCCTCAGGCCGAATCCGTGACCTGTAGCCTTCAAAATCTAAAGACAATGGACTTTCGTCGCCCCTTAAACTACGAAAATGCCATCTGAAAATAAATTGGCCCAAATCGGTGCTTAATGGACTTATCATCCGTGGAGAATAGGATCAATAGACTTCATTATCGGTGGAGAATAGTTCGGCCTGATTCCGTGATCTGTAACCTCCAGAATCGAAAGAAAATTGCATTTCAGAAAAATCGCCCGAAATCTGTGATGGTACCCCTTTGGAATATGCCAAAAATTGACCCAGAATAAATCCGCCCAAATCGGTGCTTAATAGACTTAATCATCGTTGAAGAATAGCCTCATGCCAAATCCGTGACATGTAGTCTTCAAAATAAATAAAAAAGGCCTTTCGTCGACCCATAAACTACGAAAATGCCATACGAAAATAAATTGCCCAAATCGGTGATTAATGGACTTATCATCCGTGGATAATAGGATCAATAGACTTCATTATCGGTGGAGAATAGCCTCGGCGTGATTCCGTGATCTGTAACTTCCAGAATCGAAAGAAAATGGCATTTCGGAAAAATCGCCCGAAATTTGTGATGGTACCCCTTTGGAATCTGTCAAAAATTGACCCAGAATAAATCCGCCCAAATCGGTGCTTAATGGACTTAATCATCATTGAAGAATAGCCTCAGGCCGAATCCGTGACATGAAGCCTTCAAAATCCAAAGGAAATGGCCTTTCGTCGCCCCATATATTACGAAAATGCAATCACAAAATAAATTGGTCGAAATTGGTGCTAATAAACTTATCATCCGTGGAGAATAGGATCAATAGACTTCATTATCGGTGGAGAATAGCCTCGGCTTGATTCCGGGATCTGTAGCTTCCAGAATCGAAAGAAAATAGCATTTCGGAGAAATCGCCCGAAATTTGTGATGGTACCCGTTTGGAATCTTCCAAAAATTGCCCCAGAATAAATCCGCCCAAATAAGTGCTTAATGGACTTAATCATCGTTAAAGAATAGCCTCAGGCCGAATCCGTGACATGTAGCCTATAAAATCCAAAGAAAATGGCATTTCGTCGCCCCATAAATTACGAAAATGTCATCAGAAAATTAATTGACCCAAATCTGTGCTTAATGGACTTATCATCCGTGGAGAATATGATCTAGAGACTTCATTATCAGTGGAGAATAGCCTCGGCCTGATTCAGTGATCTGTAACCTCCAGAATCGAAAGAAAATGGCATTTCAAAAAAATCGCCCGAAATCTGTGATGGTACCCCTGTGGAATTTGCCAAAAATTGACCCAGAATAAATCCGCCAAAATCAGTGCTTAATGGACTTAATCATCGTTGAAGAATAGCCTCATGTCGAATCCATGACCTGTAGCCTTCATAATAAAAAAAGGCCTTTCGTCGCCACATAAATTACGAAAATGCCATAAGAAAATAAATTGGCCCAAATCGGTGCTTAATGGACTTATCAACCGTGGAGAATAGGATCAATAGACTTCATTATCGGTGGAAATAGCCTCGGACTGATTCCGTGATCTGTATCCTCCAGAATCAAAAGAAAATGGCAATTCGGAAAAATCGTCCAAAATCTGTGATGGTACCACTTTGGAATTTGCCAAAAATTGACCCGGAATAAATCCGCCAAAATCAGTGCTTAATGGACTTAATCATCGTTGAAGAATAGCCTCAGGGCGAATCCGTGACACGGAGCCTTCAAAATCCAAAGAAAATGGCCTTTCGTCGCACCATAAATTACGAAAATGCCATCCGAAAATAAATTGGCCCAAATCGGTGCTTAATGGATTTATCATCTGTGGAGAATAGGATCTAGAGACTTCATTATCGGTGGAGAATAGCCTCGGCCTGATTCCGTTATCTGTAGCCTCCAGAATCATAAGAAAATGGCATTTCTGAAAAATCGCCCGAAATCTGTGATGGTACCCCTTTGAAATCTGCCAAAAATTGACCCGGAATAAATCCTCCAAAATCGGGTCTTAATGAACTAAATCATCGTTGAAGAATAGCCTCATGCCGAATCCGTGATCTGTAGCCTTCAAAATCAAAGAAAATGGCCTCTCGTCGCCCCATAAATTACGAAAATGCCATCTGAAAATAAATTGGCCCAAATCGGTGCTTAATGGACTTATCATCTGTGGAGAATAGGATCTTTAGAATTCATTATAGGTGAAGAATAGCCTCGGCCCGATTCCGTTATCTGTAGCATCCAAAATCAAAAGAAAATGGCATTTCGGAAAAATCGCTCGAAATCTATGATAGTACCCTTTTCGAATCTACCAAAAATTGATCCAGAATAAATCCGCCCAAATTGGTTATTAATGGATTTAAACATCGTTGATGAATAGCCTCATGCTGAATCCGTGACATGTAGCCTTCAAAATTCAAAGAAAATGGCCTTTCGTCGCCCCATAAATTACGAAAATGCCATCCGAAAATAAATTGGCCCAAATCGGGGCTTAATGGACTTATCATCCGCGAAGAATAGGATCTAGAGACTTCATTATTGGTGGAGATTAGCCTCGGCCTGATTCCGTGAACTGTAGCCTCCAGAATCAAAATAAAATGGCATTTCGGAAAAATAGCCACAAATCTTTGATGGTACCACTTTGGAATATGCAAAAAATTGATCCGGATTAAATCCATCCAAATCGGTGCTTAATGGACTTAATCATCGTTGAAGAATAGCCTTAGGCCGAATCCGTGACCTGTAACCTTCAAATTCCAAAGAAAATGGCATTTCTTCACCCCATAAATTACGAAAATGTCATCGGAAAATAAATTGGCCCAAATCCGTGCTTAATGGATTTATCATCCGTGGAGAATAAGATCAATAGACTTCATTATCGGTGGAGAATAGCCACGGCCTAATTCCGTGATCTGTAGCCGCCAGAATCAAAAGAAAATGTCATTTTGGAAAAATCGCCCGAAATCTGTGATGGTACCCCTTTGGAATCTGCCAAAAATTGACCCGGAATAAATCCGCCCAAATTGGTGCTTAATGGACTTAATCATTGTTGAAAAATTGCCTCAGGCCGAATCCGTGACCTGTAACCTTCAAAATCAAAAGAAAATGACCTTGCGTTGCCCCATAAATTACGAAAATGCCATCCAAAAATAAATTGGCCTAAATCGTTGCTTAATGGACTTATCATCTGTGGAGAATAGGATCAATAGACTTCATTATCGGCGGAGAATAGCCTCGGCCTGATTCCGTGATCTGTAGCCTCTAGAGTCCAATGAAATGGCATTTCAGAAAATCGCTCGAAATCTGTGATGGTACCCCTGTGGAATCTGTCAAAAATTGACCCGGAATAAATCCGGCCAAATCACTGCTTAATGGACTTAATTATTATCGAAAAATAGCCTCAGGCTGAATCCGTGAACTGTAGCCTTCAAAATCCAAAGAAAATTGCCTTTTGTCGCCCCATAAATTACGAAAATGTCATCCGAAAATAAATTGCCCTAAATCGTTGCTTAATGGACTTATCATCCGTGGAGAATAGGATCAATAGACTTAATTGTCGGTGGAGACTAGCCTCGGCCTGATTCCGTGATCTGTATCCTCTAGAGTCCAATGAAATGGCATTTCGGAAAAATCGCTCGAAATCTGTGATGGTACTCCTTTGGAATCTGCCAAAAAATTGACCCTGAATAAATACGCCCAAATCGGTGCTTAATGGACTTATTCATTGTTGAAAAATAGCCTCAGGTCGAATCCGTGACCTGTAGCCTTCAAAATCCAAAGAAAATGGCCTTTCGTCGCCCCATAAATTACGAAAATGCCATCCGAAAATAAATTGGCCTAAATCGTTGATTAATGGACTTATCATCTGTGGAGAATAGGATCAATAGACTTCATTATCGGCGGAGAATAGCCTCTGCCTGATTCCGTGATCTGTAGCCTCTAGAGTCCAATGAAATGGCATTTCGGAAAATCGCTCGAAATCTGTGATGTTACCCCTTTGGAATCTGTCAAAAATTGACCCGGAATAAATCCGCCCAAATCACTGCTTAATGGACTTAATTATTATCGAAAAATAGCCTCAGGCTGAATCCGTGAACTATAGCCCTCAAAATCCAAAGAAAATTGCCTTTTGTCGCCCCATAAATTACGAAAATGTCATCCGAAAATAAATTGCCCTAAATCGTTGCTTAATGGACTTATCATCCGTGGAGAATAGGATCAATAGACTTCATTGTCGGTGGAGACTAGCCTCGGCCTGATTCCGTGATCTGTATCCTGTAGAGTCCAATGAAATGACATTTCGGAAAAATCGCTCGAAATCTGTGATGGTACCCCTTTGGAATCTGCCAAAAAATTGACCCGGAATAAATACGCCCAAATCGGTGCTTAATGGACTTATTCATTGTTGAAAAATAGCCTCAGGCCGAATCCGTGACCTGTAGCCTTCAAAATCCAAAGAAAATGGCCTTTCGTCGCCCCATAAATTACGAAAATGCCATCCGAAAATAAATTGTCTCAAATCGGCGCTTAATGGACTTATCATCTGTGGAGAATAGGATCAATAGACTTCATAATCGATGGGGAATAGCATCTGCCTGATTCCGTGATCTGTAGCCTCTAGAGTCCAATGAAATGGCATTTCGGAAAATCTGTGATGGTACCGCTTTGGAATTTGGAAAAAATTGATCCGGAATAAATCCGCCCAAATCGATGCTTAATTGACCTAATCATTGTTGAAAAATAGCCTCAGGCCGAATCCGTGACATGTAGCCTTCAAAATCCAAATAAAATGGCTTTTCGTTCGCCCCATAAATTACGAAAATGTCATCCGAAAATAAATTGGCCCTAATCGGTGCTTAATGGACTTATCATCCGTGGAGAATAGGATCAATAGACATCATTATCGGTGGAGAATAGCTGCGGCCTGATTCCGTGATCTATAGCCTCAAGAAGCGAAAGAAAATGGCATTATGGAAAAATCGCCCGAAATCTGTGATGGTACCCCTTTGGAATCTGCCAAAAATTGGCCCGAAATAAATCCGCCCAAATCGGTGCTTAATGGACTTAAGCATTGTTGAAAATTTGCCTCAGGCCGAATCCGTGACCTGTGGCCTTCAAAATCCAAAGAAAATGCCCTTTCGACGCCCCATAAATTATGAAAATGCCATCCGAAAATAAATTGGCCTAAATCGTTGCTTAATGGACTTATCATCCGTGGAGAATAGGATTAATAGACTTCATTGTCAGTGGAGAGTAGTGTCGGCCTGATTCCGTGATCTGTATCCGCCAGAATCCATTGAAAATGGCATTTCGGAAAAATCGCCGGAAATCTGTGATGGTACCCCATTTGGAATCTGCAGAAAATTGACCCGGAATAAATCCGCCCAAATCGGTGCTTAATGGACTTAGTCATCGTTGAAGAATAGCCTCAGGCTGAATCTGTGACCTGTAGCCTTCAAAATCCAAAAAAATGGCCTTTCGTCGCCTCATAAATTACGAAAATGCCATCCAAAAATAAATTGTCCCAAATCGGCGCTTAATGGACTTATCATTTGTGGAGAATAGGATCAATAGACTTCATTATCGATGGGGAATAGCATCTGCCTGATTCCGTGATCTGTAGCCTCAAGAAGCGAAAGAAAATGGCATTTCGGAAAATCGCCCGAAATCTGTGATGGTACCCCATTTGGAATCTGCCCAAAATTGACCCGGAATAAATCCGCCCAAATTGGTGCTTAATGGACTTAATCATTGTTGAAAAATGGCCTCAGGCCGAATCCGTGACTGTAACCTTCAAAATCAAAAGAAAATGACCTTTCGTCGCCCCATAAATTACGAAAATGCCATCCGAAAATAAATTGGCCTAAATCGTTGCTTAATGGACTTATCATCTGTGGAGAATATGATCAATAGACTTCATTATCGGTGGAGAATAGCCACGGCCTGATTCCGTGATCTGTAGCCTCTAGAGTCCAATGAAATGGCATTTCGGAAAATCGCTCGAAATCTGTGATGGTACCCCCTTTGGAATCTGTCAAAAATTGACCCGGAATAAATCCGCCCAAATCACTGCTTAATGGACTTAATCATTATAGAAAAATAGCCTCAGGCCGAATCCGTGAACTTTAGCCTTCAAAATCCAAAGAAAATTGCCTTTTGTCGCCCCATAAATTACGAAAATGTCATCCGAAAATAAATTGCCCTAAATCGTTGCTTAATGGACTTATCATCCGTGGAGAATAGGATCAATAGACTTCATTGTCGGTGGAGACTAGCCTCGGCCTGATTCCGTGATCTGTATCCTCTAGAGTCCAATGAAATGGCATTTCGGAAAAATCGCTCGAAATCTGTGATGGTACTCCTTTGGAATCTGCCAAAAAATTGACCCGGAATAAATACGCCCAAATCGGTGCTTAATGGACTTATTCATTGTTGAAAAATAGCCTCAGGCCGAATCCGTGACCTGTAGCCTTCCAAATCCAAAGAATGGCCTTTCGTCGCCCCATAAATTACGAAAATGCCATCCGAAAATAAATTGTCCCAAATCGGCGCTTAATGGACTTATCATCCGTGGAGAATAGGATCAATATACTTTATTACCGGTGAAGAATACCCGGCCTGATTCCGTGATCTGTAGACTCAAGAATCGAAAGAAAATGGCATGTCGGAAAAATCTCCCGAAATCTGTGATGGTACCCCTTTGGAATCTGCCAAAAATTGACCGAGAATAAATCCGCCCAAATCGGTGCTTAATGGACTTAATCATTGTTGAAAAATAGCGTCAGGCCGAATCCGCGACCTGTAGCTTTAAAAATCCAAAGAAAATGGCCTTTCGTTAGGCCCATAAATTACGAAAATGCCATCCGACAATAAATTGTCTCTAATCGGCGCTTAATGGACTTATCATCCGTGGAGAATAGGATCAATATACTTTATTATCGGTGGAGAATACCCTCGACCTGATTCCGTGATCTGTAGACTCAAGAATCGAAAGAAAATGGCATGTCGGAAAAATCTCCCGAAATCTGTGATGGTACCCCTTTGCAATCTGGAAAAAATTGACCCGGAATAAATCCGCCCAAATCGGTGCATAATTGACCTAATCATTGTTGAAAAATAGCCTCTGGCCGAATCTGTGACATGTAGCCTTCAAAATCCAAAGAAAATGGCTTTTCATCGCCCCATAAATTACGAAAATGCCATCCGAAAATAAATTGTCCCAAATCGGCGCTTAATGGACTTATCATCTGTGGAGAATAGGATCAATAGACTTCATTATCGATGGGGAATAGCATCTGCCTGATTCCGTGATCTGTAGCCTCTAGAGTCCAATGAAATGGCATTTCGGAAAATCGCTCTAAATCTGTGATGTTACCCCTTTAGAATCTGCCAAAAATTGACCCGGAATAAATCTGTCCAAATCGGTGCTTAATGGATTTAATCATTGTTGAAAAATTGCCTCAGGCCGAATCTGTGACCTGTAACTTTCAAAATCCAAACAAAATGACCTTTCGTCGCCCCATAAATTACGAAAATTCCATCCGAAAATAAATTGGCCTAAATCGTTGCTTGATGGACTTATCATCCATGGAGAATAGGATCAATAGACTTCATTGTCGGTGGAGACTAGCCTCGGCCTGATTCCGTGATCTGCATCCGCCAAAATCCATTCAAAATGGCATTTCGGAAAAATCGCCAGAAATCTGTGATGGTACCCATTTGGAATCTGCGCAAAATTGACCCGGAATAAATCCGCCCAAATCGGTGCTTAATGGACTTAATCATCGTTGAAGAATAGCCTCAGGCCGAATCCGTGACCTGTAACCTTCAAAATCCAAAGAAAATGGCCTTTCGTCGCACCATAAATTACGAAAATGCCATCCGAAAATAAATTGTCCCAAATCGGCGCTTAATGGACTTATCATCCGTGGAGAATAGGATCAATAGACTTCATTGTCAGTGGAGACTAGTGTCGGCCTGATTCCGTGATCTGCATCCGCCAGAATCCATTGAAAATGGCATTTCGGAAAAATCGCCGGAAATCTGTGATGGTACCCCATTTGGAATCTGCCGAAAATTGACCCGGAATAAATCCGCCCAAATCGGTGCTTAATGGACTTAATCATCATTGAAGAATAGCCTCAGGCTGAATCTGTGACCTGTAGCCTTCAAAATCCAAAGAAAATGGCCGTTCGTCGCCCCATAAATTACGAAAATGCCATCCGAAAATAAATTGTCCCAAATCGGCGCTTAATGGACTTATCATCTGTGGAGAATAGGATCAATAGACTTCATTATCGATGGGGAATAGCATCTGCCTGATTCCGTGATCTGTAGCCTCTAGAGTCCAATGAAATGGCATTTCGGAAAATCGCTCTAAATCTGTGATGTTACCCCTTTGGAATCTGCCAAAAATTGACCCGGAATAAATCTGCCCAAATCGGTGCTTAATGGATTTAATCATTGTTGAAAAATTGCCTCAGGCCGAATCTGTGACCTGTAACCTTCAAAATCCAAACAAAATGACCTTTCGTCGCCCCATAAATTACGAAAATTCCATCCGAAAATAAATTGGCCTAAATCGTTGCTTGATGGACTTATCATCCATGGAGAATAGGATCAATAGACTTCATTGTCGGTGGAGACTAGCCTCGGCCTGATTCCGTGATCTGCATCCGCCAGAATCCATTCAAAATGGCATTTCGGAAAAATCGCTAGAAATCAGTGATGGTACGTACCCCTTTGGAATCTGCCCAAAAGTGACCCGGAATAAATCCGCCCAAATCGGTGCTTAATGGACTTAATCATCGTTGAAGAATAGCCTCAGGCTGAATCTGTGACCTGTAGCCTTCAAAATCCAAAGAAAATGGCCTTTCATCGCCCCATAAATTACGAAAATGCCATCCGAAAATAAATTGTCCCAAATCGGCGCTTAATGGAATTATCATCCGTGGAGAATAGGATCAATATACTTTATTACCGGTGAAGAATACCCGGCCTGATTCCGTGATCTGTAGACTCAAGAATCGAAAGAAAATGGCATGTCGGAAAAATCTCCCGAAATCTATGATGGTACCCCTTTGGAATCTGCCAAAAATTGACCGAGAATAAATCCGCCCAAATCGGTGCTTAATGGACTTAATCATTGTTGAAAAATAGCGTCAGGCCGAATCCGCGACCTATAGCTTTAAAAATCCAAAGAAAATGGCCTTTCGTTCGGCCCATAAATTACGAAAATGCCATCAGAAAATAACTTGAGCCAAATCGGTGCTTAATGGACTTATCATCCGTGGAGAATAGGATCAATAGACTTCATTATCGGTGGAGAATAGCAGCGGCCTGATTCCGTGATCTGTAGCCTCAAGAATCGAAAGAAAATGGCATTTTGGAAAAATCGCCCGAAATCTGTGATGGTACCCCTTTGGAATCTGCCAAAAATTGACCCAGAATAAATCCGCCCAAATCGATGCTTAATGGACTTAATCATTTTTGAAAAATAGCCTCCGGCCGAATCAGTGACCTAAAGCCTTCAAAATCAAAGAAAATGCCCTTTCGTCGCCTCATAAATTACGAAAATGCCATCCGAAAATAAATTGGCCTAAATCGTTGCTTAATGGACTTATCATCCGTGGAGAATAGGATCAATATACTTCATTGTCGGTGGAGACTAGCCTCGGCCTGATTCCGTGATATTTATCAACCAGAATCCATTCAAAATGGCATTTTGGAAAAATCGCCCGAAATCTGTGATGGTACCCATTTGGAATATGCCAAAAATTGACCCGGAATAAATCCGCCCAAATTGGTGCTTAATGGACTTAATCATTGCTGAAAAATTGCCTAAGGCCGAATCCGTGACCTGTAAATTTCAAAATCCAAAGAAAATGACCCTTCGTCGCCCCATAAATTACGAAAATGCTATCCAAAAATAAATTGGCCTAAATCGTTGCTTAATGGACTTATCATCTGTGGAGAATAGGATCAATAGACTTCATTATCGGTGGAGAATAGCCTCGGCTTGATTCCGTGATCTGTAGCCTCTAGAGTCCAATGAAATGGCATTTCGGAAAATTGCTCGAAATCTGTGATGGTACCCCTTTGGAAAATGTCAAAAATTGACCCGGAATAAATCCCCCACATCACTGCTTAATGGACTTAATCATTGTGTAAAAACACCCTCAGGCTGAATCCGTGACCTGTAGCCTTCAAAATCCAAAGAAAATGGCCTTTCGTCTCCCCATAAATTACGAAAATGCCATCCGAAAATAAATTGTCCCAAATCGGTGCTTAATGGACTTATCATCCGTGGAGAATAGGATTAATATACTTTATTATCGGTGGAGAATAGCCTCAGCCTGATTCCGTGATCTGTAGCCTCAAGAATCGAAAGAAAATGGCATTTTGGAAAAATCGCCCGAAATCTGTGATGGTACCCCTTTGGAATCTGCCAAAAATTGACCCGGAATTAATCCGCCCAAATCAATGCTTAATAGACTTAATAATTGTTGAAAAATAGCCTCAAGGCGAATCCGTGACATGTAGCCTTCAAAATCCAAAGAAAATGCCCTTTCGTCAACCATTAATTACGAAAATGCCATCCGAAAATAAATTGGCCTAAATCGTTTGGACTTATCATCCGTGGAGAATAGGATCAATAGACTTCATTGTCGATGGAGACTTGCCTCGGCCTGATTCCGTGATCTGTATCTGCCAGAATCCACTGAAAATGGCATTTCGGAAAAATCGCCCGAAATCTGTGATGTTACCCCTTTGGAATCTGCCAAAAATTGACCCGGAATAAATCCGCCCAAATCGGTGCTTAATTGACTTAATCATTGTTGGAAAATAGCCTCAGGCCGAATCCGTGACATGTAGCCTTCAAAGTCCAAAGAAAATGGCCTTTCGTTCGCCTCATAAATTACGAAAATGCCATCCGAAAATAAATTAGCCAAAATCGGTGCTAAATGGACTTGTTATCCGTGGAGAATAGGATCAATAGACTTCATAATCGATGGAGAATAGCCTCGAACTGATTCCGTGATCTGTAGCCTTAAGAATAGAAAGAAAATGGCATTTCGGAAAAATCGCCCGAAATCTGTAATGGTACCCCTTTGGAATCTGCCAAAAATTGACCAGGAATAAATCCGCCCAAATAGGTGCTTAATGGACTTAATCATTGTTGAAAAATAGCCTCAGGCCGAATCCGTGACCTGTAACCTTCAAAATCCAAAGAAAATGACCTTTCGTCGTCCCTTAAATTACGAAAATGCCATCTGAAAATAAATTGGCCTAAATCGTTGCTTAATGGACTTATCATCCGTGGAGAATAGGATCAATAGACTTCATTGTCGGTGGAGACTAGCCTCGGCCTGATTCTGTGATCTGTATCCTGTATAGTCCAATGAAATGGCATTTCGGAAAAATCGCTCGAAATCAGTGATGGTACCCCTTTGGAATCTGCCAAAAAATTGACCCGAAACAAATACGCCCAAATCGGTGCTTAATGGACTTATTCATTGTTGAAAAATAGCCTCAGGCCGAATCCGTGACCTGTAGCCTTCCAAATCCAAAGAAAATGGCCTTTCGTCGCCCCATAAATTACGAAAATGCCATCCGAAAATAAATTGTCTCAAATCGGCGCTTGATGGACTTATCATCCGTGGAGAATAGGATCAATATACTTTATTATCGGTGGAGAATACCCTCGGACTGATTCCATGTTCTGTAGACTCAAGAATCGAAAGAAAATGGCATGTCGGAAAAATCTCCCGAAATCTCTGATGGTACCCCTTTGGAATCTGGAAAAAATTGACCCGGAATAAATCCGCCCAAATCGGTGCTTAATTGACCTAATCATTGTTGAAAAATAGCCTCTGGCCGAATCTGTGACATGTAGCCTTCAAAATCCAAATAAAATGGCTTTTCGTTCGCACCATAAATTAAGAAAATGCCATCCGAAAATAAATTAGCCCTAACCGGTGCTTAATGGACTTATCATCCCTGGAGAGTAGGATCAATAGACATCATTATCGGTGGAGAATAGCTGCGGCCTGATTCCGTGATCTATAGCCTCAAGAAGCGAAAGAAAATGGCATTTTGGAAAAATCGCCCGAAATCTGTGATGGTACCCCTTTGGAATCTGCCAAAAATTAACCGGGAATAAATCCGCCCAAATCGGTGCTTAATGGACTTAAGCATTGTTGAAAATTTGCCTCAGGCCGAATCCGTGACCAATAGCCTTCAAAATCCAAAGAAAATGCCCTTTCGACGCCCCATAAATTACGAAAATGCCATCCGAAAATAAATTGGCCTTAATCGTTGCTTAATGGACTTATCATCCGTGGAGAATAGGATCAATAGACTTCATTGTCAGTGGAGACTAGTGTCGGCCTGATTCCGTGATGTGTATCCGCCAGAATCCATTGAAAATTGCATTTCGGAAAAATCGCCAGAAATCTGTGATGGTACCCCATTGGGAATCTGCCAAAAATTGACCCCGAATAAATCCGCCCAAATCGGTGCTTAATGGACTTAATCATTGTTGAAAAATAACCTCAGGCCGAATCCGTGACATGTAGCCTTCAAAATCCAAAGAAAATGCCCTTTCGACGCCCCATAAATTACGAAAATGCCATCCGAAAATAAATTGGCCTTAATCGTTGCATAATGGACTTATCATCCGTGGAGAATAGGATCAATAGACTTCATTGTCAGTGGAGACTAGTGTCGGCCTGATTCCGTGATCTGTATCCGCGAGAATCCATTGAAAATTGCATTTCGGAAAAATCGCGAGAAATCTGTGATGGTACCCCATTTGGAATCTGCCAAAAATTGACCCCGAATAAATCCGCCCAAATCGGTGCTTAATGGACTTAATCATTGTTGAAAAATAACCTCAGGCCGAATCCGTGACATGTAGCCTTCAAAACCCAAAGAAAATGGCCTTTCGTTCGCCCTATAAATTACGAAAATGCCATCCGAAAATAAATTAGCCCAAATCGGTGCTTAATGGACTTGTTATCCATGCAGAATAGGATCAATTGACTTCATTATCGATGGAGAATAGCCTCGGCCTGATTCCGTGATCTCTTGTCTCAAGAAGCGAAATAAAATGGCATTTTGGAAAAATCGCCCGAAATCTGTGATGGTACCCATTTGGAATCTGCCAAAAATTGACCCGGAATAAATCCGCCCAAATTGGTGCTTAATGGACTTAATCATTGCTGAAAAATTGCCTCAGGCCGAATCCGTGACTGTAACCTTCAAAATCAAAAGAAAACGACCTTTCGTCGCCCCATAAATTACGAAAATGCTATCCAAAAATAAATTGGCCTAAATCGTTGCGTAATGGACTTATCATCTGTGGAGAATAGGATCAATAGACTTCATTATCGGTGGAGAATAGCCTCGGCTTGATTCCGTGATCTGTAGCCTCTAGAGTCCAATGAAATGGCATTTCGGAAAATTGCTCGAAATCTGTGATGGTACCCTTTTGGAAAATGTCAAAAATTGACCCGGAATAAATCCCCCACATCACTGCTTAATGGACTTAATCATTGTGTAAAAATAGCCTCAGGCTGAATCCGTGACCTGTAGCCTTCAAAATCTAAAGAAAATGGCCTTTCGTCTCCCCATAAATTACGAAAATGCCATCCGAAAATAAATTGTCCCAAATCGATGCTTAATGGACTTATCATCCGTGGAGAATAGGATCAATATACTTTATTATCGGTGGAGAATAGCCTCGGCCTGATTCCGTGATCTGTAGCCTCAAAAATCGAAAGAAAATGGCATTTTGGAAAAATCGCTCGAAATCTGTGATGGTACCCCTTTGGAATCTGCCAAAAATTGACCCGGAATTAATCCGCTCAAATCAATGCTTAATGGACTTAATAATTGTTGAAAAATAGCCTCAAGGCGAATCCGTGACATGTAGCCTTCAAAATCCAAAGAAAATGCCCTTTCGTCACCCCATAAATTACGAAAATGCCATCCGAAAATAAATTAGCCTAAATCGTTGCATAATGGACTTATCATCCGTGGAGAATAGGATCAATAGACTTCATTGTCGATGGAGACTAGCCTCGGCCTGATTCCGTGATCTGTATCTGCCAGAATCCACTGAAAATGGCATTTCGGAAAAATCGCCCGAAATCTGTGATGGTACCCCATTGGAATCTGCCAAAAATTGACCCGGAATAAATCCGCCCAAATCGGTGCTTAATTGACTTAATCATTGTTGGAAAATAGCCTCAGGCCGAATCCGTGACATGTAGCCTTCAAAGTCCAAAGAAAATGGCCTTTCGTTCGCCTCATAAATTACGAAAATGCCATCCGAAAATAAATTAGCCAAAATCGGTGCTAAATGGACTTGTTATCCGTGGAGAATAGGATCAATAGACTTCATAATCGATGGAGAATAGCCTCGAACTGATTCCGTGATCTGTAGCCTCAAGAATAGAAAGAAAATGGCATTTCGGAAAAATCGCCCGAAATCTGTAATGGTACCCCTTTGGAATCTGCCAAAAATTGACCAGGAATAAATCCGCCCAAATAGGTGCTTAATAGATTTAATCATGGTTGAAAAATAGCGTCAGGCCGAATCCGCGACCTGTAGCTTTAAAAATCCAAAGAAAATGGCCTTTCGTTCGGCCCAAAAATTACGAAAATGCCATCTGAAAATAAATTGGCCCAAATCGGTGCTTAATGGACTTATCATCCGTGGAGAATAGGATCAATAGACTTCTTTATCGGTGGAGAATAGTTGTGGCCTGATTCCGTGATCTGTAGCCTCAATAGTCGAAAGAAAATGGCATTTTGGAAAAATTGCCCGAAATCTGTGATGGTACCCCTTGGAACCTGCCAAAAATAGACATGGAATAAATCCGCCCAAATCGATGCTTAATGGACTTAATCATTGTTGAAAAATAGCCTCAGGCCGAATACGTGACCTGTAACCTTCAAAATCCAAAGAAAATGACCTTTCGTCGCCCCTTAAATTACGAAAATGCCATCCGAAAATAAATTGGCCAAAATCGTTGCTTAATGGACTTATCATCCGTGGAGAATAGGATCAATAGACTTCATTGTCGGTGGAGACTAGCCTCGGCCTGATTCCGTGATCTGTATCCTCTAGAGTCCAATGAAATGGCATTTCGGAAAAATCGCTCGAAATCTGTGATGGTACCCCTTTGGAATCTGCCAAAAAATTGACCCGGAATAAATACGCCCAAATCGGTGCTTAATGGACTTATTCATTGTTGAAAAATATCCTCAGGCCGAATCCGTGACCTGTAGCCTTCCAAATCCAAAGAAAATGGCCTTTCGTCGCCCCATAAATTACGAAAATGCCATCCGAAAATAAATTGTCTCAAATCGGCGCTTGATGGACTTATCATCCGTGGAGAATAGAATCAATATACTTTATTATCGGTGGAGAATACCCTCGGCCTGATTCCGTGTTCTGTAGACTCAAGAATCGAAAGAAAATGGCATGTCGGAAAAATCTCCCGAAATCTGTGATGGTACCCCTTTGGAATCTGGAAAAAATTGACCCGGAATAAATCCGCCCAAATCGGTGCTTAATTGACCTAATAATTGTTGAAAAATAGCCTCTGGCCGAATCCGTGACATGTAGCCTTCAAAATCCAAATAAAATGGCTTTTCGTTCGCACCATAAATTACGAAAATGCCATCCGAAAATAAATTGGCCCTAATCGGTGCTTAATGTACTTATCATCCGTGGAGAATAGGATCAATAGACATCATTATCGGTGGAGAATAGTTGCGGCCTGATTCCGTGATCTATAGCCTCAAGAAGCGAAAGTAAATGGCATTTTGGAAAAATCGGCCGAAATCTGTGATGGTACCCCTTTGGAATCTGCCAAAAATTAACCGGGAATAAATCCGCCCAAATCGGTGCTTAATGGACTTAAGCATTGTTGAAAATTTGCCTCAGGCCGAATCCGTGACCTGTAGCCTTCAAAATCCAAAGAAAATGGCCTTTCGACGCCCCATAAATTACGAAAATGCCATCCGAAAATAAATTGGCCTTAATCGTTGCTTAATGGACTTATCATCCGTGGAGAATAGGATCAATAGACTTCATTGTGAGTGGAGACTAGTGTGGCCTGATTACGTGATCTGTATCCGCCAGAATCCATTGAAAATGGCATTTCGGAAAAATCGCCAGAAATCTGTACCCCATTGGGAATCTGCCAAAAATTGACCCCGAATAAATCCGCCCAAATCGGTGCTTAATGGACTTAATCATTGTTGAAAAATAGCCTCAGGCCGAATCCGTGACATGTAGCCTTCAAAATCCAAAGAAAATGGCCTTTCGTTCGCCCTATAAATTACGAAAATGCCATCCGAAAATAAATTAGCCCAAATCGGTGCTTAATGGACTTGTTATCCGTGGAGAATAGGATCAATTGACTTCATTATCGATGGAGAATAGCCTCGGCCTGATTCCGTGATCTCTTGCCTCAAGAAGCGAAATAAAATGGCATTTTGGAAAAATCGCCTGAAATCTTAGATGGTACCCATTTGGAATCTGCCAAAAATTGACCCGGAATAAATCCGCCCAAATTGGTGCTTAAT
The DNA here is from genome assembly GCA_964030455.1 of Linum trigynum. Classification (NCBI taxonomy): domain Eukaryota; kingdom Viridiplantae; phylum Streptophyta; class Magnoliopsida; order Malpighiales; family Linaceae; genus Linum; species Linum trigynum. The sequence goes on along the minus strand of OZ034822.1, from coordinate 480,120 downwards.
GGACTTAATCATTGCTGAAAAATTGCCTCAGGCCGAATCCGTGACCTGTAAATTTCAAAATCCAAAGAAAATGACCTTTCGTCGCCCCATAAATTACGAAAATGCTATCCAAAAATTAATTGGCCTAAATCGTTGCTTAATGGACTTATCATCTGTGGAGAATAGGATCAATAGAATTCATTATCGGTGGAGAATAGCCTCGGCTTGATTCTGTGATCTGTAGCCTCTAGAGTCCAATGAAATGGCATTTCGGAAAATCGCTCGAAAATTGACCCGGAATCTGTAGCCCCATTGGAATCTGTCCAAAATTGACCCGGAATAAATCCGCCCAAATCACTGCTTAATGGACTTAATCATTATTGAAAAATAGCCTCAAGCCGAATCCGTGACCTGTAGCCTTCAAAATCCAAAGAAAATGGCCTTTCGTCGCCCCATAAATTACGAAAATGTCATCCGAAAATAAATTGGCCTAAATCGTTGCTTAATAGACTTATCATCCGTGGAGAATAGGATCAATAAACTTCATTGTTGGTGGAGACTAGCCTCGGCCTGATTCCGTGATCTGTATCCTCTAGAGTCCAATGAAATGACATTTCGGAAAAATCGCTCGAAATCTGTGATGGTACCTCTTTGGAATCTGCCAAAAATTGACCCGGAATAAATCCGCCCAAATCGGTGCTTAATGGACTTATTCATTGTTGAAAAATAGCCTCAGGCCGAATCCATGACCTGTAGCCTTCAAAATCCAAAGAAAATGGCCTTTCGTCGCCCCATAAATTACGAAAATGCCATCCGAAAATAAATTGGCCTAAATCGTTGCTTAATAAACTTATCATCCGTGGAGAATAGGATCAATAGACTTCATTGTTGGGGGAGGCTAGCCTCGGCCTGATTCCGTGATCTGTATCCACCAGAATCCATTCAAAATAGCATTTCGGAAAAATCGCACAAAATCTGTAATGGTACCCCTTTGGAATCTGCCAAAAATTGACAAGGAATAAATCCGCCACAATAGGTGCTTAATAGACTTAATCATTGTTGCAAAATAGCTTCCGGCCGAATCCGCGACCTGTAGCTTTCAAAATCCAAAGAAAATGGCCTTTCGTTCGGCCCATAAATTATGAAAATGCCATACGAAAATAAATTGGCCCAAATTGGTGCTTAATGGACTTATCATCCGTGGAGAATAGGACCAATAGACTTCATTATCGGTGGAGAATAGCTGCGGCCTGATTCCGTGATCTGTAGCCTCAAGAATCGAAAGAAAATGGCATTTTGGAAAAATCACCCTAAATCTGTGATGGTACCCCTTTGGAATCTGCCAAAAATTGACTCGGAATAAATCCGCCCAAATCGGTGCTTAATGAACTTAAGCATCGTTGAAGAATAGCCTCAGGTCGAATCCATGACCTGTAGCTTTCAAAATCCATAGAAAATGGCCTATCAATGCCCCATAAATTATGAAAATGCCATTCCAAAATAAATTGGCGCAAATCGGTGCTTAATGGACTTATCATCCGTGGAGAATAGGATCGGTAGACTTCATTGTCGGTGGAGAATAGCCTCGGCCTGATTCCTTGATCTGTATCCTCAAGAATCTAACGAAAATGGCATTTCGGAAAAATCGCCCGAAATCAGTGATGGTACCCCTATGGAATCTGCCAAAAATTGACCAGGAATAAATCCGCCAGAATAGGTGCTTAATGGACTTAATCATTGTTAAAAAATAGTTTCAGGCCGAATCCGCAACCTGTAGCTTTCAAAATCAAAAGAAAATGGCCTTTCGTTCGGCCCATAAATTACGAAAATGCCATCCGAAAATAAATTGACCCAAATTGGTGCTTAATGTACTTATCATACATTGAGAATAGGATCAATAGACTACATTTTCGGTGGAGAATAGCTGCGGCCTGATTCCGTGATCTGTAGCCTCAAGAATCAAAAGAAAATGGCATTTTGGAAAAATCGCCCGAAATCTGTGATGGTACCCCTTTGGAATCTGCCAAAAATTAACCCAGAATAAATCCGCCCAAATCGATGCTTAATGGACTTAATCATTTTTGAAAAATAGCCTGCGGCCGAATCAGTGACCTGAAGCCTTCAAAATCAAAGAAAATGCCCTTTCGTCGCCTCATAAATTACGAAAATGCCATCCGAAAATAAATTGGCCTAAATCGTTGCTTAATGGACTTATCATCCGTGGAGAATAGGATCAATATACTTCATTGTCGGTGGAGACTAGCCTCGGACTGATTCCGTGATATTTATCAACCAGAATCCATTCAAAATGGCATTTTGGAAAAATCGCCCGAAATCTGTGATGGTACCCATTTGGAATCTGCCAAAAATTGATCCGGAATAAACCGCCCAAATTGGTGCTTAATGGACTTAATCATTGCTGAAATATTGCCTCAGGCCGAATCCGTGACCTGAAAATTTCAAAATCCAAAGAAAATGACCTTTCGTCGCCCCATAAATTACGAAAATGCTATCCAAAAATAAATTGGCCTAAATCGTTGCGTAATGGACTTATCATCTGTGGAGAATAGGATCAATAGACTTCATTATCGGTGGAGAATAGCCTCGGCTTGATTCCGTGATCTGTAGCCTCTAGAGTCCAATGAAATGGCATTTCGGAAAATTGCTCGAAATCTGTGATGGTACCCTTTTGGAAAATGTCAAAAATTGACCCGGAATAAATCCCCCCCATCACTGCTTAATGGACTTAATCATTGTGTAAAAATAGCCTCAGGCTGAATCCGTGACCTGTAGCCTTCAAAATCTAAAGAAAATGGCCTTTCGTCTCCCCATAAATTACGAAAATGCCATCCGAAAATAAATTGTCCCAAATCGATGCTTAATGGACTTATCATCCGTGGAGAATAGGATCAATATACTTTATTATCGGTGGAGAATAGCCTCGGCCTGATTCCGTGATCTGTAGCCTCAAAAATCGAAAGAAAATGGCATTTTGGAAAAATCGCTCGAAATCTGTGATGGTACCCCTTTGGAATCTGCCAAAAATTGACCCGGAATTAATCCGCCCAAATCAATGCTTAATGGACTTAATAATTGTTGAAAAATAGCCTCAAGGCGAATCCGTGACATGTAGCCTTCAAAATCCAAAGAAAATGCCCTTTCGTCACCCCATAAATTACGAAAATGCCAACCGAAAATAAATTAGCCTAAATCGTTGCATAATGGACTTATCATCCGTGGAGAATAGGATCAATAGACTTCATTGTCGATGGAGACTAGCCTCGGCCTGATTCCGTGATCTGTATCTGCCAGAATCCACTGAAAATGGCATTTCGGAAAAATCGCCCGAAATCTGTGATGGTACCCCATTGGAATCTGCCAAAAATTGACCCGGAATAAATCCGCCCAAATCGGTGCTTAATTGACTTAATCATTGTTGGAAAATAGCCTCAGGCCGAATCCGTGACATGTAGCCTTCAAAGTCAAAAGAAAATGGCCTTTCGTTCGCCTCATAAATTACGAAAATGCCATCCGAAAATAAATTAGCCAAAATCGGTGCTAAATGGACTTGTTATCCGTGGAGAATAGGATCAATAGACTTCATAATCGATGGAGAATAGCCTCGAACTGATTCCGTGATCTGTAGCCTCAAGAATAGAAAGAAAATGGCATTTCGGAAAAATCGCCCGAAATCTGTAATGGTACCCCTTTGGAATCTGCCAAAAATTGACCAGGAATAAATCCGCCCAAATAGGTGCTTAATAGACTTAATCATTGTTGAAAAATAGCGTCAGGCCGAATCCGCGACCTGTAGCTTTAAAAATCCAAAGAAAATGGCCTTTCGTTCGGCCCAAAAATTACGAAAATGCCATCTGAAAATAAATTGGCCCAAATCGGTGCTTAATGGACTTATCATCCGTGGAGAATAGGATCAATAGACTTCTTTATCAGTGGAGAATAGTTGTGGCTTGATTCCGTGATCTGTAGCCTCAATAGTCGAAAGAAAATGGCATTTTGGAAAAATTGCCCGAAATCTGTGATGGTACCCCTTGGAACCTGCCAAAAATAGACATGGAATAAATCCGCCCAAATCGATGCTTAATGGACTTAATCATTGTTGAAAAATAGCCTCAGGCCGAATACGTGACCTGTAACCTTCAAAATCCAAAGAAAATGACCTTTCGTCGCCCCTTAAATTACGAAAATGCCATCCGAAAATAAATTGGCCAGAATCGTTGCTTAATGGACTTATCATCCGTGGAGAATAGGATCAATAGACTTCATTGTCGGTGGAGACTAGCCTCGGCCTGATTCCGTGATCTGTATCCTCTAGAGTCCAATGAAATGGCATTTCGGAAAAATCGCTCGAAATCTGTGATGGTACCCCTTTGGAATCTGCCAAAAATGTGACCCGGAATAAATACGCCCAAATCGGTGCTTAATGGACTTATTCATTGTTGAAAAATAGCCTCAGGCCGAATCCGTGACCTGTAGCCTTCCAAATCCAAAGAAAATGGCCTTTCGTCGCCCCATAAATTACGAAAATGCCATCCGAAAATAAATTGTCTCAAATCGGCGCTTGATGGACTTATCATCCGTGGAGAATAGAATCAATATACTTTATTATCGGTGGAGAATACCCTCGGCCTGATTCCGTGTTCTGTAGACTCAAGAATCGAAAGAAAATGGCATGTCGGAAAAATCTCCCGAAATCTGTGATGGTACCCCTTTGGAATCTGGAAAAAATTGACCCGGAATAAATCCGCCCAAATCGGTGCTTAATTGACCTAATAATTGTTGAAAAATAGCCTCTGGCCGAATCCGTGACATGTAGCCTTCAAAATCCAAATAAAATGGCTTTTCGTTCGCACCATAAATTACGAAAATGCCATCCGAAAATAAATTGGCCCTAATCGGTGCTTAATGTACTTATCATCCGTGGAGAATAGGATCAATAGACATCATTATCGGTGGAGAATAGTTGCGGCCTGATTCCGTGATCTATAGCCTCAAGAAGCGAAAGTAAATGGCATTTTGGAAAAATCGGCCGAAATCTGTGATGGTACCCCTTTGGAATCTGCCAAAAATTAACCGGGAATAAATCCGCCCAAATCGGTGCTTAATGGACTTAAGCATTGTTGAAAATTTGCCTCAGGCCGAATCCGTGACCTGTAGCCTTCAAAATCCAAAGAAAATGGCCTTTCGACGCCCCATAAATTACGAAAATGCCATCCGAAAATAAATTGGCCTTAATCGTTGCTTAATGGACTTATCATCCGTGGAGAATAGGATCAATAGACTTCATTGTGAGTGGAGACTAGTGTGGCCTGATTACGTGATCTGTATCCGCCAGAATCCATTGAAAATGGCATTTCGGAAAAATCGCCAGAAATCTGTACCCCATTGGGAATCTGCCAAAAATTGACCCCGAATAAATCCGCCCAAATCGGTGCTTAATGGACTTAATCATTGTTGAAAAATAGCCTCAGGCCGAATCCGTGACATGTAGCCTTCAAAATCCAAAGAAAATGGCCTTTCGTTCGCCCTATAAATTACGAAAATGCCATCCGAAAATAAATTAGCCCAAATCGGTGCTTAATGGACTTGTTATCCGTGGAGAATAGGATCAATTGACTTCATTATCGATGGAGAATAGCCTCGGCCTGATTCCGTGATCTCTTGCCTCAAGAAGCGAAATAAAATGGCATTTTGGAAAAATCGCCTGAAATCTTAGATGGTACCCATTTGGAATCTGCCAAAAATTGACCCGGAATAAATCCGCCCAAATTGGTGCTTAATGGACTTAATCATTGCTGAAAAATTGCCTCAGGCCGAATCCGTGACCTGTAAATTTCAAAATCCAAAGAAAATGACCTTTCGTCGCCCCATAAATTACGAAAATGCTATCCAAAAATAAATTGGCCTAAATCGTTGCTTAATGGACTTATCATCTGTGGAGAATAGGATCAATAGAATTCATTATCGGTGGAGAATAGCCTCGGCTTGATTCTGTGATCTGTAGCCTCTAGAGTCCAATGAAATGGCATTTCGGAAAATCGCTCGAAAAAATTGACCCGGAATCTGTAGCCCCTTTGGAATCTGTCCAAAATTTACCCGGAATAAATCCGCCCAAATCACTGCTTAATGGACTTAATCATTATTGAAAAATAGCCTCAAGCCGAATCCGTGACCTGTAGCCTTCAAAATCCAAAGAAAATGGCCTTTCGTCGCCCCATAAATTACGAAAATGTCATCCGAAAATAAATTGGCCTAAATCGTTGCTTAATAGACTTATCATCCGTGGAGAATAGGATCAATAAACTTCATTGTTGGTGGAGACTAGCCTCGGCCTGATTCCGTGATCTGTATCCTCTAGAGTCCAATGAAATGACATTTCGGAAAAATCGCTCGAAATCTGTGATGGTACCTCTTTGGAATCTGCCAAAAATTGACCCAGAATAAATCCGCCCAAATCGGTGCTTAATGGACTTATTCATTGTTGAAAAATAGCCTCAGGCCGAATCCATGACCTGTAGCCTTCAAAATCCAAAGAAAATGGCCTTTCGTCGCCCCATAAATTACGAAAATGCCATCCGAAAATAAATTGGCCTAAATCGTTGCTTAATGAACTTATCATCCGTGGAGAATAGGATCAATAGACTTCATTGTTGGGGGAGGCTAGCCTCGGCCTGATTCCGTGATCTGTATCCACCAGAATCCATTCAAAATAGCATTTCGGAAAAATCGCACAAAATCTGTAATGGTACCCCTTTGGAATCTGCCAAAAATGGACAAGGAATAAATCCGCCACAATAGGTGCTTAATAGACTTAATCATTGTTGAAAAATAGCTTCCGACCGAATCCGCGACCTGTAGCTTTCAAAATCCAAAGAAAATGGCCTTTCGTTCGGCACATAAATTACGAAAATGCCATACGAAAATAAATTGGCCCAAATTGGTGCTTAATGGACTTATCATCCATGGAGAATAGGACCAATAGACTTCATTATCGGTGGAGAATAGCTGCGGCCTGATTCCGTGATCTGTAGCCTCAAGAATCGAAAGAAAATGGCATTTTGGAAAAATCACCCTAAATCTGTGATGGTACCCCTTTGGAATCTGCCAAAAATTGACCCGGAATAAATCCGCCCAAATTGGTGCTTAATGAACTTAAGCATCGTTGAAGAATAGCCTCAGGTCGAATCCATGACCTGTAGCTTTCAAAATCCATAGAAAATGGCCTTTCAATGCCCCATAAATTATGAAAATGCCATTCCAAAATAAATTGGCGCAAATCGGTGCTTAATGGACTTATCATCCGTGGAGAATAGGATCGGTAGACTTCATTGTCGGTGGAGAATAGCCTCGGCCTGATTCCTTGATCTGTATCCTCAAGAATCTAACGAAAATGGCATTTCGGAAAAATCGCCCAAAGTCAGTGATGGTACCCCTATGGAATCTGCCAAAAATTGACCAGGAATAAATCCGCCAGAATAGGTGCTTAATGGACTTAATCATTGTTAAAAAATAGTTTCAGGCCGAATCCGCGACCTGTAGCTTTCAAAATCAAAAGAAAATGGCCTTTCGTTCGGCCCATAAATTACGAAAATGCCATCCGAAAATAAATTGACCCAAATTGGTGCTTAATGGACTTATCATCCATTGAGAATAGGATCAATAGACTACATTTTCGGTGGAGAATAGCTGCGGCCTGATTCCGTGATCTGTAGCCTCAAGAATCAAAAGAAAATGGCATTTTGGAAAAATCGCCCGAAATCTGTGATGGTACCCCTTTGGAATCTGCCAAAAATTGACCCGGAATAAATCCGCCCAAATCGATGCTTAACGGACTTCATCATTGTTGAAAAATAGTCTCAGGCCGATTCCGTGGCCTGTAGCCTTCATAATCCAAAGAAAATGCCCTTTCGTCGCACCATAAATTACGAAAATGCCATCCGATAATAAATTGGCCTAAATCGTTGCTTAATGTTCTTATCATCCGTGGTGAAGAGGATCAATAGAGTTCATTGTCGGTGGAGACTAGCCTCGGCTTGATTCCGTGATCTGTATCTTCAAGAATCCAACGAAAATGGCATTTCGGAAAAATCGCCCGAAATCAGTAATGGTACCCCTATGGAATCTGCCAAAAATTGACCAGGAATAAATCCGCCCAAATAGGTGCTTAAAGGACTTAATCATTGTTGAAAAATAGTTTCAGGCCGAATCCGCGACCTGTAGCTTTCAAAATCCAAAGAAAATGGCCTTTCTTTAGGCCCATAAATTATGAAAATGTCATTCGAAAATAAATTGGCCCAGTCAGTGCTTAATGGACTTATCACCCGTGGAGAATAGGATCAATAGACTTCATTTTCGGTGGAGAATAGCCTCGGCCTGATTCCGTAATCTGTATCCTCAAGAATCCAATGAAAATGGCATTTCGGAAAAATCGCCCGAAAGCTGTGATGGTACCCCTTTGGAATCTGCCAAAAATTGACCAGGAATAAATACTCCCAAATAGGTGCTTAATGAAATTAATCATTGTTAAAAAATAGCTTCAGGCCGAATCCGCGACCCGTAGCTTGCAAAATCAAAAGAAAATGGCCTTTCGTTCGGCCCATAAATTACGAAAATGCCATCCGAAAATAAATTGGCCCAAATTGGTGCTTAATGGACTTATCATCCGTGGAGAATAGGACCAATAGACTTCATTATCGGTGGAGAATAGCTGCGGCCTGATTCCGTGATGTGTAGCCTCAAGAATCGAAAGAAAATGGCATTTTGGAAAAATCACTCGAAATCTGTGATGGTACCTCTTTGGAATCTGCCAAAAATTGGCCAGGAATAAATCCGCCCAAATCGGTGCTTAATGAACTTAAGCATCATTGAAGAATAGCCTCAGGTCGAATCCTTGACCTGTAGCTTTCGAAATCCATAGAAAATGGCCTTTCATCGTCCCATAAATTACGAAAATGCCATTCGAAAATAAATTGGCCCAAATCGGTGCTTAATGGACTTATCATTCGTGGAGAATAGGATCAGTAGACTTCATTGTCGGTGGAGAATAGCCTCGGCCTGATTCCTTGATCTGTATCCTCAAGAATCCAACGAAAATGGCATTTCGGAAAAATCGCCTGAAATCAGTGATGGTACCCCTATGGAATCTGCCAAAAATTGACCAGGAATAAATCCTCCCAAATAGGTGCTTAATGGAATTAATCATTGTTGAAAAATAGCTTCAGGCCGAATCCGCGACCTGTAGCTTTCAAAATCCAAAGAAAATGGCTTTTCGTTCGGCCCATAAATTACGAAAATGCCATCCGAAAATAAATTGACCCAAATCGGTGCTTAATGAACTTATCATCCGTGGAGAATAGGATCAGTAGACTTCATTATCGGTGGAGAATAGCTGCGGCCTGATTCCCTGATCTGTAGCCTCAAGAATCGAAAGAAAATGGCATTTTGGAAAAATCACTCGAAATCTGTGATGGTACCCCTTTGGAATCTCCCAAAAATTGACCCGGAATAAATCCGCCCAAATCGGTGCTTAATGAACTTAAGCATCGTTGAAGAATAGCCTCAGGTCGAATCCTTGACCTGTAGCTTTCGAAATCCATAGAAAATGGCCTTTCATCGCCCCATAAATTACGAAAATGCCATTCGAAAATAAATTGGCCCAAATCGTTGCTTAATGGACTTATCATTCGTGGAGAATAGGATCAGTTGACTTCATTATCGGTGGAGAATAGCTGCGGCCTGATTCCGTGATGTGTAGCCTCAAGAATCAAAAGAAAATGGCATTTTGGAAAAATCACTCGAAATCTGTGAGGGTACCTCTTTGGAATCTGCCAAAAATTGACCCGGAATAAATCCGCCCAAATCGGTGCTTAATGAACTTAAGCATCGTTGAAGAATAGCCTCAGGTCGAATCCTTGACCTGTAGCTTTCGAAATCCATAGAAAATGGCCTTTCATCGCCCCATAAATTACGAAAATGCCATTCGAAAATAAATGGGCCCAAATCGGTGCTTAATGGACTTATCATTCGTGGAGAATAGGATCAGTAGACTTCATTGTCGGTGGAGAATAGCCTCGGCTTGATTCCTTGATCTGTAGCCTCTAGAGTCCAATGAAATGGCATTTCGAAAAAATCGCCTGAAAGCTGTGATGGTACCCCTTTGGAATCTGCCAAAAATTGACCAGGAATAAATCCGACCAAATAGGTGCTTAATGGACTTAATCATTGTTGAAAAATAGTTTCAGGCCGAATCCGCGACCAGTAGCTTTCAAAATCCAAAGAAAATGGCCTTTCGTTCGGCCCATAAATTACGAAAATGCCATCCGAAAATAAATTGAGCCAAGGTGCTTAATGGACTTATCATCTATGGAGAATAGGATCAATAGACTACATTTTCGGTGGATAGTAGCTGCGGCCTGATATTGTGATCTGTAGCCTCAAGAATCAAAAGAAAATGGCATTTTGGAAAAATCGCCCGAAATCTGTGATGGTACCCCTTTGGAATCTGCCAAAAATTGACCTGGAATAAATCCACCCAAATCGATGCTTAACAGACTTAATCATTGTTGAAAAATAGCCTCAGGCCGATTCCGTGACCTGTAGCCTTCAAAATCCAAAGATTACGAAAATGCCATCCGAAAATAAATTGGCCTAAATCGTTGCCTAATGTTCTTATCATCCGTGGAGAATAGGATCAATAGAGTTCATTGCCGGTGGAGACTAGCCTCGGTCTGATTCCGTGATCTGTATCCGCCAGAATCCATTGAAAATGGCATTTCAGAAAAATCGCCCGAAATATGTGATGGTACCCCTTTGGAATCTGCCAAAATTTGACGCGGAATAAATCCGCCCAAATCGCTCCTTAATGGACATAATCATTGTTGAAAAATAGCCTCATGCCGAATCCGTGACATGTAGCCTTCAAAATCGAAAGAAAATGGCCTTTCGTTCGCCCCATAAATTACGAAAATGCCATCCGAAAATAAATTAGCCCAAATCGTTGCTTAATGGACTTGTTATCCGTGGAGAATAGGATCAATAGACTTCATTATCGATTGAGAATAGCCTCGGCCTAATTCCGTGATCTGTAGCCTCAAGAATCGAAAGAAAATGGCAGTTAGGAAAAATCGCTCGAAATATGTGATGGTACCCCTTTGGAATGTGCCAAAAATTGACCCAGAATAAATTCATCCAAATCGGTGCTTAATGAACTTAAGCATCGTTGAAGAATAGCCTTAGGTCGAATCCGTGACCAGTAGCTTTCAAAATCCAAAGAAAATGGCCTTTCGTCGCCCCATAAATTACGAAAATGCCATTCGAAAATAAATTGGCCCAAATCGATGTTTAATGGACTTATTATCCGTGGAGAATAGGATCAATAGACTTCATTGTCGGTGGAGAATAGCCTCGGCCTGATTCCGTGATCTGTATCCTCAAGAATCCAATGAAAATGGCATTACGGAAAAATCGACCGAAATATGTGATGGTACCCCTTTGGAATCTGCCAAAAATTGACCCTGAATAAATCTGCCCAAATCGATGCTTAACGGACTTCATCATTGTTGAAAAATAGCCTCAGGCCGATTCCGTGACTTGTAGCCTTCAAAATCCAAATAAAATGCCCCTTAGTCGCCCCATAAATTACGAAAATGCCATACGAAAATAAATTGACCTAAATCGTTGCTTAATGGACTTATCATCCGTGGAGAATAGGATCAATAGACTTCATTATCGGTGGAGAATAGCTGCGGCCTGATTCCCTGATCTGTAGTCTCAAGAATCAAAAGAAAATGGCATTTCAGAAAAATCGCCTGAAATCTGTGATAGTACCCCTTTGTAATCTGCCAAAAATTGACCGGGAATAAATTCGCCCAAATTGATGCTTCACGGACTTCATCATTGTTGAAAAATAGCCTCAGGCCGATTCCGTGACCTGTAGCCTTCAAAATCCAAAGAAAATGCCCTTTCGTCGCCCCATAAATTACGAAAAATGCCATCCGAAAATAAATTGGCCTAAATCGTTGCTTAATGGACTTATCATCTGTGGAGAATAGGATCAATAGAGTTCATTGTCGGTGGAGACTAGCCTCGGCCTGATTCCGTGATCTGTATCCGCCAGAATCCATTGAAAATGGCATTTCGGAGAAATCGCCCGAAATATGTGATGGTACCCCTTTAGAATCTGCTAAAAATTGACCCGGAATAAATTCACCCAAATCGGTGCTTAATGAACTGAAGCATCGTTGAAGAATAGCTTCAGGTCGAATCCGCGACCTGTAGCTTTCAAAATCCAAAGAAAATGGCCTTTCGTTCGGCCCATAAATTATGAAAATGCCATCCGAAAATAAATTGACCCAAATTGGTGCTTAATGAACTTATCATCCATTGAGAATAGGATCAATAGACTTCATTATCAGTGGAGAATAGCTGCGGCCTGATTCCCTGATCTGTAGCCTCAAGAATCGAAAGAAAATGGCATTTCGGAAAAATCGCCTGAAATCTGTGATAGTACCCCTTTGGAATCTGCCAAAAATTGACCAGGAATAAATCCGCCCAAATTGATGCTTCATGGACTTCATCATTGTTGAAAAATAGCCTCAGGCCGATTCCGTGACCTGTAGCTTTCAAAATCCAAATAAAATGGCCTTTCATCGCCCCATAAATTACGAAAATGACAATCGAAAATAAATTGGCCCAAATCGGTGCTTAATGGACTTATCATCCGTGGAGAATAGGATCAATAGACTTCGTTGGAGGTGGAGAATAGCCTCGGCCTGATTCCGTGATCTGTATAATCAAGAATCCAACGAAAATGGCATTTCGGAAAAATCGCCTGAAATCTGTGATGGTACCCATTTGGAATATGCCAAAAATTGACCTGGAATAAATCCGCCCAAATAGATGCTTAATGGACTTAATCATTGTTGGAAAATAGTTTCAGGCCGAATCCGCGACCTGTAGCTTTCAAAATCCAAAGAAAATGGCCTTTCGTTCGGCCCATAAATTATGAAAATGCCATCCGAAAATAAATTGACCCAAATTGGTGCTTAATGAACTTATCATCCATGGAGAATAGGATCAATAGACTTCATTTTTGGTGGATAATAGCTGCGGCCTGATTCCGTGATCTGTAGCCTCAAGAATCAAAAGAAAATGGCATTTTGGAAAAATCGCCCGAAATCTGTGATGGTACCCCTTTGGAATCTACCAAAAATTGACCGGGAATAAATCCGCCCAAATCGACGCTTAACAAACTTCATCATTGTTGAAAAATAGCCTCAGGCCGATTCCGTGACCTGTAGCCTTCAAAATCCAAAGAAAATGCCCTTTCGTCGCCCCATAAATTACGAAAATGCCATCCGAAAATAAATTGGCCTAAATGATTGCTTAATATAGACTTACCATCGGTGGAGAATAGGATCAATAGACTTCATTATCGCTGGAGAATAGCCTCAGCCTGATTCCGTGATCTGTAGCATCTAGAGTCCAATGAAATGGCATTTCGGAAAATCGCTCGAAATCTGAGATGGTACCCCCTTGGAACCTGCCAAAAATTGACCCGGAATAAATCCACCCAAACCGGTGCTTAATGGTGTTAATCATGGTTGAAAAATATCCTCAGGCTGAATCCGTGACATGTAGCCTCCAAATCCAAAGAAAATGGCCTTTCGTTCGCCCCATAAATTACGAAAACGTCATCCGAAAATAAATTAGCCCAAATCGGTGCTTAATGACCTTGTTATCCATGGAGAATAGGATCAATAGACTTCATTATCGATGGAGAATAGCCTCAGCCTGATTCCGTGATCTGTAGCCTCAAGAATCGAAAAAAATGGCATTTTGGAAAAATCGCCTGAAATTTGTGATGGTACCCCTTTAGAATCTGCCAAAAATTGACCCGGAATAAATCCGCCCAAATCGATGCTAAATGGACTTAATCATTGTTGAAAAATAGCCTCAGGCCGAATCCGTGACCTGTAACCTTCAAAATCCAAAGAAAATTACCTTTCGTCGCCCCATAAATTACGAAAATGCCATCCGAAAATAAATTGGCCTAAATCATTGCTTAATGGACTTACCATCGGTGGAGAATAGGATCAATAGACTTCATTATCGATGGAGAATAGCCTCGGCCTGATTCCATGATCTGTAGCATCTAGAGTCCAATGAAATGGCATTTCCGAAATCTGTGATGGTACCCCCTTGGAACCTGCCAAAAATTGACCCGGAATAAATCCGCCCAAATCGGTGCTTAATGGACTTAATCATTGTTGAAAAATAGCCTCAGGTAGAATCCGTGACATGTAGCCTTCAAAATCCAAAGAAAATGGCCTTTCGTCCGCCCCATAAATTACGAAAATGCCATCCGAAAATAAATTGGCCCAAATCGGTGCTTAATGGACTTGTTATCCGTGGAGAATAGGATCAATAGACTTCATTATCGATGGAGAATAGCCTCGGCCTGATTCCGTGATCTGTAGCCTCAAGAAACGAAAGAAAATGGCATTTCGGAAAAATCGCCCGAAATATGTGATGGTACCCCTTTGGAATCTGCCAAAAATTGACCCAGAATAAATTCACCTAAATCGGTGCTTAATGAACTTAAGCATCGTTGAAGAATAGCTTCAGGTCGAATCCGTGACCTGTAGCTTTCAAAATCCAAAGAAAATGGGCTTTCATCGCCCCATAAATTACGAAAATGCCATTCGAAAATAAATTGGACCAAATCGGTTCTTAATGGACTTATCATCCGTGGAGAATAGGATCAATAGACTTCGTTGTAGGTGGAGAATAGCCTCGGCCTAATTCCGTGATCTGTATCCTCAAGAATCCAACGAAAATGGCATTTCGGAAAAATCGCCCGAAATCAGTGATGGTACACCCCTTTAGAATCTGCCAAAAATTGACCGGGAATAAATCCGCCCAAATAGGTGCTTAATGGACTTAGTCATTGTTGAAAAATAGCTTCAGGCCGAATCCGCGACCTGTAGCTTTCAAAATCCAATGAAAATGGCTTTTCGTTCGGCCCATAAATTACGAAAATGCAATCCGAAAATAAATTGACCCAAATCGGTGCTTAATGGAGTTATCATCCGTGGAGAATATGATCAATAGACTTCATTATCGGTGGAGAATAGCAGCGGCCTGATTCCGTGATCTGTAGCGTCAAGAATCGAAAGAAAATGGCATTTTGGAAAAATTGTCCGAAATCGGTGATGGTACCCCTTTGGAAACTGGCAAAAATTGACCCGGAATAAATCCGCCCAAATTGATGCTTAACGGACTTAATCATTGTTGAAAAATAGCCTCAGGCCGAATCCGTGACCTGTAGCCTTCAAAATCCAAAGAAAATGCCCTTTCGTCGCACAATAAATTACGAAAATGCCATCCAAAAATAAATTGGCCTAAATCGTTGCTTAATGGACTTATCATCTGTGGAGAATAGGATCAATAGACTTCATTGTCGGTGGAGACTAGCCTCCGCCTGATTCCCTGATCTGTATACGCCAGAATCCATTGAAAATTGCATTTCGGAAAAATCGCCCAAAATCTGTGATGGTACCCCTTTAGAATCTGCCAAAAATTGACCCGGAATAAATCCGCCCAAATCGATGCTAAATGGACTTAATCATTGTTGAAAAATAGCCTCAGGCCGAATCCGTGACCTGTAACCTTCAAAATCCAAAGAAAATTACCTTTCGTCGCCCCATAAATTACGAAAATGCCATCCAAAAATAAATTGGCCTAAATCATTGCTTAATGGACTTACCATCGGTGGAGAATAGGATCAATAGACTTCATTATCGATGGAGAATAGCCTCGGCCTGATTCCGTGATCTGTAGCATCTAGAGTCCAATGAATTGGCATTTCGGAAAATCGCTCGAAATCTGTGATGGTACCCCCTTTGGAATCTGGCAAAAATTGACCCGGAATAAATCCGCCCACATCGGTGCTTAATGGACTTAGTCATTGTTGAAAAATAGCTTCAGGCCAAATCCGCGACCTGTAGCTATCAAAATCTAAAGAAAATGGCCGTTCGTTCGGCCCATATATTACGAAAATGCCATTCGAAAGTAAATTGGCCCAAATCGGTGCTTAATGGACTTATCATCCGTGGAGAATAGGATCAATAGACTTCGTTGTAGGTGGAGAATAGCCTCGGCCTGATTCCGTGATCTGTATCCTCAAGAACCCAACGAAAATGGCATTTCGGAAAAATCGCCCGACATCAGTGATGGTACACCCCTTTCGAATCTGCCAAAAATTGACCAGGAATAAATCCGCCCAAATAGGTGCTTAATGGACTTAATCATTGTTGAAAAATAGCTTCAGGCCGAATCCGCGACCTTTAGCTTTCAAAATCCAAAGAAAATGGCTTTTCGTTCGGACCATAAATTACGAAAATGCCATCCGAAAATAAATCGACCCAAATCGGTGCTTAATGGACTTATCATCCGTGGAGAATAGGATCAATAGACTTCATTATCGGTGGAGAATAGTCGCGGCCTGATTCCGTGATCTGTAGTCTCAAGAATCGAAAGAAAATGGCATTTCGGAAAATCGCTCGAAATCTGTGATGGTACCCCTTGGAACCTGCCAAAAATTGACCCGGAATAAATCCGCCCAAATCGGTGTTTAATGGACTTAATCATTGTTGAAAAATAGCCTCAGGCAGAATCCGTGACATGTAGCCTTCAAAATCCAAAGAAAATGGCCTTTTGTTCGCCCCATAAATTACGAAAATGCCATCCGAAAATAAATTGGCCCAAATCGGTGCTTAATGGACTTGTTATTCGTGGAGAATAGTATCAATAGACTTCATTATCGATGGAGAATAGCCTCGGCCTGATTTCGTGATCTGTAGCCTCAAGAATCGAAAGAAAATGGCATTTCGGAAAAATCGCCCGAAATATATGATGGTACCCCTTGGAACCTGCCAAAAATTGACCCGGAATAAATCCGCCCAAATCGGTGTTTAATGGACTTAATCATTGTTGAAAAATAGCCTCAGGCAGAATCCGTGACATGTAGCCTTCAAAATCCAAAGAAAATGGCCTTTCATCGCCCCATAAATTACGAAAATGCCATTCGAAAATAAATTGGCACAAATCGGTGCTTAATGGACTTATCATCCGTGGAGAATAGGATCAATAGACTTTGTTGTAGGTGGAGAATAGCCTCGGCCTGATTCCGTGATCTGTATCCTCAAGAATCCAACGAAAATGCATTTCGGAAAAATCGCCCGAAATCAGTGATGGTACCCCTTTAGAATCTGCCAAAAATTGACTAGGAATAAATCCGCCCAAATAGGTGCTTAATGGACTTAATCATTGTTGAAAAATAGCTTCAGGCCAAATCCGCGACCTGTAGCTTTCAAAATCCAAAGAAAATGGCTTTTCGTTCGGCCCATAAATTACGAAAATGCCATCCGAAAATAAATTGACCCAAATCGGTGCTAAATGGACTTATCATCCGTGGAGAATAGGATCAATAGACTTCATTATCGGTGGAGAATAGCAGCGGCCTGATTCCGTGATCTGTAGCGTCAAGAATCGAAAGAAAATGGCATTTTGGAAAAATTGCCCGAAATCGGTGATGGCACCCCTTTGGAATCTGCCAAAAATTGACCCGGAATAAATCCGCCCAAATTGATGCTTAACAGACTTAATCGTTGTTGAAAAATTGCCTCAGGCCGAATCCGTGAGCTGTAGCCTTCAAAATCCAAAGAAAATGCCCTTTAGTCGCACCATAAATTACGAAAATGCCATCCGAAAATAAATTGACCCAAATCGGTGCTTAATGGACTTATCATCCGTGGAGAATAGGATCAATAGACTTCATTATCGGTGGAGAATAGCTGCGGCCTGCTTCTGTGATCTGTAGCCTCAAGAATCGAAAGAAAATGGCATTTTGGAAAAATTGCCTGAAATCGGTGATGGTACCCCTTTGGAATCTGCCAAAAATTGACCCGGAATAAATCCGCCCAAATTGATGCTTAACGGACTTAATCATTGTTGAAAAATAGCCTCAGGCCGAATCCGTGACCTGTAGCCTTCAAAATCCAATGAAAATGCCCTTTCGTCGCACCATAAATTACGAAAATGCCATCCGAAAATTAATTGGCCTAAATCGTTGCTTAATGGACTTATCATCTGTGGAGAATAGGATCAATAGACTTCATTGTCGGTGGAGACTAGCCTCCGCCTGATTCCCTGATCTGTATACGCCAGAATCGAATGAAAATGGCATTTCGGAAAATCTCCCAAAATCTGTGATGGTACCCCCTTTGGAATCTGCCAAAAATTGACCCGGAATAAATCCGCCCAAATCGGTGCTTAACGGTGTTAATCATTGTTGAAATATAGCCTCAGGCCGAATCCGTGACATGTAGCCTTCAAAATCCAAAGAAAATGGCCTTTCGTTCGCCCCATAAATTACGAAAATGTCATCCGAAAATAAATTAGCCCAAATCGGTGCTTAATGGACTTGTTATCCATGGAGAATAGGATCAATAGACTTCATTATCGATGGAGAATAGCCTCAGCCTGATTCCGTGATCTGTAGCCTCAAGAATCGAAAGAAAATGGCATTTTGGAAAAATCGCCTGAAATCTGTGATGGTACCCCTTTAGAATCTGCCAAAAATTGACCCGGAATAAATCCGCCCAAATCGATGCTAAATGGACTTAATCATTGTGGAAAAATAGCCTCAGGCCGAATCCGTGACCTGTAACCTTCAAAATCCAAAGAAAATGACCTTTCGTCGCCCCATAAATTACGAAAATGCCATCCGAAAATAAATTGGCCTAAATCATTGCTTAATGGACTTACCATCGGTGGAGAATAGGATCAATAGACTTCATTATCGATGGAGAATAGCCTCGGCCTGATTCCGTGATCTGTAGCATCTAGAGTCCAATGAAATGGCATTTCGGAAAATCGCTCGAAATCTGTGATGGTACCCCCTTGGAACTTGCCAAAAATTGACCCGGAATAAATCCGCCCAAATCGGTGCTTAATGGACTTAATCATTGTTGAAAAATAGCTTCAGGCCGAATCCGAAACGTGTAGCTTTCAAAATCCAAAGAAAATGGCTTTTCGTTCGGCCCATAAATTACGAAAATGCCATCCGAAAATAAATTGACCCAAATCGGTGCTTAATGGACTTATCATCCGTGGAGAATAGGATCAATAGACTTCATTATCGGTGGAGAATAGCTGCGACCTGATTTCGTGATCTGTAGCCTCAAGAATCGAAAGAAAATGGCATTTTGTTAAAATTGCCCGAAATCGGTGATGGCCCCTTTGGAATTTGCCAAAAATTGACCCGGAATAAATCCGCCCAAATCGGTGCTTAATGGTGTTAATCATTGTTGAAATATAGCCTCAGGCCGAATCCGTGACATGTAGCCTTCAAAATCCAAAGAAAATGGCCTTTCGTTCGCCCCATAAATTACGAAAATGTCATCCGAAAATAAATTAGCCCAAATCGGTGCTTAATGGACTTGTTATCCATGGAGAATAGGATCAATAGACTTCATTATCAATGGAGAATAGCCTCAGCCTGATTCCGTGATCTGTAGCCTCAAGAATCGAAAGAAAATGGCATTTTGGAAAAATCGCCCGAAATATGTGATGGTACCCCTTTGGAATCTGCCAAAAATTGACTTGGGATAAATCCGCCCAAATAGGTGCTTAATGGACTTAATCATTGTTGAAAAATAGCTTCAAGCCGAATCCGCGACCTGTAGCTTTCAAAATCTAAAGAAAATGGCCTTTCGTTCGGCCCATATATTACGAAAATGCCATTCGGAAATAAATTGGCCCAAATTGGTGCTTAATAGACTTATCATCCGTGGAGAATAGCTGCGGCCTGATTCCCTGATCTGTAGCCTCAAGAATAGAAAGAAAATGGCATTTTCGAAAAATCGCCTGAAATCTGTGATGGTACCCCTTTAGAATCTGCCAAAAATTCACCCGGAATATATCAGCCCAAATCGATGCTAAATGGACTTAATCATTGTTGAAAAATAGCCTCAGGCCGAATCCGTGACCTGTAACCTTCAAAATCCAAAGAAAATGACCTTTCGTCGCCCCATAAATTACAAAAATGCCATCCGAAAATAAATTGGCCTAAATCATTGCTTAATGGACTTATCATCGGTGGAGAATAGGATCAATAGACTTCATAATCGACGGAAAATAGCCTCGGCCTGATTTCGTGATCTGTAGCCTCTAGAGTCCAATGAAATGGCATTTCGGAAAATCGCTCGCAATTTGTGATGGTACCCCCTTTGGAATCTGCCAAAAATTGACCCAGAATAAATTCGGCCAAATCGGTGCTTAATGGGCTTAATCATTGTTGAAAAATAGCCTCAGGCCGAATCCGTGATATGTAACCTTCAAAATCCAAAGAAAATGGCATTTCGTTCGCCCCATAAATTACGAAAATGCCATCCGAAAATAAATTGGCCCAAATAGGTGCTAAATGGACTTGTTATCCGTGGAGAATAGGATCAATAGACTTCATTATCGATGGAGAATATCCTCGGCCTGATTCCTTGATCTGTAGCCTCAAGAATCGAAAGAAAATGGCATTTCGGAAAAATCGCCCGAAATCTGTGATGGTACCCCTTTGGAATCTGCCAAAAATTGACCCGGAATAAATCCGCCCAAATCGGTGCTTAATTGACCTAATCATTGTTGAAAAATAGCCTCAGGCCGAATCCGTGACATGTCGCCTTCAAAATCCAAAGAAAATGGCATTTCGTTCGCCCCATAAATTACGAAAATGCCATCCGAAAATAAATTGGCCCAAATAGGTGCTAAATGGACTTGTTATCCGTGGAGAATAGGATCAATAGACTTCATTATCGATGGAGAATATCCTCGGCCTGATTCCTTGATCTGTAGCCTCAAGAATCGAAAGAAAATGGCATTTCGGAAAAATCGCCCGAAATCTGTGATTGTACCACTTTGGAATCTGCCAAAAATTGACCCGGAATAAATCCGCCCAAATCGGTGCTTAATTGACCTAATCGTTGTTGAAAAATAGCCTCAGGCCGAATCCGTGACATGTCGCCTTCAAAATCCAAAGAAAATGGCATTTCGTTGGCCCCATAAATTACGAAAATGCCATCCGAAAATAAATTGGCCCAAATTGGTGCTTAATGGACTTGTTATCCGTGGAGAATAGGATCAATAGACTTCATTATCGATGGAGAATATCCTCGGCCTGATTCCGTGATCTGTAGCCTCAAGAATCGAAAGAAAATGGCATTTCGGAAAAATCGCCCGAAATCTGTGATGGTACCCCCTTTGGAATCTGCCAAAAATTGACCCGGAATAAATCCGTCTAAATCGGTGCTTAATTGACCTAATCATTGTTGAAAAATATCCTCAGGCCGAATCCGTGACATGTCGCCTTCAAAATCCAAAGAAAATGGTCTTTCGTTCGCCCCATAAATTACGAAAATGCCGTCCGAAGATAAATTAGCCCAAATCGGTGCTTAATAGACTTGTTATCCGTGGAGAATAGGATCAATAGACTTCATTATCGATTGAGAATAGCCTCGGCCGAATTCCGTGATCTGTAGCCTCAAGAATCGAAAGAAAATGGCATTTCGGAAAAATCTCCCGAAATATGTGATGGTACCCCTTTGGAATCTGCCAAAAATTGACCTGGAATAAATCCGCCCAAATAGGTGCTTAATGGACTTAATCATTGTTGAAAAATAGTTTCAGGCAGAATCCGCGACCTGTAGCTTTCAAAATCTAAAGAAAATGGCCTTTCGTTCGGCCCATATATTACGAAAATGCCATTCGGAAATAAATTGGCCCAAATTGGTGCTTAATGGACTTATCATCCGTGGAGAATAGCTGCGGCCTGATTCCCTGATCTGTAGCCTCAAGAATCGAAAGAAAATGGCATTTTCGAAAAATCGCCTGAAATCTGTGATGGTACCCCTTTAGAATCTGCCAAAAATTGACCCGGAATAAATCAGCCCAAATCGATGCTAAATGGGCTTAATCATTGTTGAAAAATAGCCTCAGGCCGAATCCGTGACATGTAGCCTTCAAAATCCAAAGAAAATGGCCTTTCGTTCGCCCCATAAATTACGAAAATGCCGTCCGAAAATAAATTAGCCCAAATCGGTGCTTAATAGACTTGTTATCCGTGGAGAATAGGATCAATAGACTTCATTATCGATTGAGAATAGCCTCGGCCGAATTCCGTGATCTGTAGCCTCAAGAATCGAAAGAAACTGGTATTTCGGAAAAAACGCCCGAAATATGTGATGGTACCCCTTTGGAATCTGCCAAAAATTGACCTGGAATAAATCCGCCCAAATAGGTGCTTAATGGACTTAATCATTGTTGAAAAATAGCTTCAGGCAGAATCCGCGACCTGTAGCTTTCAAAATCTAAAGAAAATGGCCTTTCGTTCGGCCCATATATTACGAAAATGCCATTCGGAAATAAATTGGCCCAAATTGGTGCTTAATGGACTTATCATCCGTGGAGAATAGCTGCGGCCTGATTCCCTGATCTGTAGCCTCAAGAATCGAAAGAAAATGGCATTTTCGAAAAATCGCCTGAAATCTGTGACGGTACCCCTTTAGAATCTGCCAAAAATTGACCCGGAATAAATCAGCCCAAATCGATGCTAAATGGACTTAATCATTGTTGAAAAATAGCCTCAGGCCGAATCCGTGACCTGTAACCTTCAAAATCCAAAGAAAATGACCTTTCGTCGCCCCATAAATTACAAAAATGCCATCCGAAAATAAATTGGCCTAAATCATTACTTAATGAACTTATCATCGGTGGAGAATAGGATCAATAGACTTCATAATCGATGGAAAATAGCCTCGGCCTGATTTCGTGATCTGTAGCCTCTAGAGTCCAATGAAATGGCATTTCGGAAAATCGCTCGAAATCTGTGATGGTACCCCCTTTGGAATCTGCCAAAAATTGACCCAGAATAAATTCGCCCAAATCGGTGCTTAATGGGCTTAGACATTGTTGAAAAATAGCCTCAGGCCGAATCCGTGACATGTAAACTTCAAAATCCAAAGAAAATGGCATTTCGTTCGCCCCATAAATTACGAAAATGCCATGCGAAAATAAATTGGCCCAAATCGGTGCTTAATGGACTTGTTATCCGTGGAGAATAGGATCAATAGACTTCATTATCGATGGAGAATATCCTCGGCCTGATTCCGTGATCTGTAGCCTCAAGAATCGAAAGAAAATGGCATTTCGGAAAAATCGCCCGAAATCTGTGATGGTACCCCTTTGGAATCTGCCAAAAATTGACCCGGAATAAATCCGCCCAAATCGGTGCTTAATGGACTTAATCATTGTTGAAAAATAGCCTCAGGCAGAATCCGTGACATGTAGCCTTCAAAATCCAAAGAAAATGGCCTTTTGTTCGCCCCATAAATTACGAAAATGCCATCCGAAAATAAATTGGCCCAAATCGGTGCTTAATGGACTTGTTATTCGTGGAGAATAGTATCAATAGACTTCATTATCGATGGAGAATAGCCTCGGTCTGATTCCGTGATCTGTAGCCTCAAGAATCGAAAGAAAATGGCATTTCGGAAAAATCGCCCGAAATATATGATGGTACCCCTTGGAACCTGCCAAAAATTGACCCGGAATAAATCCGCCCAAATCGGTGTTTAATGGACTTAATCATTGTTGAAAAATAGCCTCAGGCAGAATCCGTGACATGTAGCCTTCAAAATCCAAAGAAAATGGCCTTTCATCGCCCCATAAATTACGAAAATGCCATTCGAAAATAAATTGGCCCAAATCGGTGCTTAATGGACTTATCATCCGTGGAGAATAGGATCAATAGACTTTGTTGTAGGTGGAGAATAGCCTCATCCTAATTCCGTGATCTGTATCCTCAAGAATCCAACGAAAATGCATTTCGGAAAAATCGCCCGAAATCAGTGATGGTACCCCTTTAGAATCTGCCAAAAATTGACTAGGAATAAATCCGCCCAAATAGGTGCTTAATGGACTTAATCATTGTTGAAAAATAGCTTCAGGCCAAATCCGCGACCTGTAGCTTTCAAAATCCAAAGAAAATGGCTTTTCGTTCGGCCCATAAATTACGAAAATGCCATCCGAAAATAAATTGACCCAAATCGATGCTAAATGGACTTATCATCCGTGGAGAATAGGATCAATAGACTTCATTATCGGTGGAGAATAGCAGCGGCCTGATTCCGTGATCTGTAGCGTCAAGAATCGAAAGAAAATGGCATTTTGGAAAAATTGCCCGAAATCGGTGATGGCACCCCTTTGGAATCTGCCAAAAATTGACCCGGAATAAATCCGCCCAAATTGATGCTTAACAGACTTAATCGTTGTTGAAAAATTGTCTCAGGCCGAATCCGTGAGCTGTAGCCTTCAAAATCCAAAGAAAATGCCCTTTAGTCGCACCATAAATTACGAAAATGCCATCCGAAAATAAATTGACCCAAATCGGTGCTTAATGGACTTATCATCCGTGGAGAATAGGATCAATAGACTTCATTATCGGTGGAGAATAGCTGCGGCCTGCTTCTGTGATCTGTAGCCTCAAGAATCGAAAGAAAATGGCATTTTGGAAAAATTGCCTGAAATCGGTGATGGTACCCCTTTGGAATCTGCCAAAAATTGACCCGGAATAAATCCGCCCAAATTGATGCTTAACGGACTTAATCATTGTTGAAAAATAGCCTCAGGCCGAATCCGTGACCTGTAGCCTTCAAAATCCAATGAAAATGCCCTTTCGTCGCACCATAAATTACGAAAATGCCATCCGAAAATTAATTGGCCTAAATCGTTGCTTAATGGACTTATCATCTGTGGAGAATAGGATCAATAGACTTCATTGTCGGTGGAGACTAGCCTCCGCCTGATTCCCTGATCTGTATACGCCAGAATCGAATGAAAATGGCATTTCGGAAAATCTCCCAAAATCTGTGATGGTACCCCCTTTGGAATCTGCCAAAAATTGACCCGGAATAAATCCGCCCAAATCGGTGCTTAACGGTGTTAATCATTGTTGAAATATAGCCTCAGGCCGAATCCGTGACATGTAGCCTTCAAAATCCAAAGAAAATGGCCTTTCGTTCGCCCCATAAATTACGAAAATGTCATCCGAAAATAAATTAGCCCAAATCGGTGCTTAATGGACTTGTTATCCATGGAGAATAGGATCAATAGACTTCATTATCGATGGAGAATAGCCTCAGCCTGATTCCGTGATCTGTAGCCTCAAGAATCGAAAGAAAATGGCATTTTGGAAAAATCGCCTGAAATCTGTGATGGTACCCCTTTAGAATCTGCCAAAAATTGACCCGGAATAAATCCGCCCAAATCGATGCTAAATGGACTTAATCATTGTTGAAAAATAGCCTCAGGCCGAATCCGTGACCTGTAACCTTCAAAATCCAAAGAAAATGACCTTTCGTCGCCCCATAAATTACGAAAATGCCATCCGAAAATAAATTGGCCTAAATCATTGCTTAATGGACTTACCATCGGTGGAGAATAGGATCAATAGACTTCATTATCGATGGAGAATAGCCTCGGCCTGATTCCGTGATCTGTAGCATCTAGAGTCCAATGAAATGGCATTTCGGAAAATCGCTCGAAATCTGTGATGGTACCCCCTTGGAACTTGCCAAAAATTGACCCGGAATAAATCCGCCCAAATCGGTGCTTAATGGACTTAATCATTGTTGAAAAATAGCTTCAGGCCGAATCCGAAACGTGTAGCTTTCAAAATCCAAAGAAAATGGCTTTTCGTTCGGCCCATAAATTACGAAAATGCCATCCGAAAATAAATTGACCCAAATCGGTGCTTAATGGACTTATCATCCGTGGAGAATAGGATCAATAGACTTCATTATCGGTGGAGAATAGCTGCGACCTGATTTCGTGATCTGTAGCCTCAAGAATCGAAAGAAAATGGCATTTTGTTAAAATTGCCCGAAATCGGTGATGGCCCCTTTGGAATTTGCCAAAAATTGACCCGGAATAAATCCGCCCAAATCGGTGCTTAATGGTGTTAATCATTGTTGAAATATAGCCTCAGGCCGAATCCGTGACATGTAGCCTTCAAAATCCAAAGAAAATGGCCTTTCGTTCGCCCCATAAATTACGAAAATGTCATCCGAAAATAAATTAGCCCAAATCGGTGCTTAATGGACTTGTTATCCATGGAGAATAGGATCAATAGACTTCATTATCAATGGAGAATAGCCTCAGCCTGATTCCGTGATCTGTAGCCTCAAGAATCGAAAGAAAATGGCATTTTGGAAAAATCGCCTGAAATCTCTGATGGTACCCCTTTAGAATCTGCCAAAAATTGACCCGGAATAAATCCGCCCAAATCGATGCTAAATGGACTTAATCATTGTTGAAAAATAGCCTCAGGCCGAATCCGTGACCTGTAACCTTCAAAATCCAAAGAAAATGACCTTTCGTCGCCCCATAAATTACGAAAATGCCATCCGAAAATAAATTGGCCTAAATCATTGCTTAATGGACTTACCATCGGTGGAGAATAGGATCAATAGACTTCATTATCGATGGAGAATAGCCTCGGCCTGATTCCGTGATCTGTTGCATCTAGAGTCCAATGAAATGGCATTTCGGAAAATCGCTCGAAATCTGTCATGGTACCCCGTTTGTAATCTGCCAAAAATTGACCCGGAATAAATCCACCCAAATCGGTGCTTAATGGACTTAATCATTGTTGAAAAATAGCCTCAGGCAGAATCCGTGACATATAGCCTTCAAAATCCAAAGAAAATGGCCTTTCGTTCGCCCCATAAATTACAAAAATGCCATCGGAAAATAAATTGGCCCAAATCGGTGCTTAATGGACTTGTTATCCGTGGAGAATAGGATCAATAGACTTCATTATCGATGGAGAATAGCCTCGGCCTGATTCCGTGATCTGTAGCCTCAAGAACCGAAAGAAAATTGCATTTCGGAAAAATCGCCCGAAATATGTGATGGTACCCCTTTGGAATCTGCCAAAAATTGACCCAGAATAAATTCACCCAAATCGGTGCTTAATGAACTTAAGCATCGTTGAAGAATAGCTTCAGGTCGAATCCGTGACCTGTAGCTTTCAAAATCCAAAGAAAATGGCCTTTCATCGCCCCATAAATTACGAAAATGCCATTCGAAAATAAATTGGCCCAAATCGGTGCTTAATGGACTTATCATC
This sequence comes from Linum trigynum, assembly GCA_964030455.1. Classification (NCBI taxonomy): domain Eukaryota; kingdom Viridiplantae; phylum Streptophyta; class Magnoliopsida; order Malpighiales; family Linaceae; genus Linum; species Linum trigynum. The sequence continues at coordinate 452,882 of OZ034822.1, read as the reverse complement.
CGTGGAGAAAAGGATCAATAGACTTCGTTGTAGGTGGAGAATAGCCTCGGCCTGATTCCGTGATCTGTATCCTCCAGAATCCAACGAAAATGGCATTTCGGAAAATCGCCCGAAATCAGTGATGGTACCCCTTTAGAATCTGCCAAAAATTGACCAGGAATAAATCCGCCCAAATAGGTGCTTAATGGACTTAATCATTGTTGAAAAATAGCTTCAGGCCGAATCCGCGACCTGTAGCTTTCAAAATCCAAAGAAAATGGCTTTTCGTTCGGCCCATAAATTACGAAAATGCCATACGAAAATAAATTGACTCAAATCGGTGCTTAGTGGACTTATCATCCGTGGAGAATAGGATCAATAGACTTCATTATCGGTGGAGAATAGCTGCGGCCGGATTTCGTGATCTGTAGCCTCAAGAATCGAAAGAAAATGGCATTTTGGAAAAATTGCCCGAAATCGGTGATGGCCCCTTTGGAATTTGCCAAAAATTGACCCGGAATAAATCTGCCCAAATTGATGCTTAACGGACTTAATCATTGTTGAAAAATAGCCTCAGGGCGAATCCGTGACCTGTAGCCTTCAAAATCCAAAGAAAATGCCTTTTCGTCGCACCATAAATTACGAAAATGCCATCCAAAAATAAATTGGCCTAAATCGTTGCTTAATGGACTTATCATCTGTAGATAATAGGATCAATAGATTTCATTGTCAGTGGAGACTAGCCTCCGCCTGATTCCCTGATCTGTATACGCCAGAATCCATTGAAAATGGCATTTCGGAAAAATCGCCCAAAATCTGTGATGGTACCCCTTTGGAATCTGCCAAAAATTGACCTGGAATAAATCCGCCCAAATCGGTGCTTAATGGTGTTAATCATTGTTGAAAAATAGCCTCAGGCCGAATCCGTGACATGTAGCCTTCAAAATCCAAAGAAAATGGCCTTTTAGTTCGCCCCATAAATTACGAAAATGTCATCCGAAAATAAATTAGCCCAAATCGGTGCTTAATGGACTTGTTATCCATGGAGAATAGGATCAATAGACTTCATTATCGATGGAGAATAGCCTCAGCCTGATTCCGTGATGTGTAGCCTCAAGAATCGAAAGAAAATGGCATTTTGGAAAAATCGGCAGAAATCTGAGATGGTACCCCTTTAGAATCTGCCAAAAATTGACCCGGAATAAATCCGCCCAAATCGATGTTAAATGGACTTAATCATTGTTGAAATATAGCCTCAGGCCGAATCCGTGACCTGTAACCTTCAAAATCCAAAGAAAAGGACCTTTCGTCGCCCCATAAATTATGAAAATGCTTTCGAAAATAAATTGGCATAAATCATTGCTTAATGGAATTACCATCGGTGGAGAATAGGATCAATAGACTTCATTATCGATGGAGAATAGCCTCGGCCTGATTCCGTGATCTGTAGCATCCAGAGTCCAATGAAATGGCATTTCGGAAAATCGCTCGAAATCTGTGATGGTACCCCCTTTGGAATCTGCCAAAAATTGACCCGGAATAAATCCGCCCAAATCGGTGCTTAATGGACTTAATCATTGTTGAAAAATAGCCTCAGGCAGAATCCGTCACATGTAGCCTTCAAAATCCAAAGAAAATGGCCTTTCGTTCGCCCCATAAATTACAAAAATGCCATCCGAAAATAAATTGGCCCAAATCGGTGCTTAATGGACTTGTTATCCGTGGAGAATAGGATCAATAGACTTCATTATTGATGGAGAATAGCCTCGGCCTGATTCCGTGATCTGTTGCCTCAATAATCGAAAGAAAATGGCTTTTCGGAAAAATCGCCTGAAATATGTGATGGTACCCCTTTGGAATCTGCCAAAAATTGACCCAGAATAAATTCACCCAAATCGGTTCTTAATGAACTTAAGCATTGTCGAAAAATAGCCTCAGGCCGAATCCGTGACCTGTAGCCTTCAAAATCCAAAGAAAATGCCTTTTCGTCGCACCATAAATTACGAAAATGCCATCCAAAAATAAATTGGCCTAAATCGTTGCTTAATGGACTTATCATCTGTGGAGAATAGGATAAATAGACTTCATTGTCAGTGGAGACTAGCCTCCGCCTGATTCCCTGATCTGTATACGCCAGAATCCATTGAAAATGGCATTTCGGAAAAATCGCCCAAAATCTGTGATGGTACCCCTTTGGAATCTGCCAAAAATTGACCCGGAATAAATCCGCCCAAATCGGTGCTTAATGGTGTTAATCATTGTTGAAAAATAGCCTCAGGCCGAATCCGTGACATGTAGCCTTCAAAATCCAAAGAAAATGGCCTTTCGTTCGCCCCATAAATCACGAAAATGTCATCCGAAAATAAATTAGCCCAAATCGGTGCTTAATGGACTTGTTATCCATGGAGAATAGGATCAATAGACTTCATTATCGATGGAGAATAGCCTCAGTCTGATTTCGTGATCTGTAGCCTCAAGAATCGAAAGAAAATGGCATTTTGGAAAAATCGCCAGAAATCTGAGATGGTACCCCTTTAGAATCTGCCAAAAATTGACCCGGAATAAATCCGCCCAAATCGATGTTAAATGGATTTAATCATTGTTGAAAAATAGCCTCAGGCCGAATCCGTGACCTGTAACCTTCAAAATCCAAAGAAAAGGACCTTTCGTCGCCCCATAAATTATGAAAATGCTTTCGAAAATAAATTGGCATAAATCATTGCTTAATGGAATTACCATCGGTGGAGAATAGGATCAATAGACTTCATTATCGATGGAGAATAGCCTCGGCCTGATTCCGTGATCTGTAGCATCCAGAGTCCAATGAAATGGCATTTCGGAAAATCGCTCGAAATCTGTGATGGTACCCCCTTTGGAATCTGCCAAAAATTGACCCGGAATAAATCCGCCCAAAACGGTGCTTAATGGACTTAATCATTGTTGAAAAATAGCCTCAGGCAGAATCCGTCACATGTAGCCTTCAAAATCCAAAGAAAATGGCCTTTCGTTCGCCCCATAAATTACAAAAATGCCATCCGAAAATAAATTGGCCCAAATCGTTGCTTAATGGACTTGTTATCCGTGGAGAATAGGATCAATAGACTTCATTATTGATGGAGAATAGCCTCGGCCTGATTCCGTGATCTGTTGCCTCAAGAATCGAAAGAAAATGGCTTTTCGGAAAAATCGCCAAAAATATGTGATGGTACCCCTTTGGAATCTGCCAAAAATTGACCCAGAATAAATTCGCCCAAATTGGTTCTTAATGAACTTAAGCATTGTCGAAGAATAGCTTCAGGTCGAATCCGTGACCTGTAGCTTTCAAAATCCAAAGAAAATGGCCTTTCGTCGCCCCATAAATAACGAAAATACCATTCGAAAATAAATTGGCCAAAATCGGTGCTTAATGGACTTATCATCCGATGAGAATAGGATTAATAGACTTCGTTGTAGGTGGAGAATAGCCTCGGCCTGATTCCGTGATCTGTATCCTCAAGAATCCAACAAAAATGGCATTTCGGAAAAATCGCACGAAATCAATGATGGTACCCCTTTAGAATCTGCCAAAAATTGACCAGGAATAAATCCGCCCAAATCGGTGCTTAATGGTGTTAATCATTGTTGAAAAATAGCCTCTGGCCGAATCCGTGACATGTAGCCTTTAAAATCCAAAGAAAGTGGCCTTTCGTTCGCCCCATAAATTACGAAAATGTCATCCGAAAATTAATTTGCCCAAATCGGTGCTTAATGGACTTGTTATCCATGGAGAATAGGATCAATAAAATTCATTATCGATGGAGAATAGCCTCAGCCTGATTCCGTGATCTGTAGCCTCCAGAATCGAAAGAAAATGGCATTTCGGAAAAAGCGCCCGAAATATGGGATGGTACCCCTTTGGAATCTGCCAAAAATTGACCCGGAATAAATACGCCCAAATCGGTGCTTAATGAACTTAAGCATCGTTGAAGAATAGCCTCAGGTCGAATCCGTGACCTGTAGCTTTCAAAATCCAAAGAAAATGGCCTTTCGTCGCCCCATAAATAACGAAAATTTCATTCGAAAATAAATTGGCCTAAATCGTCGCTTAATGGACTTATCATCCATGGAGAATAGGATCAATAGACTTCATTGTCGGTGGTGAATAGCCTCGGCCTCATTCTGTGATCTGTATCCTCAAGAATCCAATGAGAATTGCATTTCGGAAAAATCACCCGAAATCAGTGATGGTACCCCTTTGGAATCTGCCAAAAATTGACTAGGAATAAATCCGCCAAAATAGGTGCTTAATGGACTTAATCATTGTTGAAAAATAGCTTCAGGCCGAATCCGCGACCTGTAGCTATCAAAATCTAAAGAAAATGGCCTTTCGTTCGGCCCATATATTACGAAAATGCCATTCGAAAATAAATTGGCCGAAATCGGTGCTTAATGGACTTATCATCCGTGGAGAATAGGATCAATAGACTTCATTATCGGTGGAGAATAGCTACGGCCTGATTCCGTTATCTGTAGCCTCAAGAATTGAAAGAAAATGGCATTTTGGAGA